>JANBXA010000736.1:595000-1225000 GCA_030556225.1 Cricetiscus sungorus
GTGATTGCTTTACCTTCCAGACTGAAGTACACAATGATCACTTGACACATTCCCTCTGCAAACTTTCAGTTCAGGGTGCAGATCCTGACATAAGAGCTAGCACCATTGAAGTAGGAGGCAGCTGAACCCTAAGATAAAGGATCATAACTCTATGACCTCACCTCCCATCAAAATGACAAACTTCTAACCTGTAGTTGCAATGGTTGCTCCACCTTTGGGAGACAAGGAATTTCCCATTTGCTAAGTGACACTGATGAATGTACACTTTCCAAAGGGAAACGGTGTTTGGGGAGGCTGCAACTTTTTCATGATCCCTGCAGGCTGTGTGGGAGGAATTGTTCAAGAAATACAAAGCTATCATGTGCCTTTTCTAATTAGACTTGTTTTCTCTTGGTTCTGTTACACAAAGTGACACTAATTATTAGTTTTCAGTTCCCACTCCTGACCCATTTCCAACACTCAGCAGGGCAGAATCAGTCAAGAATTTGGGGTTATCTAATGAAGTATCAGTAAGACAAAAACATGATATCATAATTTGCACTAAAACTCACTGCAATATTGGTAGAACTTGGTGCAAATTAATAACTAGAAATGATGGCAGGGAATATTGCAGGAAAAATCACAAATACCACACAGTATTGAGAGGAACCGATCAGATTTTTATGCTAGAAGAACTCATGTGTCTACAGATGTATATGTATGTATGTATAAATATATATAAAATGTTGCTCACAAATGAAGGCACATATGTCCAAGTAATTGACAAAAAAAAAGTGCTGTCATTTGAATCGACAGGTAATGAGTGGAAAACTGATTAATCGATTTTTTATTCCCTTTAAAAACATTTTAGAGGAATAAACAAGAGAAAAAAATGGAGAGAGAGATACCATAAAAGATGGAGGCATTATAGGTTTGAAGAGAAAACTGACTCTAGAGAAATGTCCAGAGACCTACAAGACTGACCCCAATTATGTTACATGCAGGTTTTTTCTGCCGGCCAGCTGGTCCCACTCTTTGTTCCTCCCTGCCGGCCGCCTGGTCCCACCGCTGCGCTAGCTCCAAATAACACGCTGAGACTCTGTATTTGATAAAATCTTGTTGGCCAGTTACTATCATTGTTTATGGGCTAGCTCTGTCTTAATGATTAACCCATTTTTATTATCTAAGTATTTATACATGGCTCATCCTACTGGAGAGCAGCAGGCCACATCTGTTCTCTCCAGGCTCTAGATGCTGACTCCTCCTTCCTACTTCCTCTTTCCTCTTTGTCTCCTATCCCCGCCTATCTTGCTTTCCCATTGGCCACAGTATTTTATTCATTAACCAGTATGAGAAATATATTTACCAAATATCATCGCCCATCACCAACTAACAATTTGAACAACAGTGGAAAGGCTACCATAAGTGTTCTTCCCTGATAATGAGATCAACGATTAACTTATCCAGCATCATGGAGCCCACATAAGGTAGCTGATGGAAACAGAAGCAAACACCCACAGCTAAACACTGAGCTGAACTGAACTTCAGATGCAGATAGGGAGGACAAGACCAGGCTAAAGAAACCCACAGAGACAGCTGACCTGAACATGGAGGAGCTAATTGGCCCCCAGACTGATAGCTGGGAAACCAACATTGAACTGACTCAGACCCCCTGAACATGGGTCTCAGTTAGAAGGCCTAGGCAGTCTAAGGGACCTCTGACAGTAGAACCAGGATTTATCCCTGGTGCACAAAAGGACTTTGGGAGCACATTCCCCATGGAGGGATACTCCCTTAGCCTAGAGGCAGTGGGCCTAGTCCCTACTCCAAATGACTTGACAGATTTGGATGATCCCTGTCCCAGCATAGGCTCCAAAGATACACAGAGAAAATATTTCCCCCAAAAGACATATGATTGCAAGGTCATCATAGTATACTCATAACAGCAAGCAGTCATAAAAAACATCTTTACAAATCAAGGTACTGTTGTAAGATGGTTATAACTTTTGAAATAAACACATGGTTGTTCTTTCCCAGAACAGGCAGAACACAAACAGTACAGAACCATTTGTAAAAAATGTTACAGATGGGTCATCGCCCAATCCTTGAGATGCAGATATGTGATCATAATCAGGATTGAAGCCAGTTTGTCTTTATTACTAAATGCTTTTTTGAGCCTAATATGGAGGAAGGCTTATTCATCATTCCCTACTTGTCTTACATATGCTTTTCAAATATTTGATAAGGCTGTAAGATTATCTGTAGGATTAAATAAAATTCATAAAGTAGCAAAGTTGCATGGCCTATTTATAAATTATTCCAGGTAGTTTAGCATCAAAAGAACAAAGGTAATATAGGTAGCTGTTTTATTCCCTTTAGCAAAGAGTTTTCTTTAGATCTAATACTCAAGCCAGTGGATGAGAACAAGAAATAAACTATTTTTGTCTTGTCTGTCTTAAATTATGGTTCCATTGTCTGGTCCCAGGAAGGCTAGAAAATTAGTGAAAGAAGGTGAGAGGTTTAAGGTATAGATCATCTTTGGAGCAATTTGTAGTCTTCAATTGATGGTTAGATTGTATTGAAAAGCCAGCTGGAGTTCTGCCAAGACAGATACAGACAAGGGACAGAGGTCAAAATTAAAGAAATTTTAAAATCTTGTACAAATGGAGTTTCCCATTTAGCAAAAGGTAATACTAGGGTACTGCCAAGATTTACATACATTGAAGTATGAGGTCTTTCTTTTAAAGTACCTATGTGATTTTCTAAGTATGAATCATGTGTTATCATGTCTCTCTCTTTTATTATTTTTTCTTATTTAATATATCGATCTCAGTTCCCTCTCCCTCCCTTCCCTCAACCTCCCATCCCATTCCCCCATACAAATATTTCTTTCATTTTTTCACAATTCTTCTGCATTTTATTTATATTTCAATTTTTAATGGAATATACACAGTGAATGTACACAGAGATTGTTATAAGTTTTAACTCAACATTTGTTACAGATTTTACATGTTTTAATGTTATACAATAAAGTTATAAATTGTGAAATAGTCCATATAATAGTCAAAAATTTTGAGGTGAGTTTCAAATCCTAGCACAATTCTAGACAAATAAATGAAACCAATATTCTAATATTTGGCTGCTCTGCTCTATCCACTTTTTCTTCCAAAAAGTCAGGTCATTTCGGTGATATAGGGCAGAAATTATACAACTCAAAAACAACCATTTCAATAGAGCAGAACAACATGAAACACTGTTTCCACATTGCTCATCCAAAAGACATTAGAATCCTTGTTAAACTTAACTTAGTAACTTTAAAAGTGATTTGCCTTGGTTATTGAAGTGGCCATGGAAGGAGGAAGAGGAGGGCAAGACCCTGGGTCATGGTAATGAACAAAGCTACCTATGAATTATTCCAGACCAGTGATATGAAAGTGATGGCAGCCAGAGCTTGGTCTGGCTCATACCTCTTCCTGTAACACAGAAGCACATGCAAAGGATGGAGAAAGAAAAAAAACTAAATCAATATGTAAATTGTACAAGACATGCAGTCAGTTAAAACAAAATCAATACATCAACACAGAAACTGTGACAACAATCATTGGTAACCTTCAGAGTTTCACCATTCAACCAAAGAGGTTGTTGTTTTGTTTTGTTTTGTTTTGTTTTGCTTTGTTTTAAGAAACAGATTTTTTCTCAGTTTCCTGCATGCACAACCCAGGCAGTAGAAACCCACAATAGGCCTCCCAGTGTTGGGTTTCCTGGTTCATTAGGCCAGGCTTCTCTGCTTTATCGCTCAGCTGTGGGTAATGATTGACATGCTGTATTGCGCCTACCCAATCACTTGGTTTCCTGGTCTACAAATGATCCTCAGTGCTACTGTCTGTTTTGTGTAGTCTAGACATTGAAACCCTGCCAATGTTTGTTCATGTGGAAGCCTCTATGATTTCTTGGATGCCAATCTCATCCAAGGCATCCTCAGATTCTCTGAGCAAGTCAGAAAAACAACAGATTCTACAGATCAAACTCCTAAGTAATCCGAAATTATGAGATAGGCTGTGAAATATCTCCATTGTTCCCCTGGATTTATTCTAAATTGCACCTCATCAAACATACTCTTCCACAATTTGCTAAACCAGGATGCCATAGAACCAGAGCCAGAACAGATAAAGAACCAGGCTTCACAAAAAGAGTAAGAACATTCCCATGTTACTTACCAGAGTATGCTCCATGAAAAAGAAAAGGTGCTTGCTCTTTTTTTTTTTTTTATGATACTGCCATTTGTTCAGGCAATAAAACAAACAGAAGGCAAGAAGGCTAAGGGGCTTTGATAGATGTCTATAGTATGCATGGCTAGGAGCAGCTCTTCAGTTTTGGTAAGCCAGAGGGCTCATATAAATTCCTAAAGGATTTAACAACTCAGGGATTGGGATTTTCTAAATGGGGGAATAGGCAAACGATATAGGGCCAAATAAAGTACTTTAAAAAATGAGTAATCTTACCACAGTGCCCTATGGATTTGTAGTTCTCTTCTGATATTTCTCAGTACATCTGAAGAAAACCATACTTCTGGGTGCTCTTAGCCCTGCCCTGTGCACCCTGTGAAGAGACTACATGCTACATGCTTGCCAGAACCCCAGTCTGTATCTTAATACTGGATGATCTTAGTGAAAATCAGGGAACAAAGTTTGCTATCTTCCCTTTCAAAGCAGCAATACCCAAACCATGGGAAGATATTGTACTAGATGTGGGTAGCAAATAGCTCCATTTGAGATCTAATGTACTCATGTACATTTAAAGTACTTCTGAGAGAGGGACACTGGCACCTTCTTCAGAAGTTGTTGTCAAGGGTTAGATACAAAGTAAAGGCAGAAGGATGGTGGTCAGACTGAGTCATTGTTTTTCAATTTCACAACTAAACAACAGGCTGCAGGTTCCAATCCCAGAAGGCTTTGAGGGAACTCAGTGGCGATGGGGTCTCTGTTAAGTGATCTGTTTTCTTCATTCTTTATAGCCTGCAGTGCTGATAGTATTTAAGCTATCCTTTGATGTCTCTCCCTGTACACGCAGCCATTATGGTTTACAATGGGTCAGTATGAGATGAGGATGGCAATTAAGGTTCAAAAGCAGTCTCACAATATATCTTGTTTATGTAAGATTTATTCTAAAATAATGCCAGTGTTGATGAATAGAAAGTGGAAATTTTGTTCATTGCTAGTGTCAAAGCAAACTAGGACAACCAGTGGCACTCAATGTGGAGGTCCCTCAAACAACTGAATATTGATCTACCATGAACTCAAGCTATCTCCCTCTTGGTCATATCCCCACCCATCCTACATCTTACTATAGATGTTTCTTTCCCTATGCCAATGCCAAAGGAATAAGCACTCACTTTTCAGAAATTTTACCAGAAATTGTACCATGAAATCCCTATAAACACCTATCTATGAGCATAACAATTGAGAGTTTATAGGGTCTTAGAATCCACAAAAGACCTCTGTGCTACCCTGATTCACTCTGTTATAGTTCATTCACCTTCCCTGGAATGCCCATCATCTCTACCTAGGATCTATTTCTTAAACTAACACAGAACAAAAGTTCCCCCAAAACTAATGCTGTCAGGGATGAGGTGCCAATGTTTTATGATATAATGGAAACATAAGAAAGTTGGATGTAATTTGAAGAACACACATGGATGTGCTCTTGTAGGTTAAATTCTTAGCTCCTAACTCCTTTCAAAAATCTGTAAATTTCACATTAACTCATAAATAATCTCACAACTTTTCAATGTCTCCTTTAAATGTCTCAAGTACCTTCTAGACATGACCATTTTCTTCATATCTTAACCCACCTTCTGGCACTTGCTGGTGTTGTTACTGACATGGCTAGGTCTTTGAGATGCTGCTAGAAATAACAAGGACTTGTCTCCTCTTTATGCATCCACCTATGTCTTTTCTACCCATAATGAAGATCAAAAGGAGGCAGTATCTTCCATTGAGTTCAATGTCACATCATTGGGGGTGGAGGAACATAAGAAAAAGCATTCTTGATTAACCTAGGAAGAGTGCTGAACAGACTGCAGCATACAGATTGAACTGTTATTATAAATCTCCAATCAAGCCTTTAAAAGTTACTCTTACTCTTTATCAATCACAGGTTTCTAATTAGTTCCATGAGAGGTATGATTCCAACAATCATAAGTGGTAGGGTATAGATACAAATTGGCTCATGGAAGACTGTGACTGGTACTTCTGGAGCACATATAAGCAAGGTGATCAGGAGCTGATCAAAAAAAATACTTTGGGGCACTGAAGTTATGGATCATTTATGAACTGAATGAGGGTTTCTGTATTGAAAGTTTATATTTAAATGATAGCTGAGATTGCACTGTTTTGTAGATGTAGACTTTAGCCTCTATTGAACACATCTGTACAGCATCCAAGTTGATATATATCAGTCTATCTGATATCAAAAGTGCAGATAATTTGTTGAAAACATATTGAAAGCATGTACTCCTCAAGGCAGCCTTCTCCAAAGAAAGCCTTTGAAATATGTCAAAGGGTGGAAAGACTTGGATTCCAAGAGTTCTGCCAGTGGAAGAAACCTGAATAAAGCTTAAAGTTTGACTTACACAGAAAAGAATGTCTTCCACAAAAAATTTATGTACCATTTAATTTTGTAAAAGAAAACAGATTCTGAAACAGCATGCATTTAAATAGTTATAACATTATTAGAGGTTTCTCTGTCCTTTACCAAAAGTAAGGTGATCTGGAAGACAGGGGAGGATTGACTTATAAGTAAAATGGGGCTCAAAGTGGGAAAACACAAAGCAATAATGATTGTGATCTTCATCAGCCACCAACTTTGACCAGAAAATAAAGCATTACAACCATGTGAGATTGCCGAGAGGGTATAAATAGCCAGAAAGGTGAATACTCGGGCAAGGATGTACTGAGTAGCTCTGAATTCCGAGGTATTACTATGGAAAGCACAATTGCTGCGAATGTGTTGAACTCGCTGTTTGTGCCTATATAAAATGACAATCATAGAGCTGCTGGAGCAGGTGATCAGGATAGAAAACAGAAGTTCAGGAAATACAAATAAAGATATATATAAAGAGACTGTGATTTTGTCATTATCTACAACCATATTGCTTTCAAAATCAGTCTCTTCTGTTATGTTTCTCCTTAATTTTATAGACACATACAAAGGTAAAAGAACATTTATCATGATGTACAAGACCCAGCACATAGAAATGTAGAGACCAATATCCTTTGGAGATTTGAGTCTAATATTCTTCCAACAGGAGTTTCTAGGGCTGATGATGATGGCCTGGAAGACACTCAAGAGACAGGTTGTAGCAATGGACATGCTCCTGAAAACTCTTAGCACATACATGAAAAGTTGGTAGCTCCAATCATTAAAGAAATGTTTCAACCCAAATGCCATCATTGTGTTGCCCATTCCTTTAGAGAGAATGATCAAGAAGTTAACCATGATCAGATGCATGATAATTAAATCCAAGGGTTTTATCCTGTGTTTCTTGTAATAAATGACTAAATAGTAGGAAAGAAGATATACATTTCCTAGAATTCCAACTGTATTCTCTATCAAAAATATTACTCCTATTCCCAAATTCCTAGAGTCCATTGTGTTAGTGAACAAAATTTACTTCAAATTTCAACAGCAGTCATTTCTCAGTGAAAATTTCAGATTTTAATTTTTTGCTAACAGATGTCACAAATTCAGTAGAATCACATTAGCTTAAATGAAAGCATAAGGTGGTCTTCAAAACACAATAAGTCCTTACCACCTGTCACAGTTATTTTCATACAAGTGACAACACCTAGTAAGAACTGCAGAAAATTTCAAATGCACTTATTTATGAAGCAAATTCTTATTATATAACTCATAAACAACAGCACTAAGAAAAGGGCAAATTTATGCTGATAAAAGAAATGACAAGTGAGTTCAAAAATGAAGGAATGTTCAGTTTTACAAGTCAATACATATGGGGAAAAGTCTTCTTATGTTATATTCTCCTAGAAGGAATTTCATTATGGATGCCTTTCACCTGTCAATACTACCATTTAAATTTAACGATTCAAACAGGAAATAAAATTGTCTTATTCTTTGACAATTATGTTTATTATGGAGCACTAACCATTGTGAGATTGTTGAATTAGATAATTTTACATTAAGAGATAACTCCTTAAATTCAACCCCCTACAAAAATCCACGTGGTCCAGAGTTGAGAGGAGTAGAGAGAGGAGTGGTTGACACATTCTGAATAAAGAATTGTTATCTAACACAATAAAGAGAATACAAGTAAATGATTCCAACATAAATTGCTTAGAAGAATGTAATTTACTCTACAAATACTACATACAGTAATAATGTCTGTTGCTAACTGATTCATAGTCTGGTGCCTTAACTGACATCCATGCTCCTAGTTTACATCCAACAGATTACATTGAAAGCTTAAGAAATGAAAATGTGTACATTAGCAGTGCAGTGACTGACTGATGTTTGTGTAATGTTAACCTATGCAGCAATGTAAATTAAATCAACAATGTATTCATAAAACTCAAATGTACTGAAATTCACTTCAAAATGTAAGAGATCTTTCTCCAAGATTCAAATTTTGAAGAAATATGGAAGAAGTGTTCTGGTTTTTCTAAACTTAGCCCACTCATGAAACTACCTCTAAAAAATTCCACTTCTTCCAATAACTCAGTAGTAATCTACTCTTCATGCAATGACTTAAATCAGAAGTAAGATACTTAATAAGATGCTCATTTTAGGGTGTGTGTGTATCTGTGTCTGTGTGTGGGCTTGTGTGTGTGTTCAGACAGGATCTTCTTCCGTAATGCAGGTTGCCTAGAATGTTTAACCATCACCTGCCTCACTCCAGGGAATCCTGGGATTGGCACACCAAGCCAATATTCAGTTTCTTGATCTATGTATGGCAGTATGAGGTGACTGTCATTTATGATCTGTGAAGACATAAACAAATACAGAAAATTAAGTACATATTAGTTTGAACATGAGATAGCAACAACTTGAAAATACTTTGAAAACAAAGTGCAGCAGTAGAATTTACCTTGTGTTTGTGAATCATGCATAAGGACCATAACCCAATTCACTGAAGAGAAAGAAGGGATTTCATCTTCACCATAATACCAGGAGTGGTCAAGAAAGTTAAGTTGTTACAGTTCTTGTCTTACCAGAATGAATCTGAGTTCAGTCTCCGAAATCCACATAAAAATCCAGAGGTGGGAGACCACAGTTATATTTCAAACAGTACAGAAGGGGCAAATTCACTTAGGTCTCTTGTTCAGACTGACAATAAAGCAAAATATTCCCTGAGAATGTGAGATGAGTGGGAGGCCCTAAATCAAAAAATTTTAAAAATATCTAGAAGCTACAACTGAAGTTTTACTCTGACTCCAGACTCTCACATAAGTTCATGCTCACTAGATCACAAGAGAGCTCCTTCACACAGACACAGGGACATAGTACACAGCAAGACATCAAGTTATAACTAATTTCCACTTAAAACCTTTATTTACTAATGCCTTTGCCAAGTAAAACTATTTGTAATGAATCAAGACTTATGAGCAACTTCTAAACAAAAGCAGGTAGATAGGATTAGTAAAATATGAAATCTTATAAATTACACAAATAGAAGATCAAAGAGTGAATAGGATATAAGGTGTAGATGTAATCCAAATATGAGCTCTTGTCTGACATGTATTAAGCTCAAAATTCTGAAAAAAAAATAAGCAAGAAAAGGGGGAAAACACACCCTGAGATACAGTGACCTCAGAATATCACCAAAACAAGAAAGCTAACAGAAAACATATGTGTTCTATACGAGAAATTTGCAGCACACACACTGACATTGCCATCTTCACTTTAACACAGCATTCCCAAGTTCAAGGTGGAAAAGAGTGACTGTTAGGAAAGACAATAGGCCTGCTCAGTCAGAGATGTGCTTCCTAGAAACATTTCCTGAGGTAGGGCTAAATGCTAACTCCTTCCTTGGATTAAACATATTTTTTAGTCACATTTCCACAGTCTATTTATAAACACAAAGTCATTTTCCAAAATTGTCACTCTGCAAATTTAATCTATGTTTCATGTATACAATGAATGGAAAATTGAAGGATGTAATTAACATAATCCTGAACCACCTTTGAAATCAGATTTTATTAGGTTTCACAGTTTTTAATAGCAACCTGAGAAAGAATTTAATTACACTTATGCTACATCAAGAATTAGTATAATTTCAGGCACTGTCTTCTCTTTAATAACTTGGCCTAGAGCCCAGAAAGTCTCATTGTCCCTTGACAGAAACTCTACTTTTCTGTTTCTACCATGTATTAATTTGAAGAGTTGTGCACTTACCAGACCATCTTTCTTGTTTTCTTTGCCTTTGCAAATGAAAAATATTAAGTCACCAGATTTTCTCTCAGAAGAACTTGCAGTTCAATGTGCAGCTCCTGACATGAAACTCAACACTGTATATGAGATAGACAGTCCAATACTAAGGAAGATAAATGTTCATACCTGTGTGAACTCAACTCCCTTCTATAATGCAATTTTATATCAGGCATAGTTATGGAACAGAGCTAGCTTTGGGAGCCAAGAACTTTTCTGAAAATTTCCAGTTGATTATTACCAATGACAGCAACAAGTTCTTTATGAATGTATCCAATGAAACAATATGTTCGAAGAGGCTCTTACATTTACCTGATTCCCTGATGGCTGATTAGGAGTGAAGGTACAGTGTCTACGAAATTCCCATGTGAGAGAGTCATGTAAGAAGATGTGCTTGTCTCTTTGGATGTGGCTAGTCTTCTTTGGGATCTCCTAAACAAGTCAAGTTAATTATAACTTTTGGATAATATTGCTGCTATTAGAACACAGCAATGAACACAGTCAGTTGGGAGTTTTGGGATTCTACTGAAGTACAAGTAAAAGGAAAGAGTGACACCATAGTCCACACTACAAGTCATCGTTTTCAATCAAACACAATCAAATAAACAGGAAAACCATCATAGGAAAATATGATTCTATAAGTTAGAATTATAAACTAAGCAACAATTACAAGTGCAAACAGAGGACTATCATTAAAAAAATGTATATGGGTAATCATCCTTACAAATGACATCAAATGCATACATTAAGTTGCACCTGAAAATTGCCACTATCTCCTTGTCATCACTGAATATAAGCTATAATAATATAGTCATTGTTTTTACTATACAGATAATGACTAATTTTTAGCACTTAATGAAAAGGCGTAAAAATTGAAGGTTGACACTGATTTGCTCAGGTCATCTGTTTCTGTGTGCTTCCCTAACATGGTCTTGACCCATCTTCTCATCACTCCTCCCTCTCTACAACTGGATTCCAGGCATTTTGCTCAGTGCTTAGCTGTGAATCTTTGCTTCTGCTTCCATCAGCTCCTGGATGAAGCCTCTAGTATGGCATTTAATGATCAATAATCATTAAATGATCAATCTCATTAAAGAAGAAGGGCATTTAAGGTAGCCTCTCTACTATTGCTTAGATTCTTAGTTGTGGTCATTGTTGTGGATCCCTGGTGATTTCCCTAGGACCAAATTTTTAGTTAAGTCCATAATGGCTCCCTCTATTAAGGTATCTCTTTCCTTGCTGTACTTCTCTGTCCTTCCCCCAGCTGAACCTTTCTGATCTCTCATGTTTTCCCTCCTCCCCTCCTCTTGCTCCTACATCCCTCCCCCTGTGTCCTTTTCCCCTTCTCAGGGGGTCCACTTATGTTTCTCATAAGGTACTCCTTGTTTCTTAGTTTATCTGGGCTTGTGAATTGTAGGTTGGTGATCCTTTGCCCTATGGTTAATATACACTTATGAGTGAATATATACCATATTTGTCTATGGTGTCTAGATTACCTCACTCAGAATAGTTCCTTCTAGTTCTATCCATGTGCTTGTAAATTTCAAGATGCCATTGCTCTTTACTTCTGACTAGTATTCCATTTTGTAAAAATACCACATTTTCTTTATCCAGTCTTTGGTTGAGGGGAATCTATGTTGCTTCCAGATTCTTGCTCTTACAAATAATGCTGCTATGAACATAGCTGAACAGGTTTCATTGTTTTATGAATGTAAATTCTTTATGTATATGGGTAAGAGAGAAATTTTGGGGTCTTGAGGTAGATTGGGTCTGATTTTCATGAGAAACAGCCATACTAATTTCCAAAGTGGCTGTACAAGTTTGCATTCCCACCAGTGATGAAGGAATGATCACCTTTCTCAGCATCCTCTCCAGCATAAACTGTCATTGGTGTTTTATATTTTCACCATGGTGACAGGTGTAAATTTGGACAGACTTGTTTGGATTTTAATTTCCCTGATAGCTAAAAATGTTGAATAATTTAAGTACCTTTTGGACATTTGAGATGCCTCCACTGAGAATTCTCTATTTAGATCTGTACCCCATTTTTTTAATTGTATTACTTGCTGTTTGGGTGACTAGCTTCCTGAAATGTGTATATATTTTGAAGATCAGCCCTCTGTCACATGTGGGTTTGGCCAAGATCTTTACTCATTCTGTAGGCTGCTGTTTTATCTTGTTTACTGTGTCCTTTGACTCACAGAAGCTTCTCAGTTTTGAGGCCCCTTTATTAGTTGTGGATCTCAGTGTCTGTGCTGCTGGTGATATGTTTAGGAAGCAATTGGGAGGTTTGAGAAGTTTATGGGGCCATTGGCAGTGGAAGCAGTATTTATCCCTACTGCATGAATGGGCTTTGAGAGCCCATTCCCTAAGAAATACATGTGAGAGGGCCTAGGGCATGCCCCAAATTATGTGACAGACTTTGAAGTTCCTCCATGGGAGGCCCCACCTTCCCTGGGGTGTGGATGGGGGTTGCAATGGGATATCATTGGGAGAATTGTAGGACCTCAGGGAGAGAAAACTGGGATTGATATGTAGAATAAAATTGTTTTTAATTTAATTAAAGATTAAAGATTGAGCTTCTGAGGAGTGGGAGCTGAGTGCATGGGAGCCAGTCCCAGCAAACTGGCCTTTCCAGTTTCTACCAGCATCCTAGTTCCACCTCCAACCACAGTAGGAGATAAGCTAGGGGCTGTTTCCAGCCTACCTTCCAACACTGCTGAGAGCCCCCGAGGCCTTCCTGTGCCCTTCTAGGAGCCACCTGAGGTCTAGAAACTGTGCACATGGTAAACAGTCCCAGTGTACTAGCCCATCAAGTGTCTGCCAGTGCCCAAGTCCCACCTCCACCCACTGGAAGAGGAGAGCCATCAAAGTATTGGACCTGCTTGCACCCACTGGAAGAGAACCTATGTCCCATAACTACTAGGAGAGGGAGAGACCCCACCAGTAAGCACTGGAAGTAGGGATGGAAAGATGACAGTATAAGAACATAGCCAACAACAGAAAGATCAATATGATGCCCCCTGAGTCTAGGGACCCAGGATAGCCAAAACAATCCTGGACAATAAAGGAACTTCAGGAGACAGCACCATCCTGTTTTCAAGCTACAGTCCTAAAAAACAGCTTGATAATACCACAAAAATAGACAGGTAGACTAATGGAATCTAATTGAAAACCCTGATATTATCCCACACACATATGAACACCTGATTTTGAACAAAGAAGCTAAAATTATACAATGGGAAAAAAGCATCTTCAACAGATGGTGTTGGCATAACTGGATGCTGGTATGTAGAAGATTGCAGATAGATTCATATCTGACACCATGACCAAAAATTGAGTTCAAATGGATCAAAGATCTCAACATAAATCCAGCCACACTGCACCTCTTAGAAGAGAAAGTGGGAGATACCCTTGAACTAATTAGTACAGAAGACTGCTTCCTGAACAAAACAACAGTAGCACAGACACTGAGGTCAACAATTAATAAATGGGACCTCGTGAATTTGAAAAGCTTCTATAAGGAAATTGACACAGAAGACATCCTGAGTGATGTAACCCAGTGACAAAAGGACAAACATGGTATATACTCACTCATATATGGATTTTAAACATAGAGATAAGGCTTACCAGCCTACAATCCACACCACCAGAAAATCTAGGAAACAAGAGGACCCTAAGAGAGACATACATGGTCCCTTGGAGAAGAGGAAAGGGATAAAAACTCCCAAGCGATTTGGGAGCATGGGGGGAGGGGAGAGGGATGTCGAAGGAAGAGGAGGGGAGAGGTGTGCATGATGGAGCAGGAAGATTGAGTCAGGCAACAAATAGAGGAGAGCGACACAAAAGATATCATAAAAGAGGGAGCCAGTCTGATAGCTGGGAAACCAGCATACATAAGACCCACCCAGATTCCCTGAGTGTGGTGTTAGTTGGGAGGAATGGGAAGTCTATAAGCCCTCTGGTAGTGGATCAGTACTTATCCCTAGTATACGAATTAAATTTGGGTGCCTACTCCACAGAGAGGGATACTCTCTCAGACTAGACACATAGGGGAAGGCCTGGGCCTTGCTCCAAATGATATAACAGACTTTGAAGATTTCCCATGGAAGGCCTCACCCTCCCTGGGGAGCAGAAAGGGGATGAGTTGAGGGTTGGTGGGGAGAACAGAAAAGGACAGGAGGATGTGGGAACTGGGATTGACATGTAAAACAAACTTGTTTCAAATTTAAATAAAATGAATTATTTAAAAAAATTAAATGTTGAATATTTATTTTCTGCCCATGTAGCATCTGACTTTCAGGATTTTAGGCCAACACAGAAATAAGAGAGATACTACCTACCCCAAACCAACATGAATCTCAATACACAGAAGTCTTTGGTTTGCGTCACTCTTTGTACCTCAATAATACTCTACAGTAAGTTAGAAACACAGAAACCTGCTGTAGTTATTACAGGATAAAGTAGTTCCCAAGATGTCCCAAGTGGAACAAGACAGTGTAAAATTCAAGTTAATAATTTCTGCCTAAAACATTCCTGAATGCCTAGCAAATGCTCTACTACTTATCTATAGCTAAGGTAGAGACATAGAGAACATGAGGAGATAATTATCATTCAGAGTTCCAAAGGTGGATAGTGGTTTTATAGTGAACCCAGAGGGTAGGTTGGGTTAGTCAAGAATGGAGAGGGCTGTGAAGCTTCATAACAACTCAGAATTGATTAGTGTTCTATACCATTATTAAAAGTGTATAATATTTTATCCTCTGGAAAAATTATTTAATGATTCAAAGATGTGTTGCTTTTGTTTGTGCTGCATTTCTTTTACTCTGTGAATCTGAGCTTTTATTGCATGGCTAAAACATCTGATGGTCTAATAACCATCTAAATAGCCAAAGCAAGAGAAAAGATAGATGGTGATGGCAGGCATAGAGAATAAGTGGGAGGAAAATCTGGGAGGAGCTGTTATGAGTACATTTTTCCCCGCCACTGGTCTGGTCCCAGTCTTTGTTCCTTCCCCACGGGCAGCCCGGTCCTACCGCCAAGCGAGCCCCAATAACAGGCAGAGACTCTGTATTTGATATAAGGCTGTTGGCCAGGTACTATCATTGTTTACCAGCTAGCTCTGTCTTAATTATTAACCCATTTCTACTTGTCTAAGTATTTCCACGTGGAAATCTTATCCAAGTGCAGCGGGCCGGCATCTTGCTTCCTCTAGGCTCTACATCTTGCTTCCTCTAGGCTCTACATGCTGACTCCTCCTTACTACTTCCTCTTTCTTCCTTGTCTCCTCGTATCTTACTTTCCCATTGGCCCAACAGTGCTTTATTCATTAGCCAGTATGAGAAACATATTTACAGAATAACATCTCCCATCAAGGAGCTTAATAGTTCAAGGAGATGAGAATGTCAGATGCCAGCACCCAGACAACAGACACCCATCTACACAACCACCTACCATCTAGGAAGTAAGAGAGAATGTAATATATACAAAAGTAAGAAAAGGAAAAGGCCCAGAGGCAAAACATTGTCATGATATTTCAAGTAAGAAACACTGTCAAGAACTAGGCCAAGCTAAGGCCAGATGTTTATAAGACAGAATGCAATGCTACATAAGCAATTGATTGGGATCTGTGTGGTGGGCCCCCAAAAGAGCAAAGCATAAAATAGCCAATAGGTAAAATATTAAAGAACAACATTTTGGCAGTCAATGAGGGACTAAAGAGATGAAAAAACAGGACATATTAATATTCCAAAATGGGAGTAGAGTAAAATAAAGTAAAATATGGCAACAGAACAACCTGTATAGTGAAAATATGGATATTATAGCCAGGTTGGCAAGAGTAGTGCCAATACTAGCAAAGACTGAAGAGTTTCTGATAAATAAGCACATAACTGACTGTTGATTCCCACGTTTGGTCTGCCTATTTCTGAACACAGAAATATAAGAACAGGATAGTAGAATAAAGGGGAGGCACTGGGACAAGAGGGGAGAAGGGGAAGGCGGGAACATGAGATCAGGATGTAAAATGAATGAAAAGAAAACTAATAAAACCACAACAGAATATTTCCCCCATACATTTTTTTTTGAAGAAAGAAAAGTAAATTTCTGGCCTTTGAAGTTGAAATTGACATTTGAAATTATTCAAAAAAAAATATGGCGTGCTATTTTGATTGCCATGGGAATCTTTACCCCATCTGAATGGTGATGGAATAGGAGTGGATGGGAGTACAAGGTCAGAGTCAAGAGAAAATGGTAGGATAGGAGAAAGTGGAAACTACTGTTGGTATATAAAGTAATTTTTTAAATGAAAAGTATGATCTTGGCTGCTTACTATGTATGTTGCATATTGTGACCTCCCTTATCTCACAAAATATTCAAAATGTAACTCCACTGTTCTTTTGAGATTTAAAAACTATTCATCCTATTACCTCTGGAATATTTCTTCTGTGTTCTCTGAACAAATCTACCTGATAACAACACAGCTTCTACTGAATAGTTAACATAGCAAAGTATTTTGATCATATTCAGCATCTCATCAAAATTCTTTCAGGTCCAACTCTCTCCACCCACCGGCCAAATTTCAAGTTGATTTTTTTTGTAAAATTATCACATTATTTTTGTGTTCCCCAAGTATTATTGAATATAGGATCTATCATGTACTCAGATGACAGGACTGAAACACTGTTTAAGAAAACCTTTCCACCCAAGTACTCACTAATATATGGATTTCAGACATACATAAAGTAAAATATAACCAGCCTATAATTCATACCGCCATAGAAACTAGGATGCAAGGAGGAACCTAAGAGATTCATACAAGGTTCCTCACAGAAAGGAAAAGGAACAAGTTCTCCTGAGCATATTGGGAGTTAGTCAGCAGACAGTGAGTAGAGAGAAAGTTAGGAAAAAGAGAAGTGGGGTAAAGGAAAACATGTGGGACCAGGAAGATTGAGTCGGGGACAAATAGATGAGAGCAAAAAAAAGAGATACCATAATAGAGAGAGCCATTATAGGTTAGAAGAGAAAACTTACTCAAGAGAAATGTCCAGAGACCTACAAGAATAACCCCAACTAACAATCTGAACAACGGTGCAAAGGCTACCTTAAATGCCCTTCCCTGAGAATGAAATTGGTAACTAACTTATATGCCATCATAAAGCCCTCACCTAGTAGCTGATGAAAACAGATGAAAACAGAAGTAGACACTCACAGCTACACACTGAGCTGAGCTCCTGGAATCCAGTTGCAGAGAGGGAGGAGTGATAAGAAAAGGGGTCAAGACAAGGCTACAGAAACCCATAGAGACAGCTGACCTGAACAAGGAGGGGGGCTTATGGCCCCCCAGACTGGTAGCTGGGAAACTAGCATTATACTGACTCAGATCCCCTGAACATGGGTCTCAGTTAGAAGGCCTGGGCAGTCTAAGGGACCTCTGACAGTAGAACCAGGATGTATCCCTGGTGCACAAAAGGACTTTGGGAGCACATTCCCCATGGAGGGATAATCCCTTAGCCTAGAGGCAGTGGGCCTAGCCCCTACTCCAAATGACTTGACAGATTTTGATGATACCTCCTGGAAGGCATCACCCTCCCTGTGGAGTTCAGGGGGAAATGGGATGGGAGGGGAGCTGGGTGGCATGGGAAGGAGGGAGGGGGAACTAGGATTGATATGTAAAATAAAAAGATTATATATATATGCATATACATATATGAATATATATGTAGAGAGAGAGATGAAGAGAGAGAGATGAAGAGAGAGACAGAGATAGAGAGAAAGAAACTAAGAATCAAATTCTTAATTTTCAATGAAATGTTCAAGTGTTGAGTAGGGAAGTCCAATTAATTTGGACTAGATTAATTGTAATATGCAGTAAATGTATGATTACATGTTTATGTACTTTCAACATTATCAAATCATTAAACATTTTGTTCATGAAAATTCAAAAAAAAAGAAAAGAAAAAGAAAACTTACCCCCTCATTCTACTAACAGTTACAAATGCCAATTGTACTTCATATAGTGACTAGACTTACTGTTTTGCTCCTCCCTGGTCACACTGCTGGTATGCTTTCTGACCTGCACAGGTCAATAGCATGCTCCACACAATAACCATGAGTTCAAAAATGACTACAAAATACTTGAGTCATAAAATATGGAATCTAGCAAATACTGGCTTAGAAGATTGATGTCTAATGGTAAGCGTTCATTCTGATACACGGTGCTATGTTCTCCATTGGAGGAAAGCAGTAATCAATATCACCTAACAGTGAGGGATACCAGCTACAGAAAAAAAAGACTGGCCTGTCAAGATAGGCTCACTTACACGACAGTGGTAGAAATGTAACATAAGTAATTAACCACATTAAGATAGGATATATGGAATCCAACACTACAATAACTGTGGCTTAAAAACTTGGCTTGCCTGGCCAGAAACTACAGTGAAGAATATACTATTTTTGTTCTATGAAATAATCTTACCATTAAAATAATACATTACATAATTTATTAGACATATTTTGAATGACATGGGTATCTAACTTCTAGGATATACAGTATCACAAATATGTAATTTACATATTTTTGATAAGATCATTTTATTGTTATATTCCTTATCCAGAAAAAGTAAAACCTAGAAATAGTGGAATCATGACTCATCATAAAGGGGCATAAAGTAGGAAAACCCAGAGAAATGATGGCTGTCATATTCATTAGCCACAGAGTAGAATTATGAGAAAGAGCTATGTAGCCTTGTAAAATGGAGGAGATTGTATTAAAAGCTAAAAAGGTGCAAACCAGTACCAGGATTCTCTGGGTGGCTCTGGATTCAGGGCAAAATCTGGTGGAGGCATGAGGGCTGAGGATGTATTGAACTCTCTTCTTGTGTCCATAAAGTATAACAATCATTAAGATGCTGGAACATAAAATGAGTATAGAAAATAAGACTTCAGGGAACACCCAAAAAGCTGTGTACAGTGAATATACTATTTTGTCATGACTGAGAATGGAACAAAATTCAAAATCTCTCATTTTTGTTTTATTTTCACTATTACTTTTGATAGATGTATACATGGGGAAAACCATAATTACTATCATGTACAGGATCCAGAGGAAGGAAATGGACAGGTTTACATATTTTGGTAATTTGGTTTTAAAATCTTTAAAATAGGAGATATTGGGGCTGATGGTTATGGCCTGAAACACACTCAAGAGGCAGGTGGAGGTGATGGACATGCTCCTGCCAAGTCTGTGAACATATAAAATAAGTTTGCATTCAACATCACTGAAGAACCTATTCCACTCAAAAGCTCTCATTATGTGTGGCACTCCTCTAGAGAGAATGATTAAGGAATTTGCTGTGAACACATGTGTAAGAATCAAGTCTACAGTCTTTAATGTCTGTTCACTGTAGTAAATGAGTAGATAGTGGAAAAGAAAAGATACATTTCCCAGAATTCCAAGTGTACTCTGAAGTGAGATCACTGTTCCTTTAGCCAAGTTTCTGGAGTCCATTCTGTCAGGCATCACGTTTTCTTTAAAATTATAATAACAATTATGCTTCTGAATCAGATTATACATTGAAAATTTCTATCCTTTTATGCATATGGAGAACAATCACTTGGGCTCAGATTGCAAATACAGAGTGTGTAAATTAAAAAGACTGTCCCAAAACAAATACTTTGCCATCAACAATAACTCTTGGTGAAATTCTTGAAGTTTATAGTTTTCCATAGGTTTGGAGTGAATTTCTGGTACCTCTCTATATTTCTTAAAAGTCTTCAGCATTTAAAATAACACCATATTTCAATGAAGAAGCAATCACCACGATGCAAGTGGAAAGAATGTTCACATGCATATTCCAGGATGAACTGTTCTTAATACAATGCATTGCTGGAAATAAGACAAGAATTTTTAGCTTCCATGTGAAAGAACTCCTTGCTACTTTCATCCAAAATTTCAAGTCAAAAAAAATGTACATTTTACCTCAACAATGTGAACATTTCTATTTCTTAAATGGGAAAATGGGAACCCAGTCACAAAAAGAGGAGCAGGGTATATACTCGCTCATATATGGATTTTAGACCTAGAGCCAAGGATCACCAGCCTATAATACACACCACCAGACGAACTGGGATACAAGATGTTTATAAAATAACAGAAGGCAATCTTATAATGAGGTTCAAATGATGAGCTAAATAAGGGTAAATTAAAAGATACAGCAAATCAAATTTCAAACACACACACAAACACACATTATTCACAATGAGATATTATGGGGAAGACATAAAAGCATGTGTATTCTTTTTGAAATATACAAAAACCACACCAATGAGAAAAAAAATCATGAGAAGGATATCCATTTTTCTAGATAGATCCATTGCCAAATATCAAAATTCAGTAGCAGAAATGCAAAGGAAAGCTAGCAGGTAACACCAGCCCTTGTTAGGAATAAGGATAAAGTAGTTAGGGACACACTGTCAATAGTATTCATACTGACTCAAATATTAACTGGAGTAGAAATTTGTCTACTTGTTCACAATTTCACTCCTGTGGAAATGTCTTCAAAGACAATTTTTAAATTATATGTGCAAGAAATAGCTTCTAAGCAAGGACCCCACAATGCATTCTTTAACAATATACTGTCTCAGTTAGACATAGTGGCATGTGCATTGCATTCTTGAACCCAGAAAATAGAGATAGGCAAAACATTGTGAGTCTACATAGCTGTGCTAGTCTACATAGTTAATTCCAGGACACCCAGAATCACATAGTGAGACCCTGAATCAAAACAAAAACAAAGGAATATACTGCCTGGACTGATATTCACAGTGCTGACCTCTGTAGCAATATAAATAAATAGGAATTGCATTACCAAAGACCAACTTCATAAGAAATATAAGAGGTCATATGATATATATATTTTTGAGGCAAATATAAATGCAGGTCAGCAATGATTCAGCCTCTTACAAGTTAGCACATATAAGAAATCATGTCCCCAAAGTCCTATACTACCAAGAACCTGACAGGATTTTAAGACTGATGTAATAAATTATGAGTATAGCAAATATACTTGTCACAGTGTTATACCTACTTCATAAATAATAAAAGTACAAATAGGGATTCATTCCGTATTCTAGGCTGGCCTGAAACTTCCTGACACTTCTTTTTTGCCTCTTCATCCCTGCATCTGTTTCTTGACGTACGTGTTTCATACTAAGTAGACTTTTAATTACATTCCCATACCCTGGATATTGTGTTTTCTATGTCTTTCTTTTGTATATAAAAAAAATGTCTAACCACAAGAACAGGAAGTGACTTTATTGAAAGGGTTGCTACATATGATTGATATGAAATGTGTCCTCTGCAAGATGTGCTATAGGTCTAGATAATGACACGCTCATTAATATTAAACTGATGAATATTACAAATTCCTCATAACACACATTTGAAAACTATCCTGAAACTTTTTTTGCATTTATGATACTTTTGTTGTTACTTTTGATAAGGAAATCATATCAAGATTATTATTTTTGAGATATGCAAAGTCCTGCAAAGAACACTTTAAAATCCAGTTCACAGGGCATTGAACTCACATCCTGAGTTCAATCCACCTAAAGGCCTTGATATACTGAGGTGCTAGACATACTGGCTAAGGATAGTGTTTTCATATACCAGATGTGTCAGGACAGAAAAACTATCCAAATAAACAGAAAAATTTCTAAACTGAGCTGACAAGTACTTGAAAGCAGACACCTACAGCTAAACACTGAGCCAAACTGAACTCTAGATGCAGAGAGGGAGGACAAGACCAGGCTACAGAAACCCACAGAGACAGCTGACCTGAACAAGGAGAAGCTAATGGACCCCCAGACTGACAGCTGGGAATCCAGCATTGGACAGATGCAGACACCCTGAACATGGGTCTCAGCTAGAAGGACTGGGCAGTCTAAGGGACCTCTGACAGTAGAACCAGGATGTATCCCTGGTGCACAAAAGACTTTGGGAACACAATCCCCACGGAGGGATATGCCCTTAACCAAGAGGCAGTGGGGAGGGCCTAGTCCCTATTCCAAATGACTTAACAGATTTTGTTAACCCCCCCTCTGGAAGGCATCACCCTACATGTGGATTGGATGGGGTGGGTTGGAGGGTGGTCGGTGGTCATGGGAGGGTGGGAGAGAGGGAGGAAGGGAACTGGGACCAATATGTAAAATAAGAAAAATTTTAAAAAAGAAAGTAAAAAGAAAAGGAAAGAAAAGAAAATTGTCAGGAGTGGTATGCACCATATTTAAGAATCACCTGTAAGAACCTGAGTTCTCTTCCAGTGTACAGAACAGGTAGCAAGGGAAGAAGAGAGATGACACAGGAAACCGTTGTCATTCAGACACATGTGAGGGATCCCATTTTTACAATTCCTGCAGGCACCCTGCCAGTTTCCAATGACTGCCATTTGTCTTTAAAGCCATGAAATTTTTCAGGTATACATATTCTGATCACACTTATTACATCACTTGAAATCAACTTTTTTCAAGGAGCAGTACCTACTCAAAACTTAATTGCATTTAGTGTTCCTGAAGCTATACTAAAAATTGCAAACAGAGATGGCAATCTAAGATTCACTATCACAATACTGTTCCTCTGTCACCTACTGAGATTTTCATAGAGGTTTGGTGTTGGCAATATAGTTTCCTTTACTTCCAAGACAATTCCTGAGAGGGGGAAAAACTTGTAAATGATTGTCTAAAGAGAAAAGGTTAATATGAGCAGTTTTGAGCCTTGGCAAATGAGAATATGGCCTGGTTGCTTCCACAGACAGTCACTGAAATTTTTAATAAACTGTGATACATCTGCCATAATTTTTAAATCTTATAATTCTATAAATTTTATTTGTATTCTAGCCTAAAATGACATTATAAAAATGTGATTATTCCTACAAAACTGCCTGTATCCAAGTTGTGTTTGATGAATACAAGAGAAATCCAATATTTGTTTTGCCAGCAAACATGCTTACATGATTGCTGATAGTTAAACATAAAAATGGGTCTGCAATGAGTTGAACATAATGTCCTTTATGAGTCTTGTTCAAGACATATAATGATCTCTGAAATATTCATATGGAACAATTTTTCCATAGAATTTAAGTTATTTACATGTTGGACAAAGAATTCTGGTGTTGAATTTTTGCAATCTAGGTTGGAGAAGCTGTGTTCTATCTCCAGATCTCTCATAAAAACATAACTGCTGTAATACACTTGTAATCTAAACTCCAGAGAATCAGAGATGAAAGACTCTTTAGGGGTCACTGATTAGCCAGTCTAGGCTACTTAGAGAGAACCAAAAAGCTAAGATACCCTGTTTCAAAAAGAAACAAGGCTATATTATCTAAGAAAATTTAACAGCATACTCAAGTGATAGTTCTTCTGAACTATGGTGTATCTGCAAATTCACACACACACACACACACACACACACACACACACATTCACACAGACACATGCACATGTATACACATACACATATATACACCTACTCGGAAAAGAACATTAAATTCTCAGCAATTTCAAATTAAGTCTTATACTGATAATCTCTATTTTCACCAAACTGATAGTAATAAATCCAATTTGTAAATCACATTTAACTTTAAAGTATAAGTAGCTAGAACACAAGAATATAAAATATTCATTTTTGTAACTTTAAACACACAAGAAAAAATGAGCTGTGGAAACATTCCCTTGGTCAATTCTATGTTTTATGTGCCCAAAATATGGGTTCTAACAACTTTGGGTATCAAAATTAGACAATGGAATCTAAGGACAGCATATCATTCTTGTATCACTAAACCAGAAGAAATGACAGAAAACAGATTTGATAGATCTGGGAATGAGTGTCTTGCAAGATTCACAATTACAATGTCACCTTCCCTTCGGCATCATTATCCCAAGTTCAAGAAGCAGACTCAGCAGTCATCAGCACAAAGTGTCACTACACACCCAGCTCCTGACCTATTATTGATGGAGTGCTGCCTAAAAAGGTGTTACACCGAGAGGCAGGTCCAGATCACAGTTTCTCACCAGAATGAGATCATTTTGATAATATTAATCATACAATTTAAGCTTTTATGCCAGAATCTATGTTTGTCATCTTGAGAATTTATCATCTGCTTCATGTAAAATATGAAGAGTTAGAAAGTGGAAAAACGTAATCATTGCCATGTTTCATCACCTTTGAA
Source organism: Cricetiscus sungorus (assembly GCA_030556225.1). Taxonomy (NCBI): domain Eukaryota; kingdom Metazoa; phylum Chordata; class Mammalia; order Rodentia; family Cricetidae; genus Cricetiscus; species Cricetiscus sungorus. The sequence goes on from JANBXA010000736.1 coordinate 619,648, forward strand.
GTCAGATTCTCTAGCACTGGAATGATTCACCAATAGCCTGGCAGGAATTTTGTTACATTATAACTGACACATCAGGGATTAGCACAAATTCAGGTGAGCTGTTCACCTCAGTAATTTTGTTTGTATCCCAGAAAGCCTCCCTCTAACATTGTTAGAATTCATAATGTTCTGTTCCTGCCTAGAATTTTTCCAGGCATGAGTGCTTACCAGATTTCCCTTCTGTTCTTGCTCTGCTTTCCAGACCACAGTACTCAATGGTCACTTGACTCATTCCCTGTGAAATACATCCGTTCAAGAGAGAACAGACAGCACCATGAAAGTGGGAGGCAGCTCAAGCCTAAGATAAAGGATCATGGCTCTATGACCTCATGTCCCTTAAGAACTACAAACTTCTCACCTTTAGTTGAAATGATTGCTCTGACTTTGTGAGCCAAAGACTTTGTTAAAACATTTCTTTTTCCATTGGTTTGTGAACACCAGTGAATCTTCATTTCTCCAAAGAGAAAAAGGTGTTCGGGGAGGCTGCAACTATTTCATGGTCCCTGAAGGGAACCCTTCAAGGAAAATTAAGCTCTCACGTGTTTTGTCCCATTGGACGTGAATTCTCTTGGCTCTTTTCCTCAAAGAGATGCCACTTATTAGTTTCCAGTTCCCCCTGTTGATCAGTTTCCACCACTCAGCAGGGAAGATTCAGTCAGAAATTTGGGGATCAGTAAGAGAAAACATAACACCACAATTTTCACCTGAAATCCCTGCAATCTAGGTACAACTGAAAACAAATTAACTAGAAATAATGGTATGGAATATGCCAGAAAATTATGAAACTATCACCTGGTATTCATAGGAAGTCAGATCAAAGCCTAATCCTGTAGAAATATATACATAATTTGATCACAAATGAATGGACCAATAACCATTCAATTGACGTAACTAAGTGCTCACATTTGAATCCACAAGCAATGAGTGGAAACCTGAGAAGTCTAGAGCATTTTCCCTTTGTTATCATTTAATATATGCTAATTATGGTTTCCATATTCTCTACCCCTACCACTTCCTTCCCACCTCCCCTCTCATCTGGATCCACTCACGTTCTATCTCTGATTAGGTAACAAAAATGCTTTAAGGGATAATTGTAATATAAAATACTAAATGTAGTTAATCAATATAATAAAACAAACACCTCAAAATAGAACAAAATAAAATAAACCCAAAAAAATGAAAAGAGGCTGAGATCCACTTGTTTCCACATAAACACCTAACTGGAAACCAGAACATATACTCCAAGATCATAAAAAGTAAAAATTAACAAAAATTTGAATAATCATAAATTTGAATAAGAAAAGGACATGAGCAGACATTATGAGACTAGAAACTTTCAAAGGTGACTTCACTTTCTTTTGGCACATCTGCTGCACATGCAGCCTAAACTTGAGTGTAGTTGATTTCCTCAGCAAAGCTCCATTAGAGAAAAGTACATTATAATTTTTTTTATTTTACATGTCGATCCCTGTAGCATGTCTGTTTTCTGCCAGCCCGCCAGCCTGCCAGCCCGCCAGACCGCCGGTCTGGGCCCACGGCCACACCAGCCCCAAATAACACTCTGAGACTCTGTATTTGATACAATCCTGTTGGCCAGTTACCATTATTGTTTATGAGCTAGCTCTGTCTTAATTATTAACCCATTTCTACTTATCTAACTACTTCCATGTGGTCATCTTATCGGGGAGCTGGCGTCTTCCTTCCTCCCCTGTCTACATCTTGACTCCTCCTTACCACTTCCTCTTTCCTCCTTGTCTCCTAGCCCTGCCTATCTTGCTTTCTCATTGGCCCAACGGTGCTTTATTAATTAACCAGTATGAGAAATATATTTACAGAATAACATCTCCCATCAGATCCCAGTTCCCTCTCTCTCCCTCTCTCCCTCTTACCCTCTTTCTCCCCTCACACACACCCTGACCACCTCTCCTCCCATCCCACCACCCCCATTCCACATATAGGGCTATGCCATCCAGGTGGGGTCATGTAAATCTGTCAAGTCATTTGAAGTAGGGACTAGGACTTCTCTCCTGTCTCTAGGTTAAGGGAGTATCCCTCCATGGGGGATGTGTCCACAAGGTCCTTTTATGCACCAGGAATACATCCTGGTTCCACTGTCTGAGGTCCCTTAGACTGCTCAGTCCTTCTAGCTGAGACCCATGTTCAGGGAGTCAGAGTCAGTCCCATGCTGGATTCCCAGCTATCAGTCTGGGAGCCTGAAAGAGGTAACCCAGTCTCAAAAAGAGGAACATGGTATGTACTCAAGTATGGATTTTAGACGTAGAGCAAAGGATCACATCACCAGAGTAAATTATAATTTTTAAGTGAGAATCAATTGGATAGGTACCAAGGTAGCACTAGGAGTTTGTGTACAATTCTCCTTTAACCTCTAGGTCTTCATATGGTCTGGACCCATAAAGGACCTGTGTGTGCTATAATAGACTTTGTGTTTTCGTGTATGTCTGCCCTGTTGTGATTAGAAGGCCTTGTATCCTATTGTAATATATCGCTTCTGGCTCTTGTACTCTTTCTGCCTCTATTTATGTAGCGTTCCCTGAGTCCTGAGGGGAATGATCTGATGAAAACATCCTGTTTAGGGATGAGAGTTCCAGTGTCTCCCATTTTCTAAAGTTTGTCTGCTGTCTGACTGGATTTACTGGTATCTGCTCTAACAGGAATTTTTTCTGATGATGGCAGAGCAAGGGACTGTCCTCAATATAGCATAATGTCACTAGGAGTCATTTTATTGTTATATTCCTTTAGTAAAAATCATTATTATTGGTTTTGCCCTAGGACCATGGGCTTAGTTCTATTCTTAGGTTCTTGGTCACCCAACCAGTGTTGTTTATGGATTCTATCTCATGGAGTGGGCTTAAGTCAAATCACATATTGCCTAGTTACTCCCACAAGCTTTTTGCTACAATTGCACTAGCATAACTTTGATGTACTATTGTACATCAAAGGTTTTATAGCAGGGCTTGTATTTGCCACACCAGCCCCAGAGGAGCCAATGTAGCAATGGCTGAGAGAAATCTCAATGGCTACCTGTCCAGAGGCACGTGGTTACACCTCCTGGGGAAAAGTGGTCCAGGTCCTTGCGGGTGCTTGCTTGGCTGGCTGTTTGGAAAGGGTGCTAGATATATTTTGTGCTATGTTAACAATAATGCTTTTGATCATGGGTATTTTGGTCTGTAGCTCCACTGTTAGTTCAAAGAAGCCTAAAGAACACTTAGATATAGTTTCAGGAACTGAGAGAGATACAGACCAACATTCAGCGAATGGATATTGACCTCTGTGCCCTCAATTATAAAACCCACAACTCCAGGTGTCAGCCCAAGGCCTGATAAACAATTAGGGCTAAAGCTGTAGGAAGCAGCCCACAATGTGACCTTGCCTGTAATCAGCCTACCCTCAGCTAGGCTACTGTGGGAGTTACTATAAAACTCTTATCTTGGGATCTTAGGGCCCTTGAATCAATGCTATTAAAAGTTTACTGTTCAAAGACAATGATTCTTCTGTAACCTCAGTTAATCAAATTTCTGATATGCTAACCACAAGCAGGCCAAAATAAACAGAGGCTCCCAGTTATGCACTTGCTTAGATATATTTACGATCACATAATTCAAAGGGAATCTCTGACATCTTCATAAAATGTCTGTATATCTTTAAACTGTAGCCAAAGATCTGTTCCTTAAACTTTCTGCATAAAAACCCGATACTCTAAAGTAAAAATTACAGCAATTCACAAACCTCCTCAAATGGGTTTGTGTCTGTCTGTCACGCCAAAGCCACTCCTGACCTGGTCATCCTGACCTGGTCTCCACACAGACCCGTTACCCACTGAGAAGTCTGTGACAGGTACTTATTTTTCTACTTTGGGAACATGTAGAGAACCATCCTATACCAAGAATAGCAACTCAAGAAGTTAAAGGCTCTGATACAAACCAGCTTGACTTCTCCATAGTCAGTGAGTTGCATGTGTGCTGAGTTCAGGAATAGGGCCTCTGACCATTTGTAGAGAGCCTTAGCAACCGCTTTATTTGTTTGTGAATTCTAGTAGAAACCACATAGCTAAAAACTCAATTAGGAGAAACTCATTCCAGACATTGGAACCTTCATTTGGTGACAAGTCTCCATTATTATATGGTGATTTCATTTAAATGACCTTCATACATGTATATAGTTTAGAAAGCTTTTACTACATTAAGTACCCATACTACCCCTCAAATAACCCTTAATTGTACGCGCCTGCCCTCGCTAGCAAGGAAGATGCAACTCCGGGTAGATCTTCTTCATGCAGTTTTAATCAGGATCCATTAAACATGTTGCTTCTGGCCTGCAGGGAGAGAGAGAGAGCAAGAGAGAGAGAGAGAGAGAGAGAGAGAGAGAGAGAGAGAGAGAGAGAGAGCCGGGGTCCCCTGCACAGGCTTAAATACCCTTGAGCTAACCAAGCCCAGTGAGCCACATGGACCCTGCAGATAGGCTACTCTAATGCAGAAGCAGACAGGCTGAACAGACTTAACCAATTAAGGACTTGTTTATGCCAGAGAGCGTTCATCCGTGGGGAGGTGGAAGGCGGTAGCCAGAGCAACTTTAAGGCGTGGCACTTCGCGGCTCTCTACACTTAATAATAGCTGTCACACCTTAAATTCCCTCCATTGCCCCATGCTTTCTTCGCTTTTACCATATGATCCTGCTATTCAATCTCTCTTCTCCCCCTTGCTCATCCATATCTATACTAAATTGCTTTTCCAGAGAAAAAAGTCCATCCTAAGTCACTTTGTCTCTACCTATCCTCTGAGATTCTATGTATTGTTGCTTGGTTATCATTGACCTAAGATGCATTATCCACACAAAAGCTACAATACACACCATATTTGTCATTGTGGGTCAGTGCTACCTCACTATGAATAACTATTTATTCGTTTCAAGTACCATCCCATTTTCCTTACAACTTCATGATTTCATTTTTTAAAAATATGGTAATATTCCCTCATGTATATATACAACATTTTCTTTATCCACTCTTCTGTTGAGAAATAGCAAAGTTTTTCCCAGTTTCTGGCTAATGTGAATAGAGGCACAGTGAACTTGACTGGGCAAATCTCTTTGTTATATAACTGGATTTTGTGGTATAATGATTCCCATATTCCTGGGGAACCATCACACTGATTTCCATAGTGGCTGTGAAGTGTGTATTTTAACCAGCAATGTCTGAGTGTTTTCCTTGCTCCATATCATTGGCAGTGTGAGGTTTGTTTTACATTATTGATCTTAGCAATTCTGAGAGATGTAAGATGAAATGTTAATGTAGTTTTGATTTGTATTTTCCTGATAAGGTTGATGAACATTTAAGTTTCTCAGACCATGAAGTTCCTCTTTAGAGAACTCTGTTTGCATCTCATACTATTATTAAAATTGTTTATTTCAATTACAGTTTTTTATTTATTTTATTTATTTTTCTTATTTTATATATTGATCCCGGTTCCCTCTCCCTCCCTCTCTCCCACCCTCCCATGTCCCCTGACCACTCTCTCCTCCCATACCCCCCCTCCACAAGTAGGGTGATGCCTTCCAGGAGGGGTCATTTAAATCTGTCAAGTCACTTGGAGTAGGAACTAGGCCCTCCCTCCTGTCTCTAGGTTAAGGAAGTATCCCCCCATGGGGAATATGCTTCCAAAGTCCTTTTGTGCACCAGGGATGCATCCTGGTTCCACTATCAGAGGTCCCTTAGACTGCCCAAGCCTTTTAGCTGAAACCCATGTTCAGGGTGTCTAAAGCTGTCCAATGCTGGTTTCCCAGCTCTCAGTCTGGGGGCCCATTAGCTCCTCCTTGTTCGGGTCAGCTGTCTCTGTGGGTTTCTGTAGCCTGGTCTTGTCCTCCCTCTCAGCATCTAGAGTTCAGTTTGGCTCAGTGTTTAGCTGTGGGTGTTTGCTTCTGTTTCCATCAGCTACTAGATGAGGGCTCTATGATGGTAGATAAGTTAGTCATCAATTTCATTATCAGGGAAGGGCATTTATGGTAGCCTTTCCACTGTTGCTCAAATTGTTAGTTGGTGTCAGTCATGTAGGTCTCTGAACATTTCTCTAGAATCAGTTTTCTCTTCAAACCTATAATGGCTCCCTCTTTTATGGCCTCTCTCTCTCTCTCTCTCTCTCTCTCTCTCTCTCTCTCTCTCTCTCTCTCTCTCTCATATGTATTCCTCCCCTGGCTCAATCTTCCTAGTCCCATATGATTTCCCCTCCTCCCCTTCTCTTTCTCCTAGCTCCCACTCCACTCACTGCCCCCCCACTTCCAATATGCTCAGGAAATCTTGTCCCTTTCCCCTACTGTGAGGGACCTTGTATGAATCTCTTAGAATCCTCCTTGTATCCTAGTTTCTCTCGTGGTGTGAATTATAGGCTGGTGATCCTTTTCTCTATGTCTAAAATCCATATATGAATGAGTACATACTATGTTCCTCTTTTTGTGACTGGATTACCTCAACTTATGCTGGAGAGGATTTGGAGAAAGGGGAACACTCCTACACTGCTGGTGGGAGTGCAAACTTGTACAGCCATTTTGGAGATCAGTATGGCAGCTTGTCAGGAAAATGGGAATCAGTCTACCACAGGACTGGCAATCCACCTCTTAGGCATATACCCAAATGATCCACATCCATGCAACAAAGACATGTTTTCAACTATGTTCGTAGCAGCATTATTTGTAATAGCAAGAACCTGGAAGCAACCTAATTGCTCTTCAACTGAAGACTGGATAAAGAAGATGTGGCACATTTACACAATGGAATACTACTCTGTGAGAAAAAAAAAAAAACAATGGAATCTTGAAATTCACAGGCAAGTGGATAGAACTTGCAGATATTCCAGTTTTAAATTCTTTAATATTTGTGATTTACTCCTCTATCAAGGAAGCAGTTGTTAAAAAGTTAAAAATAAAAGTTATTCCATTCTATAGCCTGTCACTTTGTACAAATGATTATGTAATTTGAAATGCAGGTGCATTTCAGTTTAATGCAGTCCTGTTTTTTTAAATGCTAATCTTAGGACCTGTGGTAACAATATCATATTCAGAAAGTCTTTTCCAGTGTGAATGATTTTGGGCTATTCCCCCAAGGACTCTCTTATCAGGTTCAGTGTATCTGCTTTGTGTTGTGAACTTTGATTCACTCGTTATTGAGTATTATGCATGGATCTTTTTTGATTCTTGTATATTGATTCATCTAATTTGAACTGAATGATTTATTGAAGATGTCTCTTTTTCAGGTGTGTGTTTTCGGCTTCTTTATGAAATGTCAAGTGTCCACTCATAGGTGGATTTATGTCTGTGTATTCAATATGGTTTTACTGATTAATTTTTATGTGCCTATACTGTGCTATGGATATTACTATAGATCCATAATATGGTTTTAAAATAGGAATGATGAAAAATCAACAGTTATTTAATTATTCAAGAATCTTTGAGCTGTTTTATTGTCTGTGTTTCCATATGAAGATGTGTGACAGGGGCCTGGAAGGAGTCTCTTGGGGCAGGGTAAAGTAGGCATGCAACCAGCAAACACAGGTAACAGAAAGAAGTAGAAACAACACACTAACTTTTATTTTATGAAGGGGTAAGCATTGTATACACCCTACCTCAGGTAAGAAAGGGAAGATCCACTAAGCTTTAATCTGCTGAGGTGATATGGTCACTGTTTATAGTTTCATTAGACTGGGCTGCTGTTGTCAGGACCATCTGGCCAACCCAGGCTGGCTGTCAGGAAAAATCCACTTCACCTGCTCTTACTATCAGTCTAGACAGAATGTTTCTCACATATATTGGGATTTAGTTATGCAACAAAAATAAAAAGTTTCTGGCCTGCTTTGTTGTGCCCTGCTCAGAGCCTTCTGAGGACTACACACTGTGTACAGGGTAATTTGCCCCAGCAGACAAACCCATCCAGAGTCTGCCAGTGCCCTAGTCCCACCTCCACACACTGTAAGAGGAAAGCCATTGGAATGTTGCACTCACTGGAAGAGAACCTTGGTCTCATACCCACCAGGAGAGGGAGAGAACCCACTTGTATGCACTGGAAAAAGGGATGGGTAGACAACAGTATAAGAACACAGTCAACAACAGAAAGGTCAATATAATACCCTCAGAGTCTAGGGACTCCGCATCAGCAAGACTTGAACATTCCAACACAAATGAAACAGAAGAGAACAACTCTAAAAAAACCTTCATGAAGATGATAGAGACCCTAAAAGAAAAAAATGAAAAAAATGCAAGAAACCAACAAAACTCTTAAAGAAAGCAAAGAAAGATAAGAAAGAAAGAAAAAAAGCAATTGAACATGAAAGAAACAATTCAGACAGTTCATGACCTGAAAACCAAAATAGAAACAATAAAGAAAACAGAAACTGAGGGTATGCTGGAAAGAGAAAATCTGGGTAAATGATCAGGAACTACAGATACAAGCATATCCAACAGAATACAAGAAATGGAATCAATTGTCATTAATATCCCTCAATATTAACGGTCTTAACTCACCTATAAAAAGACACCAGCTAACAGAATGGATACAAAGACAGAATCCATCCTTCCACTGCATACAAGAAACACATCTCAACTTCAAAGACAGACATTACCACAGAGTTAAGGGTTGAGAAAAGATTTTCCAATCCAATGGACCCAGGAATAAAAGCAAGTGTAACAATCCTAATATCTAACATATTAGACTTTAAACTAAAATCAATCAAAAGAGATGAAGAAGGTCACTTCATATTCATCACAAGAGAAATCCATCAAGATGAAATCTCAATTCTGAACATCAATGTCCAAAATACAAAGGCACCCACATTCATAAAAGAACCATTATTAAAACTCAAACAACACATTAATACCTCACACACTTATAGTGGGAGATTTCAACACCACACTCTCAACACTAGATAGGCACAACAGAAAGTTAACAAACAAAGGAAGTAACAGAAGTCTTGACCCAATTAGGTTTAACAGACATTTATAGAACATTTCATCCAAACACAAAGGAATATATCTTCTTCTTGACGCCACATGGAACCTTCTCTAAAATGGACCAAATACTTGGCAATATAGCAAACATAAACAGGTACAAAATGAAAGGAATAACCCCCTGTATCTTATCAGACCACCATGCTTTAAAGTTAGAATTCAACAACAACACAAATTGCAAAAACCCTACAAGCACATGGAAATTGAGCAATGAGCAATTGCACCATTCCTGAGTCAAGGAAGAAATAAAGAAAGAAATCAAAGACTTCCTAGAATTCAATGAGAATGAAGACACACCATACCCAAACTTACAGGACACATTGAGAGCAGTAATAAGAGGAAAGTTCATAGCACTAAGCGTCCACACGAAGAAACTGGAGAATAATCATTTTAGAGAATTAACAGCACAACTGAAATATCTAGAAGAAAAAGAAGCAAACTCACCCTGGAGGAGTAGATGCCAGGAAATAATCAAATTAAGGGCTGAAATCAATAAAGTAGAAACTAGGAAACCAGTATAAAGAATCAATGTAACAGAGTTGGTTCTTTGAGAAAATTAACAAGATAGACAAACCTTATTCAAACTAACCAAAAGGCAGATGGAGAACATGCAAATTAACAAGATCAGAAATGAAAAGAGGGACATAACAATGGACACTGAAGAAATCCAGAGATTCTTCAGGTCATACTTTGAAAACATGTATACCACAAAATTTGAAAATTCAATGGAAATGTACAATTTTCTGCATAGATATCACCAAAATTAAATCACAAACAGATAAGCAATTTAAACATATCTATAACACCTAATGGAATAGAAGCAGTCATCAAAAGTCTCCCAACCAAAACAAAGCCCAGGGCCAGATGGTTTCAGTGCAGAATTCTACCAGATATTCAAAGAACAGCAAATACCGATACTCCTCAAATTATTACACACAATAGATGCAGAAAGGTCATTGCCAAACTTTTTTTTATGAGGAATCAGTCTTCCTGAAGATCCAGTAATCCCACTCTTAGGCATATTCTCAAAAAATGGAATCTAGTTGCAGAAAGGGAGGAGTGATGAGCAAAGTGGTCAAGAGCAGGCTGTAGAAACCCACAGAAACTGCTGACCTGAACAAGGGGAAGCTCATGAACTCCTATCTGATGGTTGGAAAATGAGCATAGGACCAACCCAGATTCCCTGAATGTGGTGTTAGTTGGGAGGACTGGGCAGTCTATGGGGCCTCTGGAGGTGGATCAGTACTTATCCCTAGTATATGAAAGAACTTTGGGAGCCCATTCCACATAGAAGAATAGTCCCTCAGCCTAGACACATAGGGGAAGGCCTGGGCCCTTCTCCAAATGATATGACAGACTTTGAAGATTCCCCATGAAGGCCCCACCCTCCCTGGGAGCAGAAAGGGGAAGGGGGCTGATGGGAGGAACAGGGGGAGGGTGTGGAAACTGGGATTGACATGTAAAACAAGCTTGTTTCAAAATTCAAATCATACATTCATACATACATACATACATACATACATACATACATACATATAAACTTTCTTTAAAAAGTATCCTTTCAGGACAAGCGAAGACTTGAGTTGAAAATTTAAACCAGATTGCACTTATAGGGTGGATTGATTTTGGTAGCATGGCTACTTTTATAATATCAACCCTATTAATCCTTGGAATTCTTGAACATTGAAGATCTGTCCTCTTCTGGTATCTTCTCTAATTTCTGTCTTCAATGTCTTCAAATAAATATAATTTGATCTCTTCCTTTCCAATATGTATTAGGTTGATAGTCATCAGTTGTCTTATTGACCTAGTTAAAACAACATATTGCATAGGTATGAAGAGTAGATATACTTGTTTTATTCCTCATTTTATTGAAATTGTTGGAGTTTCTATCCATTTTTATTGATATTGTCTAGGAACCTTCACTAAAATGTTTTTATTATGCTCATATATGTCCCTGTATCATGCTTTTTCCAAGAATATTAATATAAATGTGTTGGATTTTGTCAAAGGTATTTTCTGCATCTAATGAAATAATCATGTGATGTTTGTTTTTATTTTCTTTATGGTGGATTACTTTTATAGATTTCTGTATGTTGAACCATCCCTTGCTCCCTTTGTCAATACACTCCAAGTGGATTTTGTTGAGTTTTTTTGTTTGTTTGTTTGTTTGAGTTTCATTGGCCAGAGCTGCAAAAAACAATAAAATAAGATTTATAACTGTAGACAACTTACAGTAGGTAAAGTAAAATTTGGGCACTTTTATTGAGAAAGACTGATCATCATGGTTGGTAGCAGCAGAAAGCAATGGGTATGGCATTAGGAGCAGGGAGCTGAGTATTCACTACTTCAGTAACAGCAGGAAGCACAGGCAGCCAACTGGAAATACACAAGGCTGTTTATGTCAAATCACTCCAAAGTATAGTAATATTCAGGAAGGCTGCCCCATTAAATTCTTCACATAGAATACAAACAAATGAGCAACAAGTGTTCAAAGTCCTGAGGCCACAGGGGACATTTCTCATTCAAACCAATATATTTTCTATCTAACAACCTTTGGCTATTCACCGAACAGTTTTCTATATCTGTAACTTACTGAACTTAGTTATTTAAACTCAGAGAGTTCTGGCAACTAAAAGCTTACAGATGAATATGAAGAGAAGATGTCTGATGTGGACCGTACATTTCTCATGCCTTTGTTGTACTTAAACACTCAAAAAAGTATTTTCCCCCTGCCCAAAAAGTTAGTTACACTCACAAAAAAAAATAAGCAATAGATGATCCCACATTACCAAAAACCAAAAAAAAAAAAAAAGGAAACATACTATGATACCACCAACAACGAAAAATCCAAATTTAACAAGAATTAACAATTAATGGTCATTAATATCCCTCAATATTAATGGTCTTAACTCACCTATAAAAAGACACAGCTATCAGAATGGATACAAAGACAGAATCCATCTTTCTGCTGCATACAAGAAACATACCTCACCTTCAAAGACAGATATTACCTCAGAATAAAGGGTTGGGAAAAGATTTCCAATCAAATGGACCTAAGAAACAAGCTGCTATAGCTATCCTAATATCTAAAATATTAGATTTCAAACTAAAACTTGATCAAAAGAGATGAAGAAGTACATTTCATATTCATCACAGGAAAAATTCATCACGATGAAGTCTCCATGCTGAACATCTAGCCCCAAATACAAAGACACCACATTCATAAAAGAAAAATTACTAAAAATAAAATCACACATAAAAACCCACATGCTTATAGTGGGAGATGTCTACACCCCACTCTCACTACTGAAGACAGACACATAACAAAGAAACAGAGGTAATGACCCATCTATAGAAAGTGGGTGGTACCCTTGAACTACTTGTTACAGGAAACTGTTTCCTGAACAAAACACCAATAGCACAGACACTGAGATGAACAATTAATAAATGGGAAAATCTTCTGTAAGGCAAAGGACAGTCAACAAGACAAAACAGTAACCCACAAAATGAAAAAAGAAATTTACCAACTCCACACCTGACAGAAGGATAATCTCCAAAATATACAAAGAATACAAGAAGCTTGTCATCCAAAACAACAAATAATCCAATTAAAAAGTGGGGTATATGTTTCCACAGAAAATGAAAAGCTGTGGATTCCTTCCAGACTAATGTGGTTTGATCAAGCAAGACCCCATGAAGCAACATCAATGGGACAATGCAGCCTTGCAGACCACTACAGCCAGGATTTCTGTGTCTTCTTAGGATTCCCCCATGACAATGCCCCCTACCAGCAGGAAGCAGTTTAGAAATAACGACACCCAAATTCCCAAATATTGTTTATAAATGTTTGTTTTCATTTAAAAAAGCATATATAATTATGTCCAGCATAAAATAAATAAATGTTTAATACATAAAAAGTATATATATATAAAAGTGGGGTACAGAATTACACAGAGAATTATAAATAAAGGAATCCAAAATGGCTGAAAAGCACTTAAGAAAGTGCTCAACATCCTTAGCCATTAGGGAAATGCAAATCAAAACAACTCTGAGATACCATCTTACTCCTGTCAAAATGGCTAAAATAAAAAATACCAAAGACAACTTATGTTGGAGAAGATGTGGAGAAAGGGGAACACTCCTCCACTGCTGGTGGAATTGCAACTTGTACAGCCATTTTGGAGATCAGTATGGCCGTTCTTCACGAAAATAGAAATTAGTCTTCCACAGGACCAGCAATCCCCAATTAGGCATATACCCAAATGATCCACATGCATGCAACAAAGACATGTGCTCAACTATGTTCCTAGCAGCATTATTTGTAATAGCAAGAACCAGGAATCAACCTAGATGCCCCTTCCCCTTTCTGCTCCCAGGGAGGGTGGGGCATATTCATACCAAAGAACATCTGTTATACTATGTTTGTGGCAACATTATTTGTAAGAGCCAGAACATGGAATCATCCGAGATGCCCCTCAACTGAAGAATGGATAAAGAAAATGTGGTGCATTTAAGCAATTGACTACTACTCCATGTTAAAAAAAACAATGAAATCTTGAAATTCGCAGGCAAATTGATAGAACTAGAAGAACCATCTTGAATGTAATAACAGACACAGAATGAAAAACATCATATGCACTCACTCATAAGTGAATATTAGACATAGATCAAAGGATAACTAGCCTACAATCCACAACCCCAGAGAAGCTAGGAAACAAGGAAGATCCTAAGAGAGACATACATGGACCCCCGAGGAGGAAAAAGGGACAAGGTATCCTGAGCAAATTGGAAGGTCCAGGGGAGAGTAATTGGAATAACAGGAGGGGAAAGAGGGACGGGGATGAGAACATGAGGGGATCAGAAAGGTTGAGTTGGGGGAAAAGACAAAGGAGAGCAAGAAAAGAGATACCTTAATAATGGGAGCTATTATGGGTTTAACAAGAAATCTGACACTAGGGAAATCTCCAGGGGTCCACAAGGATGACCTCCACTAAAAATCTAAGCAATAGTAAGAGGCAACCTTAAATTTCCTTCCCCTGTAAGGAGATTGATGACTACCTTAAATGCCATCATAGAGCCTTCATCCAGTAGGTGATGGAAGCATAAGCAGAGGTTCACAGCTAAGCACTGAGCGAAATTCCTGGAATTCAGTTATAGAGAGGGAGGAGTAATGATCAAACGGATCAAGATCATACTGGGGGGAAACCCACAGAAACAGCTGACCTGAGCAAGTAGGAGCTCATGGATCCCAGTCTGACATCTTGGGAACCAGCGTAGGACTAAACCAAGTGCCAAGATATGGGTCTCAGCAGTGTATAGGGCTTCTGGTAGTGGATCCAGTATTTATTCCTTGTGCATGAATGGGCTTTTGGAGCCCTTTTGTAGAGATACTTTCTCAGCCTAGCTAGAAGGAGGAGGCCCTAAGGTCTTGCCCAAAATGATGTGACAAACTTTGAAGAATCCCCTATCGACGTCCTCACTCTCCCTGGGGAATGGGCAGGGGGTGGGATGGGAGTTGGTGAGGCAAATGGGAGGATGAGAGGAAGAGGGAAGTGGGACTGGGACCGGTATGTAAAAAAAAAGATTGTTTTTAATTTAAATAGAATTAATTTTAAAAATTTGGACAATGATGGGACATGTCCTTCTGTATGCTGTGAATATATGTTTCTCTTATTGGTTGATGAATAAAGCTGTTTTGGCCATGGGACAGACAGAAGGTAGCAAAGCAATTATTATAGGCAGGGCAACCACACTAGGAGAATTCTGGGAAGAGGAATGGAGAGAGAGAGAGAGAATGGCAGGGGAAATGCCATGTAGCTACCAAAAATATAGGCTCTCTGGGGATTCTTTTGTAAGCTAAGAACATGTGGAGATACACAGTCTAATAGAAACGAGTTAATGATTAAGAGAGAGCTAGTCAACAGGAAGCCTGAATCATTGACCAAACATTTTATAATTTAAAAACTACCCTTAGCCATATTCCCAGAGTCCTACATCTTGCTACATATGTTGTTTTCTCTGTGACAAAGTAAAAGTAAGAAGCACTTGCTTTTCATATATTTTTCAATATTTTATGAAAGGCCTATAAATACCTACCTATGAACATAACACTTGGAATTTTCATTTGTCCTTATATCTCCCCTTGAATATCCATCAACTCTTCCTAAGACCTGTTTCCTATCAGACACAAAATGAAAATTCAGCTCAAAACAATTGTCTTAAATATTTTGGTGGCAATGACTGGGATGTAATGAAATCAACAAAAAGTAGCATGTAATTAGAAGTGGTTCATGGCTGAGTCCTTGCATGTTAGACTACTGGCTCCTAACTCCTTTCAGAACTCTGGAACTTTCACAGTAATTCATGAATAGTCTCAACTCTTTGCAACATCTTCTGCCAATGTCTCAAGTACCTGCTGTTCATGGTCACACTCTTCTCATCTTTACCAACTATCAGAAAATTCCTGGTATTGTTATTGACATTTCTGAAAATCTGAAATGCTACTGGAAACATCAAGGATTTGTCTGCTCTTTATGCAACCTGCTCAGGCTTTTTTTTTTTTAATCTATAATGAAGACCAAAGGAAGTCAGCATCTTCCATCATTGTGGGTATAGAAATACAGGAGAAAAGGCTTCCTGATTAACCTAAAAAGTTTGCTGAATAGATTGCTGCATACATTGAACAGTGGCATGGCTGGCTTTCACTGTTATTATAAATCTCCAATCACAGTCTTGTGAAGACAATCTTATTCTTTCTCAATCACATTTTTACTTTCTCCCGAAAAATGCACAATTCCAACTTTCATAAATGTTGAGTACAGCTACGACCTGGATCATGGAAGACTGACTGGGCCTCATACCTCTGGAGCAGCTGCAAGAAAAGTGATCAGGAACTTATCCATAACTAGAGTTTGGAGAGCTGATGTGCTGTAACAGATGTAAACTGATTGAGACTTTGTGTGTTGAAAGTTTATGACTTAAACTTAAATAGTAGTTGTGGCTGCAATGTCTTGGGCCTGTGAAGTGTAGCTTCCATATAATATATATGTACAGAGCAGCCAGGAAGTTATGGATTCATCCACCTGATGTGAAAAGTGGAGATAATTTGTTAAAAACATATTGAGCATGGACTCCTCATACCAGCCTGGACCAAAAGCTGAGAAGTGTGGCATATAAAGTGTGGAAAATCCTGGGTGCCAAGAGTTTTGCTAGAATTGGGTGAAAGATCCACCAATGAAAGAAACCTGAATGATCCTTAAGGTTTACCTTCAACAGACAAATATTTTCCCCAAATAATTTTTGTATTGTTTCCTTTTTCAAGAAGTGGATTCTAAAAAGGCATGCAATTTAAATACATATAATAATATCAGCAGAATGTATCCTTTGTCCAAAGAATGCAGAGTCTGAAGAAAGGGGAGGATTGACTCATAAGTACAAAGGGACTTAAAGTGGGAAAGCACAAACTTATAATGCTTGTGATTGTCATTGGCCACCAATTTTGTCGAGACAATAGAGCACTGCAACCATGTGCGATGGTAGAGAGTGTATAAAAAGCCAGAAAGGTAAACACAAGGATGAGGATGTTCTGGGTGGCTCTGGACTCAGGGGAGTTACTGTGGAAAGCACGAGTGTTGCGAATGTGTTGAACTTGCTGTTTGTGCCTATACAAAAAGACAATCATTGAGATACTGGACCAGGTGATCAGGATAGAAAATAGAAGTTCAGGAAACACAAAGAAAGCTGTATATAAAGAGATTGTGACTTTGTTATGGCCTACAACAGTATACAGTTTAAAACCTGTCTCTTTTGTTCTGTTTTTCCTACTTAATTTTATGGACATGTACAAAGGGAACAGAGCATTTACCATGATGTACAAAACCCAGAAGATAGAAACATAGAGAACAATATCCCTGGGAGATTTGACTCTAAGATTCTTCCAACGGGAGTTTCTAGGGCTGATGATGATGGCCTGGAAGACACTCAAGAGACAGATTGTAGCAATGGACATGCTCCTGAAAACCCTTTGAACATACATAAAAATTTGGTAGCTCCAATCATTGAAAAAAAGTTTCAACCCATAAGTTAGCATTGCATTGCTCATTCCTTTAGAGAGGATGATCAAGAAGTTAACCATGATCAGATGGATGAGAATTAAATCCAAGGTCTTTACCTTTTGTTTCTTGATATATATAACTAGGTAGTAGGAAAGAAGAGAGATGTTTCCCAGAATTCCAACTATATTCTGTATCAAGAACATTATTCCTATTCCCAAATTCCTGGAGTCCATTTTGTTACTGAGTAAAATATGCCAGCAGTCTCTTCTTAGAGGAAAGTTTTGGACTTTTATAGCTAAGATGGTCCTGTGTACCTGATGTCACAGAATGCACAAGAATCATATTACCTGAAGACTGAAAACCCAAGGAGATCAGTACAAATATATCCTGTCACACCAACTCTCACAGTTATTTTAACAATAACAACGGTCATTAAGAACTGCAGAAGTCTTCAAATGCACATTAATGGAGTAAGATCCCATTATACTTCTCACAAAAGTGAGCACTAAGAACAGGGCAAAGTTATCCTGGCAGGAACAATGGTCAGTGAATTCAAAATGAAAGAATGCTCAATTCCACAAGTCTACTCATATTGGAGGATAAAGTCTTCTCTCATCATCTTCTCCAAGTAAGGAAATGACTGTGAATGCCTTTCTCCTGTCAATATTAACATTAAAATTGAAAATATTACAACAGGAAAGAATGTTTTTATAATCTTTGGTAATCATGTTTATTACCTAGCACCAACCATTAGGTGAAAATTATAAATTAGATTGTTATATAAATTCCACCACCTACACATACACGTGTAAGAGTTAAGAATTTACATGCAGAGTTAAAATGAGGAGAGGAGAGGTGGAACATTCTGCATAAAAAAAAATTGTTATCTAACACAATGGAGAGAAAGCAGGTGAATGATTCCAAAAGAAATTAGTTAGAAGAAGGCAATACTCTATTGATAATAAATATAGAAAGAATGTCCAGTGTTCCTATCAAATCTATTATCTGGTTCATAACTCGGCATTAAAATGTGAAGCACAGGTCATACGAAACAGTAGTTCCTGGGAAACATGTGGATGAAACAAGAATCCTGACTATTATGTTCACTTTATTTCACACAGTTTCCCAAATGAGAGGTCTTGACTATGTAGAACAAATGTAAACCTTCATGTAGAAAAACTTAGCATCATAGATGATGCTCATAACTTATATCCAATGAATTGTTTTTAAAGCAAAGAAATACAAACCTGTATATTAGCAGTGCAATGATTGACTGATACTTATGTAATGCTGATCTATGCAGCAATGTAAATGAAATCTGGAGTGCATTCACAGCACTCAAATATACTAAAAATCCACTTTGAAAATGTAAGCGATCTTGCTCTAAGAAACAAGTTGTGCAAATATCAATACATGTAAACACTGTTCTGGTCTTTCATAGCTTAGCAGAGGCATAAACCTACCACTAATAATGTCCACTCCTGAAAATACACAATAGAACTCTAGTACTGATGCCATGACTTAAATCAAAAGGAAGTTAGTTAATGAAATCTTTTTTCTATCAGCTGTGTGTGTGTGTGTGTGTGTGTGTGTGTGTGTGTGTGTGTGTGTGTGTGTGTGTGTGTTCAGACACATCTTCAGTGATGGAGGCTGACCTAGATCTTTTTCTATCAGCTGTGAGTGCGTGTTCAGACACATCTTCAGTGATGGAGGCTGACCTAGATCTTTTTCTATCGGCTGTGAGTGCGTGTTCAGACACATCTTCAGCAATGGAGGCTGGCCTGGAATGTTCAACAATCCTCCTGCCTCAGTCCATGGAATCCTAGGTGGACATACAAAGTCAAGTTCAGTTTCTTGATGTATGTGTGACATAGTGAAGTGACCTTCATTTATGATCTGTTAAGGTAGAAAAAATACACAACTTTAATGTTATATATTTGTCTTTAATGCCAACATCTTGAAGACACTTTAAAGACGATGTGCAGCAGTGGATTGCACCCTATGTTTGAGAATCATACATAAGACAAGAACCCCCAGTCTCTGAATAGAAAGAAGGAATGATGCAAAGAAGAGAGAAAACCTGCAGGAGAGGTCCTTCACACAGACAGGAACATAGGGAAATGGGAAGACATTAAGTTATAACTAATTTCCATTTAAAGCCTTTATTTACTAATGCCTTTGTCAAGCTAAATTATTTGTAATGAATCAGTATTTATGAACAGCTTCTAAAAGGCATACACAGAATTTTAAAATATGAAATAATATTAATTGCCTAAATAAAAAATCAAGGGATAAATATGATATGGGCTGTGGATGTAACCTAAGTTTAATCTCTTGCCTAACATTTTTTAGGCTCTAATTTATGGAAACTTCAGCAATAAAAAGGGAAAAAAACATATCCTCAGATTGCAGTGAAAATCACCACATAAGGGGAAATGACAGAAAATATATGTTTTATGGACCAGAATTTTCTAAGATTCACACTAACATTGCTACCTAAACTTTTACACCACATTCCCAAGTTGAAGACAGAAAGCATTGACTATTAGGAAAGGCAAAACTCCTGCCTAGTCACAGATGCACTGCTCTCTAGAAACATCTCCCCAAGGCAAGACTAGATCCTGGGTCTTTCCTGGGATTAGATAATTTTCTTATTTCTATTTCTAAGGTCTATTTATAAACACAAAATCATTTTCTAAAATTTGTGTTTGTCATGCTGCAAAATTAATCTGTGAGTCATGTGTACAACAAATGGAAACCTGAATGATGCAGTTAACATAATCTTGAACAAATTTTGAGATCAGATTTTATTAGGTTTCACAGTTTTCAATAGGCAGCCTGAAGGAGGATTTTGTTACACTTTTGCTACATCAAGAATTAGCATAAATTCAGGAAAACTATCTTCTCCTTAGTAACTTGGCCTACAGCTCCAAAAGTCTCCCTTTCCCTTGCCTGATTCTTTACTGTTCTGTTTCTTCTAGGAATCAATTTTAAAAGATTTTCACTTACCATGCATGCCTTCCTTGCTTTCTTTTCCTTTGAGGATGAAAAATGAGCATGCTCACCTGACTTTTCCCTCCACAGAACTTCCAGTCCAATGTGCAGTTCCTGACGAAAGTCAACACTATGCAGGAAAAAGTCAGTTCAACCCTAAGATGAAGGTGCATAGATCTGTGACCTCAAATCCCTTCAGAAATGTAATTTTCATCTCACCTGCAGTCATGATGACAGAGCTAGCTTTGGGAGCCAAGAACTTTTCTGAAATTTTACAGTTGATTACTGCCAAAGACAGTGACAAGTTCCTTGTAAGTATATCCAATGAGACAATGAGTTTGGAGAGGTTCTTAAATTTTCCTGATTCTTGATAGCTGACTAGGATGGAAAGTCCCATGAGAAACAAAATTTCATGTGAGAGGGTTTTGTAAGGTTTATTTTTCTCTTTGGAAATGGCTGGTCTAATTTGGGATCTTGTAAAAAAAATAAATTCATTTTGAATTTTTGGATCCCAGTGTTGCTCACTTTCAGAACACACCACTAAATACCATAAGTCACAAGTTCTGTAAATTCTACTGAACTACAAGTAATAGGGAAAGAGTAACATCATAACCTATGGTATAAATCATTGCTTTCAATTGAACTCAATGCAAATAAACTGGAAAAATCATACAAAAAATCATACAATTATGAAATTGCATAAGTTATTTATAAATTAAGCAACAACTGCAAGTCTAAACAGAGCCCTATCCTAGAATATATATATATATATATATATATATATATAAAATCATCCCTCACAAATGACATAATGTATCTAATAAATTTCACATAAAAAATTTACTTCTTTCTCTTTCTTAAAACACTGAATAGAATCCAGAATTTTTTTAACTAGTCAGATAAATAGTATTCATTCTTTAGCACTTAATGAAAAGACATAAAAATTAAAAGTTGAAAATTTATCTTCTGTCCATGAAGCATCTCACTTTCAGGGTTTTTGGCCAAATAGATATGAGAGAAATACAATCTGTCAGACCATCATCAATTCCAAAACACAAAAGCCATTTGTTTTCAGCTTGTGTGCTTCAGTTATCCTCTACCATGAGCTAGGAGCCCAGAAAGCTGCAGTAGTTGCTGCAGGAAAAGAATAGCTCTCAAAATGTCCCAAGTAGAAGAAAACAGAATAAAATTCAGGATAGCAATTTGTTTATAAAACATTCTTGCCCAGTTAGGTATATCTCTACTACTTACCTATACCTAATGTACAGATATATTAGTTTTATAGAAGACATGAGGAAATCATCATTAGTCAGAGTTCCAAAGGTGTGTAGTGTCTTTTGTGTGGGATAAACCCAGGTCTACTCCTGAAGACAACACAATCACAGAGGACAGGTTGGGTTAGTCAAGTGTGGGGAGAGGTGTGAAGCTTTACAGTATCTCAGAATTGACTGATGTTGTAGAAATTTACGTTAAAGTTTGTTGCTTTGTTTATGCTGTGGAACACTGGTTTAATGACATAAACATGTGTTGCTTTTTTTCATGATGCATTTGTTTAACTCAGTGAAGCTGTGACTTTTTGCCATGTAAAACACCTGATGGTCTAATAAAGAGCTGAATGGCCAAAACTGAAGCAGGGAAAAGTGTAGGCAAGGTTGGCCAGCAGGAAGAATAAATAGGAGGAAAAAATCTGAGACAAGGGAGAAGGAGCAAGATAGGACAAGAAGAGGTGAACATCATGGGCCAGCCACCCAGACGCCCAACCACCCAACCACCCAACCACCCAACCATTCAACCACCCAACCACCCAACCATCCAACCACCCAGCCATCCATGGAGTAAGAATGAAAGTAATATATACAGATGTAAGAAAAAGAAAATTCCTGGAGGCAAAATGTAATCAGGAGGATTTAAGTTAAGAAAATCTGCAGAAAAAATAATGGAATCTTGAAATTCGCAGGCAAGAGGATGGAACTTGAATAAACCATCCTGAATGAGGTAACCCAGTCATAAAAAGAGGAACATGGTATGCACTCGCTCATATATGGATTTTAGACCTAGAGCAAAGGATCACCAGCCCATAATTCACACCACCAAATGAACTGGGATACACGGTGTATTCTAAGAGATTCATATATGGTCCCTCACAAAAGGGGGAAGGGACAAGTCCCCCAGAGCACATGGGAAGTTGGGGGGGCAGTGAATGGAGAGAGAACTAGGAGAAAGACAAGGGGAGGAGAGGAAAGCACGTGCAACTAGGTAGATTGAGTCAGGGTAAGAATAGAAGACAGGAGAGAGAGAGAGAGAGAGAGAGAGAGAGAGAGAGAGAGAGAGAACATAAAAGAGGGAGCCATTATTGGTTTGAAGAGAAAACTGAACCTAAAGAAAGTCTAGAGACCTACAAAAATGACTCCAACTAACAATTCAAGCAACCATGGAAAGGCTAGCATAAATGCCCTTCCCTGATAGTGAGATCATCAACTAAATTATCCACTATCATGGAGCCCTCATCTAGTACCTGTTGGAAACAGAAGCAAACACCCATAACTAAACACTGAGTTGAACTAGAATTCAGATTCAGAGAGAGAGGACAAGACCAGGTTGCAGAAACACACAAAGACTGCTGACCTGAACAAGGAGATAATGGGCCCTCCCAGACTGATAGCTGGGAATCTAGCATGGGACTGACTCAGACCCCCTGAATATGGGTCTCAGCTAGAAGAACTGAGCAGTCTGGGAGGCCTCAAACAGAAGAAACAGGATGTATTCCTGGTGCACAAAAGGACCTTGCGGACACATCCCCCATGGAGGGATACCCCCTTAACCTAGAGACAGGAGAAAAGTCCTAGTCCCTACTTCAAATTACTTGACAGATTTACATGACCCAACCTGTAAGTAGGGCTATTTATTTCATAGCCCTACAAGTGAAATGGGGGTGGGGGGATGGGAGGGGAGGGTGGCCAGGTTGCATGTCACAGGGGAAAGAGGGTAGGAGGGAGGAAGGGAGAGAGAGATGGAGGGAGGGAGGGAGAGGAAACTGGAATCGACACATAAAATTTTTAAATTATTTTATTAATTAAACAAAAAAGAAGTTCTAGTCATTGTCATCTGGGTTAGCAAATGTTGCTTGGGATTCATAGGTGAGATATCCAAGTCACTCTTGGACATAAGATAGAATTATTAGACATTCCTTAAGAGATTTATATGATCCTAAACTTCTTAAAGAACTATATGTAGATAGGGAAAATATTGACAATATAAGTATTTTCAATATGTGATATGAGTTGACAAGAGCATACAGCATATATAAAGAAGACCTGAAAAACTCAAGCAGTCATCCACAGGGTATTTCACTTCCAGACTAATAGTCTTGCCAACAAACTTGTGTTTAACATTCCTGTAAGTTGTACTAAAGCATTCATTTAAGTTCTTTCAGCTACACCATTCCTATACCACGCAAGGAAGGAAGGCCAGCGATATGTTTCATTTTGCACCAATGAAATAAGTTACTATTAAAAATACATACTAAAGGGTTTGATCGAGCAAGACCCTCTGAAGCAACGTCAATGGGACAATGCAGCCTTGCAGACCACTACAGCCAGGATTTCTGTGTCTTCTTAGGATTCCCCCATGACAGTGCCCCCTGCCAGCAGGAAGCAGCTTGGAAAGAGCGACACCCAAATTCCCAAATATTGTTTATAAATATTTGTTTTCATTAATGTATAATTATATATATATAATTATACATGTATTGGACATGTATAATTATGTCCAGCATAAAAGAAATAAATGTTTAAAAAATACATACTAAAAAAAATAAGTCAAGGAGAATTTTTCCAGTACACATAGCTCCTTAAAATGTGAAACAAACATACTACAAAGGATTTTTAAGCATTATATTATGAGTAAAACTGGACAATGAATGAGGGAGACCCCGGATTTAAATATGTCCCATTACCTGACTCGCCTTTGAAGAGACAAAAGTCTGTGCCAGTCTGTGCTTTTCCTCCTGAACCCTGGTAGTTCTGGAAGCGGGAATTCTAGAGAAATTATTCATTGAAGGTCCAAGGCTAGAGAATGATAACATTCTTCATGAATATATTTTTAGAAGGATCTAGGTATGCTAAAGTCACCTTTCAATTTAGAAAGCTGCTGGAGGACCTGGCAGAGCTGCCTCTTAGCAGATATATGAAATGTACATATGGGATGACTCCTATTCATGATTATTTCTTGTAACTGAATAAATAAAAAAGTCAATTCTTTATCATCTGGCATAAATTCAACAGTTTCAATATGAAAAACAACTCTTTCTGCATGTTGAGATTCAGTAACTATGTTCAGATGTTCTGGAGAATATAATACAATGGGAGGGTGGTTGTAGGTCATGGGAGGGAGGGAGAGTGGGAGGGAGAGAGAGGGAACTGGGATTAATATGTAAAATATGAAAAAAAGCATAGCATATAATTCTGAATTTGGAATAGAGGAATAAGAGCTTAGAGCCACTTTACTTAAATTTCCTGATTTGTAAACTAGTTTTTCTGGTTTATTTTCATCAATATAGAATGTAGAGGTTCCAGATATGGTGTTCCACATACAACGTGAGGAAAGATCCAGTTAGTTCTCTTTATAAATTGAATGTTCTTACTTTGGGACATTTGTTGCTAATGTCTCCAAAAAAGTAAGTGCACCTTCTTTGCCAATGTTCATTTTTTGCCCATAATCAACATTAGTAAAAAGTACTACAGTTTCTGCTGGGTCTATGCCTGCCAATTGACAAAGTCGCAATTTTCCTTTAAGAATCACCTTTTCTACATATGTTTCTTTATTTTTGTTTATTTTGTGTATGTGGTAAAAATATCCATTCTGAGACAATATCCTCCCTTTGCATTAAAATCCTAACTAGCCCCTAGCTCTTCCCTCTGATTGTCAGGCAAGCTTTATTTGTCAAATAATCAAAATATCCCAGCAGTTTACTTCTACCTGATTGATAGGCATGGACAACTCTACGTTTCTTGAGAGCCTCTCAGTCCCTCTTCATATCTGACTTACAACATCCACTCTCAGTAGTTGTGTTGTCTCCAAGGGTAAATCTGTGTTCCTCAATCCAGGACATTACTGACCTTTGGAACTACAAGTGCAGAAGATGCCTTTATGCCATCTATAAACCTAATGTGCCTTCAGCTAAGATATAAGTAATTGGTATACAATATGGCTGTCAGGTGATGAATATTTTCTGCAAAAAAAAAAAAGCATAAATTATTTTCCATGATTCTCAGGTAGCTGCTTCTACTTGGTTCATTTTGAGGACTACCCTTTTCCTATAATAAACATAGAAGTTTTTTTGTGTTCTTAACTTATTTCTGTGGCTTACCGAAGCAAAGAGATATCTACAAACGAAAGGCTTTCTGGTGAGTAAGAAGTGATATGGTCTGCTGTGGATTTTGTCTCTATCATTTCTTTGTTGATGTAGAACCCTGAAAGGGGATGGTTCATGGACAAACAGTAAATTTGCAACTCTTAATTTTATTTTTCTCCTTTAAAAAAGGAGA
This sequence comes from Cricetiscus sungorus, assembly GCA_030556225.1. NCBI lineage: Eukaryota > Metazoa > Chordata > Mammalia > Rodentia > Cricetidae > Cricetiscus > Cricetiscus sungorus. The sequence continues at coordinate 645,293 of JANBXA010000736.1, forward strand.
AAAAGAGGGAATACTCTATTTTTTAGTAAAGTAATAATAACTGTAGCACCCTTTGGTTTCTATTTGGTGCTTTTAGGAGAAGATAGCATTGTGTCATGTGACATTTAATGGATAATAAAGGTTATGTCATGTGTGAGGAATTATTACATGTATAGATCTCAGTAGTATATTGCTTTGTTCAGACTTTAATCATTGCTGGGCTTATAACTGTAATATTCCCCAGCTTATTTACATATCAACATTTGTAATTAATTTGCCCTCAGTTTGTAGAGAAAAAAAGGAAGCAATGATTTCAAGTGTGGATTACAATGTCATATTTTTCCATTTACTAGTGCTTCAGTAGAAATCCACAAACACTGACAGACTATGTTCCACTGGATGGCCTAAAAGGGATCAGTGCTGGGATACAAAGTTAACAATAGTTTATACTTAGAAGTTAGAATAGACCATCCATATCCAAAGAGACATAATCCTCATTAGTACCCTCTTACACAAGAAACCTTGTTATTCTCCATGCCCCTCCTCCTAGTCTGCCAACAGAGATCATAAAAACAGAAGAGCCTCTCCAAACACACTGTCTCACTGGAGACACTCACAAGAAATTCATCAGTGTCTTTAGTAATCAGAAGTAGTAAAAGTTTCAGAAGAGTTATTTGCTCTCAGAGCAGGTGCTATCATAGCCTCTATGGGTAAGACAAAGATTGCAGTTCTGAAGGGAGTTGAGGCCATATGTCTACGAACATTTATCTCAGGGTTGGGCAGCATTCCTTTCTCCTAGTGTTGGCTGTCATGCCAGGTGCTGCACACCTAGCCAAAGGTTCTGCAAAGAGAAAGAGTAATGTAAGTATTTCTTCTTCACTCTCTAAGGCAGAGAAAGCAAAACAGAGAGTTCTGGTAAGTGAACACATCTGGAAAGGTGATTGTGTATAGAAAGATAACAGCAAGATTTCAGTCAAGGAATAGGAGGCCTTTCTGAGCTATACAGGGAATTGTTAAGAACAGTGTCCCTGGCCTTGCACTAATTCCTGACTGCAGCAAAACATAAGAAAATCTTCTCTAACCTTGCCTATCAAACACTGTGAATCTTAATGAAACTGATGCTGATGTTTCATCAGGAATGTAGTATTTATGCCAGTTAGATTTCTATTCCTTCATCATTTTCATGAAACATAAACTAACTTTATAGTACAATAACCACAGAATCTGGTTTAAAGGTTCAATGATTATGACAAATATTATAACCCAACTATTTAAATAATCTAAACCTGGGAGTGGAAAATAGCAGGATATGGACCTGCCTCTAGAATAGAACAAAATTTTATGTAGTACTACATCTGTTACTGGAACAGGACAAGATGTGTCCTAAAAGTGAATGGTGACCACTTCTCAGGATGTTTTTACCTGTTTAACATGGGTATGTAGTGTTCAAGTGGAACTGACATAGTCATTGTTAGGTTTTTTTTTTTTTTACAGATTTATTTAATATATAATGTTCTGCCTGCAAGTATGTCTACATGCCAGAAGTGGGACCTGATCTTGATAGATGGTTATTAGCCACCATGTAGTTGCTGGGAATTGAACTCAGGATCTGCAGAAGAGTAGACAGTGCTCTTAACTGCTGAGCCATCTCTCCAGTCCCTGTCATTGTTAGTTTCAAATAATCCTGTTCTAGTATAAACCTATCTTCTGTTATTTTTCTTTGCTTAATGATATTCTAATCTCACCAAAATCCCAAGATTGGCTTTTCAATTTCCATTGCTGACGTTGGTGGATTTAGAACATTATGCACAGCAGGTGGGAGTATAAGCTTTAGGTTGCATTTACAGCCAATATTTACCTTTTGCATTCAATGTACACAATTCATTAAATCTCATTTTTTTCAGATTCAATGTATATCTTGTTTATTGTCATTCAGAAGTCTTGATGTATTACTAATAGATTGGCTTGACCTATGGAACAGTACATAACGCTTTCAAGCTGAAACTAATTATAGTTTAACATCTTTTCTATGTGCCTATGCTCCTGTGTTTGCATGTGAGGTTTTACTCCTAATCGGGTAGGTTTCACTTCCTAATGGGAAAACTTCATTTGTAGTTCCTTGAGCATACTTTATCATCTTTTTGAGACAGGGGCCTTTTACTCATCTTAGATGCTAAGGGCATGTTAAGCTTTCTAGTTTGCTTCTGATGTTCAACACTGTCTTCTACCATTCCCTCATGTTGGACTTATAATTCTATATCAGCACAGCCAAGTTCTTTATGTGAATTATGGAGATTAAAGTGAGTTTCTCCTATTGGTAAGAAACAAACTGTAAGGGCTTAGCCATCTCCTCAGTTTTTAATACTATGTTTTCTAGGCTGGACAATTATCATATATTAAATTTTATGTTTTATAGCAGAGAGTAAAATTCACCTGATATATTACACCATATTTCATCTCCTGGAATAATAAATAATATATCTGGTGAAAATACATAGTGTCTATTATACTCATCAAATACAACTTGGACAGATGCAGTTTTTGTAAGATTATGCCACAATGTGGGGACATTCCTTTACATAAGGCCAGCAGTTAAGAATACATGTGTAAGTTATGAAAAGTAACAGATTATTGGTTAAGTGTTGAAGAACATGACTGACATAGCATGGGTTGGCATAAACTTTGCTTTCAGCCTTGCCATGTTCCTATTTCTCAGGTCTCCACATTGCCTATATGGCCTTATGAATTTTGATGGTGTTTTTTTTTTCATTTGTGCTCTGAAATCTTATGTTTTAAATTAAGAGAGTTTCACTGTCTACATCAAACTGTTATCCAAGCCACAGGAAATACAAATGAATTGCACTACAATAGCGATTTATAGAATGTCACTCCTGTGCAGTTTTCAGTTTAACTGTGTAAAGGCATCTTGACACAATTCAGACTTAAATCCTTGTCTCTTACAACTTGATATGGTAAAACTATCCCACTTCATGAGTCTTTTCCTTGTCCTCATCATCTCTTTCTTGTCTTCACTGAAGGTTCAGGTCCTTATGTCTGATTCTTAAATACCGAGTGTCTTCTAATGCTCCATGTTGTCTTCAAAGTGGCCCAAAGGCCTTGCCATATTTATGTTAAATAAAATATCCATGAATTTGAGCATTTATTTCTATCTTCACAGATCTTAAATGAAAACCATCTCATTGTATACCACATAAGTCAAGAAACAGAATGTTGGCTTATTGTGAAAACATCAGGAATCCTAGTACAGAGGCAGAAGGATTTCAAAATATTCCAGTACAGACTGAATTACAGAGGAAGACTCTGTCTGAACACTCCTGCCCTCCCAATGGACATAAGATCTAGCCAACTAACTTTCTTTCAGTCCAAAGTCATCCCATCAGTAATAGAGTATTATTTGGTTATTTGCAGGAGTAAAATTGATTAGGCATGCATTCCTATTTCTGCAGACTTTAAAGAGGCCAGAATGCTGCTTCATGTGTTGTGATTTTCACAAATTGAATCTTAAGCATGAAATCATATCCTTTCCAAATGTTCTTCAGTGAATCTAAGATTTGTGAACAGATAGTTTCATTTTTATTGATGCACAGGATGGCATTATATTAACATCAGTCAATGACTACTGCTAAAGTCATGAATTTATGCATTTCTTTGCTTTCAAGTTATCACTTCTGTGTAAATTCTGAGCAGTGTCTATGAAGATTCACCCATAAATATGAGGTTGTCAACCTGACGTTATGTACTTGTTCCACCTATACACAGACTTTCATTTGGGAATTTATGAAGCAATGTGATCACATTACCACTACCTGAAATCCAAGCTTATGCCCATCCTTACCAAGAGCCGCTATTTCATACAATTTTTATCTTATATTTATACTGATTGATGGTGCCAAATGCTGCATTTCCAGTGGACATTTTTTTCTTAATTATTTCTATTGCATACAGTCTTTGTTAAATTTCTGTTGTAATGACTCAAACATTTCCATTCAATTGTGCATTGTTACCAATCTCTGCATAGGACCATCCTTTTCCTACTCTCTGTCTCTCTGTCTCTGTCTCTCTGTCTCTGTCTCTCTCTCTCTCTTCTCTTTCTCTCCATCTCTCTCTTTCTCTCCACCCTAACTCTGTGTGAGCATTCAGATGTAGGTGAAAATGTGTATGTTTGTGAAGTTTGAAGAGACTTCCCTCTTAGTATAACATTACCTAACTTATAATTTGAACCCAGTAGTTAGTGCTATTTAATCAATGACAGAGAAACGTCATTTTTCTGGTTGTATCATTATTATTTTTCTTTAAAATTGACATAAGGAATGTATTCTATTTGATGGGTTTCTTCTACAGAGAAGATGGTGACAGGACACTATTTTTCTATAATATTGGTGAACACACAAAACTAAGCATTTCTTCCATTTGCAACTCACTGTTCATTCCTTCTCGCAAGATAACTTTGCCCTATTCTTAATGCTGTCTTTTATAAGAAATATAATGGTAATTCTCTCCATAATTGAATGTACACTAAAAATTTATGTTCATGTCAAAATAACTTTGATGTGGAGTTTGTAAGGGTCTTGCTCAGCTAACTGCATTAAGTGTCTAGTATTGAGCTATTGTGACAACCTATACCTGGTACCAAAAAAACTATCACTTTACTCTGAGAAGTGATTGTTGACATAATTTGAAGTAAAAGTTGTTCATTGACAAAATGAACTCCCAGAAGTTGACAACAGGATTATTATTCTTATCACAGAGTATAATGGGTATACTGGGAAACTTTTCTCTTCTTTTTGACTATTTGGTCTTTTACCAAAACAAAAAGAAGTTAAAACCAATTGATTTCATTCTCTTGCATATGATTATGGTCAATTCCTTGATCCTTCTTTTTAAAGGACTGCCTAATACACTGGCAGCTTTTGGTTTGAAACAGATCTTCAATGATTGGAGCTATCACCTTTTTCTGTATGGTCTTAGAATTTTCAGGAGTATGTCCATTGTCACCACCTGCCTCTTGAGTGTCTTCCAGGCCATTACCATCAGCAATGAGAAATCCTGCTGGAATAACCTTCAAGTCAAGTCTCAAAGGGATATTGGCCTCTACATTTCTGTCTGCTGGGTCTTTTACATCATGGTGAATGCCATTTTCCCTGTATATGCATCCATAGAATTTAATAGGGAAAACAAAACAACAGAGACTGAACATGAACACCATATTGCTGTAGGTCATGACAAAGTCACAGTGTCCTCATATATAGCTCTCTTTGTGTTTCCAGAACTTCTGTTTTCTGTTCTCATCACTTCATCCAGCAGCTCCATGATAGTTAATCTGCACAGGCACAAGCAACAAGTCCAATACATCCATAACATTCATGTTTCCCACAGAAGATCTCATGAGTCCAGAGCCACTCATAGCATCCTGGCCCTAGTATCCACCTTTCTTGTTTTTTATACCTCCTCTGCAATCTTACATGGCTGTGCTGCTCTACTGTATAGTAACGATTCATGGTTGATGGACATCACAGCACTCATAACTCTATGTTTTCCCACTTTGAGCCCCTTCATTCTTAAGAGTCGGGACTCCACTGTGCCCAGGTCCTGTTTTATTTGGATAAAGCATACAAAATTCCCAGTGTCATTATAACCATGTAAATTGCAGGCTATTTCACAAAAAATCAATACTTTGTAAATAACACAGAATGTTTTGGGGGTGAAGTCACTTGTCTTTCTAAGGTAAAACTCAAGAGAATTTCAGAGTTCTTCAGTTGCTGGAACATGCATCCAACACTATCATAACTGTTGGCACCTATGTCTTTTGATCCTTTAGTTCCCACTTGTCTCAGCCTTTCCTTGTGATATGCTGTCTTGATGAAAAACTACTCAGTATTTTGTCAACCAAGTATGCCCTCTTTTAGTCATTGTCAGCCGCTTGCCAAAATTAGTTCTGAGTCTGGTGGTAGCTATACTCAATCAGGTATGAAAGAAGGAATGACATCTCTCACATGTATTTAGTAAAACATATGATTGAGAAAGAATAAGTGTATCTACATAGGCTTATGATTACAGATTTACAATCTAAAAATAATATTCAAGACCCATCTTTTAGGTATGAAACAATCTGTACAGCACTCTTTTTCAGTTAGACAGAAAAACATTTCTCCTGTTTACTTCCATCACCAATGATGTAACACTCTATTAAGTAGAAGATGCTGCTTCCTTTTGTTCCTTGTTATGGGTAAATAAGGCTGGGATAGCAGCATGAATAACAGTGAAGTCCTTGAACTTTCCATCAGCATCCGTATCCCCAGAAGTGTTTGTGATAACAGATGCAAAAGCCCGAAGGTAGCAGAAGAAATATAAAGAGTGAAAATGTGTAGCAGATACTTAGGAGCTTGGAAGAAAAGACATTGCAAAGAAGCAAGACTATATTCACAGGTTACTCTAAGAGTTCAGAGATCTGACAAAAGTCAAGAGCCAAGAGCCTAACATGAAAGGACTCAGAGCCATGACCCACTTCTAGTTTATATTCTTCTTCTTGATGTTTCTGTTACATCCTATCTTCTTCTTGATGTTTCTGTTACATCCTAAAATATTGCTCCCTCAATGTACACAATGCTTGTATATTGGAGAATAATCGTGTAAAAACAATATCAATCAAAGAAAGGGAGTCCGTGAGAAGATGGTGAACACGAACACATAGCTTAACAATAGTAAGCACAAAAAGACAGAAGCAGGTTAGGACAGAGGGGCTGAGTATGTGAAAAGGTCCCCGAAGGAAATGGAAAATATCATGGACCATGTGTAGTATGCTTACATTGGTATTGTTGGTATTTCAAATGTATAAAAACTTATAAAAGAGTCATATTCCATGGGTGTCTTTCTTCCATTCTGCTTTGCATATATACATATTATTGTGTTTTCACTAAATTACTCCTTTCCCTATGTCTAGCATCCACTAAATACATGTCGTAAAGCCTATGCAAGAACCTACTACTACTCTGCAAACTGAACATAATACTAAATTGACTCCTAATCAATTGTTATTATCCTTGTGAATTAGTGCATCTTTTATTCTTATAAGAGAACCTTCATTTTACAGTAGATGACAATTAACACAGAGACTCATGAATGGTTAAGGTACACAGAGTAAAAGACTAAGAATAAATAGCCCTAAATAGTACATCTACATAATACCCTCTGCTACCAAAGCTTGGGGCACATTGTAAAAGATAGCAGAGAAAGTATATAAGAGCCAGAGGTGTCAAATGACTACAACAAAACAATATTTTCCAGATACAGAAGGTAATTGCATACATGAACTCACAGTTGTTGAGGCACCATGCTAAAAAAATTCGATCTCAAAAAAAAATTCACTGAATTAGACTATAAAATTAGCAAAATGATGCAAAATTATTTAGCTTATGCAAAAATAGAAAGCAACAGATTGGGAACATTGAGGACTGAACAGGCTGATGTGATGTCAGTAGCACTCATTGGTCTCTAGAATCATCTCTCATTCGGGAGACTATTATATACATCCTCCCAATGTCTGAAGCAGTGAAACCCAAATGTCTAAATGCTATGCCAATAGTGTTCCCAGAGTGGAACTATACACTGATGATGATTAGCTGCCAATATCACCAGGGATATCAACCCTCAATCTCTGTGGCATAATACCTTTGTCTATCAGAGGACATGCCATTTAAAAATGGCCACAGATATAAAATTCTACTATATTCTGGTGAGTCCTCTCTGCCTACTTTCCCCAGAATTCTCCTCATCCTAGTCAATCCTATCTTCCTGCCTCATTGGCCTGACAATGTTTTATTTATAAGATAAACATAAATAGAGAAGGACTTCCCTCATTGGAGGTAAGTACCTAAGCGCCCTACTGTACAGTCCTGCTCTCTAGGCGATAGCCCCTTCTGGGACACATCCCATGTCCAACCCATCTGCTATAGCCCAAAACACCAGGCCGCAGCAACATCCCTACCTTCCCCCCAACCTTCCACCCACCACATCAACAACCAAGAGAGTCATATGCCCTACCTACACCTACAGGAAGGGTGACCACCAGATCCAAAGATCCCACATGCATCAATTTGAGGAAGAGAGACCCATGGATGCATAGGCTCCTCCTGCACTAACTAGAGGAAGTGATAAGAAGAAGGCAGTGTAAAAATACATTCAACAACATAAAGAACGTTATGGCAACAACAGAAATTAGTGATTATATGACAGCAACACCTGGACACCCCAACACACATGCAGCAGGAGAAAACCACCTTTTAAAAAAGTTATGAAGATAATAGAGGCCCTTAAAGAGAAAATGAAAATTTACCTTAAGGAAATGGAGGAAAAGGCAAACAAAAAATTGAAAAGAATCAATAAATGCCTTAAAGAAAGCCAAGAAAACCAAGAAAAAACAATCAAGTGAAGGAAACAGTCCAAGACTTGAAAATTAAAGTAGGTAATAAAGAAAACACAAACCAAGGGAATTCTGAAAACAGAAAATCTTGGTAAACAAACAAGAACTACAGATGCAAGCATACCCAACAAAATGCAACAGATGGAAAAAAGAGAATCTCAGGTGTTGAAGACACACTAGAGGAAATAGATTCATCAGTAAAAGAAACATCAAATTCAACAAATTATTAACACAAAACATCTAGAAAATCTAGGGCACCATGAGAAGACCAAACATAAGAATAATAAGGATAGAAGGAGAAGAATTCCAGCTCAAATACACAAAAAGTATATTCAACAAACACCTAGAAGAAAAAATTCTCAACCTAAATAAAGACATGCCTATGAAGGGGCAAGAAGCTTTCAGAACACCAAATAGACTGAACCAAAAAAAGTCCCCTCACCATATAATAATCAAAACACTACCAGTACTCAGGAGGCAGAGGCAGGTGGATCTCTGTGAGTTCAAGACCAGCTTGATCTACAAGAGCTAGTTCCATGACAGCCTCCAAAGCCACAAAGAAATCTGTCTCGAAAAAACAAACAAACAAACAAAAACAAGAACAAAAAAACCACTAAACATACAGAATAGAGCTGAAAAAGCATAATGCCAAGTAAAATATAAAGGCAGACCTATCAAAATTATACCCAACTTCTCAATGGAAACTCTGAAACCAGAAGGTCATGAAGAGATGTTCTGTAGACACTTAAGAGACAATGAATACCAGCCCAGACTACTATATTCAGCAAAACTTTCAGTCACCATAGATGGAGAAAACAAGATATTTCATGACAAAACCAGATTTGAGTAGTATCTATCAACAAACCCAGCCCTGCAGAAAATACTAGAAGGAAGCTCCTAACTAAGGAAGTTGACTTTACTCACAAAAACACAACAAATGACATCATACAAACAAAGCCCAAAGAAGGGAAACACGCAAATAACTACCAACAACAACAAAACCAAATGTAGGAAGGATTAACAATCACTGCTCTCTTAATATCTCTTAATATCAATGGACTGAATTCATCTATAAAAAGCCACAGGCTAACACAATGGATATGAACACAAAACCCATCCTTCTGCTGCATACAAGAAGCATACCTCATCTTCAAAGACAGACATTACCTCAGAGTAATTTTTTCCCTTTGGTTGGGAAAAAATTTCCAATCCAATGAACCTAAGAAACAAACTGGTGCAGCTGTCCTAATATCTAACAAAATAGATTTCAAACTAAATTTAGTCAAAAAAGACAGAGAATGACATTTTATATTCATCATAGGAACACTCCATCAAGAGGAAGTCTCAATTCTAAACATCTATGCCCCAAATATAAGAGCATCCACATTTATAAAAGAAACATTGCTAAAACTTGAACCACACATCAAACCCCCACACACTAATAGTGGGAGACTTCAACACACCAATTTCACCAACGGGCAAGTCTGCCAGAAATAAACTTAATGGATTAATAAGGGAATTAATAGATGCTATGACTCAAGTGGACTAGACAGACATCTACAGAACATTCCACCCAAGCTCAAAAGAATATACTTTCTTCTAAGCTATATAATAATCAAAACACCAAACAGGATAAAGAAAGAATATTTAAAACATTTCTTTAAGTGTTTCTCAGCCATTTGCAATTCTTCTGAGAGTCCTCTATTTAGATCTGTACCTCATTTCTTAATTGGATTTTTGATGTCTAGTTTCTTGTGTTCTTTATATATCTTGGAAATCAGCCCTGTATCAGATGTGGGGTTGGTGAAGATCTTTTCCCATTTTCTGCCATTTTGTCCCATTGACAGTGTCCATTACCTTACTCATACTTTCAACTACATTGACAGCAGCATTATTCTTAATACTCAGAACAAAAAAAAAAAAAAAAACCAACAAAAGTGAGTTCCTGAAATGGTTCATTGAATGTGTGTGAACTATTGCTCATAATTCCACGAACAACCGAACACCTGTGAATATTAACAGGGATGCATATTGAGAGCTCTTTAGGAAATTCTTTAGGAAACTGACTTGAATCTATGTTTTCTTGGGCACTGGAGAGTTGCATACATAGAAACACTGGCATCCTCAGAATGTACATAATCAAACAGAAAAACTGAGGACCTGGTGCACTCAGAATCTTTCACAGTTTCCCCTACCTGCAGTGCTGTGTTGACTGAGATAGCTTGACACATTCAAACCAATGAGCAGTAATACTGATAGGAACAACTGGCCATATCTAAGATAAAGGGAAAAAATACATTAGTAATTTCTTCAACCTAAGAGTAGCTAAGACAGTGGAGACACCTTCAGAGATGATAGTGGAGTGAAAAGCACTCAGTGTTAAAAAATCAAGTGTAATGGTTTCCACCATCCTTCAGTTTAGACAAGAAAGTGATGATGGAAAAAGAAAACACCCAAATTCCTTCAGCACACAGAGCTGTGTGAACCACTCCTATTTCTCAATCTGGGAGTCACTGTGAAAAAGTACAGTGTCTGACATTTGTTTTCTGAGTGACATGATTATGCACAGGAACACAAGGTTTGGCTGCACTTATCACATTAAGTATAAAGTACTTTCACTGATGTAAATCTACAGTCCCATCATGTTAAGAAGCTTTGTAAAACTAAACTGAAAACCACAGATGAACATGACAATCCAAGAACCATTGGCATATTGGCATAATCCTGCTATAATGCTGTCCTTGTACCTTCCATGATTTGCATAAATATTTGGTGTTGACAATGGCATTCTGTTCATTGCCAAGATAAGACATTAGAGAATGTTTGGTAGGTGACTGTTCAGGTTTTAAAGGCTTTTGTGGGCTGTGAAGGGGCCTGAAACACAAGAATACCAGGCCATGTGCAAAGACAGTCACTTACATTTGAGCTAAATAATGCTATTCCAGCCACAATTTCAAGTATTCAATATCCATTCAGGTTTATTTCACAAAATGCCATGGTGTCCAAAATTAATGTCATAACATAAAAAGGCAGTGTTAAAATTTTTGGCTCATCCTCCAGGCAAGTGTTCTAGTACAATGTCAGTGTAAATCAAATATATTTATTTGTTAGGATTCCAGGACAGGAAACACAATGGTAACTATGAAATGAAACTAGTGTCCTTTGCTCTTCTTATACACAACATGAAAACTAATTTATAATGAAATAGTGTAGCATAGAAACTAAATCACAGCTGGGCTGGCAGGTGCCTGTGTAAGAAAGCTGTGAGCTAAGAATTGGGCAGAGTGCAGAAAGTTCTCCGAAAGTGTACTTTTAGAAAAAAAATTACATGAACTATAGTAGTAAGTGGATGGGGTTTGGGGTTGAAAGCAAGAACACAAAAGGAATGCCCTGACACGTCCATATTATCTCTGTGGGAAATGTAGAAACCTGGGAGGAATATTCTTAGCTCTTTCTCATCACCAAAGATAATGAGACATAACACCAGATGTATTCCCGCACCGCACTTGTTTTGTTTAGGCTGAATGTAAATATCACTTCCTAGAGTGAAAGACCCTCAGCTGATTCCTTCCTCTGAGGCTCACCTACAGAACATCGCTGTTCCACAGGTAGCACCTGGGGGGAGGATGAGACGTGGGACAAAGGTCTGTGGCTTTGTGACTTCAGGTCCCTTCTGAACTTCAATTTTGGCTTCACTTGCAGTGGCCATGACGCCACTGGCATTAAAAGCTGAAAAGTTTTCTGAAACTTTTGATTGATTATTACCAAAAACAATTATGAGTTTTGTGAGAGACTCCAAAGAAACAACATGATTAACGAAGTTCTTACTGTTTCACTATCCCCAAAGGCAAAACATCTCATGTGGAAGTTGTAGAAAATATCGGTCTATCGTGTGAGAGACTTGTTTAGAAGTCTGGGTGTCTCACTAGATTGCAGTCCTCACAAAGTTCTTCTACTCAACAATTAATACCTTTCTCGCACCTAAGTCATGGCACTTTAACACACCAAGCAGAAAAGCAGAGTCATTTGGGAAATTCTTAGATATCTAATGAAGTATCAGTAAAATAGCACAATGTCATAATCTGCACTAGAAATTATTTCATTCACTATACAACCAAATTCAAACTAGAAATGCAAATGTGGAAATACACCATAAATTATAGTCCTCGTGCCTGCAATGATATAAGAGTCCTATTCTATGAGAATTTATTTACATATATGTGTGTGTGTGTGTGTGTGTGTGTGTGTGTGTGTGTGTGTGTCATTTCTTAAAAATTAAGCCATCAAGTGTCACACAATCTAGTGTTACCTTCACAATTTAAAAAAACCAGAATGGAGAAGAGATAATTCTATGATTAAATTTAATGAGAAAAATGAGGATTATTCATTGTTCAGCAACTGATAAAGAAACACGAAATTATAGGTACAATATTTGCCTTCTATCCACAAAATATTCACCTCAGGGGGGTTCTAGGCCAACAGAGAACTGTGAAATACCATATCTTCTGATAAACTTAGAAGCCATTTGTTTCCAGACTTCCCTGAAGGCAATATTTCATTAGAAAAAAATTGGAAAAACAGAGAGCTATTTAGGTCAGGCCATGGCTTATTAAAACGAAAGGACAGTGGTTAATCTCAGCCAGTGGACCAAGAAGGAGAAAATGTTCTGGCTTTGGTTAGCATGTGCCCAGTCACTGATTCTCACCTCAACTAAAACCACTGCATATGAATGCATGGCATGCTGACTGATTGGGAGACTGAATTAAAACCCTCTTTGGTAATTATAGAAGCATGCCAGGTAGGTCAACACAGAGATGCTCCTGCAAGCTACAGAACCACAGGGGGCAGCTGTGAAAGAAAAGCATGACAAAGGATGTAAGTGCTCTCAGGAATTTGGAACTCCTCAAAGTGAGTTCTGTGGACAGGCATTGGCCCTCATCCAATTTGGGCTGCCATATGTGAGCTTCTTTACTCATTTAAACTACACAATCAATTTTTCCTCACAGCTCAATTTAAAACTTTTATAAATATTTTGATGCTTTCAATACCTTCAACGCATAGAGAATTTTGTCTGGCCCTCATGATGCATAGTCTTCATTACCGGAAATTGTGTAGCAATTTCCCCTGAGACAAACTCCTCCTTGGATGGGAGATCATGAAGAAGCAAGGTGTTCAAAAAGGAAGTGAAGCATTACATTCTGGAGGAAATCTCATTAAACTCCATGATGGGGAATGTCCTTCTGTATATATGTTTCTCTTATTGGTAGATGAATAAAACACTAATTGGCCAGTAGTCAGGCAGGAAGTTTAGGCAGGGCTACTAGACGAGGAGAATTGTGGGAAGAGAAGCTGCCAGGGAGACCTCAAGTGACTGCCAAATGAGTAACAGATTTGGGCATTCTCTGGTAAGCCAAGACTATGTAGAAACACTTAGATTAATAGAAATGTGCTAATAAGAGAGAGCTAGCCAGTAAGAAGCCTAAGCCATTACCATTAAAATAAGCCTCTGTGTATTTCTCTGGGACCAAGGGTGGTGGGACCAGGTGGAAAAGAAACTTCATCTACACTCAGCAAATAAACAAATCAAACTCTTCAGAAAAACCCTGAAACTAATAAGATTCACTAAACTCTTTCTTCATCAAACATATATAAATAGTAAGGTGTTAGAGATGTTGTCAGATAAACTAAGTTGCCTTGAAGAAGCAAAGAGCTGTTGGCCTGCATAGAAAAGCCACAGAGCAACTGAGATACATGAAAAGGACACACCCCAACCTGTTCTGTTGGGCTGTGTTTACAGTGTTCATGATATGCCACTCATGTTGGGAAAAGCTCTTGTGATAAACCTGTCTTTGAGCCATTTATGGTCCTCCTGTGTGTAAGCTGTTGCCTATATTTCTCTGAGTAACCCTAGAAGATACATTGGTTCACTAAATTGCATTTTGGTGGAATCAGTATGTTGATCTGTTATCAGTTTCTTATCTGGAGTGAGTAGATATTTTCTCTTTCACATTCAATATGTCTCATATTGAGTCACACAGTACCTGAGATGATGAGGATTGCTTGGAAATCACAGGTAAAGATGCTCACTAAAGTGGAGATAGCTGTTAGAATCTCACCACCAATATCCCCAGCCAGATAAACACAGACTTCTAGAGGTCTCTCAGAAATCGCAGTAGAAATGGGAAGTATCTATAATTTGGTATTTTCATAACCTAAGCTGATAAATAAAGAGGCTTGTGTGGACAGGACAATAGGTTCAGTGCTCAGCCTTGGGACAATTCACATTCAGAGTCCAGTAGAGTTTCCCAGAGGGTGGATACTTGTCTGATCTGTATGTTTCATCACCCACTCAAGTTTTCATGACCACAATATTGTTTCATTTTATTTTCCAAAGTACTTCTTCTTTTTCCCTATTCAAAAGATTTTAGTCCTGACCCACTGTATCTTCAGTAATTCAAGGAAATTCAGTTAAGCATAACTTCTGTATGCCTTCCCCTTTATCTGGCCCAAATTCAAATATTTCAGCCTATAAAAGCCCCACTATGTCTTCTCTGACCAACAACCTTGAAAGTGATGGTTGTTTCAGACATTTTCAAATTCTTGCAAAACTAATAAATACAAACACATATAACCCCCTGCTCCTGCCCCTTGACCCATGCCTCATGACTCTATAGTAACTTCCTTTTACACTGGTCATTTTAGCTCATTGGGCATCACTGCATAGCCAGTCCAAACTACTAGGAGAGTCCCAGGTAACTAAGAGACAATGTCTGAAGAAGTAACAATGTCAATATATAACCCAAAGGCCACACCTGCTAGGTAACAGGTAGACAGATTGCAATTCTTCATCTCCCCTTCTGCTCTTCCAGATCCAATCCTCCAATCTTATCCCCAGCTCTGTAGTAGTTTGTCTTTCCTTTCTGACATCATCACCAATGGATAGGATCGTGATAACCATCTCCAACAATCATCATCCCCATTATCCCAGCCTCAAACAACAGCAGACATTGTGAGATAATGCACCAGCTAAGTAGGCCAGAGAAAACAGACAAGATAAGTGAAGAAATGGCAAAGAGCCAATATGTTGAGCACAAACTATTGTGAAAAGTGAAAATAATGCGGAGGATTAAGACTGAGGTCCTGTCATAAAGAAACTGTGTTTTATGATCTACTCCTTTTATCAGTTCTCAACTTCTAAGAATTTACAACAATCCTGTCAGTGCTACCAACTGGGAAACAGAGGTTGGAAACATAAGGCTCTTCTTGGAGGATATTGCCTTTCTAAATCTTATCAGTAAACAAATGGGGCTTATTGGGAACAGACAAAAATGAAATTGAGGGGGGAAAAAGCAAAGTGCAAGTGAACTAGAGAATGCTGTGTGCATCAGAAGGTTTAAGGGTCCAATACAAAATGGCAGTGACTATAGAGGTGTGAAACATGGTACAGTGTCTGGATTTAAGGTAAAGGAGTGTTCATTATGTCAAAAGGTTTTAAAGTGCCAGAAAGTTGAACATCAAGGCTTTCAAGATTATTTGTCAATAAAGATACAGGGAACATGATGGGTTGGGATATTCGAATTGGTAGTAGATAAAGGGCAATGAGCTTAAGACAGAAACTATGCTTGCTGGACTTTGTGAGAATGACTGATGATAAAGTGGGTAAAGAATAAAATCCCTGGAACACAGAAAATTAAGGAGCAACTCAGAGTGATGACAGAGTGGAGAAGAGAGCACAAATAAGAAGGGTCAGGTGGAGCAAAGAACACACATGGACGCCCCCAGGAAGGGAAAATGGTTTCGATCTCCTGGGTAAACTGGAAAGTAGGTAGAAGAGAAGGGATGGGGGATGGGAATATGCGAGATCAAGGAGATCAAGTTGGGGGACAGCAAGGAAAGAGATACCTTAATAGAGGGAGCCAGTATGGCGTTAGGGAGAAACCTGGTACTAGAGAAATTACCAGGAATCCTGTTAAGACTCCAGGCAATAACAAAGAGACTGTCAGAATGGGCCTCCCCGTTTTATGGTATTAGTAACTACCCTAATTTACATCCAGTAACTGATGGAAGCAGTTGCAGTGGCCCACAGCCAAGCACTCGGTTGAGTCCCTGCTTATTCAGTTGAAAAGAGGGAGGAGGGATCATCTGAACAAGGGGGATCAAGACCATGATGGGGAAAACCACAGTAACAGCTGACCTGAGTTCATGGACTCTGGATTGCCAGCTGGGGAACCTGCATGGGACCGAACTGGACCCTCTGAATATGGGCGACCGATATGTGTCTTGATCTGTTGGGGGGCACTGGCAGTAGGATCGGAACCATTCAGGGGTGCATAAGCTGGCTTTTTGGAGCCCATTCCCTGTGGTGGGATACCTTGCTCAGCCTTGATACAGGAAGGAGGGGCTTGTTTCTGCCTCAACTTGGTATGCCAGACTTTGTTGACTCCCCAAGGAATGCCTTACCCCTTCTCAGTGGGGTGGGAAGGATAGGAGGCTGGGAAGGTGGAGGAAGGAGAGTGAAGGGGAACTGCGATCGGTATGTATAATGAAATGTGATTTTTTTAAAAAGAAATTATCTGGTGAAGTAGCTTCTTGGACAACACACCTGATCCCTGCACTGGAACAGACACACTAGGGCCTGGCAAAAACACTACTGATTTGTATCACTTACTGAGTTATTATGGGCAGTGACATGAAATTTTAATCTTCTTTATGGAAAAGGTCAGTTAAAATCTGTGCCCCACAATGACATGTTTTATTTCATAGAGTTACTACACTGAATTAAATGTGTCAACTTTAATTTAGCTTTTTTTATTGCTAATATCTCCTTTCATGAACAGTGCAGGAATATGAAAATCAATAGAAAAGGTAAAATTAGACAGCTGTGAGTTATTCACTGCTACATGTTTAAGATTGTGTCATGCAGAGCCTCATGACTTCACACTGGCATTGAAGGCTCTCAGTACTTTGGAATGAATGAACACATCAGTTCACTCTCCACCGATTGCTTCAAGAAGCCCATGTCCCAGCTCTGACCTCTCCCAGACTACAACTAAAATGCTCCATTAAGTTCTGCTTATAGTGCTCAACCCAAATTACCAGTCTTCCAATCTCACCACAGTCGTGATCAGCTTCTTCATGACAACCCCATTCTTGGTACTAATTCTTTGATCCATTGCTTTTCTATTTCTCTAATGGAATACCATGATCGTGGGCTGGTTATATTGATTATTTTGTGCGTCCAGTTCTGTAGCAATCAGAGTTCATGGTTGGGGAAGCAAGGCAGCATCCAGTAGGAGCAGACAGCGGAGAGACCCCTTCCTGAACCGTGAGCACTAAGCAAGTAGAAAACTGAAAGTGGGGTAAGACTATGAACACTGAGTGAGAAACAAGTTCCTTCAACTACAGGTGACATTTCTTATTCAAACTAACACATGTAGCATATTCTGACGTAACTTTCAAACTTTAACACAGAGAAGCTTCCCTGATTTGCACGGTATTTAAGCAAAAGGGTCTTGGAAAAACAACCAGAATTAAATTCTCAGCACACACATGAGACTCTAAACTGCCTCCTGAGTATCAGCACACGTTGCATATATGAAAAGGATAAGTTTAGGTTGAAGAGATGGCTCAGTAGTTAAGAGCACTGACTGCTCTTCCAGAGAACCTGGATTCAATAATCAACACCAGTACGGCAGCTTACAACTGTCTGTAACTTCAGTTCCAGGGAACCTGACACACTTGCACATACAAACATGCAAACAAAACACCAATGCAAATGAAATAAAATAAATAAATTAGTTTTTTACAAAGGACAAGTGCTTTGGATAATGATGCAGAGTTGAAAACCTCTCTCTTGTGTGAATAAGGCCTTGTTTTGCATTTTTACCTTGACTGTGGTGATATTTTTAATTCCTTCTAGCATATTTGTATATCACTTTTTCTCATGCCATTTTCATTGTACAAATGAGCTTATTAACTTGTAGTATAGATTCTGACAGCATATTTTCCTCTCACCTATACTTACGTAGCTAGTCTTGAATTCCTGTCTGACTATTCTGCTGTGTGCTCTAAAGTTTGGCAGTGATAGGATCTGGAAACCAATAACTAACTTGATTTGGGGTATACTGACAGAGCTTGGCCTGCAGTGCAGTGAGATATTCAGATCTCTCTGCAAAACATTCCAATATAAGACCTTAATATCCTAAATACCTTGCATACATATAAGGCACATCATGTTTACTCTGTCACTTTGGAGATACAATTGAATTAAGTCATAATTTGTTCTGGCAATTAAGGACTTTAAATGTTTTAAAAAGTTCTTAACTCCCAAAGCCAGAGCTTACCCTGCTACCTCAGATGAAACAAAAATTGCAAAATGATGGTTCTGGAAGAAGAGAGGTCACAGTCACAGGCATATATGTGAGCCTAGTGCTGAATCTGGCTGGAGAGATGTCTCCTCCATATTCTGAGCTGAAGGTTATTCACAGAGATTGAGTCAGGTGAGCTCCATGGACTTCCACTTGGGGGCAAACCAAATAATGTAAGGCAGTCTGGTGAATGTTTATGCCTAGAACATGGACTCTGGGATGGGAACAGATGAAGTCAACATAGAGGAAGTCTTTCTGGGCTCTGAGATGAGCTACTAAGAGAAATGTATTCTGAACATGCACTATACCCTGATATGGATAATACAATATAATGGAATCTTCTCTGATCATGATAATGAGACATGGTAAATCATGAAGAAATCTGACATTGGAGGTGCTTTAGTAATTAGGTCACTTACTTTTCCATCTCTATACTATATCTATGAATTGTTGTCTAACTTTTCTGTTTCACATATATAGATAATAGCATATTGTCTTCACATTCAATAAATAATATAATAGAAAAATATGTATCATCTGTGCCTGAAAATAAGCCAAGATACGACTCTTCTAGAATTAAAATTTTGTTTTTAAGTAACAGTCAAACATGCATTAGTTGGTAACTGAAAGTGTGTGTCTTAAAGGTCAGTTCTGTGATGAGTGCTGAGGTTGCCTAATCTGAGTGTGGGACAAAAGTGTTGAAGGGAAGCTGACACAATAATTGTGCCTTGCATGGCTAGATTAATTGTGTTATCTGCTATTTTCTAGGGCTTAGTGATGTCTTTATGTTACTTTGTTCATATGAAATACTTGTTTTTCCATTTTATATCTGTGTCTAATGTTGTTCAGCTCGTCATTCGATATACATTTATTGCAATATTCCATTTCATCAATAACACTTCACAGAAAGACTAAAAGTAATTTGCTATGTATGTTCTTTCAGCATAAAAACAGGCAGGAAGATCAATGGAATCAAACTGAAGACCCAGAGATAAGCCTACACACCTATAAGCACCTGATATTTGATAAAGAAGCCAGAAAGACACAATGGGAAAAAAAGAAACCAACTGGTACTTCATTCGTTATCACTGAATTCCTGGCTGACTCTGCTTCCCTGGGTGCTATACAGTGGAACGGCTATATGGGATCTGAAAACTAATTTGCAGAAAAACAATTTGTGTAGAAGCACCCAGAGAAGGCTGGAGTCCAATGAGACACTCAGGCTCCCTTGTAAGACTCCCACACATCAAACCCCGATGCTCCCAGAACCTTCCCTCCCTGTCAGCCTTCAGTGATCATGAAATCCTAAGAGGCTTTCCAAACACATTACCTCTTTTGAGACACAAGAAGAAGAAGGGAAAAAAAGCCACAAAGCCACAAGCAATAGTCTCAGAGTCATCAGTTCCCAAAGCAAGTGTTGTCATTGTCACTGAGGGTGAGATGAAGATCACATTTGTGAGGGAGGTGAGGTATACAGAGCCATGTACCTTTGTCTCGGGGTCTCCCTCCCTCCCTCCCTCGCTTCCCTCCACAGTGCTGCCTGTCATTGCCTGGAGCTGCACACTGAGCTGAAGGTTTGCCAAGCAAAGGAGTGAGGTATGTATGAGTATGCAGTTCATACTGAATCTAGGAAACAGAGAAAAGGAAAGGAGGTCTGGTAAGTGCTCAAGTCTGGAGGAGGGATTCTGGGATGAAAGCACACGCATTTCAGTTAAGGATATAGGAAACTTTCTGGGCTAGAAGCAGATTTGCCAAAGAGATCAATGTCCCTGCCATGGTGCTAATCCCTAATGTTCCAAAAAATCATTTGTTAAAATCCATGACTGTTTTTGAATCATCATAATGAATCTGACTTCAAAGATGCTTAGGGATCCTAGTAATTATGGTATTCACATTCCCATCTCCATATATTTTACATAAACAACACACTAGTCTTTCAATATGATGATCACAGATGTGGTATAAAAGCTTCACCTGTATGATGAGGGTTAGAGTAAAATCACAGCCATCTAATTCTGGAAAGAAGCTAGAATCTGAACCTGTCTTTATAGAAACAAAAAAACAAAAAACAAAAAAACATGGTTGTATACAGAATTGCATAAATGCCCAGGGCAGGCGGTCTGCTGGTCCTGAGTTAAGTGGTGTGATGACTGCAGAATCTGTTTTTCTTCTTTAACTTGGGACATGTATTGAAGGGAAGGTGGCATTGCAGTAATGAATTCTGTACAACATTCAACTACAGTAAATGTATTTCTATAATTTCCTCGTGTTCAGTGATACTCAGATGTCACTCCAAACTCAGGATGGATTTTTTTTTTTTTTTTTTTTGGTTTGTTTGTTTTCATGACTGATGTTGGCACCTACAATTTTGGGCAGGGCAGGTAAAGATGTGATCACTGGACCATGCTCACAAGATGTGATCACTAGACCAGGTTCACCAGAGGTGATCACTGGTCTATGTTTCACAGCACATATTTTCTTTTTTATGATTCAAAGTTATAATCACAAATTCAAGCCTTTAGTTTCAAATCTAATAATCTTATTTCTTTTATTTGAGTGTGCTTGTGTACCTGTATTTGTGTGTGTATGTGCACTGAGAGTTCATTTGCTCTTTCGTTTAATTACACTTGTATATTCAGAGGACAACATCCACTGCAGTTCCTTAGATAAGTTTGAGCTTGTTTCTTTTGGGGACAGGTTCTCCCACTTGCCTGGGACTTCTAAGTACACTAGCCAGTAATCCCAAGATAACTTCCTATGTCTGCCTCTCCAGTGCTTAGACCAAAACGCACATGACATTAACACATCTGCTATTCATTCATGTTCAGCTTATGTTGAGACAGTCATGTTGGCAAGGCACTATGAATATACCTTTCAATATTCCTAGAACATGTTTTCACAGAGAATTCCATTTCCTCTAGTTCTTACAGTCTTTCTTTTACCATCTCAGAAATAACTGTAAACCTCCTGTGAAAGCATTAAATTGCAGATGTTTCAGGTAGAACTGGGCTCCACAACTCTGCATTTCAATTTGTTGAGGTTTTCTGTACCAAAAGGTCAACCATGAAAGCATTCATACAGATGACACAATACAGACAGAGTGTTGTATTTAGGTATTGAGGAACACACATGTGTGTGACACATATACATATGAGTGGTATATGAAAGAGTTTGGAGGCAGGACAGGAAGCTAAATGGTATAATTACATTATGATCACACACACAAAAAGAAAAGAAACAATTTTAAAGAGTATATAACAGCACACAAGTTATTTTTCATGTGAGTTCTGGAAATTTAATAAGTGCCTTCCTACCAGTAATGCAAGCAGTTTACAAAAGAAACTCTCTGCCTACCAAAGTTATAACTTAATTTCTATTCCACAGTGTTACTCCCATGTTGGTTCTCGTGTTTCAGAACTGATTATGAGTTTTGAACAAGGCTCATAAAAATACTAGGGTTCATTTCTTCATTTGAGAAGATTTCTATCATGAAATCATAAAAATACTTTGAGGCAAAGAATAAAAATTGGGTTTTCTTGAACTTAACAAATCCAACTTAGATTTGGGCAATTTCTGTCAATTTAGACTATAGAAGAAAGTTGTAACTTTTTATGATGTTGGCAATAGAGGATGCAGTGGAAATAAACTGAGTAGCAGTTGGACATTTCAAAATGTTGCTGACATAGCATCATTGAGCACAAAATGATGTGACTGTCTGAAAGTAGCCAGGTCATGTTCCCATTTCCCAGAACACCAAACTGCCCAAAATTACCTCTTATACTTAAGCAATCATCTACAAGGTCTTCTCTCAGTCCTTATCTTGGTCATATAAAAGGCACAGAAGATGCCAAATGAACTCACTACACAGTGATTATTATCACTTCTCTTTGCAGCTTTGAGTTAAACTTTTGGAAGCCTCTTAACGCAGTGAATCCTTAAGCAAGTAAAAATCCTGTGACTCTGCAGACAAATGGCAATTACTGGAAACTTGTAGAGTGACTTAGGTACTGGAAAATAGAAGTCCAAATTATTCAGGGTAAAGATGAAATCACAGATATTCTTCCTTCACATAAATCATTTTTCTCTTCACTAAATAAGGGTTAGGGGCCTTATTCTCAATTCTTTACAAATCACTGATCTCAAGGTGTCTTCAATCTCATGACAGTTCCTAGGTTGGAGTGTTTTTCAGTGACTATGACTGGTATTTCTATCATCACAGATCTCCATGACAGATTCTTCTGCAGCATGCCCCTCAGCAGGTGACCAGCCACCTCAGCAAGCAAACCAAGTACTCTAGGTGGGTGGAATTCAAGAACCTTCCACGAGTACTGCATTTTCAACTTCCTTTTGTGTATTCTGTCAAATGCTCTTCTTTGTATGACTTAATTATCTAAAGGAGCACCCAAACATCCTAAAGTGTAATAAAGATTCAGGAACCTGCCCAAATGAGTACCATATAATTGGTTCACAATGTACATGACTATGAGTCTTTTGCTTGGTTTGTGATCTGGTCCTGCAACTTTTGCCTAGAAACCTGAGAACGTCTGCTTACTACCCATCATCCCTAAGCGCGTCTAGCAACTCACATTCTATTTCTGTGGGAGGTGATAGAAAAGCTCACTAGAATTCTCAAATGAAACTCACCTTTGTGTGCAACACATGCATCAAAAACTTGAAGATACCATTCTTGTTAAACGTGTTCAGCCATAGGAACACCAGCAAAAGTTCATAAGATGCCTGCCTTCTCCTCATACTTAAATAATTGATGTGTCTTACAATCTTTCCTTTATATTTAGGCTACTAAAGGATGACACCAAACAATAGATGTAATAAGAACACTAGACATTAGTCCCTGTTTATTCCTAAACCTTTCATTTGTTTACTTTACCATTTTCATTCTATTGTAAATAGGTAAGAGTTCATCATGTGGAATATCTTCAATGTGACTCTCTCCCACACACTAACTCCAAATGAGCAAATCTGCAAGTATCATTATCAGTGAGATTTTTGTGAAATTTGATGGCAGAAAGTTCTCAGTTCTAATTTTTAATGTAAACTTTATGGATAGAGTCCTTTGCCACGGAAAATGAACACATATTCATGTTATTGTGTAACACGTATATTTTTTTAATGCTTCGTTTTCACATGAGGACTGTATAGATTTCTTTTGTGCTGAAAGTGGTGCTTTTAAGTCTCTTTTCTCCCAATATGACTTGTAAAGAGCAGTTCATTCTGTGCTGTAGAAGTGAGCATTCTTCCATTTGAACTCATTAGCTATTAATTCTCCCAAGGTGGCCTGCACTTATATTATATTATATTAATGCTTATATTTCTAAGAAATGTACTTGGAATTCTACCCATAAATATGGCATTTATCAACTTCTAAAGTTCTACTAAAAGTTTTTTGCTTTTTTGGTTTTGGTTTTGTTATTTGAGACAGGGTTTCTCTGTGTAACAACCCTGACTATCCTAGAACTTGCTTTGTAGACCAGACTGTCCTCAATCCCACAAATACTTGTCTGCTTCTTCCTCTGGAGTTCTTGGATTAAAGGCATAAATTGCCATGCTCAGTCTACTGAAAGCTATTAGTGATAATAAAATATTTGTTTTGAAACATAATCTTGTTATGTTGCAAGTGGTAGCTTTTTAATCTTGAACTCAAGTGGTTCTTTCACAAACACATTCAAGCCTAGGAATGGCCAGTGAATGACCTGACTCTGAGATGTGTTTGTGCATTGTAATAATTTAAGGGGAATGTGCTGAATAACAGAATGGAGTCCAGGAACATAGCATTAGGAGTAGTACTCTCACTTCAAAGCATACTTGGAATTCTGGGAAACTTCTCTCTTCTTCTGTACTATCTACTCCTATACTACAACAAAGGCACATTAAAGACCATAGATTTTATTCTTATACATATATTTACAGCCAACTCCTTGATTATTCTCTCCAAAGGAATGCTGCAAGTAACAGATGCTTTTGAATGGAATCAGTTCTTCAATGATGTCGGATGCAAACTTATTTTATATATTCTCAGACTTGGCAGAAGCATGTCCATCACCACCACCTGTCTCTTGAGTGTCTTCCAGGCCATCACCATCAGCCCTAGGAACTCCTATTGGAAGGATCTCATGGTCAAAAACCCAAGGTTCACAGGCTTCTCCATTCCCCTCTGCTGGATATTATACATGATGATGAACATGATTTTTCCTGTGTATACATTCACCAGGAGGAATAGCAAAAATATGACACAAAAAAGAAGTTTTGAATTATGTTACTCCTCTCTGGGACGTGATACTATAGTAGAATCGCTGTACATAGTATTTTGGGTGTTACCTGAGGTCTTGTTTTCGGTGCTCCTGGTAAGTTCCAGCAGCTTCATGATTGTTGTACTGTACGGACACAAGAAGCGGGTTCAACATATCCACAGCTCTCATTCTTCCCCCAGAACGTCCCCTGAGTCCACGGCCACCCAGAACATTCTAGTCCTGGTGTGCACATTTCTGACTTTTTACTCACTCTCTTCCATCTTACAAGGCTGCATTGCTCTTTCACATAATCCTAGTTGGTGGCTAATGAATATCACAGCCATCATTTCTATGTGTTTTCCTACTCTAGGCCCCTTTGTCATGAACCATGATGCCACTGTTCCCAGACTCCATTTTTCCTGGATAAGGAATATAAAAATACTATAATTTTCTAGTAAGAGTATAAATTATATGTCTTTAATAATGCAGAGTATCTAAGCACTTAATCACTCATGTCCTTTAATATCAGCATAATAATTTAAGGGGAGTTCATTTTAATAGTATCATCAGTTCACGGATTAACAGTATTACATCTTCCCTTATAGACTATGGACTAGCTAGCCACAGGTTGTTAGCCACATTCACTGTGCTAGTTATGGACTCTACTTCATTGAGTGTTCTTTTAAACATATCATTATGTGGTTTTTTTTTTCCTTCCATTTTTCTACCTCTGTTGCATAAGTGGGCCTTTCTTGTCAGGCCAGTCATTTTGTAGTGCATAGGGTTTATGGCTGGGTGATATCTTTATTTTTTTTCCGTACAGTAAAGAACATACCAACTTCTAGCACTATGAAATCTAACCAGTACAGATAAAGCTTACAAGTCAGTACCTGCTTGATTTCTTCACATTTTATGAGACTCAAGGATTTTGAAGTTGCTCATGGATATTCACAGTTATATTTGAAAGCATGCACAAGCCGAAGCCAAACAATATCATAGCAGTAGGGATGCAGACAACATAAACATGAAGTCTTAGCATAATATGAAATGCTATCAGCATTTGAAAGCTGCAGGAAAGGGAAGAGAGTCAGTTTGCTTTAACAATGTGACCACAGTTAGGCTGAGCAAATTCAGCAACCAGTAATGCAACCAACAGCACTTGAGCACCACAAATTGAAATCTATTGGCTTAAAAAAATTAACTTTTGAGGTAAGGAGGTGGGAGTAGAGCTAAGAAAATGTGGGGGAGAGAGGTTGAATATGATGATGACACGTTGTATTAAATTCTCAATAAATTGATTTGAAAAATAAAATTTGTGGGAAGCCATTTGTATTTCTAATGTAAACTCTAGTAGGTGTTTGGGTTTTCATGTGGTACCTATAGATGCGAAACAGAGGTGAATCCAGCAGGATGTTGGACCCTTCATGACCAAGAAATGATTTTTCATATAAATCTTAAGCAGTGTTCCTTAGGTTTCAGCTCCAAACAGACAAGGATTTCAAGACAATAGGATGAGAGTACTGATGTCTGTAAAGACAGTGCATGCAGGGGGCACATCCAAAAAAGAGATAATGTCCCCAAACATACTATGTGCAGAAATTATATACAGAAGTAGAAACTAATTCCAGGGAACCAACTCTAGCAATTTTGATAAAGAGATGAGCACTGTTATATATTGTTACAAATCTTCATGTAGAGAGATCTTCAAGGTATCAGCCTCCAGTTTTTAGAATTTTTAAAGCTAATTTACTGATGAATGTTTAATTGGCAGCTCTCAGAGGACTGCTCTGAGTCCCCTTGATCTGAGGAGCTAGAGGCCAAATAGTCTTTTGGTATATAGAAGGGGACAGTAATCAAGTCATCCTAGATATTTTGAGCAGTTCACAGGAACTTCATAAATCTTAATTTTCAACCTCAAAAGACACTGCTATCATGGCTACTGGTGAATCCACAACCTTCTCCTTCAGCAAGCCTCGATCTAATCACTGTTATCTAGTTTGCAGCCAAAAGATCTTGTTGGGAGCCGACCTTGAGTGACATTCTCTTGCAGAATTGCTTACACCTTAGACCTCTTAATTGAGCCTTATCCTGGTATACAGGAACCTGCTTAACAGGTAGCCTCTTCCACTCATTCCAGGTACTGAGTGCCCAGAACTGAGATGGGCCTGGCCCAGGAACTAAGATAAGCAGCCGTTTACTGTCTGGTGTTTACTGTCTGGGATAATTACCAGGACCCCGGAGTTAGCAGAAGCTACCCCTCCCCATTTCCTCCCTACCTGCTACCCCTCCCCATTTCCTCCCTACCTGCTACCCCTCCCCATTTCCTCCCTGCTTGCTACCCCTCCCCATTTCCTCCCAGCTTTGCCTTAAAAACCCATTTTACATCAATAAAGTTAGACCTTGACAAATGCACTGCTTGGTCTCCTTCCTTCTTTCTCTCCCATTATTTTCAGGTTCTAGCCCACCTCGACCCACGAATAACTAGGCCCCGCGGGTCGGGGCAAGTGGCGCCCAACGTGGCCCCCGAGGGAGGGCTTCTACCAGAACGGACACCCCATCCCTGAAGAAGAAACATCGGTAGCGCGCACCGAGAAGAGAGCCGGACCTGTAGGCTAGACATGAGAGCTGCAGCAAGGCCGAGTAGGAATCCGTCCTCACGGCTCATGAGCACGAGATTCCTGGTGAGTTTTCCCCCCACTTTCCGTTCAATAATGATGGGTTAATCCTTGTCACGGAGGAAAAAGTTCATTAGGGACTTAAAGTACTCCTTCGAGAAAGAGGAAGTTGAGTTTCATGTAAAGAATATAGATGATAGCCGCATTACAAGAGATTTCAGTTAAGGATGTTTTATTTCAACAAACTAATCTTCTAGAAAAAAGAGGGCTAAAAGATGTATGAATGTATGTATGTATGTATGTTCTGTATGTATGGTGTGGTCACACAAATGCATGTATGGAGTGTGATTATAAATGTGTAAATCCTAACCAAAAATATCATTTGAATTGCTTGAGATATGGCAAAAAGAGACATCAGATTCACAGCAGTCTGCAGCTAATGGCCAAAGCCAAAATGGCCTGAGAGCCAGAGAAATCTCTATTGATGGTTCAAAAAAGTTTAACAGAGTAGAGAATACAGAAATCTTCCTAAATTTTGATGGTTAAAAGAGAAATTGAAAGAATGGAGGTTAATGTAAGATTGGCGCAAAGCTATTGGGAAAAAGCCTCAGGGAACTGCAGCCCTGTCAGGCTCCCAGCCTGGAAAGGTGTCAGTGAAAATGCAAATGAGATCTTGTCAGCTAAAGAGAGCTTTACAGGTCAGAGTAGAAAAAGTTTTCAAAAGTATTTGGGACTAATGTTACATCCTAAAGAAATTAGGCTTCAAACAGTAAAAATTAAAGATAGCTTGTGATCACTAAATGCTTTTCAGAAATTATTGGAAATATTCAATGGTTACGTCCTTTTTAAAAGCATCTACTGGCAATTTAAAGCCTTTAAATGATATCCTTAAAGGAAATAGTGATTCCCCAGTCACCCAGACAGCTAACTAAAGAAGGGAGACAAATTCTTCTACAATTGGAGAATGCAATCCAACATCAACAGATATGCTATATTGAGTATGCTAAACCATAGGAGACTTAAGTGCTTTTTACATAACATAATCTGACTTCTTTCTTATGGCCAGGGGACTGTTGTTATGGCTACATTTACATTACTTTGGTTTCCTCAACCAAGATGTTAAATCATTATTTTAAAACAGTAGCTTGTATGGTACAGAATGCTGTGTGGAGTCTAAGAGATATTTTGCCAGAGAACCAAGCGTAATACACGTTTCCTATACCAAATAGTAAGTTAATGGTTATTTTAAACCTTTACAACCGGGAATTAACATGGAAAGGAATGTTTACTCAGATGGTGAGGCACTCCTGACTTAAGGAGCTAACTTTCTTTTATCATTAGAAGTTTCCTTTTTCTGTATAGATTTAGGGCCTAAGTTTCCAAGCTTTTATTAATTATAAATTTTGGTTCATTAGCTTTTGCTAAGTTTTTGGAAAAAATTGATAGTTTCCAGTTCATAGACTGTTACAATTTGTACTAATATAACCTTTTGTATTCCCTAAAATTGTAAGGAGTAATTCTGTAAAAAATGTTGTTAGTTTCTCCTGATGGTTTTTCTCACAGAAAAGCAGCTTATGTTATTGATAGAAAAGAATATGTAGTACAGACAGATTCACCTTCAGCTCAGATAGTTGAGTTATAAGCTGTTGTAATAGTTTTTCAGCTTCCAATAAATGATTCCTTTAACTTATACTTATAGTCATACTGTTTTTAGAATTCTTCAAGTTTTAGAGATAGTTCCATACATTGGAACTAGTAACAATCAGGTTAAAATGCTGTTTGAGCAAATTCAAAGTTCCATTCATTTTAAAGAGTGCCACTGTGCTTTGTGGGTCATATAAGAGCTCATTCAAACCTTCCCAACCCACTGGCTAAAGGTAATGAGTCAGCTGATAGAAAAATTAGCTCAACAGTCATACAGCTTTCATCATCAAGATAGTAATAGTCTAAGAAAGCAGTTTGGTTTAACTACAGAGATTGCTCAACAAATTGTCAAACAATGGAATATGTGCCCACAATATTTACCTGTAACTACTATTGGAATTACAGGTAACTCAGGCCTGCTTCCTAATTTATGTTAGGAAATGGATGTTACTCATATTGCAAAATTTGGCAGATTAAAGTATGTGCATATGACAGTCGATATGTATTCAGGCTTCTTAATGGTCACTGCACAAACTGGAGAAGCCACTAAGCCTGTGATAAGTCACTGTTTAAAATGTTTTGCTTACATGGGAGTTCCAAAAAGACAGACAATGGATCTGGATATACTAGTAAAACATTTCAACATTTTGGGCACAATAAAAACAGGCATTCCTTGTAATCCTCAAGGATAAGGAATTGTGGAGCATGCTCATAGCTCCTTAAAAATACAACTTAAGGAGAAGGGAGTTATGTTTCCAGTCTCCACATGATGCATTAAATCAAGCATCTTCATTTTAAAAAATGTTTAAATGTGGATGCCATGAGCAATCTGTGGCAGACAAATTCTGATATGTTAGAACTGGAGACTTTTACTCAAGTCAAATGGAATGATCCATGCACTAGACTATGGAAAGGACCCAACCCTGTCCTATTAGGGGATTGAGGGAGGTCGAGGGCATGTTTGTGTTTTCTTACAGGAAGAAGATGAGGTCCTGTGGCTTCCAGACCACTTGGTGAGAAGCATGAAACAGAAAAAACCGGACCTGAGATCTAGGGAATATAATTACCTCCTCTCTCTCAGTCTCTCTCAGGGGTCATTCTTTAGAACAAGGAGAGATTTGTGCAACACTAAAGAAAGGAATATTGCTTCTATACAGAAGCAGCGAAAATAGGAATCAGGCTGGGT
Organism: Cricetiscus sungorus; assembly: GCA_030556225.1. Classification (NCBI taxonomy): domain Eukaryota; kingdom Metazoa; phylum Chordata; class Mammalia; order Rodentia; family Cricetidae; genus Cricetiscus; species Cricetiscus sungorus. The sequence continues at coordinate 675,772 of JANBXA010000736.1, forward strand.
ACCACCCTACTCCCTTATCTCTTGCTGGCTTCTTAATTCTACTTGCCTTAGGCCCTTAGGCCATTAAGAGGTTAACTGGCTTTATCTGCCAACAGACTCCTTGATGGCAAAGCCTATCCAAGTCACAGGCTTGACCTCAGTGTTTGTGGTTATGGTGAGCCTTTAGAAGGTGACAACCCACCATGACCTAGGGGGCCACTTCCCAGGGAAGCCTCCTTCTGCTATTGACAAAATAAAACATCTCCTACCGAGGTGCACCTATAAGTGCAATAAAGAAGCCACCAAAGGCACCTACCATGCCTAAACTTCATGGGAGTATACCTGGTTGCATGAAGGTCTATGTCAGAAAAAAAAAAAAAAAAAAAAACCTTCCCTTTTCAAAAAGGCTAAGGCATGGCAGGCTGAGCAATCTTGCCTGCGAAGGCTAGGTTTGCCTGCTTGCTTCAGGATATATGTCACATAACTATCTAGGGAGACCAGGATCCCTGCTCCCACTCATGGTGACATAGTGTCAATAGCCCACCTTCTTACTTAAAAAAAAAAAAAGGAGGAATTGCCAGAAATGATCATGGCATAAGTCTTAGAATAGCTCATAGAGTTAAAAGATAGCAACTTTCAGTCCTGATCTACCTTCTCCCCAACTTCCTGAGAAGTAGAATTTAGGGCTGACACTCCTTATACAGATAATTAGCAACTCCTGAGACCTCTTCCCCTGCTAACAACCTGCTTATCTCTACCTGCATTTCACCTTAGCAGACATCCTGCTCACCTTCAGTGACCTATAATGTAGAACACCAGAAGGTCCAGAGACCAGACAATGACCTTCCCAGTGTTCATGGAAGATTTTTGCCTATGCTATTATTCTTGGCCTTTCTTATGAAGGGATAGCCATTTTGGGAGACAAAATTCCAGTCATTGCAGATGGCATACAGATTTCACTCATGGAATCTCTGTTACTCAGGTCTCTGGCCTAGAGCTATGCATTTCTACTTCTGAAGCTCCTCAATATAGCCATCTTTGTAACAGAACCTGTTCTCCTGACTTACCTCACACATTGTCCCTCCCAACCATGCTTGGCGGGCAGGTTCTCATCCCCCTGCCTGGCCACAGCTGCCTTTTGTATTTTAATCAAGCTTTTGCCTCTTCTGCTTTACTATCACCCTAATGACTTCCTTCCCTTATGGGAGGAAAGGGACGTCTCTCCCTTCTCTAGGCAGCACAGAGAAAATATTTCTGTCCTCACCATCTCTCTCCTTGGTCTTGGTGCCACTGGAGTGGGGACAGGCATTCTCTCCCTTGTTCTATCCAGCAACAGGTATTCTGAACTACGCTCAATTATCCACGAATACGTCCAGTGACTTCAGAAGGAAAACGTCCCTCGTAGGCCTCCTGCTAGATTCTCTGCTAGAACTTCCTCTACCCTGTGGAGGTCACAGGAGCCTTTTAACTCACCTTACCCCTGGACATCCTTCCTCTGCAGAATTGATCCTTGCATTAACCAATTCAACTATCTATACCCTCCTTCCTTCCCTCCTGGGACCATTGGTGGGGTTATTACTGCTGCTAACTTTTGGACCTTGGGCATTCCAGAAATTAACTCGATTGATCAAAACCCAAATTGATTCCATACTCGAAAAACCTGTTTCTGTACACTATCATTAGCTTTTAGAAAAGGAACAGGGCTGCTTTGAGAATGGTGACAATGCCGATTCTAACCCCCCCCCCCCCAGGCAAGGACTTGATTTCACAGGACTTGAAAAACAGAGGACCTGGTTCTCACGGATATGGAGAAGTCAATGACGGGAATATCGCGGTGCCACAGATCGGACACAGACCCTCCTATATGGCTGTAGGTCCCTCAATGACGGGAATAGCATAGGTCCGTCTCTCAGGAGCCCACTCTTCTTGCACCAGTTTCTTGCCCGATTTTTGACTGTGTCCTTGAGTGCTGAGGGCGGATGCACCCTATGTAGCCTAAGACAGAGGTCCTACCCACCCATTTGTCACAGAGTGACAAGCCCATCCTCAGGGTCCCGATTGTGGGAGCCCACCGCGTAGCCTAAGACAGACCCTCCATAAAATATAATAAATTAGGGGGAGATGTTGGGAGCCGACCTTGAGTGACATTCTCTTGCAGAATTGCTTACACCTTAGACCTCTTAATTGAGCCTTATCCTGGTATACAGGAACCTGCTTAACAGGTAGCCTCTTCCACTCATTCCAGGTACTGAGTGCCCAGAACTGAGATGGGCCTAAGATAAGCAGCCGTTTACTGTCTGGTGTTTACTGTCTGGGATAATTACCAGGACCCTGGAGTTAGCAGAAGCTACCCCTCCCCATTTCCTCCCTACCTGCTACCCCTCCCCATTTCCTCCCTACCTGCTACCCCTCCCCATTTCCTCCCTGCTTGCTACCCCTCCCCATTTCCTCCCAGCTTTGCCTTAAAAACCCATTTTACATCAATAAAGTTAGACCTTGACAAATGCACTGCTTGGTCTCCTTCCTTCTTTCTCTCCCATTATTTTCAGGTTCTAGCCCACCTCGACCCACGAATAACTAGGCCCCGCGGGTCGGGGCAAGATCTCAGCAACCCTGATGCACATACACATATAAACTACCTCTTAGCTGCACTGACTTCAACATAGCTGTCCCCTTAGCTGCACTGACTTCAACATAGCTGTCCCCTACATCTTGTGAAACAAAGAATAGCATCTCATTATTTCACTCCTACCAGAACTCTTGCAGACAAAAGGGTTGTATCTATTGAAGGTTTATAGTTGAGTCCTATATAAGGCTTATGACTGACTTACAAAGAAAGTTTGGAAGCCATGAACATGCCTGGCAATTACTGATGTAATTACAATCTCTATATTCTGGATAATATTTTTTTGTGGAAATGTAAACTGGGTTTTCACTTTGTTCTTTCATTAATAGGAAAGGCTACCATTCTGTTTACTGTCCTCACTCATTTTGTGTTAGTCTCAATAAATGTTTACCACCAATGATGTCTTCTTACTCATGCGGTTCTTCACGTGTGTGACAGGCTGAGTATGTTGCTTGTGTAGGACAAACTAGAGTGCAGGCCACACACTTGAATGAGATACTAGAAAGTCACTCAGCTGAGACTGGAAAAGACAGCAAATATCCAAGTCAAGATCCAGGAACACTGGGAGAGCTCAGTATAGCTGTCAGGGATTAAGAAAAAAGTTCTTAGTACATACTCCTTCTTATGAATAACATGCTTCTTCCAAGTAGATGTTAGCTCCCCATACTTCAAGAACTTCTTTAAATGGTGCCATAAATGTTGAACACTAATTGCATAGAAAGATTTTTATTCAAATCATATTAATAAAACTACTGGGCTAAGATGAGTTGAAGGGGGACTGAAGACAACGAACACAGAAAAACAGAGGGGTTTGGGGAGAACAGTAGCATGTCAGCATGAGTATGAGAAAGTTACTTTTTGTTGCTGTGGTAAAACGCCATGACCAAGAGGCTTATGGAAAGTATTGCTTATTCAGACTAATGGGTCCAGAGACAGCTCACATAAAAGAGGGAGAAAATAAAGGGGAGGGAAACATGACAGCAGAAAACAAAGTCAGGAGGCCACACAGGAAGCGAAGAAGGAGAAATACAACTGGGGTCAAGCTACAGACTCTCACTTCCTCCATCAAGGATCCATCATCCATGTATTTTGTAAAGTCTCCGCAGAGCCCCACCAATGAAAAACCAAGCAAACACATGCCCATGGCAGGCATTTATCAGTCAACAATAAGACCCCTTCCCCTTTTCTCCATTGGCCCATAGATAGCTATGACACAAAATTTAGAAGTCTCAACACAGTTCAAAATTCTCTCCTGAGAGTCAGGGCAATTTCTTAACTACTATCTCCTATAATAGAAAAAAAAAAAAACAAAAAAACAAAAAAACAAAAAACAAACAAAAAACCCAAAAGACAAACAAACAAACAAACAAAAAAACAAGCAGAAAAATCCTCATATTAGTGCTTCCAGACAGACTGTAGAGAGTGTGCATTTCAATCCCAACAATTAGGAGTAGGATATGTAGAGGAAACATTGTTTCCAGTCAAGAAAGAAGCTAAGGGAGGGGGGTATTCCCAAAGCCTGTAGCTCCAAATTTAGTTTTAGAAATTTGAATCAATAGGCTTAGAATACTACATTCCTCCAATTTTCTTCCCCATAACATATAACTTTCTCTATGGTTGCTGTTAAAAGTCCCTCATTCCTTCTGAAACCTCTTGAGCCAGGCTATAAAGACCACTTTGCTCTCAGTCCTGTATTTCCCCAGGTTCTGAGTAGAGAGGGTCACTGCAATCTGCTTACAGCATTCGTTGTTTTTTCTAAAACAAAATCCCAAGCTCTTCCACTTTTCTCCAAAATACAAAAACAAAAATTAAAAACAAACAAACAAAAACAATGTGGTCAGAGGTTTCACAGCAACATTTCACTGTATGGTAACAATTTACAAGTTGCTATGGCAACACCCTAACTAAAACAAACTTACAGACAGAAAAATCCATGGGTATTTATAGGCATATGGACTGCTCCTCACAGCTGGGAGAGAGAGAGAGCTGCAGGAGAGGCAGCAGGAGCAGGAAGCAGAGTTATCACCTCTGCAAAAGCAACAGGAAGCAAAAAGAGCCAACTGCAAGTGTGTGAGGATTTCAATATCAAAGCCCTCTTAAGTGAAGCATCTCCCCCCCACACACAAGAGAATGAAACATCCAGTCTTCCCCAAAAGCCAACTGCAAGTGCATGAGGATTTTAGTATCAAAGTTTTCTAAAGTGAAGCATTTCCCACCCTCCTAAAGGTTGAACCATCCAATCTTCCCCAAATGATACAAACAGCTGGACACCAAGTGCTCAGATTCCTAAGGCAGTAGAGGACATTGCTTATTCAACCCAACAATTTTCCATTTTAATTAAACACCATGAGCAGAACAGTTTTCTAGGTTTGTACTTTGTGAAGTGAATCACTGCAAGAAACTCAGAGAGCTCTGGGAACTGAAGGCTTATATGTTGGTCAGAAGTAATGATGTCTTCTTTGTACCATATAGATTTGTCTCTGCTGCCCTAACACCCTCAAAGAACACTTAACTGGCCAGACAGCAAATGGTTAAGCCACTACTTTTTTCCTGTTTCTTCCTAATCGCAAAAGATTCATGTTCCACATTTTTCTCAGCAAAATAATGGTAGATTATTACAGTTTCCACTCAATGCCTTTTTCATAATTAAACCTATTTTTAATTAAATTTTATTTATTTTACACACTGAGCACTCCTGTTTTTTCCACTCCCATTTAACCCCTCATCCACTCCTCCATCTCCATTCAGAAAGAGGCAGGACCCCCCACGGGTTTGAACAAAGCATGGCCCATCAAGTTGAGGCAGGACCCAGTTCTTCCCCCAGCAACAAGGCTGGGCTAGGAGGTAATAAAGCTTGGTGAACAGGTTCCCAAAAGCCATCTTAGCACACCAGGGACAGGCCATGATCTCACTGCTAGGAGCCTTACAGACAGACCAAGCTATACAACTGTCACACACATGCAGAGGGTCTAGATGGGTCCCATACAGGCTCCCTATACTGAGAAGATAACCTCTACTTGTGGACTATTTCATAAACACATTGATTTCATTTGAATGAATAGGGTTGTGTTCAGAGTTCATGAAACAGCCAGGTGATATTTGTAAATCTTCCTAACATATTTCCCCATCATCATTTCATATCATTTGTGAGCAGTGTGACAAAGATTTCTGGGCAGATTATAACATTTCTCTTCCTAAAGACACTTCAGAAGATATCCCAGAAGTCCTGTTTGCTGCATAATGCACATTGATAACTTATAATCAACTTCACTTTTTGTAGAAAACTCTAGATCTCCTGGAGCCCAGTGAGATGCATAAACCTCTCTGAAAGACTCCAACACACAAGACCTTGATATCCTCTGGATACTGTATCGCTGTCATTTTTTTCAAAGATTGTGAGCATGGAAGAGCCTCTCCAAACACTGTCTCTTTGGAGACACTCACAGGAAACTCACTGTCAGCTTTGGGAATGAGCTATCAAAAAAAAAAAAAAAAAAAAAAAAAAAAAAAGAGTTCGGGAAAAGTTCTTAACTCCCCAAGCTAGAGCTGTCACAGCCACTGCAGCAGTGAAAAATGCAATTCAGAAGGGAGGTGAGGTCACAGCCACAGACCTTTATCTTACAGTTGAGATGACTCCATCATAATGGTACTGAATTTCCAGGATTTCATAAAGTGTACACTGAACAGAAGGAGTCAGGTGAGTAGTTTTTATTTAGTCCGAGAATCAAAACTAGATAAGAAGAAGGGAAGTCTGTTTAAGTGCCCATATCTGGAAAAGGGATTCAGAAGCTGGAGAAACATAAACTGCTCGTATAATCTTCAGATTCTACGAATGTCTTATAGTTTAATTTCTTTCCAAAATCTTGATCTATTACCAATTATTTGACTTAATCAAGGGCTACATAAGCGTTTAAGTATGAACTAGTTAACAATTTAATTTCTTCTCTGGTGTGTGTGTGTGTGTGTGTGTGTGTGTGTGTGTCCATGGGCAGGTACACATGCATTCAACACCAGACTCTGTGTGTGGAGGGAGTGGTGGGGTTAGAGGACAAGCTTAATTGTTCTTCAGACACTTTTTATGTTTGCAATTTTTCATTATACTATTTTTTTTTGGACAAAGTCTCTACCTGGGCTCTAATTCTCTGAATATTCTAGGCTGGCTAGTCAGTGACCTCTATGGATCTTCCTGACAACTCCAATCCAGTGCTTGGATGACAAATATGTGCTACAATACATAGCCCTCACATATACAAAACAAGAACTTTACCAACTGAGCCTTTATCTAACCTAATAATAACTTTTAGGCTACATTATTACATCAAGCATTATTTGTAATATCTAAGAATCAATACAATATCTAAGACTTCATTCCAGAAACCCAATCAAGCTTTTATTGCAAAGTAAGACTTTTGTGAAATTCTTCACTGAATAAATAGAAATACGAAACTACCAATTAGCTTTATACAATCCTATGTCATATCACAGATAATAGTATACTGCTGGGTTTTGGTAGGGGCATGCATATAGATGTATGTTAACCTGTAAGGGACTAGAAATCCAGTGATCTGTGTTTACTTTGCCTAAGTGGAATCGTAATGTATAAATCTTACTTTTTCTTTGCATTTGTTTTGTGTGAAAACCTTGGTCTTTCATTTACATTGCTGCAGAGAATAGTACCAAGTGAGAATCAGCTGACTATGTAAACCCTTAAAGGACATGTGGGCAGGTCTAACATTATGAGGTATAACTTACATATATATGAATTGTGAACTTTGAAAGCAAAGGCACAAGTGTGGGATGATTGACACATGGTTTTGTGTGTCTTTTGTTATGCATTTTCTCACATTCCAAAATGTTCATTTCAATGTGATCACAATGCCTGTGTGTGAGATGCTTCCTGTATCCACATCTATACAAAGGGTTGATGTTTTCTACAGTTTTTACTTTACATACCTGCTACTGAACTATAACATAATACAGTGGATCTCATCAGAAAATTGGACATTTGTCATTTGTTTTTTCCTTATTAAGAGTGATCATTTTTCAGAGACTTCTGTTGAAATCATCCACATACTGTCCTTCTGTTATCTACTTAGTAAGTTTTCCACACAGAATACTTCCTGAGTGAGTTTCTATCCTCCCCAGTTCCTTCTCCATGCAAAAAAAGCATGCATGCCTATACCTGTGTCTTTTATGAAATTTGACGAGACCTAGTTCTTTGAGTGTCACTTTATGATTAGTGACTATTTGATTAGTTTGTTTTCACTATATAGGGAACATTATGTAATGTAAGAATAGAGAAATGTGGTCACTGTTGTGGGGAAACAGGTTCATTTTTTTAGATTTAAATTTCAGGTAAGAAACTCAGGGGTTTCTATCATGCTGAAGAGTTTTATTAAAAATCTCTTTATCCTCACGGTGACTTGCAATTAGCAGGCCGTTACTGAATTTAGAAGTGAGCATTCTTTCCATTTCTATTCACTGGTCACTGCTTCTCCCAGGGCACTTGGCCTTTTATTATTATTATTATTATTATTATTATTATTATTATTATTATTATTACTACCATTATTATCATTATTTTCTCATATTTTACAGCCTAACTGCAGTTTCCCCTTCCTCTCTTTCTCCCAACCTCTCCATTCCATCTCCCCTCTCCCACAAAACCATGTCCCCTCCACCTCTCCTCAAAAAAGAGCAGGCCTACCAGGGACATCAATCCAACATGGCATAATATGCTACAACAAGACCAGGTATATGCAATCACATCAAGGCTAGGAGAGGCAGTCCAGTAGGAGGAAGGGTGTTCCAATAGTAGGCAGAAAAGTCAGCGACCACCCCTGAACCCACTGTTAGGAATTCCACAAGAATACCATACTGCTCAGCTATAATATATATGCAGAGGACCTAGGTAAGACCCCTATAGGCTATACTCCTAATTCTGACATTTCTAAGAAAAGTCTCTGAAAGACTTCAGCAGTAACAGTAACAAAATAGTTTTGTCAAAATATTTCTGAGACAAGACCTTGCTGTTTCCCACAGTAGTCTTGCAATCTTGAAAATAAGTAATTCTTTCACACCACCACAAATGACAAGAAGCTACAAAGGTTCAAGTCACCATTTTGATCAGAGAATTTATTGCTTGCCATAATTTAGGTGGAAAAGTGCTAAATGACAGAATGGACCTCAAGGATCTGGCAATAGGAACAGTGTTCTTGCTTCAGAGCACAGTTGGAATTGTGGGAAATTTTTCTCTTCTTTCCTGCTACCTCATCCGTTACTATATTGACCAGACATTAAAGACCACAGACTTGATTCTGACACACCTGTTCACAGCCAATTTCTTGATTATTCTTTCTAAAGGAATGCTAGAGACAATAGGAGCTTTGGGGATGAAAAGGTTCTTTAGTGATTTTGGATGCAAACTTCTCTTATATGTTCAAAGACTTGGCAGGAGCATGTCCATTGGCACTACCTGTCTCTTGAGTATTGTCCAAGCCATCACCATCAGCCCGAGTGACTCCTGTTGGAACTGTCTAAAATTCAAGGCTCCCAAGCACATTGGCCTCTTCACTTTCCTCTGTTGGTTGTTCTACATGTCAGTAAATATGATTTTCCCTGTGTATACCTCTACCAAAGAGCACAACAACAACCTCACACATGAGAGTGATATGAAATACTGCTCCACTGTAGGTCATGATGACCTTACAGGCTTAATATATATGGTGTTTTTTGTTTTTCCTGAAATTTTGTTTTCTGTCCTCATGATCTGGTCCAGCGGCTCCATGGTTGTCATTCTGTACAGGCACAAGCAACAGGTGCAACACATACGCAGCTCCACTGCTTCCTCCAGAACATCCCCTGAGTCCAGAGCCACCCAGAGCATCCTGGTCCTGGTGTTCACCTTTCTAGGTTTCTATGCCCTCTCCTCCATCTTACAAGGTTGTGTTGCTATCATATATAATCCTGGCTGGTGGCTGATGAACATCACGGCCATCATTTCTATGTGTTTCCCTACTGTGGGACCTTTTGTTATGAGCCATGACGCCACTGTACCAAGACTGTGCTATTCCTGAGTAAGGAATCCAAAAATCCAATAATGGCATCATAGGTATGAAGATTGTATGGTCTCTCACTCACAGCATCTAAAATTTTACATTCTGCATGCCTTTCAAAGAGTCAACATACAACTAACTCCATAAATCACTTGTCTTCCTGGGGGACTCTAAACTAAGCATTTGGATATCCATCTTGTTGAAACTAGTACCTAAAATACCATAGCAGAGGTGAATGCAACAGGCCATTCTAATGTGAGTAAATAGTTCTCTGTTGGTAGAAATCTTAAGTACTGGTGCTCAGGGCAAATTAAATGGGTTGACCTAATTCTTTAGTGTTAGTTTCCAGATAGTAGGTGACCAAGGATACATATATTGGAAACCTTTTCCAGAAGAATGCACCATGAAGAATAGTGGTGGATGTTTTGTGTGATGATAAAATAAACAAGAAAAACAGAAGTACAAAGATGAATAAAGTGATCAATGTGGCCACAGAGAGATAGGATCTATGATATTGTACAATGGGGAGGTAGTCAGCATCAAACTTTATCTGGGGAAAATATGACCACACAGGATGCTTGAAACCAAGGAGGCAGACTGACCATGTATATAATACAATTTACACCTATGATAATATTTGTGCCTCTAGTATTTTTGCCCATAAGTACTTAATGAGACAGTTTATAAGTCAGGCTTATACATTAACATGAGCAATTGATGACCGAAGAGAAGGATTATAGCAATACAGCAAAACAAAATTTATACATGAATAAATTATGTCAAGAACTTCTCTATTCAGTGGAAGATAACCATGGACAACTGACATCGCCTTTATGACTTGGGGGTAATCTGAGTGCTGTGCACTGGCTTAATATACTTGGAGAAATGTTGAGGACTTGATTAGAGACCAGTGAATTCCTCCAGCTAACAAGCCAATGGGAGCTACAGTCACAGCAGGCTATGCCATTTTATCTTACCACAATCCTACCACAACTTATCTGAGCTGAGGTGTCTTTAAAAGCAAATACTTGGAAAGTGAGAAACTGCAGAAAATTATCCCCCCTGCCAGGCACTAGATATAACACAAATTAATAAATGATCCACCGACTGATATTGGTGTTCAAACTTCAAGCTGAATATTAAAAAAGCAAAGCAGCCGGCCACTAGCTCTCACCTCTAGCTCAGGCTGAAAGGGCTGATCCATGCATGAGTTCTTCACCAAGTCTCAAACTGCTCTTCACAAAGTCTCAAACTATCATCTTTTTTTAGTGTGACTGGAGGACAAACCCTCCTCTGAGACCTTGCTTCTGTTTTATACACTTCCCTAATGTTGGGATTAAGGCTTGTGGATGACTTTGCTTTTCTGAATCCTCAGTCAAGCTTTAATAAATCATAAATAATATATCACTACAACTACATGATGAAGAATAACCTAGAAGAAGCCCAAAGCCATCTCCTGATAATTTTCTCTTATCCACCTGGTAAACAGCTGAAAACAATTTTTATTTTCTGTTTGTTCTGGTCAGAACTTGCTTTGTGTAAACATTGCTGTTCACAGAATCTCCACATGTATCACTAATAACCATTGTACGGTGGGGTGTTCAGAGCGATGCCATGGGGCTGTACCTCTCTGTGAGATGTCAGGGTGAGACAGTATCTCAGGGAATAAGGTAAGAGGAAGCATGAGGCTGTGTGCAGGTGGAAGTGATCAAACAGTAAGAAAAATGGCATAAAGGGAGGAAGTGTATCACATGTGTTCATGAAATTCAATGTGACACCTGTTAAACTGAGGCAGATAGTGAAGAGCTGCAACTATGGTAAATGCTGGGAGTCACAGACCCAAAGGAGGATAATAGCCCAGGGTAGAGTTAAGTGGGCAAAATGTGCAAATGATGAGATAACGCAAAGCATAACAAAGAGTCTATGGTGTAGAGAAAAAGAATCCAGAAGTGCTGAAACATACCAAATGAATCAAGTCTCCCCCAGATTTCAATAAAAGTTTGAACACGGATAAGTGGGGTTAATGTTTGAGAGATAGTTTTCTGGTAGGCAAATTCTAGTAGCCATCTGTAGTAAATCATCTTTGTGAGGCTTCAGTCAGATCTAGTCAACTTGCCAGGTTTGTACCTGAGAAGGGGGAGGGTGGATTGAGAAATAGCAAAGAAAGATACTAAGGATACAGAGACACAGAATAGAATCAGGACAACCCAGTGAATACTGAAACTCACCAAGTTTATTCTTCAACATTCTAATATACCCCAACCAAAAAGACTTCTTTATCATGATACAAGGAAAAAACAGACTTTCTTCCTTAATTCTCCAAGCATTTGGTAACCACGCCTTAGACTAAATCTCTTGTTATCTGTCCTTGAGAGCTAAGAGTAAACACACCTCAGATCAAATCTCTTATTTAGATAAGACATCCTTGACTAAGACTTATGGTAGCCATGCCTTAGACCTTCAGGTTTTATAACTTCAACCTTGGAAGAGTAAGGATAGTTTTGAACTCTGTGACCTTAAGTCAAGATGAATCAAAGCCACTTTTATGGACCCTGACAGTATATGATAGCATTTAGCTTTCCATTCATTAAAATAAGCTGCTGGAGAACTTGACTCTTTGATGGGCAGCTGTCAGATCATTGCCTCTGGCTATAGAAAGGACTGACATCTTAGTGTCTTGGACACTTCAATTATTTCACAGACACCTTGAGAAATTTCACACCAGCTTCAAATGGCAATGACAATATGGCTGTGACAAGACACAGAAATCCCCTTCAGGATGTCTCTCTCCATCAAATGCCCCAACCTGCAACCAGGAAAGATATATTGGTTTTCCATAACTTCCTAGTGTCCCTGCCTGGAGTTGTTCCTGCATGTTGCACCTCTACTTCTTTAAAACTTGTCATAGTTGTCCTCTGTATGGTTGAGGAAGCAGAAGAACTCGCCTAATGATTCGCCAAGATGCTCATGATCCACACAAAGGTAGATCAATGTTTTCAAGGCTTGTGGCAGGTTCTTACATAAAAGTCATAAGACTTGGGAGTCATGCAAATGTAAGGCTGTGATAATTGGTGGAATTACAATCACTGTATAGTAGCCTACTGCCTTTGTAGCTGCATATGCTATTCATCTCTCTTTGCCTAATAAAAAGTTTCTTTCTCAATACTGTAAATACACTGGGTGTATAGGTTGCATGTTTCCTGTAGGCATAGAAGAACATTGATCTTATGGCCACAGTGACAGCAGTAATGTGAGGGGCAGCAAGGATTGAAGATTTCCTGTTGAATAGCCACATAGCTGAGACTGTGCATAAAAGAGGACAATAAAGCATCAACCCTTTGAACTCAGATTATTGGGGAAGGTGAAAAGAGTTCAAAGGAGTTAATACTGAGGTTCTGTCACCAAGGACCTAGGTCTCATCATCTACTCTTTCCATCAGGTCTCGCCTTCTATCAGTGTGATCAATAGGAACCCAATGGTTAAAAATATGAGTCTCTTTGGAGGATTTTCCTCTCTATATATTATCAATAAACCAATGATGCTTGTCAAGAAATGGGTAACATGGGAGTTGGGTGAAACAAGCAAAGAAACGTGAAATGAACTAGGGAGGACAGTGAGCATCAGATGGTTTAAGGGACCAGGACAAACAACACTGACTATAATGAGAAGTGGCTAAGCCCTCTGACACACACAACACTGGCATGGTCTTGGCATTTCTCAGAACACACCATGAAGGAAATGGGCTGAAATCAGTGGGTGTCATCAGAGTCCATCATGGGTTTGGGTAATTGCTCATACTGGAAAATGTGGGTTGTTTTCCCCCTGGTCCTCCCAATTTTTGTCCTAACATCCCAATTTTCCTGAATGCCCTTCTCTTCCATGTCTTTCAAAAATGCTTTATTTAAGCCAATAATTTTATTTAATTAAGGCATTAATGAATACAGACATCAGTAAGTGGGATCTGGCAGCATGGCCACTGGGAACTAGGCGTGGAGTGATCTTGTTGAGGCAATCTTCATTAAGAATTGGGGTAAACTTCTGTCTCCTCCATCATTGCTTCCCATGTTTCACTGGGTGTTGGTTGAAGAATACAGATCTACCTTGCTGTATCTGCTCGTAGCCTACTCCATCATAATTCATTCGTAAAGGAATCACTTGTGCAGTGGTGTTGCTTGGATTACAACTTGACTTTGAGGATTTTGTATGCAGATTCTTTTTGTGTTGTCACATGGTGGGGAGAGATGTGTCCATCAGTAGCATCTGTCTGTTGAGTGTCTGCCAGTCCATCATGATCAGCCCCCAGAGATTCCAAGTGGACACAGACTAAAGCAATTACTATAGTGTCATTTTCCTTATGTATGTATCTGGAAAACTGAGCAAGAAAACACCACAAATGTAAGGATTTGGGGAATTATGCTGACCTGCTCCTGTCACCAGGCAGAATGCACTCAGGCAGTACCCTGGTCAGCGCAGGGTTCCATGAATGTGTAGTCTGCACAAAGGTGCAAAGGACCCCTTTAAAAGACAGACCCCTGCCCACTTCAGCTCTTTTCCAGCTCTCTTGCTCTCCTTCCTGCTGTTCTCCTGGGGCAGATAAGATTTTTCCTGTCTCCCTCTTCTCTTCTGTCCTCTCTCTGTGTCTCTTTACCTTCTTTTTCTTTATTTAACTCTCTCTCCCCTTTCTAATAAAACTTCTCATTTAAGCTCTGTCTGCCTGGCGTGTTTGTCCCTCTACCTCTACCTGTGACTGCCATGGAATCCACCATGGTCTCCCATGCAAGGTTTCCTGTGAGCTTTACCCTAAAAACCATATTAAAGATATTGGATACTGCTCTGGTGTGAGTCATGACAAAACCGTGGGCTTACCACAGACAGTGTTGCTGTTATTACCAGATATTTCCTGTGCAGGGATCATGCTGTGGCTCACTTACCATACAGACAAAACAGAGCACTCAAACATGCAAAGGACCAAGGTATCCTCCAGATCCTCCCCTGCATCCAGAGCTATGAAAATGATCCTTCTCCTTGTCAGCACATTCGCCTGCTTTGACACACTCTCCAGTATCATTCAAGTTTATATGGCTCTTGGCTCTTGTTTATAAACCCAGCTGGCTTATGGTGAACATATCTACAATAACATTCCTGCAATCACAATTGCTGTCAATCAGTAATTATGGAAAATTGTCTCAAAATGTTTAATGTAAAAAAAAAGTTCTATTTACATTGATGCTTAATCTGGTATAATTTAGTGACATCTTGCTTTGCTAGTGAACTTTTAATGGTGGCCACATCCTAGGGGCATGGTTTGAGTGCAGATGTGACCTCTTATGATGATGAGGAGGTGTTGGCTCATGCTCTCTTGGGTTGTGGTGAGAGCATCTGAAGAGCAGAGATGGCATCATCAGGAATAGGAACAATACAGTGGTTATTTGCTATTATTTGTGTAAGTGCTTCCCTAATAAATACCTATTTATCATTTGTCTTGGGTCTTGTGGACTCATTTAAACCCCGCCTTCAGCATTATTTTGTTTGTTCTTTTCATTCAGCTTATTACAATTGTGGAATTATTTTCATTAATCTAGTTGTATTTTTGTCTTATCTACATCTATTGGAAAATCCAAATTAATATAGTAATGCACTATTTGACTTTTTACATTTTTGATGATTAGGGGTCTAGGGATGGTTCAGGGTTAAGAAGCACTGGCTGCTCTTTCAGAAGATTCAGTTCTCAGCACCCACATAGCCTCTCACAATTCCAGTTACAAGCAATCTGTCACTCATTTTCTGTCCTCTGTAGACACTGTACACAAATCAGTGCACAGATATACTTGCAAGCAAAACACTCATATACATGAAATAAAAATAAATGAATATTTTAAAATGTTAATGATTGAACAGAGATTCACTTACTACCCTACTTGTCAGGTGTCACCTGTTACAAATACAGCTTGAGGTGGGACCTTGGAGGATGGCCAGATAAACATGCCAGGCTGAAATTACCTGAAAAGCTTTACTGAATGAAGGGAAGGGAGTGACAAAAGGAATGGAGAGATGGGAGAGAGAAAGAGAGAAGTAGAGAGAGACACACAGAGAAAGAGAGAGTCATAGAGAGACAGTGACCTGCCTCCTCGGAGAAATGGCAAAAGGAAGAGAGGAAATAGGCAGAGCCTGTCTCTTAAAGGGACTTTGCACCTGCTCCCAGAGCCAGGGTACTGCTTGCCATGATCAGAGAGGTGATGAACTATGCACTCCTCAGGGAGGACCATGGGTTTCCCAGATGAATCTCAGCCTTGTTCTATGTTTCCCTGAGAAGATGAGCTATGAACTGTGGCACTTCAAAACAACCTATGCTATCCCACCTTATTTCTTTCAGGTGTTCTACATACCTTTCCCATAATCATACCCGCCTATTCCATAAGGGTCCAGGAAACAGGACAGTTCAATGGCCCATGCCTATTGCAAGAGGCCTATTGCAAGAGAATTTTCCTGGGGAGACACTACACACATCCCTATCACCAAAGATAGAGAAACCATGACAAGCTAAAGTAATTATTCTGCCAATGTTCAACTTGATGAATCAATGAATTTTTATTGGAGTTACCTACAGGAGTATAGTGGTGGTGGTGGTAGGGTACTATCAAGAGCAGGAATGAATCAAGTGAAGCCCTGTCACCAAAAAGCCCATCTTGACATAGGTGGCATATCAACAAAGCTGCAATCTTGGAGTTTCTGCACAGCTTGTAGTTAGCTCAAAACTGCAATTTTGGAGCTTCTGCACATCTTGTAGTTAGCTTCCTGGGTTACAATGTCTGGCATGAATTGGTCTGGTCAGAATCAACTCCCTCAGCACTTTTATAATGCCTCTCTAACCCTGGGGGAAGGGAGGCCAGCAGTAAACCTTGTCCAGTTTGTTTACTTCCAGAGTCTCAAGAGTTTCCCAGTGTCCTACACTGAGCAAATGTTTCAACTCAGAGGAAATTGCTACATAAGGTCTCTCAAATGCATGGTGACTTACTGTTCCTAAGTTCCATTACACAGTATCCTCTGACACGTACATAGTATCTGTAACTGGGTAGGACAGGAGGCATGGCACAGGAATAGTCCACGGCCTAGGGAATTAACACCATGTACCCAATAGCAAACTCTCATAACCAACACTGTTTCTCCTGCATCTTCTACCATCTGCTGATTGCTGCCATCAATTCACCCTTGTGGGCTGAGCAACTAACTGGAGAGCTGTCCCAGGTTCTGATTTATCTGCACACACTTTTCCCTATTTGTTTACGATCCTTATCAATTTTACATGAATATGAAAAATTCATAGACTTACTACAAGTTCTCCAGTAATGAATAACATCGTCTCCCTTCTCAAATCAAAACAAAAATAAAAAATAGTTTAGACCAAAAAATACCAAATCAAGCCAAAAAGCACACAGAAATGAGGAGTCTGTTTTGTGTTGGTCAGTCACTCCTTAGCATAGGTCCTTCTTTGGAATATAGTGTGGTTGACATACTCAGTAACACTCCTTCAGAGAAAACTGATTTTCCTCTTCCCAGAAGGTATCAGTTGCAAATGGCTTTTTAGATAGGGTTGGGACTTGCTATCACTTTCATTTCTCAGTACTGTGCCTATGTATGGTTTGAACCTGAGTAGGTCTTACGTGTGCTGTTATGGTCTTTGTGAGTTCATACGTGCATCAGCCCTATTGTGTCTGGAAGACACTGTTTCCTTAGAGTTAACCACCAGCTGTGACTCTTACAACCTTTCTGCTTTTTCTGGTTTCTTTTCCACATAGATCCCTGAGCCTTGATAGGAGGAGTTTGACAGACATTGCATTTAGGGCTGGAGAGATGGCTCAGCAGTTAAGCACACTGGTTGCTCTTCCAAAGGTTCTGGGTTCAGTTCCCAGCACCTATATGGCAGCTCATAGCTGTCTGTAATTCCAAGATCAGATATCTTCACACAGACATACAATGCACATAAAATGAAAATAAATAATTTTTTAAAAGACATGCCCATTTAGAACAGTGCTCCAAACCAACCCTCTTGCTTTCTGTACATTGTCCAGTTATGGGTCTCTGTTAATTGCCATCTACTGCAAGAAGAAACTTCACTGATGAAGGCTGAGTAGTACACTAATCTGATTCCCAGTCGGTGACTGGCGGAGGCAGTAGACAGCTGTAGAAAATGACATCCTTCACTAGGAGTACAGGATAACCAACCTAGAATCCACAGACCCAGAGAGGCTAGATGACAAGGAAGGTCTAAAGAGGGATGCATGGATTTCCCTGGGAAGGGGAAATAGTGGGTAAACTTGGGGTGAGGTGAGGGGCTTGGGGGATGAGAATTTGAGGGAGCAGGTTGGGCAGGCTGGGCACAAGATGTGGATTGAGGGTGGGACTGAGGGGGAGAGTAACAAAAGAGACCCCCACAGAGACAGCTGACATGAGTTCCTGGGATCTTGTGGACTCTGGAAGAACAATTAGGGAGTCTACATGGGACTGCACATGTGTGACAGTGTGTAGCTTGGTTTGCTTGTAAGACTCCTAGTAGTGAAATCGGGACCTGTCCCTGGTACTTAGGTGGCTTTGGGGAATCTGTTCCCCATACTGGATTACTTTACCCAGCCTTGATGCAGGGGGGATGGGCTCAGTCCTACCTCAACTTGTTCTGCCATGCTTTGTTCAATCCCCCATGGGAGACCTGCCCCTTTCTGAATGGAGACTGAAGCAGGAGTGGACGGGGGGGGGGGGGGGGGGATGGGAAAGTGTGTGTGAGGGTACAAGAGGAGAGGAGGGAAGGGAAACTGGTTGGTATGTAAAATAAATTTTAAAAATGCAATTTAAATAAAATAAAAGAATTTAAAGTACTAATAAACCAAAATAGGGAAAGGGAGAGAGGGAGAGAGGGAGGGAGGGAGGGAGGGAGGGAGGGAGGGAGGGAGGGAGGGAGGTAGGGAGCGAAGAAGAGAAAATGACACCCTCAGACATTGTGATGAGGGGTACCATGGGAGAAAACAGGGAAGTTACCCCTGGAGAACCCTAGCTGAACAAGCAGGATTATTCTCTTCCTACTCCATCCCACTTACATGATCTCATGTAGGCCATATTGTTTTTGGAGTATGCAGCCAAGGATAAATTTTAACTTCTGATCCCATGTCTGTCTGTCTCTCCTGCTCTGGGATTACAGGTGTACCACACTCAATTTCATACGGTGCTGAGGTTTCATAGCTAGTTTTTGTGAACTTGACAAAAGTCTAGATATATCTGGGAAGTGGGACTAACAGTTGACACATCCCCTCCATCAGAATGGTCTGTGGAAATCTGTTGGGCATTTTCTAGATCGGTGACTGATTTAGGAGGACTCAGTCCACTGTGAAGAGAGCCTTCAGTGGGCAGAGGTGGGCATGAGCTGTATAAGAAAGGTATCAAACCAGCAGAAATAAGGCAATAAGCCGCACGCCTCCATGCTTCCTGATTCAAGCTCCTGCCTTGGCTTCCCTCAGTGTTAGACTATAACCTGTGAGCCAAATAACAAACTCTTTCCTCCTCCATGTCAATAAACCCTTTCCTCCCCATGTTAGTTTTGGTTGGAGTGGTTTACCAGCAACAGAAAGCTAACTAGGAAGGGCCTCCTGTGTGTTAGGCAAACACACTAGCAACTGGGCTACATTCCTAGCCTATGGTCTTTAGCTTTCAATATTCTTCTTTTGTAATTGGCTTTTTCTGACAGGTGAATCAAAGGGTAAAAGGCTGTAACTCATCCTCACTGTCCTTTCAATAAGCAAGTCACAGATTAGATTATTAATGGGTATTACTGTTATTCATGGATATTATTGTTATGAGTAGGTTTTCCTGCTTGCCTGGTCCCAAAGCCACACCAGCCCCAAATAACACACATATATTAGATATAAAGCTGTTGGCCTGTTGCTAGCATTTCTTATTGGCTACCTCTTATTAACCCATTTCTATCAATCTAAGTATTTCCACGTGGCCTTATCTTACTAGAGAGAGGGCCCAGACTTCTGCTCTTTTGGTCTTACATGTTGACTCCCCTCCTCCCTCCTCCAGAATTCTCCTTTTCTCCTAGTCCCGCCTATCTTGCTTTCCTATTGGCCAACAGGGCTTTATTCATTAACCAATAAGAGAAACATATTTACAGAATGACATCTCCCATCATATTATTGTTATTATAATTCATACATATTTTTATTCATGGATTTAATGGGTTTCTTCCATCAAATTAATGAAGGTCTATGTTCTTTATCATTCATCTGTGCTCTCTCTCTCTCTCTCTCTCTCTCTCTCTCTCCGTCTCTCTCTCTGTCTCTCTCTGTGTGTGTGCGTGTGTGTGTGTGTGTGTGTGTGTGTGTGTGTGTGTGTGTGTGGGTGGGTGTAGGGGGTGGCTAATGCTCTCTCTTACTGGAGAAACTCATAGATTGACTTATTGTGATTCTCAAATTCAACTGAATTTCATCCATTGTTCCTTTACTGTGACAAACATGAAAGGAAGAACAAAAGAAAGGAAAGAAGGAAGGAAGCTGAAAGCCAGGCTTTGAGCTTTCTTTTCTTTCGTTTTATTTATTTATTTATTTATTTATTTATTGTTTTATTTATTTATTTATTTATTTACTCATATGGCACTTTGAACCCAGGGACATGACCGTTCTAGGAGTCACTTACAATGTATATAGAGACTGGAAATTTTGAACAAGAGATTGTTCCTCACACCCTCCCCTTCCCTTCCCACACTCATTTATTCTCTGATTTTCTGAACCTTTAGTTAAAAGAACAAAATTCTTCTTTAGACAGTAAAAACACAAATGCTCCATTCCATGTGGTAAAAATAGTCAGAGACCCATGCATTGAAGGGCTGAAGATGTGGCTCAATTGGTAGAGTGTTTGCCTTGCATACATGAGTCCCCCGGTTCCATCCCCAGTACCATATAAATTGTGCATAGTGATGAATGTAATCTCAACCCTCTAGATGTAGGGGAATCAGGAGTTCAAGTCCAACCTTGACCACATAGTGAGTTTGAGCCAGGCTGGGATACATGAAACCTGTCTGAGAGAGAAAATGGTACACAAACAAGCAAAAGAAACAGACCACAGTATCCACTTTAAGTTTCAGCCATGAGCATTTAGTATCCTTGGAACAGGCTCACAGTTCTCTTGTATTTGAGAAGCCCTAGATGAGGCTAGGGCTCCCAGGAGGAGCTAGATGAGATTGCATTCCAGAGGAGAGGCCTGTGTTTGCATTACAGTGACAAACAGTACAGAGAGTTCTTCTGGTAGGAGGGACAGGATAAAAGAGGGGAGCCTTGCTGTACACCCTACTGTTTGCAAGTCCCACTATACAACAAAGGCAACTCAATCCCTTTCTTCTTCTTTCAGTTTTGCCCTCCATCCTCTCATCACATCAAATACACATACCTGAAACTTTATCCCATACCAAGCTACTCTGCACTGTCTGGAGAATGACCTGTGATAGCTGTGCTTTCTGTTTTGAATGTGTGAGTTTGCTCTGTGTGTAGTAAGCCATGTAAAAGAATAAATAGTGAGGCTGGAGCAATTTGCTCAGCAATTAAGAGCACACAATGCTCTTACAGAGGACCAGAGTTCAGCTTCCAGCACATCAAGCTACTCACAGCTATCTGTAAGTACAGCTCCAAGGGATGTGACACCCTCTTGGGGTCTCCATGGGCACCTGCACACATGTAACATATACATACACACATAAACATGAATAAAGATAAAATAAATCTTTGCCTAAATATACTAAGTGAACATTCTTTTTTTTTTTTTTTTCTCCACTACCCTTTTCTTTGAAACTAAGGCATTGTGCATCCTAAGCAAGCATTCTACCAATGAGTTTACAACACCAGCCCTCAAGTGGGACTATCCTTAAGGACAGAAGAACCATGAACATATAACTGGGTGTGGTGGCACATGTACTTGGAAGGAATATTTCTGTGAGTTCAAGGTCAACCTTATCTCCATAGTGAGTTCCAGGCCAACAATAGCTACACTATGAAATCCTGTCTCAAAAGCAAAAGAAAACAAGTTCAGCTAGAACTGGACGGCTGACTAATAATTCTACTGACCACTTGGAACTATTAATCATATGCTTTTTACATAATTTCCTAATACACAGATCCTACAATTATATAACACACATTTCTATTATTTGTTGTATATAATAATTGTGTTGGGTCCAGATGGCCTTTAATTCCTTTCTCAAGCATAAACCCTGACCGAGATGTGGTCTCCTGAATGAAAAACTGCAGTCCACTGAGACAAAAGAAGCCACAAGCAAGGAAAAGCAAAAGAAAGAATCCAGATAATGCAGCTAAAGAGACTGTTTCTCAAACCCTACTTGCAATCTCCAGGTGCTAGTTAAAAACATATAAACAGCAATGGGAAAAATACGAATTGTTCATTCTGGAAGTGAGCCCAGGCTCTTGTGTCTCTGTCTCCCATCACCCTTCCTTTCAGGTCCCTGAGATGCCCAGGTGTGCTGACATGACAACTACTTAACAGGTAATATTTTAAAATGTAATAATACCCTAAAATACCATCATTAATCATATGTAATTATGTATTTGTGACATAATTGTCCCCAAATTCAGATACATTATTATATCAATGCCACTAAAAATTATGGATTTCCAGTATAAGAGTTAAGGAATACAAATATTTTACTGCTAAGTGAAAACTTCAGTTTTTATTTGAATTCTCATAATTTACATAAACTGATTACAAATACCAATAAGAATTCATTAACACCTAAAAAACGCATATTCGCACTAACCCCTGACAAGGCCAGTACCAATTACAATCTTGTAGTAACAAGCACAACTTACTGCCCCCCCCCCCACACACACCATCTTGTGATCATTAAGGAATCCAGTATTTCCCAAAATGTCTAGCTCAGCACAGTTCAAGATGAGACTGGAAAACATTGCTATCTATGAAAGGAGATGAAGCAAGAAAGGGGAGAGATTTCCATAGAGATCGTTCAAATTAGGAGGGAGGCCGATTCAAGAAGGCATTGTCAGGAGCAACCCTGCATATCCTCCCTTGGCCTCCCCAGTACTTATGTCTCCACTCAGGGCCAGAGATACAACTTAGATACAAACGTACATCTTTGATTACAAATGCCCACTCTCTGTAAGGGTGTTTCCTTCTTTAATTGTCTCTCTGGTCTTAGAGAGGGGGAGGGGAGGCAGAGAAGAGAAAACAAACAAACAAAAAGATTAAAAACAAATCATAAAAATAGCCACGCGTTGCTAAGACGATAAGGCTCCAACCAACCCTGCCACCTCCACCTTCCTCTTTCATACGTTCGTAGTTCAATCCTAAGGAGAAATGATTGTGAGACTGCATCTTAGCCAGTAAGTGGGGGAGGTGTCACAGTGTTGGGCATGCACCCTCAAATACCTTCCGCCTTGCTGACTTACAACTAGCTACCTAGGAGCGCCTCAGCCGGATAAGGGCTGGCCCAGTCCCGCTCTAGTGAGACGGTGTTACGCCGCAGAATTGCAGCCCGACCAGCCTGTGCCTCATTACGTCACGCACCGCACCCCACAACGCGGATTAAGCCTTCCCTGCGCCTCCCGACAGAGCCACCTCCCACTCTCGACCCTCATTGGCTCAAAGCCCTGCTCGTTTCTGCGGTTGCTAGCGACAACGTAAGGCGGGAGCAACTGGGTCGCTAAGACACCCACTTCCGCTTCCGATCCTCCAGCGGAAAGCCAATCTGGTTCGTCCGACCAATGGTGAATGGGAAGTAGGCGGGACTTGGTTGGTTCCGACCAAACAGACGCGGCCTTGCGAGCCCAATGGCGGCGGGACAGCCCCTGTAGCGTGGCTCGGGAGCCCCCACGCCCTCTTTGCGTCCTTCTCCCCCCGGCACCGCCCCGCCCGATCCTGAATTCCGCCCGGCGCTGGCCGCAGCCTGACAGAGACGCCAGGGAGCCAAGATGGCAGCTGCCGACGGCGACGATTCGCTCTACCCCATTGCGGTGCTCATAGATGAACTCCGCAATGAAGACGTTCAGGTGTGGGGAGCCTTCCGTTAAAGTGTGTGGGGGAGATCGGGGAAGGGGATGTTCGCGGAATGCGGGGAGAGATGGCTCCGGGTTCTCCGGGAGTGGCGGAAGGCAGCGGCGGCCAATCACAGTCCAGGTCTCATCTTTCCTAGTGGCAAGATTCGATGCGACGGCGCTGCTGATTGGGTCTGGGTCCCCAGCGGAGGGCAAGCCTCGAGGGTCCCTTCTGAGTGCGCGCGGCCGCCCGGGATCTGCGCCGGGGCGGCCCGAGATGGGCTGGGGAGGGAGCCTGGGGCCGCCTGCCAGTCGGGTGATTGGCGGCGGACTCAGAATGGCCCCCCGGGGGAGATAGACTGGGGCGCGTGACCAGCCGAGGAGGGAAAGCCGTCCTGGGTGCTGGGGACCCGGGTACATTTATTTCCCTTTGCTTTTAGTGTTTTCCATAGCTGGGCCGAGTGGGGACTGATACCAGGGCATCAATCCATTCCTCTAGGGCATCCATCTCGTATTTTGGGGTAGCTCTCCTGAAGGAGGACGAGCAAGTATCCTCTTCTGAGATTTACCTAGCCTAATTCAGGGACGGGTCACGTGTACAAACCCACCCCCCCCTCCCCAGTCTCGTTCCAGGCCCTGGCTTCTGCCAAGGGAGCTGATAGTTCAGCTTCATGGGAGAAGAACGATCCAGGGCTTTTAGTAGGTCTGCTGTGGTTCTGAAAAAGAGGTCAGACCTCAAGGCCGCATCCGCTCACCTGAGGATGACCTTGTGTTCGCATTATTTCATCGCCCCTGGCTTTCGTTTTCTACAAAATACCGGCTAATAATAGTCCTAGCTTACCTCGGTGGCTGAGGAAATGTAGTAAAATAGAACTGGCTGCTTGTAAAGGCCCCATAAATGTTGGCTGTTATTTTTTTTGCGGGGGGGGGGTGAGTGGCTGTTATGGTACCATGCTCTGCGGTGCCTCTTTCTTTTTGTACGGAATTGTTTATTGTGCACTGGGTAACAAACCTGAGGCTGAGTCCGGCCTCTGAAGTCATGTGTATATATGATTCTGGTTCTGATGACAGGCAGGCTGGAGTTGTATTTCTGGACCTTGCACTTTTTGCTGATTGACTCAGGCAATCCTTGTGTCTCATCTGTTAAATGGGAATAACGACCTGTTTTTAGTGTTCAGCAAATATGTACAGTGTTATCAGGAATGTTGTTGGGGGTAGGTATGGTGGTGCATGCCTGAAATCTCAGCACTCAAGAGGCAGAGGCAGGTTCAAGGCCAGTTTAGTCTACATAGTAACACTCTGTTGTATCGGCAAAGAAACAGGTTGGTTGTTGAAACAGGAAAAGAGAACTAAACATACTACCACCTGTAAAGACTGATGTCAGGCCTGTTGAGATAATGAACCCTCAGCTGCTTGTTGGGCCTGAGTTGTGAGCAGTGCTCTAGATGCTGGTGTACAGCTGGGAGAAAAAGCAAAGATGGGCCTTGGAAGAATTTACTTTGTTAAGGGATGGTAGATTGTGTTGACCGTAGTCCTCAGCTTGAAGCAGTTTTTGCCACCAGGTATGTTTAGCAATGTCTAGGGATGTTTTGGTTGTCATAACTGGGAGATTGTTGCTACATTTAGTGTGTTCAAGTCAGGAGTGCTATTACACATTGTTGTGGGAATTTAATCCCTCATGGGGATTTAAAAAACTCACTTAAGGTGGAGGAAAGCTGTTGGATGAAATGTGCACCCAGAGACAAGAAGGAAGTTGGTTAGGTTAGGTCATTGTGCCAGTTTTGTAAGACTTCTTTAACAGATTACCATAAATTTAACAGTAGAAAGCAGCATAAGGTTTTATGGTTCTGGAGATGAGAAGTCTGTCATGAATCTCACTGGGTGGACATGATCTAAGATCTTGTAGCTGATTGATAACAGCCTAGCTTTGAATTCAGGCCACATGGCCTCACAAGTTTCTGCCTCTTTTCTCCATCATTCACAGTGCTATCTTCCTGAAGAAAATAATGGATATTGTTAACAAAATCAAATTTTGAGTGAAAGAATAGCAACCCACCTTTGGGAGGAAGCTCCATATTTAGGATCTCACAGCTCTTAGGCATATTTCTGCAGTGACTATGAATGGTCACAATGCTTATGCTTGGGTTCTTTTGGATTTTTGAGATAGGCTTTCTCTGTAACGTTGGAGCCTGTCCTGGACCTTGCTCTGTAAACCAGACTGGACTCAAACTCACAAAGATCCACCTGCCTCTGCCCCCCACCCCCCAAGTGCTGGGATTAAAGGCATGCATCACCACTGCCAGTCTAATGCTTAGGTTCTGGTTCATTGCTTTCCATAAAGTGTCTGTGTCTCTGCATCAGCATCTTTCTTTGCCTTTTAGAATGGTGTTTCTAGAACAAGACCTCAAAGCTCAGTGCCTAGTGTGTTAATATACTGGCTAAACATTCAGCTATAGATGTTATGTGCTGTTAATACTGGCATTAAGATTTTGACTATGAGTGTGGCTGCTCTATGATACCAGCTGTTGTTCTTAGGGCTACTGCTCCCCAGTTGTAGCCCTGGCCCATGCATTTCCCATAGTCCACCTGGGAGAGGAGCATAAGCATCATATATACCTTAAACACAAAGGGGGAAAAGAAACAGTCATCCCTGTATAATTTCATTTTTAAAAATTGAGGCAAGAACATTGAAAACCCAGTACACAGGTCAGCAAAATACAGACTTGGATCATATCCAGCCACTGCCAGCTTTTGCAAGTGAAGTTTTGCTGGAATACAAGCCATGCCAATTTGTTTACATAATGCTTCCTTCCCATGGCTGCTGTTGTGCTGTGAGTACAAGTTGAGTGGTTCAGGGACAGTGGTGGCCTGTGAGGCTGGGAACATGTACTAGCAATTTAAATAACAGTTTTGTTGGTTACTCAACAGTGCAGTGAGCACCTAGAATCACAAAACTCAGCAAAACCATGTGGAGCTTATTGGGGAGGGGAAGCAAGGGGTCCAGTAGCAGAAATGAAAAGGGGTAAACAGATGGGAAGCACTTGCCTAAAAGGGAAAGCTTGCATACATGTATGCCTTATGCAGCCATGCATTTACTGCCAACAACTAGGGACTGTTAGTGTTTGCAGTGTGGTTTTATAATCTTTCCATAGATCTCTGCATGTTTTATAAGTGGAAAATAAGTTTTTTGAGTTTATAGTCATTCATCCATTCTGATGTCTTTTTACTACCAAAATGAGATTCAGGCCTTTTTTTGTTCTTTCATTGGTCCAAAAGCCAAGGTGACGTTGTTGTTGATTGCTTTTGTTTTTAAGGTAAGGTATTGTTTTGTAGCCCAGGGTGACCTAGAACACATGTTGTTCCTGCCATATTCTCCCAAGTGCTGGGGACAGGCTTGTACCACTATGCTCAGGTAAAATTTCCATCATAGCATTCTATGAGATTCTCAGCATAGTCTGTGAGCTCAGAGACCCCTCCTCCCCCAGACTCCCTGATGCAAGAGCCATACTTGTCCAGGATTGCAGTAACTTGTAGACCTCTTCCCAGATGTCTGGGGCCTGGAAAGAGAGCAAATAAAAAGAGCCCACTCCTCACCTCTCCCTCACCCTCCTCTGTATTCTCTTTTCCCTTCCAGGAAGAGTTCCCCTGTGAGATAATGGCTTGTAATCCCTCAAGCATGGCCTTCTTCACAACAATATCTTATTGCATTCTTGGGACAGCTCTGGACCTGGGTAGAAAAAAAGCACCCTGTGAAAAGGAGGAAAACAGGGAAGTTGTCATAGTCAGCTCTCAGGGCTGGTCTAGGCAAGTGTCTCCTGAGCCTCAGGAGAGGCTTGGTCACACGTGTTCTTCCCTAGGGTGAGAAGCTATCATGTAAAAACGTAAAGACAGACCAGTTGTATGTGTTAGCCAGTCATTTGCTAAAGCTGATGTAGTAAATCCCCATAAACAACAAATGTATCCTCTGAAAGTCCTGAAGGCCAAAAATCTGAAGTCAGTGGTTCCTCTGAGGTTCCAAGGGAGGTCTCTTATCTCTCCTAACTTCAGGGAGCCATTGGCAATCCTTGGTGTTCTTGGCCTTGTGGGTATGCCACCCCAACATCTTCCTCCATTTTCCCATGATCCTCCCATGTAAATGTGTCTTCTCAGTTTCTGTTCTTTATAGATTCTCAGGATTCTCATAAGGTTAAGACCAACTCTGAATTGAAGATGGTCTCATGTTAAGATGAAACACACTACTAGCAAAGATGCTCTCACATTCACAAGTACAAGGATTGGGACTGGTGTGTGTCTCCTGCCCACATGCTGTGTGTTGGAAGAGCAAAGCTGCTTGTTTGCTTTTCCTGTGCTCTCACACCACAGTCAGAGAATCCTAAGTGGCACATGATTTCCCCACTAACAAACAAGCACTCAGTTCTGCAGTAGCCTCCACCAGCCGGCGTTCTGTAGCCTAGTGCAGTTGGGATGCTATCTACTTGGAAAGTGTCAGATCCCACACTTGAGGTCTAATCCCTAAGACTCCTGACCTTCAGATGCCAGTTGTGAGCCCAGGACTTTTACCTGTGCTTCTTTATCAGCTGGCTGTAAATCAGGGTTTCCACGTACCCTATTTTGTAATTGACTGAGGAAAACCTAGAAAGGTTTCAACATGCTTCTTAACCTCTGCAATATTCCTTCTTCTAGGGTATGGGACCCGTTATGAAATGAAATGGTATTTATAGTTGACAGGATAAATCCTTTATGGAAGGAAGACATGAAGATGAGATTTCCTTTAAGTGGCTTTGGGCAAGAGACACTCCAGATGTTACAACCTATATAAGGGGGAAGCTACAAACTAGAAACAATAAGCAAAAAACGTGCTTATGTGAAGATTGCATATATACCTTTATATTGTGGATCAGCCCCACTGAAGTAGAGGGATTAGGACTGTTAATCTAGTTTTGCTTTTTGCTTTTCTTTTTCTTTCTTTCTTTCTTTTTTTTAAGCATATATTAATGTACATAATGTGGTTCCTTTATGACATTCTCCTGCATCTATATGATGTACTTTGATCATAATTCTCTCTGTACCCTGCCATTCCCATTCATCCCCTTCCCTACTTACACTCATCTTACGTAGGGTGGTTTATAGGAACATCAGTAAGGTATTTGTTGATGTCATCTTGCTATGTAGTTCAAGCTGGTCTCAAACTCAAGATCTCCCCGCCTCAGCCTTCTGAGTGTTGGAATCATAGATGTACCGCTGTGGTCAGCTACTTCATTCTTAGGGTAATGTTAAATTGGTAGTTCTTGTTGCCACTATTAGCCATTAGTCCTGGGTTGTTTGTCGGGAAGGGTTCTTTTGCAGCTGAGGCTGGAACTTGGTATATAGTCAAGGATGACCTTGAACTTCTGATCCTCCTCCTTTTTCTTGCCATCACCTCCCAAGTGTTGTCTATAGTAATGGAAAGGGAAGGTGGGGTTTCAGTTTTATTTAGACAAAACTTGGAAACACCCAGGGGGGTTCTGGCTTCTGTTGTTATCATTGCTATTGTTAAATATTTTTTCAGGAACACAGAATTGCTTGGTTGCATTTTACTGTTACCTACTGTTGATCATTGAACATGTTCATGAATAGCTGTGGGTGTTCCCGGAGATTGACCTAATGGTTTCAGAGCTGTGGAACACCCGTGGGTCCAAAATTCCTAACGTTCTCCCTTCTTTTTCTCATCCTTTCATTAGCTTCGCCTCAATAGTATCAAGAAGCTCTCCACCATTGCCTTGGCCCTTGGGGTTGAACGGACCAGAAGTGAGCTCCTGCCCTTCCTCACAGGTGAGGACTAAGGACTTCTGGAGCCCGGATGCGGGGAGGGCAGTTGGGTGGTTCTTGCTGATGAGTGAGAAGTCTCACTGCAGATTAATAAATTATAAGTCTTCCCCATGTGACTCTAGCATGGGGCAGTACTCCAGAGAAGCCTAAGAACAGTCAGTCCTCTGAGAAAATGATCTAGAATGATGGAGCAATAGAACCTAGTAGAAATCAGCTTCAACCGTTAGCATTGACTTTAGGCAAGTTTCTTCAATTTTGTTTTCATCTCTAAAATGAAGATAATCTTCTCTGATGCGGGCATTAAAGAACAATAATCATTAACATTTGTAACATAGGTGCCGCATGTCAGCTGGCCACTGGAGTCTTCCTGAGATATTGAGTTAGCTCTTAGCTCACACAGTGTTTATAATGGCGCCTACTCTTACATGTCCATCTCCATTGCTATTCATGTCAGTCTCATAGCGACACCTTACAGCAAGCTCCTGTTACTGATTTTTATGTGAGGGACCTGAGGCACAGAAAGATGAAGTAACTGTTTCCCTGGGATTTTTTTTTTTCCCCCTGTCTGGAGGTGACCAAAGGGTTAGTGAGCAGTATTAGCTAATTGTGAAGAGTTGTGATCTTATTTTACTTCTGCCTGTGTCAGAGGGTTAATAGGTAAAACAGGCGTGATGGTGTAACCTAAATGGAAACTAAGGCTCTGTGAAGAGACAGTGACAGGGCCAGGTGTGTGTTAAGTGGGGCTCTCTTAGCTTTCACTGGATCTGCTGTCTGCAGGTGCCATCAGGTACTCAGTACAGTGGCTGGCACGGTGTGGGCCGCCTTACTAAATCTCTGCTGTCTTTATTCTCATTTCACCGATACCCACTGTAGTCAGAACTGGAACTAAAGGTTTTCAGTGCAATATTACTGATGGAGTAATTTGTATCAGATAGATCATCTTCTGTGGATGACCTGTGAGAAGTAGAAGGCCCAGCCTTTTGATCCTCCTCTGTTTGACACATGGGTAGCCAAGGCCTATTAAGGTTCAGTGCCCTGTCCACAGTGGCATCACTAACAGCCAAGTGTGCAGGTGTGACTGCACCCAGCCTGAAGAATAGATGTCTTTATCCGACATGAGCAAATACTCCCAAACCAAGGGTCTTCCTTTGACAAACTGTCAGAGGGATACCCCAAGGTTTTAGGCTATTGAGGCAGAGGCAGGGTTACATGAATATATGATACAAGGGAAAAGCCAAAGATCCCTGGGTTTTGAAACAGGTTGTTGTGGCCTTACCCTGCTGGGAACCTGGAGATCACCTTCAGCTCTTGGGCTCAGCTCCTAGGTTGAAAAGCTGTTTTGTAAGACGTGTTTAGTAGGTGCTGTTGGTGATTCTGAGAGGAGGGAGCTGTGCTACTAATGAGAGTAAGCAATGTGAATGACTTGTGAAAGGAAATGGGGTGACAAGGCCATCGGGATTAGGGTACTAGGAGTAGGGTATAATAGATTGCCTTTTACCCATTATATGGCTTTCTGTCCTACATGGAACCTCTGAGGTTTTCCTTCCTCTGCAATGTCAGAAATCACATTATGGGACACGACAATTCACTAAGTTTAGTAGAAAAATATTGCTGGGGTGTATTATTTGAAAATTGCATGTGGCATTTTAATAATTCAGATGGGAAGAGTCTGTGGGAGCCAGAATGTGCAGGAGACCAGAGATTGAAGAGGAACTGTGATTCAGACAGATTTATTTTTGAACTATTGGAAATCCAAGTAATGTCAGATTTCTTCTACTATGGGCTTAGAAAGTGTTCAGAACAACAAGCAGCAGGCACATGTCCAGGGCAGTGATGACGTTTCAAAGAGCACAACCTAAATGCCTTTCATCTCATTGTCTATAGAACAGTCAGCTTTTTGCGGGGAGGGGAGAAGTGGGAAATCACTGACAAAGGCCTCAGACTGAGCATCTTCACCAGCCGTGGTTTTGCAGATTTAGAATGTGCAGCTGTGAGGTGGAGGTATCAGTAGTATTGGCCTAGGTTTCTCCTGAGGCTGCTGGGCTTGGCGTCCTCGTGGCAAGTCCATGGTGGAGAATGTTAAAATGCTGGTGAGCAGCACGGGTAGTTTCCCTGTCATCCAGTCACTCATGCTTTAAATGGACCAACTTAGGCACGTGCTGCTCTGGTTCTCACAGGAACTGGAGCTCACCAAGCTAGTCTTGGCTACAAGTGATCACAGCTGCTGATAGGGTGCTTGGTAAAAGTGGAAGAAGCGGGAGAGAGCGAGCGAGTTCAGGCAAAGGACCTGATGCCTAGCAGCTTCTTGGAAATTCTGCAAGCAGCAGTGGCTAAACTAAGCCCTAAAATGTAGAAAAGAATTTCCTGGCTGAAGATGGAGGAATTCATGAAAGTGGTGCCATGTGTCTAAGTCAGAAGTTCCACTCAACATCCCATGCTGCATACACATGGTTGTGTTTGCCCGCGTTGAGAGGAAGCCAAGACTGGGGCTTAGAGGTAGTGGTGCCACCCAGTCACCACCCACAGCCTAGCACAGAAAAGGCAGTTGTGGGTCTTGGTCTCACTCTGCTGGACAGGTGGAAGATGGTGCAGAAGGCAGGTAGTGAGATACGGGTGCTGACAGCAAGGAGGCAGAGGGCTCTGTGCTTGTTTAAAGCTTGAGTCATGGGTTCAGCTTGAGTCTTTGGACTTTGTCTTTGTCCCACAGACACCATTTATGATGAAGATGAGGTCCTATTGGCCTTGGCCGAACAACTGGGAACCTTCACCACTTTGGTTGGGGGACCTGAGTATGTACACTGCCTGCTGGTGAGTGAAAGCTGGGAGGTCCCCTAATACTCTTCCCCACCTTGGGGTCAAAACTGTAGTTCTACCCATGGGGACCAAGAAGGAGAAGAATTAGGAAGATGGAGATGACCCTAGAATGGGTGGGCTTTGGGTGTCACTTATCTCAAGTCATTAATGGCATTTGCATTCTTACCCACATTAGGGCCAGCTGGCACCACTCTTGTAGGGTTGTGGGCTTGGGTTCAGGCAGAGTTCTACCACTTACTGATAGGACTTTTAAGAGTGCTAACCTTTCTGTCTTGCCTGTGTAAAGTGAGGGTCGCTGAAGCCTACCCTGATAACTGACTCAGATTCCCTCAGGCAGGAAATATAGTAAGTATAGTTAGATGCTGTGGTTATCATGTTTGGACAGGAGGATATACTTGATATATGAACCACATAGGGTGCCGGGATGTTGAGCCATCCTGGCAGGGACTTGTAGCTAGTAAGTGGCAGAGCTGGGTTTTCAAGATTGTTCTTCTGAGTGCACCAGGCCCTACCTCACCATACCACCTGTCTGTGCATCTCTGTTGGATTACAGAGGGGAACACAGAGAGGATCCGATGCCAACAGGACCTGTTGTGCAGGGAAGGAGAGCCAAGTGGTCTTTTCGATCCTGGCTGATAACTGTTAGTAGCTTAGGCAAATTACATAGCCTGTGTGCTTCACACTCTTACTCTTTGATTAACGAGGACAGTATCAAGACTGTTTCACAAAACTCATATAAAGGAGTGACAAATATGTGAGCAATACAAAGGCACTGCCTAAAACCCAGTACATGGGTGTTGGAGCCAGCATCAGCAATGATTACTGTACACTGAGAGCTACACACAAATAGGCCTCCTTGAGAATTGGTTCATGGACCCGGTGAAGTTCTTTCAGGGCTCCTCCTGGGACACTTGTGATAGAGGCTGGGGTAGGGAGATTGGAGGAGTCAGGATGGGGTGGGGAGATTGGAGGAGTCTCGTTGGATCAGACTGTGAAGTAGGGTTCCATAGCTGTGACATTAGGGAAAACTTTTTTCTAACCTTGTGTTCTCATCACAGCCACCCCTTGAATCACTGGCCACAGTGGAAGAGACAGTGGTGCGAGACAAGGCGGTCGAATCCTTACGGGCCATCTCGCATGAGCACTCACCTTCCGACCTCGAGGCTCACTTTGTGCCTCTAGTGAAGCGGCTGGCGGGTGGAGACTGGTTCACCTCCCGCACCTCGGCCTGTGGCCTCTTCTCAGTCTGCTACCCCCGAGTATCCAGCGCTGTGAAGGCAGAACTTCGACAGTGAGTCCTCACTTTCCTGGCACCTTCCTTAACATTCCTTGCAGCCTCGGCCCCTTTAGGTCTTCCCAGAACCTAATGTTGCTGAGCTCTCAGATCTGCTCCCTCCTTAGCGTTCTTCGGGGATACTTGTCCTGCCTGGCCTGTCTTCATGGAAATTCATTCCTAGCATTGGTTATACATGTCATGCTTGGAACAGAATCTAGAACTCCACACGACAAGTGATGTCTGGTTAACTGCAGCCTGCCTGTGGTTTAGACACCTGGGTAGATGTTCCTGGCAGTCCTTGACTGCCTTGTTCAGACCTACGAAGCCCAGGTCCTGATCTGTCACTCTGTAGTACTAGGTTGCAGCAGTATGCACATACTGCGATGTCTCCATTAGTTCCTCTGTGTCTGTAACTGAGGCTTCTGACGAGGAAGCCCTGTCATTGGCATTTAAAAGTTGTATGGCCATAGGCAGTCATTGGTACTATGTTGTGCATTTTCACCGACACCTCAAGTCAGCTGCACGGGGACATGGCATTGCTTTTGGTACTGTTTGTATGACTGGGAAGACAGAGTCCATGAGTTGTAGTACAAAGTCACTATTGTCAGCAGCAGAGTCTCCATCGGAGCTAGGGCTTCCCAGGATCTTAAGCCCGGGCCTCCATTCATCCCAGGTACTTCCGGAACCTGTGCTCAGACGACACCCCCATGGTGCGGCGGGCCGCAGCCTCCAAGCTGGGGGAGTTTGCCAAGGTGCTGGAGCTGGACAATGTCAAGAGTGAGATCATCCCCATGTTCTCTAACCTGGCCTCTGACGAGCAGGTGAGTCAGTTCCCGGCACTCACCATGCCTTTGCTTACTCAGGCAAGGGACCCTCTGAGCTCAGTGCACCTCTGCTTCCCCACCCCACCCCCATTCTGTTATCCCCAGGACTCGGTGCGGCTGCTGGCAGTGGAGGCATGTGTGAACATCGCCCAGCTTCTGCCCCAGGAGGACCTAGAAGCCTTAGTGATGCCCACCTTGCGCCAGGCTGCTGAGGATAAGTCCTGGCGTGTCCGCTATATGGTGGCCGACAAGTTCACAGAGGTAGGTTGGTATGGGTCACAGGAGGGGACACTGAGGTTCTCTGAGGGGAGGAGTGAGCCACAGTGTGGGAGCTGGAGTGCTTTATTAAAGTGACCGCAGTCCTCAGTCTTAATGAGCAGCTGATTTTTCTCAAAGAGCCAGCCCTGGATGCACTGCACTGATTGACAACTGAGAGTGGTAAGATGAGAATGATTCTGAAGTCAAGTTCTAACTCCACAAAAGCATGTTTCCTGACCTCACAGCTTCCTTAAGAAGACACAGTCTGAGAGTTAGTTGTCAGAGCAATGCCATAAGCTAGACAGAGGGGTCAAGATTGAACTTTCCTTACCTGACAGCATGTCCCCACCCCCTCCACTCCACCAGCCCCAACCTCCCCTCTCCCCCAGTGCTGAGAGTAGATGCCAAGGCTTGACCCATGTTAGGCAAATGCTCTACTGCTGAGCTGTATTCCCAGGCCCATAGCTGTTAGCAGTGCCTTTGGTAGAGGGCCTGGAGTCAGTGAATTACACACATACCTTGCCTTCAGAGAGCGGGCTGAGGGTCAGCATCAATAGAAAGTGCTGATGGAGTGTGCTATTCTCTGTTCCTCGAGGCAGTGACAGGGATGAGGTAGTGGCATCTAGATAGGAATTGTGTCCCAGATAGAAAACAGCCTGTGCAAAGGATGTAAGGGGTGAGAAACAGAATGAGCAGTGGAGTCCTGGGATTCAGTGACAGAAGGGGCAGAGGTGATGGGTAAAGTACAGCTTGGTGATGATGATTGCTAGGGTCTGCTGAAAGGTTCAGCCCTAAGGACTGTTTGTGTGGGTACAGTGAAATTTGACATGTGGCCATGTATACGTCTGTGTGTCCAAAGGGCTTAGTGCCATAGTAAAGATAAGAGTCAGTCTCCTGCTCCTTCTGTCTCAGGCCTTGGAGGATGGGACCCTTGGGCTATGGAAATAACAACCTGCCCACAGCAGACCACAGACGTGGTGTTTGTTTGTTTGTTTGTTTGTTTGTTTGTTTTCAGGCACAGGGTTTCTTTGGGTAGCTTTGGAGCCTGTCCTGGCACTTGCTCTATAGACCAGGCTAGCCTCGAACTGACAGGGATCCACCTGCTTCTGCCTCCATAGTGCTAGGATTAAAGGTGTGCACCGCTACCACCAGGCTTTGAAAACATTCTTAAATAAAGGGTAGTATGTACCCAAGATAATGAGGTCCTGCAAAATTCTTACATAGTAATTCTCCTAGTAGTAGTGGTGATAGTAGTAAGTCACCCTGCTTCCAACTGGTCCTCCAGGAGGTTGAAGCAGACCCACATACATCCTTTTCCTGGATCCCTGAGACTTACAGGGCTCATGTCTTCCTCTTCACTCTCAGTTTATTTTAATTACAAAAATGACTCCTGCTTCTTGCAGCCAATTAATAAAATACAAATATGCTTGTATTCTCATGTCTGATGATTAGGTAATAGAAAGTCCAACCCCAAGTAACCTGAGCAGTAAGTAGAAAACATACTGTGGTAGGTGTCTAGGACATTCCTTCTGTTTCTAAGGAAGCCAGAGTATAGAGGTGTAGAGGTGCCGTCCTCACTGGGGATCATGTGTGGTTCTGGGATTCGGTCCCCAGTGTTGCATCTTAGCTTTATTCTGGTACCTTCACCTCGTTGGCTATGAGCAGCTGCCAGTCTCTCAGCACCGCCCCTCTTCTCTTTGTGTACAGCTCCAGAAAGCAGTAGGGCCTGAGATCACCAAGACAGATCTGGTGCCCGCCTTCCAGAACCTGATGAAGGACTGTGAGGCCGAGGTGAGGGCCGCAGCCTCCCACAAGGTCAAAGGTTGGTGCTGGCAACCAGAACACAGCTAGGTGGGTGGATGTGTGAGAGGCAGCAATGGGACTGGGCCACCAAGTCTCACCAGCACCTTCCTATCTCTGCCCACAGAGTTCTGTGAAAATCTCTCAGCTGACTGTCGGGAGAATGTGATCATGACCCAGATCTTGCCCTGCATCAAGGTAATGGAGAGCTTGGTTGTAGGATTCGAGACTGCCCGGGAGAGGTGGAGATTTGGTTTGGAGTACAATCAGATCCAAGCTAGATTTGCATCCTTCTGGGACACACAGTAACTGGGTTTAATCTGAGGGTTACACAGCCGACTCTAAAGCTCTAAGGGATATATGTGTTTGTCCCTCAGAGGTCACCGAGTTCCCTCATCCACAGAGCTTGGGGAATGGGGCAGTGGCAAACAAGGGGCCTTGTGAATAAGTGCAGTGCATACCTGAGCTGCCCTGACTATGTTAAAAGTAGGAGAGTGCAGTGTCCTTGGCCACCAGGGCTGAGGTCTGTGCAGCCACTTGTCACTAAAGGGATTTTCCTGACACTGGGGCTACCTCCTTCCTTCTCCTCCCCAGGAGCTCGTGTCAGATGCCAACCAACATGTCAAGTCAGCGCTGGCTTCAGTCATCATGGGCCTCTCTCCCATTCTGGGCAAAGACAACACTATTGAACACCTCTTGCCACTGTTCCTGGCTCAGCTAAAGGATGAGGTAAGAGCACGAGTAAGGTTTTCAGCTCTGCAGAGATGGACTGCAGTTCACCTGGTTATCCAAGAGTAATTTAGACTCTTCACACTGCCCACCACACTCCTGCTTGATGACAGGCCTCAGTGTCCTGTCTGTTCACATTGTTAGACATTGCTTCATCCTTTCCCTGACAGTTGAGGGTATGAACAAAGACCAAGACAGTGGTGGTATTTTTGGACCCACAGAGTGTTCCAGTGGAGAGGATCAGACGAGACACATAACCCATCCTGTAGTTCCATTCAGATACTGTAGGTTCTGGGAGAGGTACGCCATATTTTTAGGTTCATGTACCATAGAGAGCCTAATACAGTGGCATAAAAAGTTAACAATTACTCCTCTCACGGCCATCCAACTGGTACTGTGGTGAGGGATTAGCTTTGCTGCCCTGACTTTCTTAGTCTGAGGTCAGAGCTGTAATTTTCTCTCTTGGCTCATTGTAGGGCTTGTCTCTAGCTTGTGTCTTCTAAGAGTTCCATTGACCATAGCCAGTCAGGTCACCATACCTGTCTGTGCAGGTGGCCTAACCACAGCATACAAAAGATGTCACTGTGGTGACACTTCAGGGAATTGGATTTGAATCTGTAGGCAGACACTGCCTGAAAGAGATCTTGTTAGGAAAGTTTAGCCAGTGTTAGAGAGAGGAGGGGGGAGGAAGAGAGGAGAGAGAAGAGAGAGCCATTGGTCTTGGGGTGCCGGCCTGGAGTGCTGCTGTCCATTCTAATTCTTTAATGGAGCACTTTAACAGAGTACGCAGTAGCTGATTCTATAATGATGACCCAATTCCCAGTCTGGGACAAAGATTCCTCATAGGCTGTGCCTATTCCAGAAGTCTTTCTTTAGAGAAAGTGTTTGAAGTCAATTGAAAGGTATAACATTCACAGTTCTGGTGTCTGTTTCTAAGACAAAAAAAAAAAAAAGACAAAAAAACTCTTCCTGGACCTGGGTTTTGGGTTTTCCATTGTTTTTGGTGGCCTCTGTGGGGGCCCGTGTGTCTGCTTCTGTTAGGTGTCTCTGCTCTATAGCTTGAGTGTGAATGGATATGGACTGTAAATGAGAATTCACGCCTCTTGGTGTCAGGCAGTTGAGAGATTCATCACATGTCCTCCCTGGTCTGACATTAGTAGTTGAAATGATGAGAATGATAAAGAATGAGTCCTACATATTCACTCCTTGGTGCTCCAGACACTAGATACTCTGGCACATTGAGTCGCTCCCATTTCACTTTGCAGAGCCTCAGCTACCTTGAGACTAGATGGCTATCTCTTATTTCATGTTAACAGAACGATACTCTGAAGGAGCCCTTGCTCGATCCTATGCTTCTAGGGCTGCTATATGTAGTGTGTTCTCTTAATCCTCCTGCTCTCTTCCCAAGTGTCCCGAGGTGCGGCTAAATATCATCTCCAACCTGGACTGTGTGAACGAGGTGATTGGCATCCGGCAGCTCTCTCAGTCCCTGCTCCCTGCCATTGTGGAGCTGGCGGAGGATGCCAAGTGGCGAGTGCGGCTGGCCATCATTGAGTACATGCCTCTGCTGGCTGGACAGCTGGTGAGTGACGATCCAGGTTTTGATAGCCCTGAGGTGATAGATTTTGGGGTCTGGTCTGGTCATGGCCCCGTTGCTAGGGCTGTGATGCTGTAACTAGGGGCTTGGAGCCTCAGTGTAGGCAGTGAGAGCTGCCCGTGGAGGGAGGACTGGACTCAGGAACTGGGTTCTTAGCAGATGCATGGAGTTAGTCAAAGGAAGAAGACTGGCAGCTCTGATGGGGTTCAGATTCACCTAATCCTCTGGGGCCCCTCCCTCCCTCACTTCCTTCCTCCTATCCCTCAGTCCCTTACCAATCATTTTTTCCTGTAGGGTGTGGAATTTTTTGATGAGAAACTCAACTCTTTGTGTATGGCCTGGCTGGTGGATCATGGTAAGTACCACCAGCAACATAGCAGGAGGGGTTAGTAGCCATGGCAACAGACAGATGAGCTGGCATGTTTCCTTGTTGTCAGGGCTCCCCTGGATCCACTCTGTTGCTGTTTTAAAAAAAAAATCCCACCGGGCATTGGTGGCACATGCCTTTAATCCCAGCACTGGGGAGGTAGAGGCAGGCAGATCTCTGAGTTCAAGGCCAGCCTGGTCTACAGAGCAAGTTCCAGGTTAGGCTCCAAAGCAATGCAGAGAAACCCTGTCTTGAAAAACCAATAAATAAATAAATAATCCCTAGAGAAGTGAAGATTAAGGTGGGGTGGGGTACCTGTGGAGTGGAGTTGGAGAGCCACCAAACAGAAAGGTGTGGGTTTGAATCCTTCACTTTGATGAACCATAAGCAAATCCCTTCCCATCTTGCAGCCTTACACTCATGCTGAAACGTAAAGACTTTCTCACCGTAGTCTCTGTCAGGCAGTTTTAATTAGTGTGAATTAAGTAACTTGAGATGTAATTTGCTCAGTCGGCGCTTCACTTAGCACTTCTGAATAATGAGGCAAAGTGGCACCTGCCTCTTTGATTGGCCAAAGGATGCTGTGTGAGAAGAGGCTGAGCTGAGTGCTGTTTCTGTTTTGGTTCAATTGACTGCACCTGTGTGGTCTGGCCATGGGCAGGAACAGTGTGGCTCCTGGTCAGTCCTTCACCCTGAATCGCCTCCCTTGCCCTTTTCCTACTACAGTCTATGCTATCCGTGAGGCTGCCACCAGCAACCTCAAGAAGCTCGTGGAGAAGTTCGGGAAGGAGTGGGCCCATGCCACTATCATCCCCAAGGTCTTGGCCATGTCTGGAGACCCTAACTACCTGCACCGAATGACTACACTCTTCTGCATCAATGTGAGCTTCCCAACTGCCTGTCACCCCAGGGGATGGGAGTGTCCCTGAAATGAAGGTGGAGGGAGGGCGCTTACCTACCCAGGTGTTTCCCTTGAAAATAGAAACAAGACTTGGTGCTGGAGCTGAGTCTCTGAGGACTGCAGGCCTGAGCTTGAGTCTGCAATGTTAGATAAGGCCTCTGGGGACCAGGGATTGCATGGTGGAAGATTGGGAAGCTTGTGTGTGAGAACAGCGGTCTGAAATTCTGAGCACCTGCTCTTGTTGCTGAGCCACAGAGCACATGTGTTCACACTGCAGCAGCACCTTGTGCTTGCTGAGCAGGAGAGCAAGTGTGTGGCTCTGTGGTTAATCCAGCTCAGTCCCAGCCGTGCCACACATCAAAGGACCTAACCAGTCAATGCTTTCTTTGGTTTGCTCGCCTTTGGGGATGTATGCTGGTTCTCACCAGGCTGTGAAGAGTAATGTAATAGGTAAAGAGGACACAGAACAGTTCTGATTCTGTGTCAGCATACTCACTAATGTTCATTAGCATTACATTGACCATACTGCTTTACTGACATGTAAATCCTACCCAAAGTAGAAGCTAAAGGACGGGTTGGAAATGACTTCAGGGAAATATATTGCTCATTTCCTCCATACTGCAGTTCAGAGACTCCTGTATTAAGCAGGGATTTCAGGAGTTAGGAATCAAAATCAAACCCTGAGGATGAAGGAGATCCAGACAAAGCCCAGACCATCCCTTAAATGAAGAATGTGTTAAGGAGTTTAGAGCTACAACAGGCCACCCTCTCCCCAGGGTGATGCTTCTGGATTCAAATTCTCCCATGTTCCTCTGGGAACCTGACAATAACCCAGGTGGCCTGGTCAGATGGGGAGACATGGGAACTTAGCACTGAGCCTTGCATAATCCTGCCTCTGCCATTCAGGTGCTGTCTGAGGTCTGTGGGCAGGATATTACCACCAAGCACATGTTGCCCACGGTTCTTCGTATGGCTGGGGACCCAGTCGCCAATGTCCGCTTCAATGTGGCCAAATCCCTACAGAAGATAGGACCCATTCTTGACAACAGGTGAGGTCTGGGTCTTGTTCTAAACATATTAGCCTGGGGTTTGAAACCTTCTTTGTAGCCTGTTCTTTCCTCTCTACAAAGTCTCTTTTCTCTATTTTAGAATGAGAATTCTTTCCCACAGAACAGAATGAAGGGAAAAAAAGGGTGGTTGGTAGTTGCAGCTTTATACTGCAATGAATTACTACAAAATGAAATTAGTCAATATCTACTTATGTACCATGTTTATCTCTGTAGATAAAGTTATGCTTGTATGTAAAGTTTATACTTGTGACACAGACAACAAATAAACAAAAATACATGTAATGATGTAATGAAGCACATTTAACATTTCTAGTGAAGCTATTATTAAACAGAGCCCTGGGAACATTGGGAAACATGTGCATACATAATTACAGTAAGGTGAATATTCATATCTTGATGGAACATTTTCTAGAGCACACAAAACATTCAGGTCTGTGGAATAGTGGATACTATTGTAGTTTGGTGGAGAAATGTCCATTTTTTTAAAAAAAATGGGTGGATCACTCAGATGCCGGTGTAAAATAAATGGAATTCCTGTTGCTAAACAAACAAACAAATAAATAAATATGAAGGTAGTTTTTAAACCAGAACAAGGATGATGAATAAAACTTGTGTAAAATATAGAAGAATGTCTTCTGTGATGTGGGCAGGACCTAGACAAGCTAAGTTATGAAAGAAGAGATTGGTAAGGAGGCCTCTATGCAGATGAAAGACTGTGTTACAGAAGGCTAACCCCTGACAGGACAGAGCTGTTTTTGTTTGTAAAGAAATCACCTATGATCTTATAGGTGGAAAGACAAGGAAACTTGGATACAGATGGGAAGATGATGAAGGGAAGTAGGGCTTGTGGCTTTTCAAGTGGGCGTGTTAGAAGCTGGAAGGTACAAGTCAGGAGGAGACCATCTTTAACAGCCAGGCATACTGGTACATAGCTTCTGTAGTCCCAGCACTCAGCACTCTAGAGGTTGAAGCAGGAGGGTCGTGAGTTGTAGTCCATCCTGGGTTACATAATTTGAGGTCACATGTAGCTATATAGTAAGACCAGCCTCCCCCAAACAAACAACAGCAAGGAAGCAAACAACAACAGAAACAAAACAACTCTAGGTATTAGAAATGAGGGTAGTGATTGTATGGAGGGAAGATGCCATGTAGATGCCACTTCAAGGACCCTTAAAATCAGGAAGCCTTTGATCTTCCTACCATACCCATTACTGGCCCAGTCTCCTGGTCTGGGCTCATCCTGGCAAGAATCTAGATTGGTGTACCTTTGTGTTCAAACCAGACACAAAGCCTCGGTGAATATGCATTTAGTCAGTAAAGCAGTTCAAAAATGTGTGGGCTCTCCTCAGCTCTCCAGAACTGTGTGTTTAGCTGATTCCAGGCCTAGGGTTCAGGGATTTCTTGTTTGTATACTTTTGTGTCCTTTGGTGTCTTTCTCTGATGCTTACCTGCACAGGGGCCCTCTTCCTGCCTGTGACCCACAGCCCCAGCCTAACCTAGCTTACCATCTTCTTTTCTTCTCCCTCTCCAGCACACTGCAGAGTGAAGTCAAGCCCATTCTGGAAAAGCTGACCCAAGACCAGGATGTGGATGTCAAGTACTTTGCCCAGGAGGCTCTGACTGGTAAGGACCTGAGAGTACAGAGCCCCTGGAAGAAGGGCGGGGTCTCCTGGGAAGGGGAAGTGCTTAGCAGCGTAGGTAGGGACTGTGGTTCAGTTCTGAGGCCTGACCGTTCCTTCTTTCCCCAGTTCTGTCTCTTGCCTGATGCTGGAAGAAGAACCATTGCCGGCCTCTGATGTCCACCCTCCAACCCCCACCAAGTTACCTCCCTTAGGGAGGTGGTGGGGGCCAATGACTGTCACTCCCTGTGCATGGTCTGACCCCAGGCCCCTCCCCCAGCACGGTTCCTCGTCTCTGTAGCCTGGGAGACTTCTCTGTCCACCTCCCAAGGGGCTGGGGCAGTGCAAGTTGGGGCAGGGCAGCAGCCTGAAAGGAAGAGCTGGCTGTTCCTGCCCACATTGGGAGAGATGGGACGGAGCATCCTAGGTCACTGGCTCCTGCTGCTGTAATAGGGACCCCTCACCCCTCTACTTACACCACTACCCTTTCTCAGACCCCTCCTACCATGTTTTTTTTTTTTTTTTTTTTTTGTTCTGTGTGTGTGTGTGTGTGTGTCAACTGTGCCATTTTTATTTTATTCCTTTCCCTACTCTACACAGAGAAATAAAGGTGTAGAAATAGTTGGTCCTCTCTTAATCATCAGAATGGAGGAAACTGCACTCATTGCCTGGGGACTTGCTCTCTCTGAGAAGACTGTCCTGCAGCTGTCACTCCTGCTGTCCTGAGAAGAAGGAATTGGTTCTGCAAGAGTTCAGCAAAAGCCACAGGGCAGAAGCCCCAGAGGCTGCTCAGCACAGTCTTGGGATGGAGCTTAGGTTTCCAGGCACAGGTAGAATTCTCAGTTTTGTGTAGTGTTAACTGGATTACACCTGTGACCCCAGCACAGGGCCATTGTGAGCCTTCACAAGCTCTGAGGGCCACTTGCTGGGCCATCAGGTTGGCTGGTGAATCAATCTATGTGTAAGTCTGCAGGCCAAACCTTCATGGGAGGAGATTTGGTTAGGGCTCTATGAGGAGTCTGAAAACACAGCTTCACAGTGCTTTGTAGGAACTTTGCATGAAAACAAAACCATTTGTTCTCAGTATCTGCCCTGTATTAAGATTGATTTTCAATTATATTTATGTGTGTAGCCATGTGTGTACAGATACCTCCAGAGGCCAGAAGAGGATTAGGAATATGGCTGGTTGTGAGCCTTTTGACATGGGTGTTGGGAACCAAACTCCAGTCCTCTGAAAGAGCAGCAAACACTTTTAACCGGCCTCTGCTCTCCCCTTAATATGGAAGTGCTTATTTATAGCTGGCTATGTAACTCCTTTGGTTCAAAACATTTTTTTACTGGAGTGTCTAGTGGGGGGGGGCTAAATTCTGGCCAAAATGACGTGGAAATAGTACAATGTAACACAGGGAAGGCATGATCCTCTTCTCTGATGTCTGGAGTAGGAGCAGTCATGTTAGGCCAGGCAGGACAGAAGAGTAAAACAGCCTGGATCCCTCACACTG
Organism: Cricetiscus sungorus; assembly: GCA_030556225.1. Taxonomy (NCBI): domain Eukaryota; kingdom Metazoa; phylum Chordata; class Mammalia; order Rodentia; family Cricetidae; genus Cricetiscus; species Cricetiscus sungorus. Next base: position 720,042 of record JANBXA010000736.1, read on the forward strand.
AACAGCCGGCCATTACTGGTGACTGTGGAAGTGTTAAGAAGTGTTAACTGACTAGAGTCTTCTCTTCAAGGTCACCCCAATTCTGGTGACTGTGGAAGTGTTAAGAAGTGTTAACTGACTAGAGTCTTCTCTTCAAGGTCACCCCAATTCTGATGGAAGCAGAAGGATAGGAGGCCAGAAACCCCTGAAAAAGGAACAAGGGTCTTAGAGATGCACTGTATACCAGGAAGGGTCTCACAGGAAAGAACACCCTTCCTGTGACTTGACCAGGACCAGGACTTGAAATCCCACCAACCCTTGAGCTCCAGAATCTGGCTACAAAAATACCCACCAATCCAAAGCCACCCTGGAAAGCTCCCCCACCCCCCAAACCCTACGTAGCTCTGTACTATGTTCCGTTTTCTGTTGCTTTTCACCCTCCTGGATTTTTTTGTTATCAGTGAAGTCTCAAGAAATGTTTGTTATGCATTATTATTATTATGCTTTTTGCTAGGGCCCAACTGTAACAACTTTCCCTGGAGCTTAGCAGAACTCTAACACTTGGTCCTGGGAAACTCCTCTAGAGGAGCAGAGCTGTAACACTTGGCTGGAGTAGAGCAGAGCTGCTACTGTGCTCACAGTGACCGGTGTTCCTTGGCTCCCAGCTGACAGCTCCATCAGAGCCTCAGAGATTACCTCATGGAGGTTTGGTCCTCCGTGTAAGCTTTATAGCCGAGATGAAAAGTTATCAGGCAGTGGGGAGCCAAGGAGTGCCACAGAACCACAGATTTTGCAGGACTGAAGGGGAAGGTTTTTCCAGCAGAAGTGTTACAGCTCCCCTCTGCTCAGCTCCACTGGGTGGAAAGTGTTAGATTTGGCTCTGGTGAAACTGTCATACCTCACCATACAAACCTCACACAAGAGATTTATTGGAAGAGACAACCTGTATGGTGGCTGCCTCTATTCAGAAAAGAAGCCACAGCCAATGAAAGCAGAGCTTGTATAGGGTTTCTGGGATGGGGGGGGGGAGGGTGAGAATGCAAGTCCTGGACTTGGGGCAAGCTCAGAGTGGTGAGTTTTTAAATCTTGAGCTTGGTGGGATTTTCTCTGACCCTTTTACCCTCCAGAAAAACCTCTATTCCCGAAGGGAATTTTCCTTACTCGTCTATGGAGCCAAGGAGTCCTTGCCAGGAGATCTACCACACACAGATCCTATCTCTTTCTCTCTGATTTCTGTCTTCAGACATGATGTTTTAGTGTCTCCTGAGATCCACTGTTTATCTCTTGTAAACAGTAAATCCAGTGTAATAGGAGGGACTGCAGGCAAGTGTCTCTGGGGTTTGCTTACCTGAGTTATATCTTTGAATGTTTCAGAGAAACAGAAACCCCAAATCATCCATTAAATTGAGGCTATCTCTGTTGTCACGTGATGGAGTGCTGTGTTGTCTGAAGCACTCTGTTTCAAGCAGCCTGATGTGAGAATGCTTAGTCAATTTAGAATTCCATGTCATCATAGAACAGTAGAACAGCTCTATAGCCCTAGATGATTCTTTTTTTATTTAAATTAGGAACAATCTTATTTTACATGTCAATCCCAGTTCCCTCTTCCTTCTATCTTCCCATGCCCCCCACCAACCTTCATCCATTCCTCAGAGAGGGTGAGGCCTTCCATGGGAGATCATCAAAGTCTGTCGTATCATTTGGGGGAGGTCCTAGCACTCCCCCATGTGTCTAGGCTGAGAAACTATCCCTCCATATGGAATGGACTCTCAAAGTCCATTCGTGAACTAGGGATAAATACTGCTAAAGGCCACATAGGGTCCCCTGGACCCCCAACTACCATTCACGTTCAGGGTACCTAGTTCTACCCTATGCTGGTTCCCCAGCTGTCAGTCTGTGATCCATGAGCTGCCACTTTCTCAGGTCAGCTGTTTCTGTCAGTCCTCAGCATGGTCTTGACCTCTTTGCTCATCACTCCTCCCTCTCTGCAACTAGATTCCAGGATAATAAGGAACACAGGAAAGAGAAAGTGAACCTTCAGCCCCGCCATCTTATTTGATTGGGTACTCCATCTGTGGCTTGCCTTGTTTTCTAATCTAACTCTTTCATCATATTTTATGAGAACCTCAGAGCAATTTCTTTGCTATTCCATGTAAATCAGCTGTTTCTGTCTTTATTAGAAAGTTTGACTCACAGCATACCCCACTAAAAGTCAATAGGCTTTACAGTCTAACGTCTTCCCAAGAATCTGCAGATCCCTAGGTCATATTCTTAGGCTAAACACTGCACTTACTGTAGACTTTTTTGAGACAGGGTTTCCCTGTATTTTTTTGGAGCCTGTCCTGGAACTAGCTCTGTAGACCAGTCTGGCCTTGGAACTCACAAAAATCCACTTGCCTCTGCCTCCTAAGTGCTGGGATTAAAGGTGTGCACCACCAAGCCCGGCTTCACTGTAGGCTTTTAACAAAATTTATATTTACTCTTTGTAAAAACACTAATGGAACAGGAAGTTTGCTATGAGATTGTGTCTCCTAGAAATGTCAGAGAGGCTACACCCATAAAGTCTCATCAATGTGGCTGTCCAAACAAGCCCTAAATACCAATGGCACCAATGGATGATTACATGGAAAGGAGAGAGTTTATGAGGTCTCAGCCCTAGAGAATGCTGAGAGAAGGAGAGAAATGGTTTTCACCAGGGAACCAGCATACCAATTTTTTTTATTCACTACAAAGTGGTCAGTGCTGAGATCATATGCAAACAGTTAACGCTATATGGACTAAGCAGGTTGTATTAATGTTTTTGGAAGAATGCATTGATAGATAGATGATAGAATGGTAGATAGAGGCCATGAATTTGAAAGGTAGCAAGCAGATATACAAAAGTGATGGAGGAAGAAAAGGGAAAGAAATGATAGGTGTAATGATGCCATTTTGAAAAAAAAAAATAGAAAAATGTATTTCCATGTATGTGAGTTAAGCATGTTTGTGGAGGCCAGAGATAAGCATCAAGTCCCACAGTTCCACCTTATTTTAAATTTTTTTATTTTACATGTATGTATGTATGAGTACATTTTACATGTATGTCTGTATACCATTTTCATGCCTTGAAACTGCAGAGAGATTCTTTGAACAGTGGATGACAGTGCAGAAATACCAGCTTATCCACATGCAGCAAATGTGTGTCAGAGTGCTTAGGCACAAGTAGGATATCTGTACTACCTTTTTCCAAGTCTTAGGGACTATTGAGGAAAAGGGAGCAGAAAGATAAGAGGGGAATCCAAATGAAGCGTGTCTTCTGGACACGACAGGAACAACAGCTGTGGCTTCCTGCACAAGACTCACATAAGATCAATGCAGACAGCATTCTAGTATGGAGGTTCCTTAACTAAGGAACTATTGACAGTTGGTGGTTTCTGGGGTGTGAAGAGTCACTCACTGTTCTTTAAGAAGGTGGCCACTGGCAGAGTCAGTATGCTGCTAGCAGTGGATGAGTCTGTATCTATGACTATGGCCAGCACAAGTTGGACTCAGTTGGGTTTTTTAAATTAATTTTTATTTAAATTAAAAGCAAGTTTATTTTACATACCAATCCCAGTTCCCTTCTCATTTCCCCCACTATCTCCCCATGGGGGATCATCAAAGTCTCTCACATCATTTGGGGCAGGACCTAGGCCCTCCCCATTGTATCTAAGCTGAGAGAGTATCCCTCCATAGGGAATGGGCTCCCAAAACCCATTTGTGCACTAGGGATAAATACTGGTTCCACTGCCAGAGGCCTCCATAGACTTTGCAAGCCCTCCAACTGACACCCACATTTAGGGGGCCTGATTAGGTGTCATGTGGGTTCCCCAGCTGTCAGTCTGGAGTCTGTGGGCTCCCACTTGTTCAGGCCAGCTGTTTCTGTGGATTTCCTCAGCATGGTCCCCTTTGCTAATCACTCTACAACTGGAGTTTAGGAGAGTAAATTGGGAGAATGGGGGGAAAGGGGAGGTAGGAGAAAGAGGAGAGGGGAGGAGAACAGGAAGGTCAAATTGGGGAAGAACAGAGGAGAGCAAGGAAAGAGATACCTTAATAGAGGGAGCCATTGTGGGCTTAATGAGAAATCTGGTACTAGAGAAATTTCCAGGATTACACAAGGATGATCCCAACTAAGAACCTAAGCAATAGTGGAGAGGCTACCTTAAATGCCCTTCCCTTTTAATGAGATTGATGACTACCTTAAATACCATCATAGAGTCTTCTTCATCCAGTAGCTGATGGAAGCAGAAGCAAAGATTCTCGGTTGGTTTTTAAAAATAAAGGGTTAAAGAAATGGGAAGTAGAATTGAGGAGAGTTAGGGGGAGTAGTATGTGAATATGACCAAAACTGATTGTATGATTTTCTCAAACAACTAACAAATTATTACAGATTTACCACTCCCTTATCTTTTCCTGGGCTTTTATTACTTTCGTTTTTTAAAATCATTTTACGTGGTCATTCTACTTCACGGTGATCAGTTTATAGTGTGAACTTGGAAATCTTCGTTGTGTTGTCTGAGTTTGTGCTTTTCCTTCAATTCTAGTGCATATGCTCACACCTCCTAATGTACTAGACTTTAAATGACTGCTTTCTAAAAATGGAAAGGACGAAAACACGGAGGGAGCCATGCAAAAATAAGAAGCATTGCTTTTTAAACCTGAAAAGAGACTAGTGAGGGAGGACAGAAAGACAGGGGACAATGGTAATGGGGAGAAAAGAATAGGAGAATGTGGTGGCTCCGCTCCAGAACCAGAACGTCTATTTTGTTGAGTAAACAAGAACTTGAGATGACACTGATCAAGCAAAAATTGGGAATAATATGAGTTTCCATGTGATATCATAACAAGGATAGTACATATGCTCTTACTTAGGACTGAAATGTTGTATAACTGAGTTTTTAGCACTCCCCTCTCATTCCTAAATCCACACTGTATAGCCCTCAATAAATCCACCTTCTATCTTTCATTGAAGAAATTAAGTTATTATTTATTTATGCATATTAATGTTTTGCCTGTATGTAAGTACACTGGCTGTACTCAGTACACAAGAAGGCCAGAAAAGGCTATGAAATCCTGTGGAACTGGAGTTACAGCTGGTTATTAGCTGCCATGTGGATGCTGGAAAACAAATCCAGAGTCTCTGCAACAGCAGCCACTGCTCTTAACTACCAAGTCAAGTCATGTCTCTAGCCCTGACATTCTTTAAATTGTAATAAGCTACACTCTTTAAAGTGCTTGAGCAATGGTAAAAAATGGATTGGGGGCTTTCTTAGCAATAATTAGTGATATAAAATCAAAGTCACTAACACACACACACAAACACACACACACACATACACGCGCGCGTGCGCACTACACAGTTAAAACAAAAAACCTAATTGCCCCCTCTCCCTTAAGAAGCACACACCCATCCTACTTGATATGCGTTTACTCTCACACTACATTCTTTTCTGGCTAGTTTTAGCGAGTCAAACTTTGCTTCATACTGACTTGCCCTGAAATTGATTTAATCATCAAATCCTAAAAGTCCATTTTTTGCCTGGAGATCTCTGAACAGAGCTGCTCAAACATCTACTGATGCAGTGTGATACTGTTTACTCAGAGGACCAACCATTAGACATGCCCTGTCACTGTGTACAGGAGAAGAAATAATGACCAACTACATCTTGGTCAATGTAAGACGACGTGGATCAGAAATCAAAATAAACACAGATATCTGATATGCAGAGTTCTTACATCCTGCTTGGATTTATACAAGGTGTGGACCTTCTCTGGAGACTGTATAACCTAGAGCTTTGAAGGGTGAAGTCAGAAGTCAGTAGTTGCTACTTTATTGCTAACACTGACATTTACCTACTAAACTTTCTAGATGTTAGAAGTAACACTCCAAGGATCCAGACTCCTTTCATCATATATAATCTAAAGCATGTTTGTTGTCTGTGGTGTAGCAGCATCTAGGCTTGTTAGTGGCCACACCACTTTGGGTGTGGCTTTAGGTGCACAGGAAATAGAGGGAGCACTCCCATCACTGAAAATAAAAGCTCTGTACAATAAAGGACACTATTTAAGAGATGGGGTAGCCTACAGAATATAAAAACTGTTGAAAACTTTAGAAGTCCAGCTTCTAAAATTTTGATTCAGGGTTCACAAAAAGGAACTACAAATAAGTGAGGGGTCTAAAATCTGAGGGAAAAAGGAATTGACTCACACAATTGCTCCTGTGCTTGTTCTTTTATTTATTTATTTATTTATTTATTTATTTATTTATTTATTTATTTATTTATTTATTCTCTCTTGCTGTTCTGTTTCTTTGTTTCTGGTTATCTCTCCATTTCTTTGTGTCTCCAATTCTGTTTCTTTTTCTCTCTAACTCTCTTTTCTGTTTCTTTGTCTCTCTATATCTCCCCAGTTCTTGGGGATACAGGTATATACACATTTGCAACAGTAATTCTTTTTACAATTGCATGTCAGGCTTGAATTTCTCAGCCTCAGCAAGGCAGATAACATTTACATGCAGAGCTAAACTAAAACTACTAGGAGAAACTTTTAGCAACAATTGCTTAGGGCTGTAGGTCAAAGAGAGGGTCTAAGTTTAATTTGCACAAGAAACAAAACCTGGCACCTTCCAGTGTCTGGCCTCAGTGGCAGCACAGACCTTAAGGAAAGTTTACTTTTACCTGAAGATAAGCAAATGGGCTGATTACCTATGTCTTTATCTTCTCAGGGGAAACAGGAGGGAGCTGTAAATCTCTGAGCTAGAATCTTGATTTAATACAAGAAGTTTGAGAATCTTTTAGTGCAGGTTTAGTTTAGGTTATGGCTTTTCTATCTGCCAGTGAGGTAAAGCTAAGAATATGCTTATTTTTTCTATCCATCTAGACAGCTATGAATCAACAACTTCAGATGTGTAGTAAGTCTATGTCCTTGGATATTCGGAAATGTCTTCGGTGGGATGCTTTTCACTGGGCCCTAAGCACTGACCAAATGTCTGCCAATAAAGGTAATTGCAGGAAGGAAGATCTCTGTAATTACAATGCAGAGGGAACAAGGACCTGCTAGTGGAAGACAGGCCTCACACATAGCTAAGGAATATAATCAGCAAACTAGGACCTGTTAATGGAGAACAGGTTTTACACATAGCTAGGGAGTGTAATCAGTAAAACTCCAAATGCATGTGAGAAATTTGTTCTCAGTAAATGACTAGAATTGTGCTAAACTGTGGGAAGTAAATCTCAAGTTTGTTACAGAAAGGAATAAGCTGTAGGAAGAATCTACAGCAAGACACAGCCATGAGCTTATAACTCCAGGTACAGCTTTTTACTGGTTTCATCCATCACAATAATCCTTAATTCTTCTAAGTTATCTTGTGATGCAAAGGCTGTATAATTACTGTGTGATCTTGTGGCTTGTAGCAAAATGTCTGTTAAGCCCATTTGAGTCATAACATTTGTTAAATCCCACTATGTGGGACCTGGGGTTTGAAACCAGAGGAAGGAACTGTGATGTCTCCCTGACATCAAAGTTTGACACAAAGAGAGGCACAATTCATGAAATCCCAATGAACTGTGTACTAAATGAACACTACTTATAAAAATGGAAAAAGGTGGTATTTCATAAGTAATTTTCACAGAGAAAGAAGACGATAATAATACTAGTGCCAAAAAATCCACTCATTATTTCCTGGAAAATTGTATCAAAGCTTTAACCATTATTATATTGCCATGAATGATTAATCTTTGGAAATTCCCTAAAATATGCTCATTATTGTTATGAACACAAGTATCTCTTATTTAGTTGTCAAACACTATTATGTTTATGAACACTGCTCATTAGGAGAAAAGGAAACAAATGTTTCACTTTTTTTACGACAGAAATAGTTAAGAAAAAGTTAGCAAATTAATATATTTAAATCAATTTTAACAGATAATCAAAAATGAAAAGATAATGTCAAGATTAATGTTACTTTATTTTTGTTTTATTAAGCATGGTAAATAAAGAAATTTCTTTGTTCACAAAAAAGAATAAGGTATGCAAATACACACATATCACACAAAATTTATGTGCATGGTTTTACACGTGTTAACTCACTTTATGATGTGATAATTTCATCAATGTACTGAAAATGTATGATAGAATAACACCTAAATGTTGATCAGAAACGAATAATTTGTATGTTGACCAAATGATCAGTATTTTCTATTCCTTGCACATTGAAAACAGAGTGAGAATACACAGGAGTTGTAGCTCATCAGCAGAAAGGGACTCAGAGTTGGGAAACACCCAGAGACAATTGCAGCAACATTTACTATGAGCTGTGTGGGATGATAAACAAGAGCAAAATGAATATGCAAGACGCAAGAAACTGTGTAAAAGCAGACAAAGGTGCTCACCAGGAGCAGAATGGTCTTTGTGGCTCTGGACTCAGGGGAGGACCTGAGGGAGAAGTAGCTTCTACGAATGTGCTTTATTCTCTGTTTGTGTCTGTAGAGGATGCAAACCATGGAGCTGCTGGAACACAGCATCAGTCCCACACAAAACACATCAGGACTTGAGACTAATATTGCATAGAGGATGTCGCTGACTTTGTCGTGACGGACAGAATAACAGTATTCAAACTCTTTTAAATTTGTGATGCTTACATTGCTGAATTTTCCAGTCATGAACATAGGATAAGCAATGTTGGCAAGAAGGGACAGGATCCAGGCCAGACATATGGAAGAACCAATGTACTTTGGAGCTCGGAATTTATACTGTGCCCATGTGGAGCCCATGGGACTGATGGCAATGGCCTGGAAGACACTCAGGATGCATGTGCTGCTGATGGATACTGCCCTCCCCACCCTGTGAACATAGAAAACTAGTTTGCACCCAATATCCTGGAGGAAGTCTTTCATACCAAAAGCTGCCATTGTCTGGGGCACTCCTTTACACAGTAAACTTAAGAAGTTTGCTGCAGTTAAGTGCAGCAGGATATAGTCTGTGGGCTTTAACCTGTACTCCCTGAAGAGAAACAACAGATAATGGTGGAGAAGGTAGGAATTGCCCAGAATTCCAACGACTGTCTGTGTTAAGGAGATCACTCCAATAGCCACATCTGTGGTTGCCATACTGCTGGGTCTCGTGGTCTGAGCTCAAGGATCCTGCACAGGAAGATGAGGTATGGGTTTTATGTATCAAGTCAACTCAACATGCTCCATCCCCAGTTGATTCTTTACCTTTGTTTTACTAGGAAACTTCTGAGAGATCATCCACTAATGTAGGATGCCTTTGTAACTTACAGGTTCCCACTGCGGGGCAGCACATAACCATAACAACCTGTTCATCCTCTCTGCTAGAGAGACCATTTAGAACTCTAGAAAATGCTAATATTGGGTGATGTGAAATGATGAAGCATGTAGGTAAAAGGATACATGAGTCATGAAAGAGTATAGAAAAGTAAATTTTTTAGATTCAGTTTCATTGCTGTTCATATGTGAGTGTGCTCATGGGTGTGTGCATGTGTGTGTGTGTGTGTGTGTGTGTGTGTGTGTGTGTGTGTGTGTGTGTGTGCATGTGTATGTTTGAGTGTTGGGTTGCGATTGTGAATTCAACTCTGTTAAATTGAAGTAGCAAGAACCATTTTTTTTTTTTAGTTTAAAAGGAATCTAAAATGAATTATTCATTTGAGGGAGTAATGGTGAAAGTTGGACTGAAGTAGAATAAGATAAAAGACAAGTTATTGGATATTTATTGATTGATTTACTTAAAACACCCCTTGTATTGCCTATCTGCCAAAAATGATTTCACTTGACACCTGAAACAGAATGACCTGGAAAAATAGCCAGAACAACATACCATTGCCCTTAACAACCTACTGATTGCTTGCCTGCCCCACCTTGTGGTTTGATATCATGAACTAGACCTGAGACTGAGGCCTTGCAGGAATTATTCTGGCTTTGTTCCACTGATGACATCTGGTCTCTTTCACTCTCTTTGATATCAAGGTGATTGTTCCAGAATAATTCCCACAGCAAAACTTTCTTTTAAATACATTGATCATTAATGTTATAGGAATCAGACAAGTGTAGTCACTGAATACATTTTTTGTACTGACTCACTTAGGAAAATTGTTATTTAAAAAGTTGTTCAGATGGGACAGGTTTTGTAAACAGAAAGTTATATCTTTTTTCTTGCTTTGAAAACTATCAAGTCATCTTAGAATAGTATTATTATTTTATAGTAATAAATGCTATATATAAGATATTATTCAAAGAAATAAGAAAGTGTGGTAACTATCTGGGTTAAACCTTTGAGAACTCATGCTTGATAAAGGGGAAAATGGAGACTTGAAAGTATCTGAGGATGGACAGGGAAAACAATGAGTCAACATTCTCCCTATAAAGAGGTACATGGATTCCTCAAGCATCCATCCTATGTTTTGTTTTCACACGTGAATGATCTTATAACAAGCATCATTTTACATATTTGATAGTGAGAAGTATACTTGTGTAGAGATATTTATTACATAATGTAGTAACCATTATCAGTGAACATCAAGGTATTTTAATTCAATCAGGAAGATGCAATAGTTCTGAAACTTGGCCCATGGTAGACACTGAGCATCTGTATACAGATGGCTCCAACCTAGGACTTAATAATTTATTTGTTCTAGTTTATATACTGAATAGCACTTGATAGAATGATTTGATAGTCATTTCAAAGAATAAATCTAGTTTGCACACAAATACCCAGAAATCTATGACAAGAATCTGTCAGTCATCACATGCTGTGTCATAATTTAAGTAAAAAGAAGTCACACACAGTCATAGACTGTGAGATATGAACAACATTATTGTTGATATGATGATATGCGGTACTTATTGACATCTGATTTAGTGAGACCATTTTCAATGAAGCAAAACAGGTGAATAACACTACCCACAAGGATCATCATACTCACAGACGTGTTGGCCGAGAGTTTGTTCATAAGTTGAAAATATACGATTTCCATGATGTAAAGTAGATATGGCTTGGAACAGGGTTGGACTGCCAGTCTTCTTGTGAAGTTCAGAAAGAGATCTCCAGATGGCTGTACATACTCATGCCAGCACTACCTCTACCATACCACCACTAGATGAATATATATTTTCTACAGTAAGTATGATGTTTTTAAAGAACTAGAAACAAGATGTTCCACATTGAAGTGCTGGTGTAAGAAGCATGTAATATACATGCTAACTTCTTTCTTAAATATTTCTTTTCAATCATAATGAAAGTTGATGATGTCAGGGTAGAAGCAATTCCGTTGCCTTCATCATGTCAAAAGTTAGAGAAAACTGTCTACTCAAGCAGTTTCCCTTTGCATTTATTTCTGTTCACAACTACAAGTTTCCTCTACATACTTTCCACCTTTCTACACAACACATGGGGAAACCATAGCATCAAACTAGAGATCTCAGAATTCAGGGCCAGATTCCTGTAGTAGAAGCTGAAGAAGCAGATTATCTATGCACCTAAGTATGTTGGAAATACCATTTCATTAATATTTTCATGAAGCTATACCCACCATTGTGACTGACAATGTCTTTGAGTCAAGGGAAGCAAGTATTAAGCATGAGTCTAAGATCACATTGGGTTTTTTTTTTTTTTTTGGTGTGTGTGTGTATGTGTGTGTGTGTGTGTGTGTGTGTGTGTGTGTGTGTGCCTTGAATTCAATTGCCAGGTCCTTCTCTGTTTCCTGTGATGCTGTGCCATCCAAACAGATTCAGTCTACAGACTGTTTTTCTTATAAGATCACTTACCCAGATGCCCAGTTTTCCCATCCACACTGGAACCTCGAATGACAATTGGAAAGACTGTTCATTCTTTTTGTCTCTGCCATGGTCTCTCTGACTAGGAGAGATCTGTAGAAAAGAAGACAGTACCTGAGAGATGGATCTGTGATTCTGTGACCATGCCTCCCCTCAGACCTGAAATTATCATTGTATTTTTAGTAGTAATGGGTACACAGGTCTGGACAAGAATGTTTCACAGAATCACCTTTTTTCCCAGGTGGTAGTTTAAACAAAAAAACAATTACAAGTTTCTTGCTAGATTGTCTTAAGAGACTATTGCAAATTGTAAAGAAGTTATCATTTATCCATGATCCTTGGAGGCAGGCTTATGTGTGTCCAGGGAAAGTGAATCCTGAAGTCTTTCTGGGATACATCAGTGAGCTACACACTTGTCATTCAATTTCTTCCTTAACTTGGGGGTTGCATACACAAAATCTATGTTTTGTTTATTTTTTGGGAGGGGGTTGATTTCTCATCTCAGTAAGCACTTCATTATTTTTTTATTTTAAGGGAAAGTGAATAATGAAGCATAGCTCAAAGAAAAAGAACAGAATGCTAACAATTGGAAATACCTTTCAGTAACCTTCACCAAAATATATACAATTTCGAAAAGTCTTAAAGAATCAGTGAATTTCATCAATCATATCAAGGCCTATGGAGGGAAATCAGGACTGATTGTAGGGTGACCTGCATGTGTGTGACACAGACAGGGAAGCATGAGCTCATGGTGGCAGGAATGGAGCAAGATGATAGTGAAAGACACCAAGGAAAGAGAGACAAAAAAGAAAGAAGAAGGTCAAATGGAGAAATATTAAAAATCTAGTAAGAGAGAAACCACATGGCTACTATGATTATAATGGTGGGCAAAATCTTGACTTTGTGAAAGATGCCAGGCCTGTTTTGTGCTGGAAACACAAACATCACTGGTGTTGTGGGCTCAATGGGATGAAGTTAAGTGTTAAACTTGAAACTGAATGAAACAGATCATTCAGTAGTTCTGTGGTAGCTTGAAGGAGGAAAGGGAAATGGAGAAACTTTAAAAATTAAAACCTACAAATAAAAATGTACATGTTTCAGGTATTCAGATATTTGTTCAAAGTGATATAGACTGTAATTACAGACTTAAAGTCTTTTGAGGCACTATTTTCAGAGTCACAGAACATGGTAGGTGATCTGTGTGCTCCACTAACTAGACCATGGCAACCAAACAGCAAGAGTCATGTTAGGAAAACCTCTTTGAAAGATGGGTCTTTGTAAATTTCAAGACTAATCCCACAATTTTAAGGCAATGCGGACATCCTGGGAGATATACAAACTCCACAATAGCAAAGAAACAATTTGAGAGCCATCACAAATGAAAAACAAAGTAGGGTAAAATGACATCTATCTAAAGAGGGTATAATATCAGTTTGTTTTCATAGTTTTGGGATTTGACTCACCAAGTTTAAGGTGCCTCAAATTATTATTGGATAGTGATTTGCATTCAGCAGAGTGATCTTGTGGAATGGGCAAAGGTACCACCTGGGTGTGCATGTAACAAGCATATAGCAAAAGAGAAAGAAGGGCTTTAAGGAAGGGGCTTAGGAGAAAAAGAAGGAGCTTAGTTTTTCACTAAGTTCATTTCAAACGTAATACAGTAGAATAATATCTAGACAGGTCGTGTGGAAGAAATGTGTGTGCTAATATTTGTGTAGAAGAGGGTGGAAAGGTTTTTTTGTGATTTTAGTACATGTCAAAGGTTAACAGGCAGAGAAATATTGGAAACCATGCAGAGAAGGACAGGTAGAGCTTGCCACTGAGGTGATGGCCTAGGTTGGGTTGTAAGTTACTGTTTGATCCCCTCACACTAATTTCCTTCCCTTATGGTCAAGTATAAACAGGATAGAAAGCCTCCAAATTTTAGCACAGGAGACAAACAAAAAACATTGTTTCATAAATTGCTACTGAACCCTTGAGATAGACTGCCATGAGTTTGGGTTCAGCCGTGAGTTTGGGTTCAGAGCTCTGTGGAACATTTACCTTCCTTCCTGTAGACTGAAACTGGGTGTAGATGGACAGGCCTGGCTGCTGCAGTTCACATGCATCTTGAGTTTCGTGCACTGGAAGAAGCATCTCTTTCTGTCTTGTGTAGAAAGAAAGGGGAATGAGGTAAGAGATGGGGGTAGAGTGTGGAAGAGCTCACAGTGTGCATGTTAGAGGCCCCTGCTCATTTTCACAAATCATTAATCCCTTTCCCTATGGTAAATTTGCAATAGTCATATTGTTTGGAATTTTTTTGCATTCTAAATTCTAGCATTCTAGGAGTGGTGAATAAGCACCATGGCTTATAGAACCTTTCTATGTAATTTACTGTTTTTTTTTTTTTTTTAAGGGAGCATGGGAAGTAATAGTCACTGGGACTCAGTATAGGTTAAGTGAGGATTAAGTGAGAATAATCGTGGAGAATTCACTTACACACGAAACAGATGACTGCCGAGGGTTCCTGCTCCACAAATGCCACTCTGCATCCCGACCAGGCAGCAAGAGAGCAAGCTGGGTCCCAGACTTTAGACCTCAGGTCTGCACCTGTGCTCACTCTCAAGTGGGCGTGGTCAGTACAACAGGTGTGGATGGGGTGGATATCTCTCTACAGGGGCAGGTTCAAGCTGCTGGTCAAATAAGCAAAACAGCCAGCCACTAACTCTTACCTCTACCTCAGATCAAAATGGGTGACCAGTCTCCTCTTATCCTCAGAGTGCCATCCAGGCTGTTATGCTCTCCTCAGCATGGCTGGGGACTAATTCTCTATTACTGACTTTGCTTCTTCTTCTTTTTAATACCTCTCAAATCCTGGGATTAAAGGCATGTGACCCCAAGTGCAGAGATCACCTTTGTTAGAAGTGGATCAATTTTGTGTAGCTCAGTGTGGTTTTGAACTAATGCAAATGGACTAGACATTGTTGATGTACTTACTGCCTGTATATACTTGTTGAACTTATTACATATAGTTTTTCTTATGTTGGTTGTAGTATTATTATTTGTATATTAGACAAAAATTGGAATTGTGGTGATACTTCATATATGATTTATTAAAACTTGCCTAAGGCTACAGAAAACAAAGCTAGACACAAGCCATAGAGCCAGACAATGGTGCATACACATCTTTAATGCCAGAAGCCAAAGCTAGATGGTGGTGGTACACAGCTTTAAACCCAGGACAAGCAGATGGATCTCTGTTAGTTCAAAGCCACATTGAATTCACTGGGTTTTAATTATGACAGCAGCTCACAACAGAGAGGAGTACCCTTCTGGGGTTTAGACGTTCAACCATGACATTTCAGCATGCAACTGGACCTGAAATTCTTGAAATAGCCAGATTTTGGGGCAAAGTTTACCTTCGACCTCACTCAGGTCCATTTTGCCCAAGGTGGAAGTTGTCAAATGAATTAATAAGCCATACACCCATATAGAGTGGGTCTCAGTCAAAAAGGACTAGAGTAACATCGTGATGGCCAGTTCTGAGTGGTTTAGAGTGGCTGGGAGCAGAAATGAGGTGTTTTGAGCCTTCCCATTTATGCATCCTGGAGATCCTAGTTCATGAAAAGAACATTGGATAGAGGCTCCAGACACACACAACCTACCTCTGTTTTCTCCTTTTCTCCATTCTATGAAAGTCATTGTGTTATATTAAAAATTAAAACCCTGAATATAATTGTCAGGGTTTTTTATGAGATAGGCCTATTAGACTGCAAGACTTGGAGAAGCACATAGCTGCAAACTCATACACAAGCAGTTCAGTATTTTATATAACTTTAAATAAAGTTCTGTCTGCAATGATAGAAATGAAACTGATGAGCGATGCAGCATGCACTTGTAATAGCAGTGCAGTAAAGCAGCATGCACTGTAACAATAGTGCAGCAATAATGCATCATGCACTTATAATGACAATGCAGTAAAGCAGCATGCATTTGTAAAAACAGTGCAATAAAGCAGCATGCACTTGTAACAACAGTGCAGTAATGCAGCATGCACTTATAACAACAGTGCAGTAATGCATCATGCACTTGTAATAACAGTGTGGCAGAGGCAGGAAGATATCTGGGCCTGGCTGACAGGCCAAGTCTAGCTGGACTCATGAGCTTCAGGTTATTTAACACATATACTCACAAATATGTGCAAATTCTGGGGACCTAAAGTACCCAATGGTGACTATACTTAGTGTTTCTTTTGTTAGGGTCTGAGCGTCACTGAAGGAAGACCCCAGACTCAAGTAGTATGCAAACACAAGGAACATTTATTCTGAAGAAATAGCCAGCATTCAGGGGTTGATCATCCACACAAAACAATGATGATGACCCAGGAAAAAGGCACACAGGCCCTTTTAAAGGAGACTTGGGGAATTCTAAATATCTCTGTTCTAATTGGGCAGTTAGAGAGCAGTTACATGGTGGCATGTTGATTGGATGAGCCAGAGAGGGTTAAATGGGGCTAGTAATGTTCCACCCATCATGTAACACTGATGGGAGATGTTATTCTGTATATATGTTTCTCATACTGGTTAATAAAGCTCTGTGGCCAATGAGATAGCAAGATAGGAGGGACTAGGAGACAAGGAGGAAAGAGGAAGTGGGAAGGAGGAGTCGAGATGTAGGCCAGAGAGGAAGGAAGACGCCCGCCGCGGCTCCCTGATAAGACAACCATGTGGAAATACTTAGATAAGTAGAAATGGGTTAATAATTAAGGCAGAGCTAGCCCATAAACAATAATGGTATCTGGCCAACAGGGTTGTATCAAATACAGAGTCTCTGAGTGTTATTTGGGGCTGGCGCGGCTGTGGGCCCAGACTGGCGGCAAGCAGGATGACGCCTGCGGGTAGGAGGAACCTGCCGTAACATAACACCTTTGGGACTTTCTGCCTCATAAAACTGGGTTTGAAACTGATTGGCTGATTGGTCAAATGTGTCTGGGGAACTTCCTGAACTCTGACTTAGGTCACTATTTACAATGGGATAGTTCAGTGTCTAAGATGGAGACACTTATGTGTGTAAGATGTTAAGAAAGATCTTGAAAGTTCTCATCTCCATATATGTAATACATGCGGGTCTTAGAGTTTCTATTGGTGTGATAAAAATTCCTTGACAAAAGGCAAGATGGGGAGGAAAGGGTTTATTTTTAGCTTACACTTCCAAGTAACAATCCATTACTGAAGAAAGGCAGGGCAGGAGCTCAAGGCCAGATAACCAAGATCTGAAGCAGAAGCCAAGGATGAGTGCTTCTTACTGGTTTCCTTCTCCTAGATTCCTCAGCCTGTGCAATCCAAAACCAACTGCCCAGACATTACACCACCCACTGTGAGCCAGGCCCTCCCACCTCCAACATTAATCAAGACAGTTCACCACAGGCTGTCCCTAGGACAGTCTGATGGGATCATTTTCTCAATTGAGGCTTCCTCTTTTCAAATGACTCAAACTGTTTTTGTTTACATAAAATGATCAAACACAATGAATAACATGATTTATTATGGTGATTATTTTTTAATGATATATACCTATATATTTTGTGTATACACACATATGTAAACATATACATGTAAGAAAACATTACAACATATAGTCTGAAATTTTAAATTTTATTTTCCAATCATACCTCAATAAATCTGCAAAAATATTAGCTCCAAAAAAAAGGATTTATAGAAGGTCACGTTGAAAATAATTATACAAGTATCCGTTAAAGCACAGTGTTACCTGCTGAATCCAACTCAAGTTCCCCTATTATCACACTCATATGCAGTTTGTTATGTTCTAGTCAAATACTATCAGGACTCTAAATACTCTCTATCCAGAGCACAAGAGTTCTGGAACTCTACATCCATCTTGCCAATGTGGCCACCTTGAGTAAATCTCCACTTTCTGATTCCTACTATTAAAAAATTAAATGAATAAAATATAGAATTCCTTTGAAGATCATGAGGTTCATAACTATACTGTAAACAAGAAAGTTGTTTAAGTATCCTCCATGTACATACCACCCTCCATTATAAAATTAATCAGTGTATATTTATTTGTGTTTATTATATACATGTATACATTATATATCCATAAATTATATGATAAATTTCAGCCAAAAATATGTGAAAACAAGATGGCACATGTTTGACTGGTAGTATTTGAATTGTTAAACAGTGATACTTATTTTTGTGCTTTACGAGGGAATCAGCCTCATTGGGATCTCAGACTGTACATCTTTTATGGTAGATGCAGCCCCTATCTCCATCAGTGGCCCTGTGAGACAGAGTTTAATACCTTCTATTCAAACTCTCTGCATTCAGATATGCTTTCTGCATGGTCCTCCAGGGTTCCTTTACCTTTCTCATCACTCTCTGGAGCAAACTTGGGGAAAATGTAGAATCAGTTAATGGATAGGAACAATTGATGGGAGATGTTATTCTGTAAATATGTTTCTCATACTGGTTAATGAATAAAGCACTGTTGGGCCAATGGGAAAGCAAGATAGGCAGGGCTAGGAAACAAGGAGGAAAGAGGAAGTAGGAAGAAGGAGTCAGCATGTTGAGCCTGGAGAGAGCAGAGCAGATGCGGCCGCTGCTCTCTGGTAAGATGAGCCACGTGGAAATACTTAGAATAGTAGAAATGGGTTAATCATTAAGACAGAGCTAGCCCATAAACAATGATAGTAACTGGCCAACAAGATTGTATCAAATACAGAGTCTCAGCGTGTTATTTGGGGTTATCGAGGCAGAGGGACCAGGCTGCCGGCAGGGAGCAACAAAGAGTGGGACCAGGAGGCTGGCAGGAAAAACCTACTCGTAACAAATGATTCCCATGGTAAGGGTTCAGTGGTGACCAATCTTAAAGCCACAATTCTCAGCACCTTGCAAACCAGGTTTCATTATTTTTTTAAATAAACCAAAATTTCAATGAATAGTGGATTCCTGAAGGTAAGAATGCCTCAGACTAGAATGTGTCTATTACCTAACGTTATTTCTGAGTTGAGAGCCTGTGCTTGAAGAGTTTCTTCAATCTCTAGGTGGCTTTGTCCTGACACCTAGCTCAATTCCAAGTTGCCTTTTCTAGAAGTCTTGCTTGACAAGACTTTCTTGGAGTTTTCTTACATACTCTGACTCACAAATTTTATCAGATGCACATCAAGTTCTGTTTCTCTTACTGGGATGCCAATCTCAGCAACAGGGTCTTATGGCCACTGACAAGTACTAGAAGGAGTGCCTGATGTATGGGTCTGTGGTTCTGTTACATCACCTCTCCTCAAAGCTGCAATTAAATTTTCATCTTCAGCAGTAGTGGGTGCACAGCTTTTCATGACACAGGGGAAATCTCTTCTGAGCATCTTTTCCCCAGGTGTCAGGCATCAAAAGCAATTACAAGTTTTTTGTTATCTCCTCAATGAAATGTTGCAGTGTAGAGCTGCTGTTGTCTGCTGAGTTCCCTGGAGACCAATATGGATGATGAAATTCTTATGTCTGTCTTTCATACATCATCGAGCTACACTTGCATCATGGCACTTCTTGATTACTTGAGGTGTTTGTGTGGCCAACTCCAGTCTACCTTGCAAATGTCATTGTATCCTTTAACAATTGTATTCTTCCAGACTACTGTCATCATATTCTGTTTCAGACAAGTGTATGAACAGTCTGATTGCTTGCAATAAACTACTCTCAGTTATAATCTTGCTGTGACCCCTCTGATCTCAACTAATTGAAATTAGCTCTGACCACAACCCTGGCTCAGTGACTGTGCTTTCACTTAACGGAAAGCAATGTTGATGAGGGTCCTGACAGACTGCTCTCTGTCTCTCTTTCTCAAAAACTAAACCTAAAGCATCAAAGCAAACAACAAAAAAACCCAGAAGAAATGTAAATATTTATCCGAAACAAAGTTTTAAAAAGGGAAACAAAAGCATGGAGTATACTTTGTGTTGGCCAACTACTGAGAATGTGGCCTGCACTATAGTGTGACTGATATAATCCCATTGGAGAAAACCAGTTCTCCCTTTTTCAGCAGTAATCAATTGCAATAAGCTTCTGGCTTAGAGATAGGACTGTGTACCAACATTCCCTTCTGTAGGCTGAGATTTTTATCTGGCTTGAATGTGTTCAGGTCTCCTGCTTGTTTGGTTCTTTGTTAGATTCTTAATTTCTCACCTGCACAAAACTCAGTGGCAATGGATCAAGGACTTCAGTAAAGATATAACATACTGAATTTATGGGCATGAGGAGGGTCTTTTGGAGCAGAACTCCAGTAGCACAGGTATTTAACACAAATATTTGACAAAGGGGTTACATGAAGCTAGATAGCATCTGTGAAACAATGAAACCATCAAGACTGTCAAGAGACAGCTTGTAGAATAAGAAAGAAATTCTCTACCAGCTATTCATCTGACAGAAGGTTAGTATCTTGTATAGGCAGTGAACAGCATTAAAAAGTACTGAAGAAGAAAAACAACCCAATTAAAAATTGGGTATCATATTAAACAGAGTTCTCAAAAGATATAAAACACATGTTCACCACCCTTGGTCAACAAGGAAATTTAAGCTAAAACTACTTTGATATCTGATATTTTTAATCTTACTCCAGTCAGAATGACTAATATTAAAGACAAAACAAAACAAAACAAAAAACCCAAGATGACTGATGTGATGTGGATGGGGGAAAGAGCAACACCTACTGCTAGTAGGAATACAAACTTGTTCAGCCAGTTTGTAAATTAGTGTGGAAGTCACTCCAAATGCTGCAAATAAAGCTACTATAGAACTCAGCCCGGGAGGGACAGAAAAGGAACTGGGATCGATATGTAAAATAAGATTAAAAAGGAGAAGAAGAAGAAGAAGAAGAAGAAGAAGAAGAAGAAGAAGAAGAAGAAGAAGAAGAAGAAGAAGAAGAAGAAGCAGAAGAAGGAGGAGGAGGAGGAGGAGGAGGAGGAGGAGGAGGAGGAGGAGGAGGAGGAGGAGGAGAAGAAGAAGAAGAAGAAGAAGAAGAAGAAGAAGAAGAAGAAGAAGAAGAAGAAGAAGCAGAAGCAGAAGCAGAAGAAGAAGAAGAAGAAGAAGAAGAAGAAGAAGAAGAAGAAGAAGAAGAAGAAGAAGAAGAAGAAGAATTCAGCCAAACCACTCCTGGTTTATTTACCCAAAGGACTCCATATCCTACTCTAGAAATACCTGCTCATCCATGCTCACTGTTAACTTTATTCACAATATCCAAGAAATGGAAGTAGTATAGATGTGTATCAGCTGATCTATGAATATTGAAAATGTGGCATAATGCACTGTGAAATATTATTCAGATGTTTATAAAATTGAATTTATGAAGTTCACTGGTAAATGAGTAGAGGTGCTAAGAATGATGTGTTTGGGGTTTTTTGTTTTTGTTTTTGTCTCATTTGTGGCTGTTACTTTGAGTCTTTATTTATGTGTGTTTCTTTGGAATACCTACAGAGGTCAAGAAATTAGTATAGGGCCATTGGGGTGGATCTCAAGGTGGGGGAGATAGACTGCTGTGATGCCATGGTTTGAAAGGGGAATAATGGAACTGGAATGGTTAAGGGAGGTGAGGGATAAGATAGAAAGTTAGACTAGGGAAAAAGAAATCCAGAAAAAAGAAGTAACAATAAAAGGGAAGGAACTACAACTTGACTAATTCTTTATCCTCTTCATAAGTATGACTACTATTTTATTAATGTGAATGACTATTATCTTAAAGGTGATTTTTAATAAATAAAAATAATAAAGTCACCTAAAATGAATTATTATTTGATTTCTAAACACTTTCTGAGAGTTGCTAAGTTAGGCAAGTACATAAAATCACATTGCATGTGTTTTTACATAGGAATTGAAATACTGTATCATGATAAATTTAAACAGTATACAATAGAGGAAATTACAATTGCTTCATTGAACATAACAAATCCCAAAATGAATAACTACATTTCAAAGTGCAGTTTTGCTCCTGGAACAACTACAATAATAAAAAGGTAACCATGGACGCATTATAATAGAGAAACCAATGGATGCAGGTATGTGCTCATACGAGTGTGCCGTTCTTTGTACCAGTGGACTATTTATTATTGTACAAAGAGTATATGAGGGTGATTGAATACAGAATTAATCATTGTGAACAAACAAGCATTGCATGTGTTCAGAGGGGCATTTCTATTCCTGACACATGTAAAGCAGACTGTCAGCACACAGGAGTTACCCCTCATAAGCAGAAAGGGACTCACAGTTGGGAAACAGCTAGAGATCAAAACAGACATATTCACAAGGAACCAGGAAGGATTATAAACAAGAGCCAAACAAATTTGACAGACGCAAGAAAACAGGTAAAAGCGGATAAACATGCTCAACGTTAGAAGGATGGTTTGGGTAGCTCTGGTCTCAGGTGAGGACTGAGGAGAGACGTTGCTTCTGAGTATTTGTTGCATCCTCTGCTTGTGCCTGTACAAGAGGATCACCATGGAGCTGCTGCCCCTTAGCATTAGCCACATGCAGATAACATCAGGGAATAATGACAGGTATACAACATGCAGAACTAAACTTGTTACTCTAGGATTAACAGAAGAACAGTACCCAGTCTTTTAGCATTATAATGTTTTCATTACTCTGTTTTGACCTTATGTTTATAAGAGAAACTATGTTTATAAGGAAGTTCATAATCCAGCTAAGGTTTATCCAGGAAACAATATAATTGGGAGATTTGAATTTAAGTGCTGCCCACTTAGAGTCTTTAGGACTGATGGTAATGGCCTGGAAGACATTCAGGAAGCTGGTACTGCTAAAGGACACGTTCCTGCCCACTTTGTGGAGATAGAAAGCCCTTTGCATCAAAAATCATTGAGGAAGTTTTTCCAACCAAAACCTACCATTGTCTGGGGTGCTCCTTTACATAAGAGAGTCAAGAAATTTGCTACAATCAAATGTATCAGAACCCAGTCTGTGGACCTTAATCCACTTTGGGTAAAGAAACGCATAGTAGCAGAAGAGAGAGGAATTGCCCAGAACTCCAACTACAATCTGTGATAAGAAGATCATTCCCATGTTCACATCACTAGCTGCCCTTCTGTCTAGTTCTGGTGTTTGAGTCATAGGATCTTGCATGGAAGATGAAGTATGGTCTCTATGTGATATGTGTTCCTTGAAATCCAACATTCTCCATTGACCTTGCTTCTCTCTAGGAATATTTATTAAATGTTTTCCTTAGTCAAAATCTTAAGCTTAGAAAGCTTTAGCAATGTACAAGTCCCTACTAAGAAAGCAGCATAAAGTAACCTTATCCACCCCTTCAAAATATATGTAGAATCTGCAGCTATGAGTTGGGGTTTGAAGATGAGGGGAACGAAGTCATTCAGCAAAAACAATGAGTGTTTATGAGTTTAGTCTTGATTAAGGTTAAAAAGAATCCTTGAGCCTGGCTGCTTCCTAACAGATACTTCAGATACTTCAGTGCTTAATGAGTCATTCCTGAAATCTATTATCAGAACTTCAGATGTATCTTTTTTTTTTTTTTGTCCTTGTGCATTCCCTTTCTCTCATACATGGTCATATGTATTACTTTTGCTGTAAGTGCTTTCCATACCTTTGTGAATAATTACTATATAGGATACATCATCTTTGGGTGAGTTTTGAGGTATGTTAATAAAAGTTGATACATGAAAGAAAATGCAAACCAGTTTTTCATGCCAAGAGCATCGATACACTAATGCCTCCATATTATGCCTGCATAGTCTGTTAATGACCCATTTGTATTTGTGTTAGGGACATGAGTCTAATAAGACCTACAACCTGTAACATTCAATAATCACATCAAGCAACAATCCAGAACAATCAAATCAATTTGGAAAAAAAATTAGAAAGCTGGTGGCACTGTTTTTAGAAACTTGTGGGCTTTTGGAAAATGGAGACTAGGGTTGGCCCTCAAGGGTACAGCACAGCCACACTCTGCCTCTGTGCCTGCTTCTTGACTCACCCACCTGTAATAAATAAACAGTAACAAGCTCTGAGATCCTCCCACCCTGGACAAACATACACCTCCATGCCTTCTACTTCTTGTTGGACTAACTACTTCCTCCATTGAAGATCTTTGCTCTGGTATTTAGTCTGTGGTTGACAATTAATGCAATTGGTTAATTAATGCAATCCTCTTCCCCAAAAGACCCTGCATGTATTTATATCTCTCCTGCTTCCAGATAGTTTGAGCACTGTAGCTTTGTTTTCTGAACCCCTCTAGCATTTCATTCTGCAGGTGACCTGACCAAGCAATCAATGAAAGAATTCTGAGCAATATTGTAAACTGTTTAAAAGTGAACCAGATTTGTGAGTAACTTGCACCTAGATTCAAGAGATTCAATCCTGAACATCATAGCTCTGAGGATGCCACTCAAAATTTCCATTCCACAGCCTTTTCATCTATAAAGCACTCTATCCGTGGGATATTTGGGGGATTGGAGAGAGATATTTGGACATCACAACAGGCTTACTACCTCATCTTTTCAACCATGAAAAAAAAAACTGTGCTTCAGGGACCAAGGTCTACTGGTTTGAATGAATAATAGCTTTGCTATGAGTATGGAATAGCACTAATTACATATCAGCTGTTTCAAGAAAGTAATTATTCAAACCACTTTCATAATCTGTGAATGGAGTGAAGAGCACCCTTGCTGTATCTGTGATCTACCTACATGCAGATTCACAGAGAATGCAGTAGTTTTAAAATCACCGCCTCTTTTCGTTGGTATGAATAAAAATCAAACTCTCATTCTTGTCCAATAAAAAAAATTAGGAAGAAATTAAGCTGCTGCTGAATTAAGATGGTCCATTCAAGTGCAAATAATATCAGAGTCAAACTATTACCAATGAATTAACATTGCTGACTGATAACCATAGAGATATGCATGCAAACTATCATGGTATAACATGTTGAACTCTATATTTAAAATACTGAAAAACACTTTATTCATATTGTATATATTTAATAAACTATCATTTAGGACAATTATATCTTATTTGAAAAGTCAAGAAAACACAGACATTTCTCATATTCCTCTACATACCCACTGGTTCACATGTATCTAATTCCCACATTACAGATGTGTACTTGTGAGGATTGGGCAATTGATTTAAAAGTGATAAAAGTAAAAAAGGTCATGTTCTTTCAACAAGTTATGGTAGGAACTCATGGCAAAGATATCATTTTTTCTTTAAAACTTTGT
Source organism: Cricetiscus sungorus (assembly GCA_030556225.1). Classification (NCBI taxonomy): domain Eukaryota; kingdom Metazoa; phylum Chordata; class Mammalia; order Rodentia; family Cricetidae; genus Cricetiscus; species Cricetiscus sungorus. The sequence continues at coordinate 745,065 of JANBXA010000736.1, forward strand.
CTCCAAAGCTTGAGTCACTAGACCCTCTAATTGCAGATACCAATGTTCTTAGCCTGGATTGATCTCTGTTTATGTTCACTGCATCATGTGCCCTGCGTCTGAAAGTTATTTCAATTCACATACAGACTAGAAGCATCTTTCCAATTCTTCCTACTGTTCAAAACTAGCATGAGGAAATGTGCCCAGAAAAATGAGGCTACGGGTCTTGGAATGCTGGCTGGGGATCTGACTAGCTGAAACAGTACTCATCACCTTCAAATCAGGTTTGATTATCACTTTTGTTAATTTTCAATGATCACTATCAAGGATTCTTCTAAGTTAGGAAAATCAGGTATTGAGGGAGGTTCAGGGAGCCTTTCCATCTGTCTGAACTCATTCCCCCAGTGTTTCCCTCCTGTCTGTTTTTTACAACACCTTTCCTTCAGTTCTGATATTCAGTTCTGAGTTCAATTCTTGCTTCAATCCATCACATTCTGACATTCGCATATACCTACATTCCTTTTCAACAATTAAACATTTTCCAGCCAATTCCTCACATGTAACATCAACAACTCTAACTCCCCAGCTCATCCAGTATTCCCAGCCCTGTCAACTGTCCCTGCTCACCACAAGTCTGTCTGAATAGTCAGTATTCCTTGGGTTTGTGTCCTGCTGAGACTAACCTGGGTTGTCTGTGTGACTCTGAGTTTGGAGTTCTCTGATGGAGACCTGCTATTGTCAGCAGAGACCTCCTCAGACTGTTCACACAGGCTTTCCCTTACAGAATCTGCCTCTCAGGAAGGCTGCCCCACTTTCTCTTTATTGGTATGATAACCCAAGTGCCAGGATCCTTAAGTCCAGAATGTATGCTGGACTGAGTCAGCTGGAGCCTGGGTTATTTGTCTAACTCTGTGACCTCTCCTCCCTTCAGATCTGCAATTACTGGCTTACATATGATAGCAATAGTCACAAATGTTTGGAAGACTAGAACATTGCTGGGAACTTTTTTCCAAGGTGGCAATGTTCAATAAACAATTACAAATTCCCTGCTAGCATCCCCCCAGAGAACATGTGAGAGTTTGAAGAGGTTATTAGAGAGAGAAAAAAAATCAACCCTTGAAACAGGAAAGCTCAGGGTAGAAGGATCTAGAAGGATCTGGAAATACCCAAGTCTGCACATGAAGGACTGACTGACTGAGCTCTAGATACCAGTGTCCCTGCTTCCAAGAATTTTTGCTCACATCACAGTTGACTTACATATTCACCATATCAGAGAGCAAGGCATTTCAATTATGGAAAGTATACAGAAAAAGGCAACAATTGACAAGTGGCATTTCATAATATTAAAATGCTTCTGAAGCCATTTATCTGTTTGTGTTGGTTTGATTATAATATTTCCATTTTCAATAATTTTTTCATGTGCTCTTTGTGGTACTTGTCATGCTTTCCTGCCTTCCTATCACATGTATACACCCTTAAGCTCCCCTTTCCAAATGATGTTTTTCTACATTAATGTGCTCCATAGAAACTATAATTTGAATATAGCACCTTAGGGATTTTCAGGTATGATTAACCTATGAGAGAGAATGTTTGTGTGCTGTTTGTTTTTCTGTGCCTCAGTCACCTCAAACTAATATTTTCTAGTCTTGTATATTTACTTGTACATTGCATCATGTATATGCATCATATTTTCATTATTCACTAAACTAAAAACCTAAGGGGTGGGGTAACTCCTTAGGAGATGTTAGTCATTGGAAACCTAGAAGACGACTAAACAACACAGGCTCTTGCTACTGCTCTTCATTTCCCATAAAAAGTAGATGTCAAGGCTTTATTGCTAAAGACATCATAGACCTTGAATTCTTCAAACTTGGTGCCAACTTGCCAGGCACAATGTGCTCACTTATGTAATAGTGGCAGAATGGTAAAACAGGTAACGGCCACTGAGGCTCTGAGGCACACTTCACAGGAATATTTCATACACAGTATTGTAATTATGCTTAAATTTCCATGCCTGGAAGGGCATAGGACCAATGAGGGACTTTATTGTGTTGTTTAGTTGTAGACAATTAACACTCTAAACTATGACCAGATAAAGTTCTGTTTGGGGAACTATAGAATGAAGACTTGGAAGTATGGTTCCCTGAAATGGTGAGAATGGGTGAGAATTGAATGCTGAGCTCCAATGAGCAATCCCAACTCAAATGTCACATTTTAAACTACATGGGTCATGCAACTAAACCTAAAGTCATGAATCTGGGAATGAAAAAAAAAGAAAACTAGGGAAGAATGTTGTTTATAGAGCAGGGAGAGGAATAAATAACCATAGTGTAATATATACATGCATGAAATTGTCAAATAGCCATCTTAAATAATACAGAAATCAATTAAACATGTATGCTTATCTAGTTAAAGAATTCATCAACCAAGGAGTAAGCCTACAAATGGGAGGAAGCCTTCAACAGTGAGACATTTGAGATAGGATTAATATCAAGAAAATAGAATAGATCAATGAACATGGATGGGCAGGTATCTCTAAATTAGGATATGGAGTCCTTTATGGATATATCCAAGATGTGTAAAGTTGGGTCAGATGAAAGATACATGTTTTGTTTTTGTGGGGCACCTTCATATTCATTTCTATAGTGGTTGTACCAGTTTCCCTCCCAACCTATGCTCTCATTTTCCTCCTTTTATTTATTTGACCTTAGCTCTTCTGTATGAGATAATAAATATAAGAAGATTTAATTTAGATTTCTCTGATAGCTAAGAATGTTGAAGCTGAATGACTATTTGCACACACTATTTCTACACAGCAAGAAAGTTGCACATTTGATATCAGATTGATGGTCACAGCATGTACAAAACCTGTGAAAATCAAAACCAAAGCAAGTTACAGCCTTGAGAGGAGAATTATGTACACAATCCTGCCCCTAGCTGCAGAGATATTGGCAATTGTTAGCTGAATAAAGGCATTTGGTGGTTCAGTAACTATCCTGGAAGCCATTTAGAAATATCTCCCAGAAGTGAGTAGTTATGAACACTTTTCAAACAAGGATACTGATACAAATATGTCCATGACACATTCATACGAGAGCCAAATACCTTTTAAAACCAGCATTGCAGTGCTTATTATACTCTCCAAACTGACATATCTTACATGTTGTAAACATCTGTCCAGAATGTTGGAGCTTAGTGGATATTGAAGAAGAAAGTAAATTTACCACCTAGGTTTTACATGTCAACAACGTCCATCCAGCTGTGGCGAAGACCTCAGATTAAATGCATTCATTTTGGCTTGGAATGTATCCAGAAGACCTCACAGGACAAGATAATCATCAGAACTTAATCATGCTTTGGGAAAACTAGTCTTAAGAGAAATAACACACTGGATAAAAAGAGCCCAGATCAGGAATCCAGCTTGGGACTGACTCAGACCCCCTGAATATGGGTCTCAGCTAGAAGGACTGAGCAGTCTAAGGGACCTCAGACAGTAGAACCAGGATATATTCCTGGTGCACAAAAGGACCTTGTGGACACATCCCCCATGGAGGGATATCCCCTTAACCTAGAGACAGGAGAGAAGTCATAGTCCCTACTTCAAATGACTTGGCAGATTTACATGACCTCTCCTGGATAGCATAGCCCTACATGTGGAATGGGGATGGCAGGATGGGAGAGGAGGGTGGCCAGAGGGGAAAGTGGGTAAGAGAGAGAGAAGGAGGGAGGAAAGGAGGGAAAGGAAACTTCTTAAATTTAAAATTCTTAAATTATATTATTAATTTAAAAAAAGAGCTCAGATCTTCTGAAAGGGCTACTGCTAGAAGATATAGATGCAATCTCTCCCGAACTAAACACTGCAAGTGTTCCACCATCCCTGCATCCTCATGCTGGGCAACAAGCTCCCAATACATAAAATGTCTGATTAATGCATCATACACTCTCCAAAACACAGTACACATGCAATGAGAGAAGAAAGCTTCCACTGGGTCCCTGATATGAGCACGGGTGAATTCCAATGCAAAGCTTCAAAAATAAACAAGGCTTTATAAGCATGTGGATTTTTTTTAGCTTTTTTTATATATAATTTTTCATTTAAATTTGAAACAAGCTTGTTTTACATATCAGTTCCAGTTTCCGCACCCTCCTGTCCTCCCCTGTTCCCCCCACCAATTCCCATCCCATCCCCTTTCTGCTCCTCAGGGAGGATGAGGCCTTCCATGAGGAGTCTCCAAAGTCTGTCATATCATTTGTAGCAGAGCCCAGGCCCTCTCCATGTGTGTAGGGTGAGGGAGAGTCCCTTTATGTGGAATTGGCTCCCAAAGTCCAAACATATGGAATTTTAAGTCAATATAAAACATTCCATACCTGAATTGCTTCATAAAAATATAAAGGGGAAATGTTAAGGGTAGTCTGTGCTGTGCCATTTCATAAGAAGCCACAGTTGACATAGTTAGGGATGGACGCAAGAAGGCATCTTTAAAACAGAGAGCATTATGTCTCCATGTGTAAGCCACATGCAAAGAGCTGTTCAGTCTGGGAAACATCGCTGAGCAATGCATGGATGACTCAGACTCAAATGTTTGAAACATATATTTCAGTAATTTGGGAGTAAAAATGGGAGACACAGTAGCCTAAAGTCATAAGATGTCTTGTTGGGAAAAATGCCCATTAAATTAACATAAAGTTGAACCATGCTTTTATCAAACAAGATGAATCATTATGAAAATCAATTTTAAAAGCAGAAATTAAGAAATAGAATGGGAGATTGGTGGAGACATAAGGTGTAAATTCTCATTATTTTATGATATATTAATGACGAGAGCTGTTCATGACAAATATTTGACTGAGTTTATTGGCTGCTTCATAAACACACCTTGAATAAAAACCTAACAATAACTGAAAATAGCTTTACTTAACAAGTCACCCAACATGTCAACAAATCATTAATTTTTTTCAATGTTAAAACATTATATCATTTAATAATTAGTAATATTGTGAAACATAAAATGTATGTTCAGTTTGAGATTATCCTCTCAAATTTATGAGCTGTACAAAATATCTTGAGCTACTGTGTGACACATAATGACTATTATTTGAATAAATGAATGTTCACAGGAACATGTATATAAATACATGTACATTTGTATGAAAATATTCACAGTTAACAGGATAATTTGAATAAACCATGTATACCCTTACTAAATGTATATCATACTACACTTATAATTGTGTGGGTATGACCAATAAAGTTGTGCAAAGCTTTTTAATTTACTTGTTTGTCTTAAAATAGTTATTTTTATTATCTTTTCTTATGCAGAGAAAGCAGAAGCAACACGATGTACCAGAGAAATGGCTCATGAACAGGAAGGGGCTGACAGCTGGGAAGCATCCAGCAACTAACACAGACAGACTCACCAGAAACCAACTGAGATTAATAAAAAACGTTACCCAGATGACAAGTATGCAGGAGAGTGTGTAAAAGAACACAAAGGTGCTCACCAGGAGAAGGATAGTGTGAGTGGCTCTGGACTCAGGAAAGGATGTGGAACAGACCTTAGTTTGGTATATGTATTGCATCCTCTGCTTGTGCCTGTGAAGGATGAGAACCATGGAGATGCTGGCCCAGACCATGAGCCCCACAAAGAGAAAATCAGGAACTGACAGGAAGGTGGCATACAGTATGTCACTGGTCTTATCAAGACGAACAGCAGCACAGTATCCTAGATCTTTTAGGTTTGCTGTGTTGTTCTTAGTGTACTTTGCCGTCACATACACGAGATTTAGAGTACTGGCAAACATGTACAGGATCCAGCTCAGGTACACAAAAGACCGTATGTATTTGTGTGCTCTCCCTTTAATCTCTACCCACCTGGAGTCCCTGGGGCTGATGGTGATGGCTTGGAAGACACTAAGAAAGCTAGTGCTGCCTATGGACATACCTTTACCCACTCTGTGGAGATAGAAAAGCCATTTGCATCCAAAATCACTGAGGAAGTCTCTCCATCCAAATGCACCTAATGTCTGGGGCACCCCTTTACAGAACAGACTTAAAGTGTTAGCTACAAACAAATGCATCAGAATCCAATCTGTGGATCTTAATCTGCAGCCCCTGAAGTGAAACAACAGGTAATGGTGGAGGAGATAGGAATTGCCCAGAACTCCAACCACAGTCTGTGACAAGAAGATCACTCCTATAGCCACCTCACTGGATACCAAGGTGTCAGGTCCTGCTGTCAGCCTGAGGGTCCTGTATGGGAAGATAATGCCAGAGGTTACATATACTGTGTCATTCAGAATGAGTCTCATTATAAGCATCCAGAAGATTTTTCTTTCATTGCAAGGCTGCTTTGCTAGGCTAATTCTGTGGATTTATCTTCATACACCATGTGAAAGGCATGTCTGTGTCCAAGATGACTTTACACTTTTCATAGCTTGTGAGGAAGCCATTACCATGACTTCCATTGTAAAAAAGAAAATATTTAGTTGGGCAGTGGTGGCACACGCCTTTAATCCCAGCACTCTGGAGACAGGCAGAGACAGGTCGATTTCTGTGATTTTGAGGCCAGCCTGTTCTACAGAGAGAGTGCAAGGACAGCCTCCAAAGCTACCCAGAGAAACCCTATCTCAAAAAAAAAAAAAAAAAAAGAAAAGAAAAGAAAAGGATGGAAGGAAGGAAGGTAGGTTAGTGAGGTCAACTTTTTGCAAATTCACACTTAGTTAAGATGAAAATGGGGGTCCTAAAACTGGCTGAGTGACAACAGACACAGTGAGAGAGAAAAATCAGTGACCCACCATTCTTCATGCATCTAGCTAATAGAGATCTTAAAGCAATGCACTTCAACATATCATCAGGTTTTATGCAATAACATCCATGTGGTTTTATAGATTTATTTTGTTGGTTAATTAAAATGTAAGTAGATATTGAGTTATCTCAGTTTACTTTAGAGCATTTCTGTCATTATAATGCAACTGTAGCCATTCCTCAAAGGAAAGACATACAATTCCTCAAATGACTGGTGATAGGAAAAGTTTCATTGAGCCTTTTCAAACAACCATGGTGGTCATATATTATGTATTCAGTCTTGGGGGGGGGAAGACTAATGCATGCAAATTGTGTATAATATCAACAAAGAATTATTAATTTCAGATCACATTCTACACATTACTTACATTATTTTTCCTCGTCTGAACACTCACACTGACTCTCACAGTTTTCTTGCTTTGGACTCTGCCTTTCAGGTGGCCATCAGTCACGCACACTGTTTTCCTCTTACCTAGATGCTGATCTCAGCAGTGCAGCCACATATACAGCCAACAAGTACCTATGTGTGTGTCTCTGATTCTGTGACCTCATCTCCCCTCAGACTTGCAATTATCATTTCCCCTTCAGTGGCAATGGGAAATGATCAGCTCTGAACTTTTTTCTAGAACTTTCCCCCTAGCTGATAGAGGAGACAATTACAGGTTTCTATACAATATGACTTAAGTGAATGTTGGACAGACTGGAGACACTTTTACATGTTTATCTTTGAACTCTGGAAGGAGAGAGTATCTCAAGGGGAAGAAAGTGGAAACACTGAGGTCTGCCATGGGAAGGACTGGCAGTGCCTTTTTTTTTTTTTTTTTTTTTTTTTGTATCTTGGAATTCCTGGTTCTTCTCACTGAGAATTTCCCAAGGTCCTAGAATTATATTTCCATACCACAGCTCCACCAATAGCTTCAATTTGTCTGTTACAAGAAGATTAAGAAATGTGGCAAAGTACTCAGATGGGTCAGAATTTCCCACTGTTGCAGTCACTCACCTTTCTGCAGTGCTGATTCTTTGATTTTGAAGCTCTTTAAAGACTCAAAGGCATAGCCATCATTTACCTGATGATTTTTTTTTCCTGAAGAACCGAAACTATTATGATTATCTGCCTACTAGGTACTGGTCACAGAGTTCCAAGAGGCCCCCCAGAGAAACTCAGCCTTTGACAATGCTTTTAGTTCCCCTCCACAGCTAAATCATAATTTCCTTCTGATGCACGCAGCTCATAATTATACTGCATGAGATAGAGAAATCATTCATGAGGTGGCCAGGAGACTCTCTGTACTGGCTAGTTTACACGATGCTAGAATGTGCTTACAAGCTTACCTGGGAAGAAAAGACATCAATGTTCTATCCACCAATGAACCCTGATACTACAATTTTGACCTGTCGGGCAAGATGTGCCACTGGGGCAATATTGGCAATATTCTTTATGGGGTAGACAAATGCTTTTTGGATTGGGTTTTAGATCAGTAAACGGGAGAAAATTCATTCCTGCGACTGGGAACATGGTCAAAAGCAAAGATAAGTAAACTCTTAGTATCCGATAATAATACACTCATAATTGTTTTGCTAATTGTTCATGTTGTCAAACTTAGGCTTATATCGGAATTTATGCTGCTGTCAATCTTGGTCAAGAGAATCTTCTAATATAGTGGGTAGTGATGAATACAGAGAAGCATTAATGTTGGAAGTGCTAGAACAAGAAAACATGAGTGTTCAGTTGTAGATGGAACTTCTATAACAACACTTTATCCCAAAAGTGAGGCAACTTTGCAGAAGGGGGTGGGGGGGAGTATTGTAAAGACCAGAAGACAGGCATTATTGCTTTAAATGCTATGTTTGAGTAATGATATAGTTGTATCACGCATGAACTTGCAGCAACTGCAGTTAGATTCAAGACCTGAAAATGGTGAGTCAATTAAAAACATAGCATCATGGAGGTAAGGGGCTATTTGTATCTCACTTCTGGCTGAGGAGCTTCGAACAATTGTTGGTTCTTACAGAAGGAAGAATCTGTTTACTTTGGGAGTGTGGACACTGGTAGATTCTTTATCTGCCAGTGAATGGCCACATTCCCATGCATATAATCACAGCATTAAGTTAAATTGGTCAAATAATTAAGCAAATAGATTATTTAAAAAGACTGATTTTGGCTGAGGCTAGGTGACGCCGCTGCACTGGGCAGCCTGAACACACAGCCAGCCTTGACCCAGAGCTGAATCGCGAGTGCCTAGTCAGCCGCCGGCTCCACCCATCCGGGCATGGCTACCTATAGTTAGATGACCACATATGGCACATCTACATCTTATTTGGGGACGTGAATTTTCGAAAGTAAATAAAATGGGAAGAAATGCAAATGACATCAGATGGAAAAAATGGGTGGTTTTAAAGTAAATCCCAGACTTTTTGCCTTACTGAGAGCACAGCTGGCTTGAATTAAAACCTCCAATCTTCTCTACTCTTTACTCAGATGTGTGGGGGACTTGCCACACACATCTTTCTTTACCTAGTCTAATCAGACCACTTCCCCAAAGCAAAAGGGAGGAGAAATCGTTGAATGATAAGAACATTACTTGACTGAGAAAAGTGTTACCCTTATGCAGAAAGATGTATTATCTACTAACTGCTAAAACGTAGAAGTGAGTCTTAGGAGGAATGTCATTATACAGCTTCTTTCAGGTTGTCTTCTGACATTTTATTCAGAAGATGGGACCTCAGAGTTTCAGTACAGCATTACATGTGTTCTGTTCTATTGAAGCCTTAAATGGTTTGATAAGGATTTTGTATTCCCTTCCTGGCCAGGATTAATCTTAGGGATCTTCTTTTTTTGTTTTTAATTCAAAGAAGAATACTTTCAAAATTCCCCAGTGAAGAAGAAATATTTATTGATTAAATTTCTTTTCCCTTAGGGATAAAGAAATGGAGAAGAGCTTTGAAGTAATATGACACAAAAATAGATGTAGGGAGGAGGTTTAAAAACAAAACAGGCCCTTAAACTTCAGCTAGACAACCAGTACGCTGTGCTTGAAAATCAGAAGTACAGCCACACACAATAGAGTTAAGCAATGGTCTTTGCTAAGCTTTCCAAGATAACTAGAGCACAGCTAACCACCAAGAACAGCCATTCAGCATCTGATTTCTGGATCAGCAGTACTGACAGATGAGATGAAGACCTTGAGTCCAGTGACTGTCCCTGTTGCACTATGGAAGTTCAAAGCGTCGCAACTGATCTGGATGTGTGTTGGATTTAGGGGTGTTTTCGTTGTCTTAAATACTTGTAAATTAGATTCAGCAATGTTTCCATAGTTGTTCTGCATAAAAAATCAAACCTGCAGCCAGTAGTCATTTCAAGCATCTTTATGTTCAGATACTGAGCCTTTGCCAAGGTTGACTACCTCAGATTTGCCGCACTTAACTGTGGATTTCATGTGGATCACAACTTCTGCATAAAGTTACAGCTATTAATGTCAGTGTGAATCTTGAAACCAACTCTACTGGATTCCTGTCTGCTGTAAAAGATGAAGAGTAAAACCAGAAAGCCTTTGATAAAAATAGCAGTGGATGCCAGAGGCTCCACTCCAGGAACTGCTCAAGCCTCCTCTAATCAGGTCTGAATGGTGGTGTCCGCTCAGGTGGGGAGGGGTTCACTGACCTGTCTTAACAATGCAAAGCAACAGTAGCAAAACCTCACTAACACTCTGAAGTTGCTTCATGAATCTTGCATGGTGTCTGATAAGAAATCCTTTTGTGTGCCCCAAATTTGAAGATATTGGCTGTTCTGTAGATACATTCATTGTCCCAACCAGGAAGGTTGTCCACCTTGGGAGTATGTTTGTGATGTTCACTTGGAAGGGCAGGGGACTAGACAATGATTTAGCACTTCTGTTCTTAGTAATTACAACTTAACTTTGCAGTCGTATTTGGCCCTTAAAGAGGTTACTGCTATGTTTGTTACTTTCTGCCTAATGAAATAGTCTGGCAATTAACCTACTAGAAATGGTTCAGTAAAACTACATTGCCAACTGACTACATGATGGCAGTACCTGGGTTTCTGTGTAATGAACCCCTTTGTCAAATGCAGTTCAGATTTCCTCGCTACTTACAGGAGTGAAACAGGTAATGAGGGAAGCTCTCCCAGCTTGAGAGTATGTCTTACAGTTGGGTGAATGAGTACAGAAGTGTGGGAAGCCAGGGAGGTGTGCAAAGCAGTGTTTCCTGACCAGACTGCACGCCATTCGGGGCAGTAATGTTGGCATGATCTGATCCAGCCAGGAGGAGGTTGGGTGATTAGAACTTTGAGATTCTTGGTTAAACTGAAGACTGATTTGGGCACCAGAAACCTTAACAAATAATCTCACACCTTGAACCACACACTTCCCTAAAAGTATGCTTTTACTCCCACCCACAAATTCTTTCTGGGGTTAAGGTTTAAGAAGTGAACGAAGACAGATGTGAAGAGGTTTGTTTAATGCTGTATTGTACTGGAACACTGAGGACCAGCAGCAGATGTAAATTCCAAGTCTTACTCTAATTCTTTGAAAGATTGTGAAATTATCAAAATGCACATAAATCAAGTTTTAATACACTGGGTGGATGAGGCTGTCATTGTACCATCTCTTTGGGTTCTCAGGCATGGCTCGGCACTGTAGGAACTCTGTAACACTAACATTGAATAAAAAGTAAATCTATTAATGGAAAATAAAAAGATTGATTTTATGGTGTTATGGAAAGGGTCTTGGGATAGTGTTTGATGGGGTAGTGAAATGTGGACATGATGATACATTGCACACATGTAAGAAATTTTTAAGGGAGAAATTACAATTAATACATAAATAAATAATAAACTCTTCAAACAAAAAAAGAAACCCAGTGAAAATTATTTAAGTAATTACTTATGATTTATCTAGATAAGCCTCATTTTTTTATTTCTGTGTTTCCATCTCCTGCATTGTGATAATTACTTAAATGTGGGTCTGATACATTAATATCTGTTGCAGCATATCCTACCTCACAAAGATTGTGTTTCTCAGAGGAACTCTACAAAGCTTCTAGCCTTGTTACATGGATTTACTGGAATTATTTCCTTTTTTGCCTTGTGAACAAAGTCCTGCCCTGCATGGGAAAATTGGTGTCAAATACTAGAATGAAGAGGATTAATCCTTTTCCATCCCTTCCTTCATTTTCTGTCAGTCCTCAGAATTGGTTTGAGGGACCATTGCTGGGGAGATGTGAACCAAGTCCTCCTTATTGCAGACTGGAACTTGATAACAGAGTGCAGTTGGATAACAGACACATCTACTTGGTGCAATCAATATTATTGGAGTGACTTATAAGAATATGGGTGAGGGGTTAGGTATCAGAGGAGAAATGCTCTAACACATCAGCATGTACAAAACCCTTCCACATGAGGGTACCAGCTCACAAAAGCAGTAAACCTGGACTGCACTGAACAGCATCAAGGCGGATAAAGGCAGATAGATGGTTTTTAGAATGTCATTTCCAGCCTTTTAGTTGGTATAAGTCTCTTTCAGGAAGTGTGGCTGTTCTTTGTTCCTTGTGTTCTGTTCTGATGTCTGCTTTTCCAAGTTGCTGGGATGTTCTCTGCCTCTCCCAGGCATCTAAGATGTCTGAGATGTTTTAAGCACCATCCCTTATGAAAGAATGTCTGTTCTCAGTCCTTTCCTCTTATTGATGCTTAGGGAGAAGGGGCCCTGTGAATCTTGTGTGTTTCATGTACTCCTTGAAACCATTCTGTTGTTTATTCCCCAAGCTTAAGGAGCAATCCTACAGGGTAGAATGTTTCATGTCCCCTCAGGCATTCTGTTATTAAACTTGGTAGTATGTAGCATATCATAAAATATCCTATTGTTTCACCTGTGATCAAGCAAACTTTCTCCAAAATGTAAGGTTTTTAAATGTAAGGAAAATACTATGCAACAGGTACACTCTAATACATTATCAGTGAGCAGCCTATCTCTCAGACACCGGTATTTCTATTTCAGTCTTGATTTCTGAGGTCTCTATCTCAAAGACAGTTGTTATTCATAGCACTCATATTCTCTTCTTGTAAGGCCTTCAGACAGATATCATTAAAAAATCCATGCCTCAAGGATTCAGAAGACAGGCAATGAGAGGCTGAACATTTTATTACTTCCCTACTCACTTTTCATCCTTTTGAACTCCATTCCCCTTTATTGGTTAACAGTTTTTTTTTTTTTTGACAATTTGAAACAACATCTGACAACCAAAGAAGAGGGAAATTCAACTGAGACAATACCTCCATCCCGTTCCTGTCTATATTTCATTTCCTTTATTGATACTGAAAGTTTCATAGTAGGTAGTGCTTCCCCTGGGCATGTGATTTGGGGTATGTGGGAAAGAAGGCTGAGCAAGCCATGAAGAGACGTAACACCCGCGTATGGTCTGGACATCTGTTCTTACCTCCAGGTTCCTTCCATGCTCGAGTTCCTGCTCTGAATTCCTTCAGTGATGGAGTGAGAGTTGTAATATGAACTACATCATTTCCTCATTGAGTTTATTTGTTCCTTGTCTTATCAATGAAATATATATATAAAAAAACCCAACAAGGTAAGGACTTGGTATCGGCTGTAGAGATTTTATGTGATTTTGTTATCATTTTCGGGGGATGATAGCTAAAGGACTTTGTTTCTTTGACTTAGAGACATGACTGAGCTATTGTGGGAACTTAGAAGAGAGCAGAGAAGATGATAGAGAAATGGCTTCTGAAGTTTCAGAGAGGAACCAAGACTCTACTAGGGACATTTATGTCACATTTTCTGTTCATAATCTGTGAGTTCTGGTCACCTGGAGCTGAAGAGGTAGCTGTTGTTCTTTTGATACAGCTGCTGTGATGCAGCTGCTAGGGCCTAAGAAACACAAACACGAGATTGAGCGCCCACGTGGAGTTTATTGAGAGAGGGGAGAGGAAAGAGGGGGGTAGCTGGTGGCCAACCGAAAGCGGGAAAGAGAGAGAGAGGGAGATGAGAGGGATAAGAGAGGCAAGAGAGAGGGGTGCGCTTGCTTTAAAAGGGGGCTTGCGCATGCGTATCCCAGTCTCTGCCCAGCCAGGTAAGGCCTGATGTAGTGATTACACGTCCTGCCCATCACAGGCGGGGCCCACAGACTGCCGAGCCTCAACAGTAGCTTTGATCCCGAGTCCAGAAACAGAGTAAAACCTTTGCTTTATTGGGACAAAAGATTTTGGCTAGCTTGGGTCTCGAAACAAGTGTGACTTAGAAGGGACTAGCAGCGTCTTTGAGGTGAAATCATTCAGACGTTTTTTTCCCTCCAGGGCAGCACACAGAAGCTGATGTTCAGAATGGGACAAGGCCACATCGCATGCAGGCAACCAAACTTGGTATTGTTTGAGAGTCACTTAGGTGTTACTGGGTTGGAACTGATGCAGGGGTTTGTAGAGAGCAACTGATGCTTGGCACTATTTGGCAGGGTTGGGATACCTAGAGACAGGATTGTCGAGGCTACTGGTTAAAGTACAGCCCAATTGCAGTTAGAGAAGTAAGGTTGTGGGGGCAAAAGGGATCATTTTAGTGCTGGCACCTTGCTACACGGTCAGAGATTCTGAAGAATGCCCAGGAATGGGTATTGGTAAAAATGAAGTGAAGTTGCAGCATTTGGGGATGTCATTATGATGGATTTATCACCAAGAATAGCAGCAACAGAGCTACCTGAGCTCAGGAGACAAGCTGCGTGTACTGCAGAAGCCAGAGCCAGATAAGATACTCAAGCTATTTGAAAGAGGACAGAAGATCATGTGTGAACTGCTCACACTGCACCCTGAGTTAGTTATGCTGTTGGTAGTTTGGATCTTTCTCTGTCTGAACTATGATAATGCCATGGATTCTTCCTCTTAGGAGTAAGGAAATAGTTAACTCACTTTCAATGTTACAGAACTCACAGATGAAACTCTTTGACCTTTTGGAGTCACTTTGAGGTTTTGAAGAGATGTTGGAGTTTTAGAGACATTATGGCTGTTATAGAAAACTTTAAGATAATTTAGAGACTTTTGGTATTTTAGAAGAAGCATGAACTTTGAAAGAGACCTTGGATGTTTTAAAGACATTGAACTCTTAAAGTGAAATTTTAAAGGCCATGGGTAATTTAAATTTAAAAATTAGAATTCTTGATGTTGTTATGCCAGTATTAGTATTAATATGAGATGTTGTGGATGGACAGAAAAGGAATTTTTTTTTGAGTTAGGGCTTCTCTGTGTAACAGCCCTAGCTGTCCTGAACTAGCTCTGTAGACCAGGCTGGCCTCAAACTCACAGAGATCCACCTTCCTTTGCCTTCCAGGTGCTGAGATATGTGATACCACCACCTGGCCTTTCCCCCCCCTCTTTATTGGTGAAAGGAAATATTTTATTTAACAGTGATGAGTGGATGTGTCACACATGTCAATTTGACATGATAGAATCATTTTAGAAAAGGCAATGTCAGCTGAGGAATATAGGCCTTTGAGCAAGTGTGTTGTACATTTTCTTGGCTGATGACTTAAGTGGGAGCAATCATGCTATTGTGGACATTGCCACTTGGGATCAGTGGGTCTCATGTGTATAAGAATACCACATGTGGAATGAGAAAGCCAGTGAGCACTGCTTCTCCATGGACTCTGCATTAGTTCCTGACTCCAGGTTCCAGCATTGCTTGAGTTCTGGCCCCGACATCCCTGAGTAATAGGGTGTGACTTGAGAGTGCTAAGATTTAGTAAACAAGATTCTCTCCAAGAATCTTTTGGTCATAGTGTTTTATCACAGCAATAGAAATCTAACTAAGATAGCCTGTGGGAGTTATTATGCCAAAACAGAACCTCTAAGAGAAAAAAAATATCTCCAAGGATATCTTGTTAAAATAAAGATATTTGGTTGTTCAGTAAGTATTTGAAATCTGTTTGCAAAAATTTCCTGAATCTGCGTAGGTATAAAATGTTGATCAAATATGGACACCAAGGTAAATACGTCCAAGAGAAATACAGGATTAAAAAAAATGTTGTGATCCATTATTATAGCAATTATCATTACTCTCCAAATTGACAAGCCACACATGTTGTAAGTATCTGTTTAGATTGCTAACACTTACATCTTGTACACATTACAGAGAAAAAAATATCTCCCTGGTTCACATGTCAAGCATTATCAAAGCAGCATATACACCCCTAATTGTCAGGGACTCAGAGCAGGAAGAATCATGGTGAAATGAAATCCATTAAGAAAATCTCCTAGGACTAGATAGCAATCAAGGAGAATGGAATCATGTGACCATGTTTTATGAAAACCCAGTCCCCCAATTCCTACAAGGATGTCCCCAGCTAACACTTCTAGCAATAGTAAAGAGGACATCTGAATTGGCCTACCCCTGTAATCACATTGATGAATGCCCCAACTATCATAAGGCCCTCATCCAGGAACTGATGGAACAAGACACAGAGACCTACAACAAAGAACCAGACCAAGGTCTGGGAATTCAGTAGAACACAGGGAGGAGAAAATATGTGAGCAAGGGAGGTAAAGATCATGATGTAGAAATATACAGAGACAGCTGAATCATGTTGTGGAAACTTATGAACTCCAGACCTACAACTGTGGAGACTCCAGGGAGTGAACGAGGCCCTCCGTATGTAGGAGACCGTTATGAAGCTTGGACTAGTTGAGGGCCTCCCAGAAGTATGACCACCATACAAACCTGGTACATGAGCTAGCTGGTTGGAGCCCATTCCCCATGGTGGGCTGCTAAGCTCAGTATTAATGCATGGGAGAGGGGCCTGGCCCTGCCCCAACCTACTGTGCCAGACTGTGTTGACTGCTCATGGGAGCCCTTACCTGTGAGGAAGAGTGGACTGGGGGTGGGTTAGGAGAGATTTGAGGGGGGGATGGGAGGATGTAAGGTGGGGTGGGAGGGAGAACTGTGGTTGGAATGTAAAATGAAATAAAAAATTTTAAAAATGGAAAAAAAAAGAATACCCAGACCAGTGAGAAATAACACATAACACACTGCATAGATGAGCTCAGATCTTCTGAAATGGTAATTGTCCAAACCCCTAGAAACATTCTCCTAAACTAAACATAATAATGGTTCCACCATCCCTATTTTTATCCCATCCAATAAAAATAAAGTGTCTGGTCAACACATCAAATACTCTCCAATCCACTGCACACATGCATTGAGAGGCCAAAGCTGAGGACCTGATATGAGAAGGGACAAGCTCTCATATCAACATGAGAAAATAAACAAAACATGAAAAGCACAGGAATGTTTAAGTCAATATGAAAACTCCCACGATGAATTTCTCCACAAATATAATGTAATAAATGTGAAGGAAACATTTGCTGTGCCTGTCAGAATTTACACATGGTATAGTTACAGAAGGACATGAGGAGTCATGTTTGAGGCTGACAGCAGTATATGTCCATGCTCAAGTAGCATGAAGAGATGGGTCCAATATCAGAAAAGCCATATAGTAGTTTATGACTGACTCATTAGAATTTAAAGGTCCATAGTGAAAATGAAAACATGATGATCTAATGTCATAATGTGTCTTATTGGAAAATAAACCCATTAAAAAGCATAAAATATTATTTAAAAATGGGGTGCAATATTATAAAAATAAATTTTAAAAGTAGAAATGAACAGATAACAATACAAGGGACAGAAGGGTGCATAAATTAATAAATATTCATTATATTATGATACAAAACTCATAACAGCTGTTCAGAATATGTGTTACTTGATTAGCTAAATTTGCAGTTTCAGGAGTTTGGCTCAGTGTTTAGCTGTGGGTGTCTGCTTCTGTTTCTATCAGCTACTAGATGAGGGCTCTATGATGGCAGATAAGTTAGTTATTAATCTCATTATCAGGGAAGGACATTTAAGGTAGCCTCTTCACTATTGCTCAGATTGTTAGTTGGGGTCATCCTTGTAGGTCTCTGGACATTTATCTAAAGTCAATTTTCTCTGTTCCCACTATTACGGTATCTCTTTTCTGTTCGAGAGGGAGGAGTGATGAGCAAAGGGGTCAAGACCAGGCTACAGAAACCCACAGAGACAGCTGACCTGAACAAAGGGGAGGTCATGGATCCCAGACTGATAGCTGGGAAACAAGCATAGGAGACCCCCCTGAAGGTGAGTATCAGTTAGAAGGTCTAGGCAATCTACAGCACCTCTGACAGTGGAACCAGGATGTATCCCTGGTGCACAAAATGACTTTGGAAGCACCTTGCCCATGGAGAAATACTCCCTTAGCCTAGAGGCACACGGGAGGGCCTAGACCCTACTATAAATGATTTGACAGATTTTGATGATTCCTCCTGGAAGGCATCACTCTCCCTGTGGAGTGGGGAGGGGGGGAGGAATGGGAGGGGGAGACATGGGAAGAAGGGAGAGGGAACTGGGATCAATATGTAAAATAAGAAAAAAATAAACAAAGAAAATTAAAAAAAAACAGGAAAGGCGATTCTACCTATTGCTTATAGAGATAAAGCAGAAACACCTGGACATACTGGACTCATGGTTAATGAGGAGGAAGAGGCTGACAGTGGGAAAATATCCAGCAAGTAATGCTAACACATTCACAAGGAACAAGTTGAGATGAATAGAAAGCATTAAACTGACAGGGTATGTCCTTCTGTATACATGTTTTTCTTATTGGTTGATGAATAAGACACTGCTTGGCCAATAGAGGCAGGAAGATAGGTGGGGCAAGGAGACAAGGAGAATTCTGAGAAAGGTAGGCAAAGATGCGCCATTAGGAGATGTCATTGAGGGAACAGGAGGATAGGGTGTGCCTTGTAGCCACCTAATAAAGTAGCAGGTCCGGGCATTCTCCAGTAAGCCAAGGCCATGTGGCAATACATAGATTAACAGAAATGGGTTAGTAATTAAGACAGAGATAACTAGTAAGAAGACCTAGCCATTGCCAACAGTTTAATAGTTAATATAGCATCTGTGTGTTTATTTGGGGCTGATGTGGCAGCAGAACCTGGCAGGACAGGAAAAATACCAATAACATTAAACAGATGATAAAGATACAGAAGACTATATGAAAGCAGACAAGGGTGCTCAATTCCTAGTTCATTGAGATTTCACACATGTTCACAAGCAGCCCTCATGTAGGACTCAGCATTTCCCTGTAGAAACATCAAATCTCTCATGTGTTTGTGTTACGACCTTTGAAAAATCAGTCTAGGCCCTTACTGCTTTTAGAGTCTTCATTGATGAGTCAGATGTAATTATAACATGTATGCCTCACATGTTACTTAGTTTTTTCCTTTGCAGCTTTTGTTCTGTTTGTTTAGTGTTATGATCATTCTGTGGCACAGGGACTTTGTTTTCTGGTCAAATCTATTTGGTGTTCTGTAAGACCTTGTGCCTTTATAGGCATGTGCCTCTTAAGGTTAGCAAAATTTTCTTCTATGATTTTGCTAAAAATATTTTCTGAGCTGTTGAGCTGGAATTCTTTTCCTTCTCCTATTTCTATTATTCTTAGGTTTGATCTTTTTTATAATATTCAAGATTTCCTAGACTTTTTTGTGTTAGAAATATTCTAGACTTAACATTTTCCTTGACCAGGGTATCTTATCTCCTACACCTGAGAATTTCTTTTCCATCTCTTGTACTCTGTTACTGATGTTTATGTCTGTAGTTCCTGTTGCTTACTTGAATATTTCATTGCCAGAATTCTCCCAGTTAACGTTTTCTTTATTGCTTCTGTTCACATTTCCAGGTCTTGAACAGTTTCCTTCACCTGTTTGTTTCCCCCCCCCTTGGATTTCTTGTCATTCTTTAAAAGATTTATTGATTTCCTCCCATTGTTTGTGTTTTCCTGGATTTCTTTGAGGATTTATTTTTTTCCTACTTAAGGACCTGTATCATCTTCAAAGAGTTGGGTTTATGGTTGTTTTCCTATGCCTCAGCTGCCTTGGACTATTAAGAGCTTACTACAGTAGTGGGCTGGGCTCTGGTGGTGACATGTTGTCCTGGCTGTTTTGGATTATGTTCTTACACCTGCATCTAGGAACCAAGTTTGGGGTAATTATAGGTTTAGGTGCAGATTTCTGATTTCGTCTTTATTGAATTGATGTTATTTCCATTGGTTTGTTTCCTCTCTGGTCTTTTGGTCAGAGTGGCCTATGGTTCTGGTCAATGTCCAGTTTTCTAGTCCAGTAAGGTACCTCCGTTTGAGTTTTTGTGTTCTGCATATGACCTCTGGACTTCTGGGTTCTAGCATTTCCTCTGGGATTCTGAGGTTTCAGGGTTCTAGGAACTCCTGCAGACTCTGGTAGACTAGGGGACTAGGTTTTCCAGAACCAGTATGGTCTCTGGTAAAGCAGGGGCTTCTTCTGGAGTTGTGGGTCTAGCTAAGGTGATGAGAGGAGGTAGGCAGATGAAGAAATGCTCTGAAGTCAGCTCTGAGGAATCATTGGTGGTATGCAGTTGGGGTCTTACTGGAGGTCTGGGGACTGCCATGGTAGATCAGCTGGCTTCTTCTGGTGTTGTAGGCAGGAATATGATGAGAAAGCGGGGGGGGGGGGCTGCCACGAGTTTATTTTTCACCACTCTTATATATCTTAACCAAAAAGGGGAACACAGTATCATGAATATGAACAAACAGTCTTTTCTTCCTCACTTATTCTAAGGATTCAGTAACCACACCTTAGCTCCAACTTCTTGTTCCCTAACCTTGAGGTCAGGAGTAGCCACACCTCAGATTCAGGTCTGTTGTTAGTTAGACTAAGAGGGCCGAAACATTCTTCTGTGGCCACACCTTTGACCTTTAGGTCTTGTAACTTGTTGACAGCTTTGAACTCTCTGCCCTTGTGCCAAGATGGAATGCAGCCATCTTTATGGGCACCCATAAATTCCCCCTTCTTAATATAATTAAAAAATACCTGTGCTCTGCTACAAGGAAGATGGCTGTGTCTGTCTTAGGAAGTCTTCTTCAATCTTCCAGCCTTACCCATCATGGGAAGCACACATTCCGTCATGTATGTCCTGTCTTAGGTAGCAGCAGGTGATGGACAGCTGGCGGGTGGGAAACCCAGACCTCTAGACATGACTCATATTGGAAGTTTATTGAAGGGGAGGCTAGAAAATAAGGGAAGGAAAAAGAAAAAAAGATATAAAGAGGCACAGAGACAGAGGGGAACAGAGGACAGAATAGAGGCGGGACACACACACACACACACACACACACACACACACACACACACACACACACACCATGACAGGAAATGTTCCTCTTTCAGAGGAACATCGAGAAGGAGCTAGGTTACATAAAGAGGTGAGAGGCAAGTCCAGGTTTACCTGGATTACAACAAAGGATCTGGGAGGAGATCCTATAGACACTTCTTTAGTAAAGCAGAATGATCACTAAACATCCCATTTAAATGTTTACCCTTAATCACAGATAAATGTAGTCCTTGACCCCCATCAAGGAAAAGTTATTTTAGCAACACATGGAGAGTATTACAGGAAAGCACAGTCAGAGTGTTGAGTTGTGATGCTCAGTCCCCACTGACACATAAACAACACAACTCCTTCACCTCATGTTCAGGGATCATGGAAGAAGAGGGGTGGGAACATTGTAAGAGCCAGAGGAATAGATTGTATCTCCTAGAAATGTCAGAGAGCCTACAATGCTGCCTAAGCATAAACAGAACAAAGATAACACATGCTAACATGGGAGGGAGAAAGCTCACTAGGTTTCAATTCTAGTCAAACACTAAGGAATTCTGAGAGTTGGAGAAACAGTCTTCCCCAGAGAAGAGTACACCATATGGTTATCCAATAACAAATGTTTATCTCTGAAAACATACAGATTGAGTAGGTTGTACTTTTATGTTTAGGAATACACACAAACATAAAATAACAATGAACAAAAAGTTTATAAGACATAATAAATGTCTATGAAAGGTCAAGATTTTGGACCATCTACATTATAAAAATGACTAGAATGGTTCTACACCATTTTCTATTATGGCTACTTACATAAATGACACTTAATAGGGTGATGGAGAGGTGGTTCAGTAGGTATAACTGCTTGTTATTCTTGCAGACACCAAGGTTCCATTTCTAGAACCGTGGCTCCCAACTGTCCATAACTACAGTTCTAGAAAGCAAGCTATGGTATACATTCATACATGCAAGCAAAGCACTGGCAAATCTGATTTCCTGTCTCACTTCCACATTCACTTGACTCCCTTTCCACCCCTGCACCAATCCCTCCACCACACCTGCATCCTTAGCCACTGTTCCCTCTCTCCTTCCAGGCCCCCTTGTTCTGCTGCACAGGTGAGCAGGTCTGGGTGATCAGTGAGCCCTGCACATGAGAAAGAGATTGCTCAGGAAGCTCCTGGATTTCTCACACAGTACTGTGCTCAGTAGATGAAAAGAACACTAAATACAGGATTACACAAATGATTCCAAACTCTCCTGCAGTGTCAGAATACTGAAAATATTTACAAAGCATTTTCAGACAGCATACCTTGAATCCAATCATAGCTCAGTCAAATCTCAGGGGAGAAATGGAACTGAATTATTGGGATGAGAATATTACACAGTAGTGAGATTCTGAATTTCTCCCAAGGGGACACACATGAAGAGGTGAATGACATTTCATAAAATTTTTCTTAACTCCTCTGAGGATTTCACTTTACTTTTTGAGACTCATTCACACATATGCAATACACATGCAGACCAGTTTTTTCCAGGAGCCTGAGAAAGAGCAAGAGAGACTACAAGCAAATTAACTATTCTCACTTACAGAAACCATATCGCAGCAATTCTGCAACATCCATTCTCAGTACAAAGCCCTCAGGGCAGGGTCCAGGCATTGCCACTCCTCCTGGGAGAAGTCCACAGTCATACACCACTGGCTATCAACAGAACACAAAATAAAAACCAACAGTTTGAATCATCTTGTTGGTGCACAGCTTTAATCCTAGCACTTGGGAGAAATAGGTGGATGGAACCAGTCTAGACTGGTCTACATGGTGAGTTCTGGGCCAGACAGAGCAATACAGTACGTTCAGATTTCAAATACAGGAAACACAAGAACAAAAACCTAACAATTTAGTCATGTGTCCATGGACAGAGTGCTTTTCTTGAGTGGAGGAGACAAAAGACTATTGCAAACATTTTTCTCAATAAATGAGTTCTTATAATTATTCAAAAGATGCTTTTAAATATCCTATACTAAATGCCTCCTCCCCCCCTTTTTTGAGACTTTTTTTTAAATGTATTATAACCCCACAAGA
Source organism: Cricetiscus sungorus (assembly GCA_030556225.1). Lineage (NCBI taxonomy): Eukaryota > Metazoa > Chordata > Mammalia > Rodentia > Cricetidae > Cricetiscus > Cricetiscus sungorus. The sequence continues at coordinate 768,146 of JANBXA010000736.1, forward strand.
ATGAGAATAAAAACTATTACCCCAATTCTTTGGTCAAATTAAAGCAAGCTTTATTTTCTGTCAGGCATGGTTATCTCCCTAAAGCAGGGTTTGAAAGTATAGCATTAAACATAGGAGAAGGTAGGGCTTATACATTCCACAAAACTGCAAGGCTGGAGAGATTTTTCAAGGGCTGGATTTCCAGAGGAACTTTTGTTAAGTAGAAACTTGGCTAAAGATTTTTAAATTATTTGGCAGAACATCTTATCTTATCAGGGTATATCAAGCTGTGAGTCAAACTCCATATGGTGGAGAGCATGTCAAATTCTAGAAATAGGTTAAAGCACGGTCAACTAGAATTTCAAGGCAAACAGAAATGAACTTGTTCTGATCTTATTACAAAATGGCTGGTCTATTATTAGCCCTGGTTGTCCTAAAAGGTTCTCTACAGACCAAGCTAGCATCAAACTCTGAGATCCATCTGCCTCTACCTCTGCCTCCCTGGTGCTGAGTGCTGGGATTAAAGGTGCGTGCCAACACCACCTGGCTGGTTCATGTTGTCTTTTCTAACCATGAACAAACTGTGACCTGGAACCCTCAAACATCATACTGTGCTTTCCAGTCTCCAAGATGTAACATTCAGAACTCAGAACAAGAAGACACATTTACTCCCTGCTCCCTTTTTTGTTCTTTGTTTTGATTTGGTTTGGTTTCATTTGAGACAGTGAAAGATTTTAGTTTGCAGAGCAAGGATGTGGAAAAGGGGCAGGAGAATAATTCTTGCAAGCGGAATATAGAAAATCATAAAAAATGGACATTGACATGGGAGGAAAGAACAGATATGAGGACAAGAAAGTTACTATGGTGATGGGGCTAGTGGTTATGCTAGGCTTATCTTGTTAAATAGGGCTAGTTACTGAATCATCAAACCTTTGTGGAATAACTGAAGGCTCTAAATGTAGAGCCAAGAGAAAGCCAGAGTATGAAAGAAGTTTCTCACAGGTCTTGGCCCACAACAAGGAAATAGGCCCCCAACCCTGGAACAAATGATTCTAGATGACCAGCCCTGTCTGGTCACACCTGGCCAACAGACAGTCTGGGGATTTTCCAAGTCATTCTATGGTTTATCCTTTGAATAAGAACAAGTCATACATGGGTGATCTCTCAAACATTTGATTGATTATACTTTGTAATCAATCACCTTGTGCCCCATGCATGTATGCTGATTTGCGGTTTGTCTCTATAAAAAAGAGCCTGAACCCTTTGGGGGTGTCTTTCCTCGAGATTGCTGTCACCGGAGTGCACTCTTTCAATAAACACCTCTCGCTTGTTGCATCTCCTGGTTTTGGTGTTTGTGTCACGGGGCTCTCCCACCAGTCCATCAGGACCCCGGAATTAGGGTCCAACAACAGTCTCATCATGGAGTTATGGGTGTCCTGGAACTCACTATGTACACTAGGCTGGCCTCAAACTCACAGGGATCCTCCAGCCTCTGCTTCCTGAGAGCTAGTGTTCAAAACCTGTGCCAGCAGGTCTGGCAAAAAGGAACTCTTCAGAATGCTGTATTTATGTATCAGAGTGAATATGTTCCAGACAGAAAATTAATGATGGGTAAAAACTTTACTTTCACAGACTAAATTCAGATGCCAGCATCTCATTGCTAACACAAACCTAATAAGCCAAAACCAAACGCTGCAATTGTGACTTGGGGTAGTCATTTCAGGAACTTGGATTTTGAAAAGAAATAGGTGTCTCGAGAAATCAGTGGTCAGCGCATTGCTAACATTCCAGGGCTGAGGTCATCCTTCCTTGTACTGCTCTACTAGTTAGTCTTCGATGATTCATCCTTAAGATGCTTTGAGATAAAACATGTTTATTTTTATTTTCCTTTCTTTTTTTCTTGGTGCAGACACTCTTGGCTATCCAAGATGTAGAAAATAAGTAAGGTTGTGGTTCCAGTTACACCATTCCATCTATGGCTCTGGGAACACAGAAGAGGAGGAGGAGAAGGAGGAGGAGGAGGAGGAGGAGGAGGAGGAGGAGGAGGAGGAGGAGGAGGAGGAGGAGGAGGAGGAGGAGGAGGAGGAGGAGGAGGAGGAGGAGGAGGAGGAGGAGGAGGAGGAGGAGGAGGAGGAAAAGAAATAAGGGAAAGAGGAGGAAGGGCTAAGACATACCATTCTCCAGACTCATAAAGCTGTTGTAATCAGTAACCAACAGCAACTGTTCTTACCTGCACTGGCCTCACATAAAGCCACAGTGTGTGTGTGTGTGTGTGTGTGCGTGTGTGTGTGTGTGTGTGTGTGTGTGTGTGTGTGTGTGTGTGTGTAATAACTAATAATAACACACTTTTTAAATGACCACATTAGTCTGTAATTTCTTTTTAATTGTGTCATTTTATGGTCACATTATGAGCCAGGAAATCTTCCTTCTTTATGCCAAGAAGTATTTTAAATAGTTTTGCTTAATGTTTCTTTGAAGTCCTGACAGAATCCTGTTGATCTGGTCATGGAGTTATCTTAAGGGGAACATTTTAATACATCTTCAGTCTCTTTTCTACTTGTTCTGTTTACATTCATTTTGTTATTTAAATTTGGTATGTTGCATGTACCTGGAAACTCATATATTTCAATTGGAATTCCAATTCAGTGGAATAGAAGTCTTCAGTGTCAATAAAGATAAGATACACCTGTTTATTCATGTCTATGAATTTGATTGTGAAGTTACCTTGGATAATTTTCATGACATAATAAAAAAAAGTTATATATATACTTGGGCAAGTTCATGCAAGCCTTAAACCCAGCACTCAGGAGGCAGAAGCAAGGGTAAGTCTGAGTTCTCGGATAGCCTGGTCTGCATAGTGAGTCTAAGATAGTTGTGAACACAAAGAGAGTCCATGTCTCAAAATAAATATATCCCTGATGAATAATATTTATGCCACCAGAAGCACAGTGCAAGATTCCAGAGGAGGGAATCAAGCAACAGTCATAGGCAGCTATGATGCTTATGAACCATATCAAAGATTATTATAACAAGATAACTTTAAGGGTGCAGGAGTGGTAAGCACACCTTGGTGGTAACCAACACTAGGAAATCTTGCCAGTTTCTGTGTTCCTGAAGGCAGTGAGTCCTCTATTTCTGAGTTTGTCTGAAGGACTGAACAGATCACCTCCCATTATAGCATCTCTTTAGTTTATCTTTTTTTTTTTTTTTTTTTTAAACATCCTCCATTTTAAAGAGTGTTCTTCCAGATGGAGGGGTTTCATCTCAGAGGAAACTGATGCACAGTAAACACTACTCCTGGCTATGAACTCCAAGAACTTGGCATCTTATCACTGAGCACTTGCCCATTATGCTGTTTTTTGTTTTGTTTTATTTTGTTTTTCACACTAATGGAATCAACTTAGCTGTCCATCAACTGACACAAGGGAAACTGAAATGTGATATATACATACCTAGTCGCAAGTGAAAATGACAGGGTGGAATCTGTGGAAAATATGATTAATGAGTGATACCAACTAGGCTTCAAGTGAAACATTGTATTTTCTTCCATATGCTAGTCCTAGCTTCAGACTAAGTTGTACGTGTTCAATAAGAGTACACATGGAAGACAGGAAGCTGAAAAACGAACCATTAAAAGGAGATGAAGAAGAGAGGGTGGATTTTAGAATATAGGTGACATGAAATTGGAATGCAGAATACTGAGGGCAGAGTAGTTTAAATATGTACTGTAATGATGGAGAAAGGAAGCCTACTTAAAGGTCAATTCAAATGAGATACTGATGAAGCTACATGGGAACCTATTATTTTGCAGTCCAAGTTAAAAAAAAATACAGTAAGATAGTAGAATACACATGCTATAAAAGAATGGGGTATCAGATAATATGCTCTAGATGTTTAACTGGGGATGAGGCAGGAAGAAAGGAGGAAGATTGTAGGTCAACCAAAAAAAAGGATGTATGGAGAAGCCTTATGAAATCCCACTATCTTACAAGTTAATAGAAAATAGTTTTAAATCTTTGAATAGAGTATCCCACATGGGTAAATAGTGCTGCTCCCAGACACCAGGGCAGTGAAATGGAACTCTCTCTGTATCAGCTACTGTTTATCTGCCTAGGACTCACTGGACAGGGAGGACCAAGAGGCATCCCAAACAAAAAAATCACTGCCAGTGTTCTTGCTTGGCCACCATAAGGACCATGGTGTTGCTGAAGATACTCAACTCTTTGGTTGCAAGGTACAGAGAGCAATCTTGGACTTACCAGGAAATTCTCCTTACTGGCTAGCTTTCAAAAGACTGCAAAGAAAAGATGTCACTTGTCTTATCAACCCTTTAACTCTGCATCCTGCAATACCGACCTACAAGCCAGGATGTGTGCACTGGCACAATACTGGCACACTGCTTATGGGCATAACCACCTGCCTTGATTAGATCCAAGGATTGCTCCACAAGGGAGAATTCTTATCCTGTACTATAAACATGATTAAAAAAAAAAAAAAAAAAAAAAAACGTGGCTTGGGGAGTACAGGCCAAGGGCAGAACCCACCGATGTCTTGCTAATGATCATGTTGTTAATCTGCCACCTAAATACTTATGTTTATAATTATCAATGTGTACTACACTCATCCTTAGTGAAAGAAGCCTCTTGCAGTTGGCAGTGGGTGCAAAGACTCATAATATTTCAAAAATTACTGAGAACAATCAACTGTGTAAGCCTGGAACATTTTATCATGGCTGCCCCATGAGTCTCCTTTCACTCCATGAAGGTTTACTGGCAGCTAAAGCTGTATTATTTTAGAGTTTTGAGTGAATACTTCCCCATTTGTTCTCAATATTTCAAAACTAGTTTCTATAAGCTATTAGGGATTTCTTTTTTGTTGTTTTTCTGAGACCAGACTGGTCTTGAATTCAGAGTTTAGCCTGACTTTGTCTCCAGAAGGCTGGAGTTAAAGACATGCCTTAGCCCTTAAAGTTTTGTAAGCACAATGAGCATGCCACATTGTCACAGTCACAGGTTATCTCTTTACAGTTTCTCACCTTCTTGCTGTCTTTAAGGTTTGACTCTTGTATGAAGATTTTGAAGGTGAACAAAAAATGAGACTTTATTAGAGCACATTCCTCTTTCTTTCATGATGAATTCTTTTTATGTCTACAATTTCAGAAGTAGGCAATAGGTCTATCAAATTGAATGCATTTCAGGGGTAGGATTTATAATGAACAGCAACACATGGGGATTATATTTGGTATAACTTCATATGGTTTATTAGAACTATGAATTTTGTGATGAATAGCAAAATTAGAGGGCTCTGACACATTTAAGTTATTACAATTTGTTCTCATTGATTTTGTTCTTGTTGTTGTTGTTGTAGAGTTGATGAAGTCCTGCCTATCTTGAAACTGTGTAAATAAGGATGGTCTCTGACTCACACAGATCTTCCTGCCTCTTCATTCTAAGTGCTGGGATTAAAGGCATGCACCACTTCACCTGACATTATTATAAATTTTTGAATACAGAACAAGATAAATGCTCTTATTACAGCATTTACCAGGGACTGTATATATGGCTTAGTGGTTAAAAGCACTGGATGTGATTCCAGAGAACTGGGGTTCAATTCCCAATATACACAATGCTCACAACTTTCTGTTAATCCAGCTTCAGGGTAATCTAATTACCTCTTCTGACCTTGCTAGGCACCAGGCAAACATGCAGTGTACAGAAATACTTGCAGGCAAAGCAACCTTATACCTTAAGAAAAAAATTTTCTCCATTACTTTTAAAGAATTTTATTTCAATATAGACTCTGTGATATTTTTCCAAGATGTAGACCTTCATTAAAAGCATTCACAAGTTTCTTACCTTTGTTTTTATGTGTACTGTTAGAATTTGCAAGCCAAGAATTCCAGATAAATGCTATGTTACAGTATTTACAACAGTATTTTTGTCTCTAGTATGAATTTTCTGGTGTCTTCTAAGACTTGCAATATGGATATAGGATGTATCAGTCTTTGCATTTGTAAGGTTTCTTTCCAGTATGAATTTTCTGATCTGCTCTAAGATATGCACACCTAGTAAAAGATCTGTTGCATTCATTAGAACTGTAAGGTCTCTCTCCAGTATGAACTCTCTGATGCCTTCTAAGATGTGAGTCCCTGGTAAAGGATTTTTCACACACATCTACATTTCTAAGGTTTCTCTCCAGTATGGATTCTGTAATGCCTTTTTAAGACATGGTGTTTCATAAAGGGACTTACCACAATCTTTGCATTCCCACAACATCTCTAGAGAATGATTTTTATGATGCCTTCTAAATCATTAATAGTGGGTAAAGGATCTGTATCACACTCATTGCATTTGTAAGGTTCCTCTCCAGTATGGAGTCTGCAGTGGCTTCCACTTTGTGGAAGCTGATGAAAGACCTTGCCACATACTTCATAACTAGAATGTTCCTTAACACTGTGGATTTTCTGATGTCTCCTGAAACTAGAATAGTGGGCAAAGGATCTGTTACATTCCTTACATCTGTAAGGCTTCTCTCCTGTGTGCAGTTTCTGATGGCTTTTGAGTGCGGAGGACTGACGAAATGACTTTCCACATTCTTTGCATTTATAAGGTTTCTCCCCAGTATGAAGTCTTTGATGCGTTTTAAGACTTGAGCACTGGGAAAAGGATTTGTCACATTCCTTACATTTGTAAGGCTTCTCTCCAGTGTGCATTTTCTGATGGCTTTTAAGTGCTGATAAATGACGAAATGACTTTCCACATTCTCTGCACTCGTAAGGTCTCTCTCCAGTATGAAGTCTTTGATGAGTTTTAAGATTTGTGCACTGGGTGAAGGATTTGTCACAAACATTGCACTTGTAGGGTTTCTTTCCAGTATGTATTCTCTGGTGTACAGTGAGGCTTGTGGCATTACTGAAATATTTTCTACATTCCTCACACTGGTATGGTTTCTCTCCAATATAGATTGCTTGCTGCATAACACTGTATGCAGAGTTGAAATAGTCATCATATTCTCCCTGCCTGTGCTCTTTCTTTGCAGTGTAGAGTCTCTGATCTTGAGTAATGCTGGAACACAAATTTAAAGATTTCTCACAGTCCTTACACATGCAAGGTTCTTCTCCAGTGTGCATGTTTTCATGTCTATCTGGGTTTGATGAGTCAACAGAGGCATCCCTGCGGTTACTGCATGTGTATTTACTAGAGTTTTCTGTAGTTTCATGTGTTCTATAAAGTGCACATGTGGAGGGGTCATGAAGCACTTTACACTGACAATACTCCTTTTCATTATTCACATGTTGATGCACTGGATCACATACGCAATAGTTCTCTGAAAATGAGTACAGTTCATATTAATAGGGCTTACTCCATGTTTAAACATTTCACAAGTGACTGTGACTGTCTCCTTGTTTATGTCAACTAGCAAAAATTTCATAGAGTTCCTGGTACTCACCATTTTCCTTTCACTATAATTGTATGTATTCTTCCAAAAACAGAGTGACAACCTCCAAAGAAGAAACAACTAACTGAGGAATCAACAATTAGCTTTAAGAAGGAGCTCACCAAATGATTATACTTTGAATACATCTTTGTAGTTTTAAATGTTTGTGTTGGTGAAATTATTATAGAAGAGTTTACTCCAATTCTAGCTTCACAGAGTTTATAATTAACTAATGTAAAGGAATAAAGGATACAGTTCAGAAGACCCAATTTCTATAATGATTAAAGGCTTATTTAAAAGAACCAAAGTAGAGTCAAGCAGTGGTGGTATATGCATTTAATCCCAGCACTTGGGCAGGATGATCTCAGTGAGTTTGAGACCAGCCTGGTCTATAGAGGAAGTTCCAGGACAGTTAAGGGTACAGATTGAAACCTTTACTTGAAAAACAAAACAGTTTTAAAACAGGCATCAAAGGGTTACTTTATTTTTCTAAAAAGCACACTATATTCTTCAAAAGTAATGGAAGCAAAGCCATTTTGCCAGATATCAAAGGTGCTAGACTACGGAGCCTGGAGCCTAGAGGCTATATCATTTGAGGCAGAGATGTCATGGGCAACTAGCTATTGCTTATTTCTATCCTTTATTGTCTGAACTCCACACACTACTGTGTTTCTTAACTTTCCTTATAGGGTTGTTCTCAAATCTACTCTCTACACTAACTCCAGAGAATATATTCCAGAAGGGTGTCTGTGTATTCTCCACTGGGAAGAAAATGAAGAATGCAATATAAAGACACACATGCAAGGAAGGCTGTTAAAGAATAATACTACTTCATGGACTCACATTCAATTTAGCATTTACAAGATTATCCCAATCTGATATCAGCATACTCAAATAAAATTGCATTTTGTACTAGTATTCAGTTACCATAATTCAGGTGCAATAAGGCACAACATCTTCTAACAATTACAACAGGCAGGATGCATCCTGGGACCTGAATACTACATTAAGGTAAATGATCAGGAATCCTTTCAAGTGTAATTGAACATCACAAAAGCATTCTCAGCTCTTGCTTTCTCTTTTGCTTGAAGCCATCACTGTTGTCCTGCTCACCCCCTAGCCTACCCTGGCTGTGGCTACTCTCTTCCCTCCACATTCCAGGGCAATCTCATTTGCTGCTCACAGGTGACCAGTCTGACCTTGCATACAATAATCCATGTGTTCTGTGAGGTAGCTCATGACCCATGGCAGAGTTTTCAGAAAAAAATACTGATGTCTAACATAGTACTGGGCTTAGTACATGAAGAGAACACACAGTAGAGTAATCTAGGAATGACTTCTCAATTGGTATTTCCTGTAAGATCTACCATATTTGGGAAGAATTTTAAGTTTGCATATCTTTGAGTTTTTCTCACAGTTAAAACAATGTAAAATACAATGATGGCCATGGAACTTTAAGATGTTAGGTGGAACCAGGCAAAAAATCTGTGACCTAGAGTCTGCCCTGCTTTCAAGACATGCTAGGATAATGTTGGAACACAAATTGTGGGAGCAGCCAACAAATGCCTGATTTTACTTAAGGCTCAATTCACAAGATAAAATGTAGTGGCATCTAGCCTTGCCAGTAAACTTGTGTTGGTGGCCACATCCTTTGGGCGTTGTTTTAGATATATCCATGACCCATTATAAGGTAGAGGAGTGGCTAGCTCTTACTCTCTCGGGTTTTAAAGAACATTGGAAGGGCAGAGACTGCATTTTCTGGAGCAGGAAGACCTCAGCAGTCATTTATTCTTATCTGTGCAAATGCTTCCCTAATAAATACTTAATTATCATTTATCTTAGATCTGGTGGACTCATTTAAACCCCACCTTCAATAGAACCCATGGCAGACACTGCCTTGGTAACCAAGGGCCAGAGACTAGAGAGCCCAGAGACCTAGGATAAACCAAAAACCCACCAATGTAAAAAGAAAAAAAAAAAAAGTATCAATAAAGTGACTCCTAATGATATACTGCTACACTCACAGATTAGTGCCTTAGTCAGTTATCATCTGAGAAGCTTAGTCCTGCAGCAGATGGAACAGATGCATATACCCACAGCCAGACAGTATGTAGAAGATATCCCCATCAGATCCCACCCTTCAGAGCTCAGGGAACTCTGAAGAGGAGGTGAAAAGAGTTTAAGAGCCAGAGTGGATGAAGCACAACAGAAGAACAAGGCCGTCTGAACCAATTAGCCAAGTGCATGGTTCTGCACCAGGCCCTCTACATGTGCATTACAGTCTTATCATGGGACCCCTGAGTATGACAACACATGGGTCTCTGATGTTCATGTCTGTTCCTAGGATTCTTTTCCTTCTGTTGGTTTACCTTGTTCAACTTCAATATGACAGTGTTTACTTTATCCTATATTTTGTTTTGTCATGCTTGGTTGTTATCTCTTAAGAGCAAGTTCTTTCCCTCTTTCCCTCCCCCATTCCCTTCCTCCCTCCCTTCCTTCCTTCTTTCCTTCCTTCCTTCCTTCCTTCCTTCCTTCCTTCCTTCCTTCCTTCCTTCCTTCCTTCCTTTCTTTTTTTCCCCCTAAGAGGGTTTCTCTGAATAACAGCCCTTGATCACCTGGAACTCACTCTGTAGACCAGACTGGCCCCAAACTCACAAAGAACTGCTTGCTTCTGCCTCTAGAGTGCTGGGACTAAAGGTGTATGCTACTACATCAGGCTCCAAGCCCATTCTTTCGTAATGAGAGACAGAAAGGGGGTGGATATTGAGAGGAGGATAAATGAGGAGGAGTACAGGGAACAAAAAAGTATAATCAAGATATACTGTAAGGAAAAAAGTCTACTTCAATGAAAGGGAAAAAAAATGATAAATAAGATATGGGTGGAAATACTTTATGCTACAGAGTTTCTGAATGCATCTTGGAACCAGTGAAGGGTGCATGACACCTCTAAAATGGGAATGGAAAATGGAAAGAAAATAACAAATATGAAGAATAAGTTCTCTGCTACCTCCAAACTTTCCCTAGTCTTCTATTGTTTCCAAAACAGCTTAACAGAGAGTTCCCAACCTATAAAGTCAGTACACAGAAAACCAGAGTTAGGAATTCTCCAAGCAAAATGTTCTTACCCACATAGAGCAGGTTGTTGTAATTCTCCAATATCACATCAATGTACAAAGCCCTCTGAGCTGAGTCCAGGCATTCCCACTCCTCCTGGGAGAAGTCTACAGTCACATCCCTGAACGTCAACAGACCCTGAAGTGAAAAAAAATATAGTTTGACCAAGTGATACCAGACAGAGTGCTTTCCTGGATATTAGGAGACTTAAAGAAATTAGAGAATTAGATGAGTGAAGACAATTACTCAAAAGGATGATTTCTCATATAGTCACATTCTATAACAGGTTTTTTAATTCAGTGAAAACAGAATGCCACAATATTCTCAAAAGCAATATACACAAAATACATTTAAGGTCTAGACACAGTTATCTGTTATGGTTGCTGTATTTATGTCCTATACATGCATCAGAAGGAAAATTCATGATGAGGAAATGTGCATTAAGTACTGTACCTGTAGATCATTCTAAAACACTGACACTGAATTAATCCTGTGTGTACTGGGGCCTCACATGACTGTATTCTAACAGGATTAGTTGGGATGTTTACTCTAGGTCGAATGACACACCATTACAGAGAGAAGGGGTTGATATGGGAGGCAGAGTCAATGACTGACCATATAAGCAGAGTTCTAGATTTTTTCCACAGTAAAAAGGAGTATAACAACACTGCATACTGGCTATTGTAACATTAACATATAAAATACAAAATAAACATATAAACATATAAAATCATATAGTTTATGAATTAATTTTAGGAAAATATTTGAGCCCCTACCAAGCAGATGTAAAATCCACATCAGCCACATTTGCTATAGCCTAAACTTGTCCTAACAGTATATATAAGGCAGCAACTTAGACAAATAATTTCAGAAGTTTAGAAGAAAATTTCACCACCAAAGAGCTATAAACATTGAGGGAAGTCCAAAAGCACGTTAAATAGTATTTAAGCTACAGCTAAGCATGCACATATAAGTGAAATAAGTGTGGATGCATTCAAGAATGACATAGATTTCTTGTGAGTAAATGGGTATATTAAATTGTGTGAGAATTACACTCACTTTCAGTGATTTGCAAATGTATAGAGCACAGAAGAACAACTCAGGAGAAAATCTGAGCTACTGTGTCTAAATTTTATAATTCTCAATGTGTTCTTTTTTAGTACTTATGCTGTATTGTCTAAGAGTGTTTATGATTCTTCCTTTATTCCTCTGGAAATGTAAAGCGGTAACACATTCTGTTTGAGCTATGAGTCAGGGATAGAAATGCAAACCTGTGGGTCAGAGCCCATTCCCCAAGTCTCTACTTTAAAACACTGCAGCTTCAGGGTGGGGGAGTTCAGCCATGAATCTCACAGAAACAGACTACAGCAAAGCAATCATGAAGAATACTATTTCTGCATCAAATGTGATGGCTTCTGCACATCAGTCAATACCCCAAGACATTTTTGCTGATGCATTCCACATAATGCTACATAATGAGTCCCAGCCACAAAGGGCTGAACAGTGGGATCCTGTTTAGGGCGAAAAGTAAAAGAGAAATAAAAAATATTGATTTCTCTACTTTGGAAAATTACCAATGAACATTCTAACCAAGTGATTGATGTGAACAGCAATTGTAATTGAAGAAAAGCAACGCACAACAGAAAGATGCAATGTGACAGGGTTCAAGCAGAGGAGTTTTTTAATTGAGGAAAGGGATCATTAAAAAGGGAAAAGGAGAGGAGAGACTGGTTTCCTGGGACAGGAGTAGTAGGAGAGAGGAAAGAGAGGCGGAGGGGGGGGGAAGCAGAGGGGGGGGTGAAGAGAGAGAGAGAGAAAGGATGGAAGGTAGGCAAGGCCTTTTAAAAGGGAACATAGTGAATGTGCACAGGTGGTGCTTTTAGTGGCTGCAGCTGAGGGCATAACTGGTCAGAGAACCCCAAGGACAGGTCAGTACAGATGCCTGAGTACTAACAGCAATTCTCTTGAGATAAATAGGTAGCAGGTGTCAATAAACACATGGACACATCATCACTGTTGTGGTATTAAATACCAAAGAGAAATACAGGTAGAAGTAGACTATAATCTGAATCTAGGCTCAAGAACATCAATTTCATGGCAAAAATGAAGCCACATATCCCTGCCAGGTTCTGTACAATCTAGTGTTATGAGTAGTTTTCCCCCAGCCTGGTCCCACAGCTGTGCCAGCCCCAAATTGCTTTCCCACAGCTGAGCCAGCCCCAAATTACTTTCCTATTGGCTAACAGGGCTTTAGTCATTAACCAATAATTATTTGCAGAATAACCTCTCCCATCAATCTAGTGTGCTTAATCATTAATATTAGGAACAAAGTATTATTTAGTATTAAGCACCAAGATATAACTCTCTTTAATTCTATACATTTCTAAGATGTTGTGGAACAAGACCACGTGTTTTGATATGCATTTTTATAACCATGGTTCAAGGAAATGGGACAGATCATAGAACCCACAAGTAGCACCTACATGGTACATGAAGAATCTCAGAAATAATACATATGATATAGTACATTAAGTATAGCAATAAGGCACCAACATACTTTTTAGTTCATGTGTGACAGTGGAAATATTTTCAAAGTTACAGGTTGTAAGTCCATACCGAATATTTGACATAAAAAAAGAAAAATATTAGTGGTAGGGCAGAATTATGAAAAGTGGTAGAAGATATGTGGATTTACAGACTTGTATTGTATACTTACAATCATAAAGATAGTCTAGTATGATTATAAAAACAGACAGAAGAGTAACAATAGGATAGAAGTCCCAGAAAGAAAAACAGAAAGCTATGCTTAATTTGTAATAAAGGAGGCAAAAAGAGATTATAAAAATACAGCCTTTCAAATGGTGCTGGCAAAACTGGTCCAGTAGGAGAATGAAATTAGATTCTTACCTTTCATCTTGCATTAAAAAAAAAAAATCCACTCAAAATGGATCAAAAACCTTAATTAAACCAGAAACACAGAAACCTAGAAAACATAGGGAATACCCATGTGGATATTGGGATGGGCAAGAACTTACTAATTAGAAAGAACACCAACAGCACAGGAACTAACCCAAGTATCAACAGATAGGAGTACATGAAAATAAAGAATTTCTATTTATCAAAAGAAATAGCAGAATGGGAGAGGATCTGTGTCAGTGGCACTTTGGATAGGGGCTCATAGCCAGTATTTACCAAGAACTACAGAATTTATATGCCAAGGAAATAGAATCACAAACCAACAAATGGGAAAATGAACAGAATAGAAACAGAAATGACTGATAAATATTACAAAAATCATACGAAATCACTAAAAACCCATCATGGAAATGCCAACTCAAATTACTTTGAAATACTGCCTTAAGTGAGGCAGGACAGCTGTCATCAACCAACCTGACAAAAAATGTGAGAGAGGATATCAAGACAAAAGATCCCTCATTAACTGTTGGAGTGTAGGTGTGTGTGTGGGGATTGTGATACAAATTAATATGACCATTGTAGAAATCAGTTTGGAGATCATTTAAAAAAAATTAGAGATGGAATTAGTGTCTAACTCAGTTATGTCAGTCCTGGGCATATATTAAGAACTCTATACTCCCTTATAAATCTATTTATAACCCACATTTGCTGCTGCTTTATTCACCTTAGGAAAGTACTGGAACCATTCTAATTGCCTATCAACAGATGAATGAATAGTAAATATGATATATATATATATATATATACACACATATACATACATACATACATACATACATACATACATACATACATAAATATGTAAAATGGAATTCTGTTCAGCTAAAGAGAAAAATGTAATGAAAATTTGTAGAAGAATGGTTGGACTTAGATTGTGTAATAGTGAGGTCATAAAGTCTCAGAAAGTAAGAAATCACATTTTCTCTCACATGCAGAATCTAGCCAATTACAGATATTTATGGAAACAAGGTACATGTGCGCACAGCTAATGGACCCCTAGACTGATAGCCGGGAAACCAGCATTAGACCGACTTAGACCCCCTGAACATGGGTCTCAGTTAGAAGGCTTGGGCAGTCTAAGGAACCTCTGACAGTGGAAATAGGATGTATCCCTGGTACACAAAAGGACTTTGGGAGCACATTCCCCATGGAGAGATATGCCCTTAGCCTAGAGTCAGGAGGAAGGGCCTAGTCTCTACTCCAAATGACATGACAGATTTTGTTGATTCCTTCCTGGAAGGCATCACCCTCCCTGTGGAGTGGGGGTGGGGAACATGGGAGGGAGGAAGAAGGAACTGGGATGGATATGTAAAATAAGAAAAAAATAATTTAAAAAAATTAATGTATATATCAGCCTGTGTGTGTGTAATTATCAGAAGCAGAAAACTGGGGCTGTCAATATCTCAAACTGTTACATTTCTATAAAAATAGTCGACATGAACACTGACCTGCAACAGATTAACAGGAGAATCAGCCATTTCTTTCTGTTTATCTTCTTTGAGTTTCTTTTTCAGGAACAAGGAATAGATAGATGGCTTGCTGGCCTTTCATATAAGGGTTCAAAAAGCAAGAGCAAATATTAATACTGAAAATTGTTAAGAAAAAAATGTCAAACCACATAAAAAGAACCCAAGCAACAGAATATGACCAGGTATCCAGACAATGATCCCAAGTCCAGGAGGCCATGGAAAGACATTTAAAGCTTAGGGAAAAATCATTATCAACTGTACTGTTGTAACTAGAAAAATACTCTCTTAAAATTGATGGAGACACAAGTGCATTTCAAGATAGTTCCAAGTTAATACAATTCATTTCACTAAAGCAGCACTGCAGATTAGGAGAATCAGAGGAATCATCTGTGATCACATAGGAAATAATAAATTTCATGTGAAGAATAGATAAATACAGGAGAAATGGGAAGTAATCATCCATGGGAAAAAAATAAACCACCATCTCTCAGAGAAGGAAGAATACTACCAATAACCCAACCAGTAGCAACATAAAAAAATAAAAAGCATAGTGAATAAACACCTTATGAATAAAATATCTAGCCACTCAGATAATCAATAAGAAGAATCCTCAATTAAACAACAACAACAAAAAATCCTCATCTAAAACAAGTCAAGCACATGACCCAGGTGTTCCATTACTTGGCATATATTTAAAGGATTTGACATCCTACTCCACAGATACTTGCTCAGCCATGTTCACTGCAGCTCTATTAACAATAGGTACAAAAAGGAAACAACCTAAATGTCCTTCAACTGAAAAATGAATAGTGAGAATATGGTACATAAACATAATGGAATACTACTATTCACCTGCAAAGAAATTGAAATATTGGCTTTTAAGTTAAATGGATGGATCATGCTGAGTAAAGTAACACAGATCCAGAAAGACAGGCATTGCATGATCTGTCTCATAAGAAGTTTCTAGCTCCAAATGGTCAAATGTGAGTATACAACCTGGAGTGACTGCAGTAACCAGAAAACTAAAATGAGAGAATTGTGGTATGTGAAGGACTAATGAACAGGAGAATTAAGAGAGAACAAGTGATCTGAAGTAGGAAAAACAGGGAGAGAAGGCACAGACATAAACACAGAAGGAGGGTAAAACAAAAGGATGACTGAAACAGTCATAAGGAATCATAGTATTGTCAGATACCTAAAAATGCCTATGATGCATAAGTTTGTATAAGCATAAATGTTGAATGTGTAAATGTCCTGCCCATAAGAGCCATACATATTTTAATAAAACCACCAACATCAGGTATAAGAAGCCTGCTTTGAACTTGTTGGTATAAGCTGTCCAAGACATTTCCAAAACATTACAGGTTATTGCTGTTGCTCATCTTTGCTTCCCAGCTTCCTATTGGATTAAGACCCTCTCACCAAGAGGGAATTCATGCCGGGTACTGGAAACCAAGCCAGTTTACCCAGTGCTAGTGAAGTCAAGCACCTTGTAAGAGAACCCACAATCATTACTTTACTAAGTCAGTATAATCCCTAATAGCACTCTAAATATTTATCCTTATTCCCACGGATAAATATAGTCCTCATCGTGGAAAGTTCTTTTTGCAACACATGGGGATTATTACAGAAAACCACAATCAGTCAAATGCAGAGTTGTCATGCTCAGTCTCCACTGACACATAAGCAACACAACACCTTCAATTCAGGCTCAGGGATCACTGAAAGAGAGGGCTGGAAACATTGTAAGAGCCAGAGGAACAGTATTTGCTGACAATGTTTCTCCTAGAAATGTCAGAGAAGCTACATGCATGAAATCTTACAAAATGGCTGCCTAAACATGAGCTGAACAAGGACAACACCAAGAGACACGCTAACATGGAAGGGAGAAAGCTCATTAGGCCTCAACTCTAGCAAAACACTAAAGAATTCCGAGAGCTGAAGAAATAGTTTTTCCCGGAGAAGAGTACACCATACGGTTATCCAATACCAAGTGTTTTTCCCTGAAAATATACAGAGCAGGTTGTATTTTTATGTTTAGGAATACACACAAACATACAACAACAATTTAAGAAAAAGTTTTTAAAAAATAATAATAAATGCCTATGTAAGAGAAAGATAATTGGATCATTTACATAAAAATGACTAGAGTGGTTCTATACCATTTTCTATTATACTTAACAGGATGCTAGAGTGATGGCTCAATGGTTATGAGTGCCAGATTTTCTTGCATAGATCCAGGTTCCATTTCTAGAACCCACACTGTGGCTCCCAACTGTCCAAAACCCCAATCCTAGCATGCTCATGATGTACAGTCATACATGCAAACAAAAACACTCACATACATAAAACATAAATATCTAGATATAAAATGTTATAAAGCTCAAGCTATCCCAATGTGATTTCAGATAACACTGCAGATCCACACAATCAATAGCATCATGGGAGTGGAGGAAGACGGACAAACAGCCCAACATTATAGAGCAGCAGATCCAGCAATGACAATGGGAATGATACCAAAATACCATGATCTTGTGTTTACAGACTAGACAGCCTCTTCAACAGAGGCACTGGGAAAGGTATGTAGACCACATACATAATGTTCATAAGTACATGAACCTGGTTCAATTCTCCCCTACTATACAATGAATCACAGGCCTTCATTATGATCTGAAACCGGGAATCCTGAATCCTGCAGAGCAACACAAAGGGGCAATACTTGATACAAGAACAGGAACCAACAAATAGTTCTGTGTAAAATTAGAAACATCCAGGGAAATGGTAATAATTAAAAGTATGATGAGACAGTCTATAGCTATCTATTTATACTACAATTGGTAAAAACTCACAACCTATCAAAATTTGCAAAGGAACCAAATGACAATATAATAAGTAAGCAAATGAATTAATAGGCCATGGTAATAGCAATCAAAATAGCTAGTACCTACATTTTTAATGTACCTATTAAAAAGCTCTACAGTGCAGATCATAAGATAATGTAAATTTAATATACAGATTCCAATTCTGTCAAGTCAACGTCCACACTCAAGTTTCTAAACAATAACAAACACATTTCTTTCAGTAACTTCTTGAAATGAAATCAAATAATATCCTGAAATAAGCAGATATAAGCAGACTACAATTTAAAAAAAAAAAAAAGATACCCGAGAAAAAAAAAGACATATTTTCTATCAAAAGATTCATTTCATATCTAAAGATACAAAATACTGGAAAAGGAAAGTTTTTTTTTGTTTTTTGTTTTTTTTTAAAAAAGTACCATGCCTATATATAGCTGTTAAAGACAACAGACGATCGTTGTTATCACAGTGACAGAAAAATCAAGACAAAAGTATTAAAATATAAAATAAGCAGTAGTAGCAAATGATGAAATGGATTAACATGGGTGCATGTCACAAAAGCTGGAGTGCAGAATCCACAGCAGAGAGAAAACAGGAGAACATATAAAACATGTGAAAACTGACACACTGGCCCATGCTCTTTTCAAACACAGGAAGATAACCTAGAAGGGCTGTCTTCTCTAAGACTCCAAGCGATTCCTACCACTATCCTATTTGCCTGTTTTACAGAAAGTAATCCTGAAAGTGCCAAGGAACAGCAAAAAGACAGAAAATACAATGAGGATCAAATTTAGAGGTTATCTCACAGTATATTACACTTAAAGCAGTGGAAGCCACTTGTAATTGTCATGGCCACAGACAATAGGAGATATCAATGGGCAAACAGCATAGCTGGAGTTTAACAGTCTGCAAATATACTTCCTGATTCTTATAAAAACTCTGTTGGCATTATTTTCAGCAATGGAGAAATAAACACTAAAAGGTAGAGAATGTAGTAGAATATCAAAGCTCCAAAATTCTGAAAACAATATATAAACCTAAAAGTTTTAATCCTCTTTTTGTTTTCAGAGAGACAGCTCATTTTACTGTTCCAAGAGTAAGGTATGTAAGGGTTCTTTTATTATTATTATTAATTATTATTATTATTTATATACAAATCCCAGTATCCCAGTTCCCCCCTTCTCTACTTCCACTCCCCTACCTTCCCCGGTTCCATCCCCCATCTGCTCCTCAGAGAGAGTAAGGCCTCCCATAGGGAGTCAATAAAGTCTAACCTATCACCACACTGAGGCAGGATCAAAGGCCTTCTTCTTGTGTCTATGCTGAGCAAGGTATCTATCCATAGAAAATGGGCTCCAAAAAGTTAGTTCATGAACTAGGCATAGATCCTGGTCCCACTGACAGTTTGGGCCACAAACTGCCCAAACCATCCACTGTCACTGAAGTACAGGGGGACTGGTTCAATTCTATGCAGGTTCCCCAGCTGCCAGTCCAGAACCAGTGAGCTCCTACTAGCTCAGGTCAGCTGTTTCTGTGGGTGTCCTGATTAGGGTCTTGATCGCTTTGCTCATATCGCTCCTCCCTCTTTGACTAGACTCAGGGAAGTTGGCCTTGAGGTTAGTTGTGGAATCTACTTCCATCAGTTACTGGATGAAGGTTCAGTGATGACAATTATGGTAGTCCTCACTCTCACTACAGGGGAAGGCCGGTTCAGGCGCCCTCTCCAGTACTGCTTAGAGTTTTATCTGGGGTCATCCTTGCGTATTCCTGGGAATTTCCTCAGTGCCAGGTTTCTCGCTAATTCCGTAACAGTTCTGCATTAATTTTCATCATTTTGTAACACATTAAATCACAGAAATGAAAATGATTTAATAATGGTATGAAGACATGGCCAGTGATGTGAATGAGTGAGGACAGCACCACTCGCATGCTTGGTCATATAAAATTGTCCTTGCCTCCATTATCAGTTCTTCTGTAGGAACTGTTCTCACACCTACAATGGGATAACCGTGAGACCTTTCTCACTGAAAGTCTCCAGAGTTATTTCTGGTGAAATAGAATTGGGAAAAACTGAGTTCATGCCCCACTTACACATTCACTTGCACCCCTTCACCAATTCCTCCAGCACACCTGGATCCTTGGCTGCTATCTTCTCTCTCTTCACCTTTGAGGACTTTTTGCTCCACAAGTGAGCAGGTCTGGGTGATCAGTGAGTGCTGCAAGTGAGAAAAGACTCTTTAGAAAGCACCTGGATTTCTAACACAGTACTGTGCTCAGCAGATGAAGACAGAAGCCTACAGATGATCCCCTAATTGCCATGCAGGGTCAGAATACTGAAAATATTTAGAAAGCATTTTCAGCGAGTATGACTTGAATCCCAATCTCAGTCACAGTGTGGTTAAAACTCAGGAGCAGAAGTGGAACTGAATGACTGGAATGACAATTGACAATCTTATACACAAATGAATTAGTGAATTTATCACAGACCACATATGATGGAAGTCTTACATCTCTCAAAGGGACACACACTTGCAGGTTGGCTTGCTATGAAAGCCTGAGGAGCAAGGAAGACTGTGAGCAAACTATTCTCACCCAGAAACCAGACTGCTGCAACTCTGCAACATCCAGTCTCTGTGCAAAGCCCTCAGGGGAGGGTCTAGGCACTACCCAATCTTTTGCAAGAAGTCCACAATCACACTACTAGCTGCCAACAGACCACGATGTAAAACACAAAAGTTTGAACACTTGTACTTGTATTGGTACACACCTTTAATCCTAGCATTGGGAAGACAGATGTGGGTGTAAATCTGTAAGTTCCAGTCCAGCTTGGTCTACATGGTGAATTCTGGGCCAGATAGAGCAACACAGTGAGTTCAGACCTCAAACAAAACAAACGTAAGAATAAAAAAATAACAGTTTGGCCATGTGTCCATTGTGGTTTTCTGGAAGTAAGGAGACAAAAAGACTATTGTGGGCATTTTTTCTGATATAGGTGAATGATCATATTTATTCAAAAGATGCTTTGTTTATTATTCTATATTAAAATATCTTTTCATTTCTTCCTTTCCTCTCTTTCTCCTTCCTCTCTTTCTTTTTTTTCCCCCTGAGATAGGGTTCCTCTGCGTAGCCCAGACTGTTCTTAAACTCACTCTGTAGACTAGAATGGCCAAGGAACTCCAAGATCCACCTGTCTCTGCCTCTGGCGCACTAGGATTAAGGATGTGTGCAGCCACCACCACCAGGCTTATAATGAATGCCCTTTCTAACTGTGAATACACTATTACTTAATACCTTCAAACAGCATACTGTGGTTTTCCAGCCTCTAAACTGCAACATTAAGAACTCAGCACAAAAAAACACACATTTTTGTAATTTATTTACTTACTTATTTATTTATTTATTTATAGACAGGGTCTCACCATGTAGCTCTGGCTGTCTTATTTATTTATTTATTTATTTATTTATTTATTTATTTATTTATTTATAGAGTCTCACCATGTAGCTCTGGCTGTCCTGGAACTCACTATGTAGACCAAGATGGCCTCCAAGTTACTGAGATCCACCTGTCTCTGACTCAGGAGTGGTGTTATTAAAGGTGTGTGCCACTGGCAAGGACACTCTTTAGAATGTTGTATTTACATCACAGAGTGCTTATGTCTCAGTTGAAAAATTAATGGTGGATAAACATAAAAAAAGGTTTATTTTTAAATGTTAACATTTACAGCCATATGTGTGGAACTCTCAAAAATATATTTTTGGATTCGATTCAATGTGCAGGCATTGCTGTAGGTTAATAAGCCAGTGAAAGACTCTGGCCCTGCCCTGCCTTAGAACAGAGACTGTTGCCAAGTAGTACAATAAGATGGCAGGCATTGCAGCTCTGAAGGGAAAGGTATCCTGGCAGTTGGGGGCCAAGAAATACAAGTCAGACTGAAAAACACAACTCACGGAAGAGATTTATTGGGAGGGAAACACAGTCTCTATTCTGAGAACTTAGCAAAGAACTGAGCAGGAAGTTGACTTGGTATAGTTTCTTGGGAGTGGGTGAAGGGGGGACAGAGCTTTCCAGAGATTTTGTTGCCTGGTCTTGGAGTAAACTCAGGGATTTGCTGGGATTTTGTGGCCAGGAATTAGGCATTTCTCTTTCCCCTGTAAAGCAAGACCTGACTATTTTCCTGCCTCAAGGGGCACAAATGGCAATTATGACCCTTAGAAGAATCAGGGGGATGGGAGGTGGGGCAGGGCCTAGCCACTCATGTGCCTCAAGTGGCTTACAACCTGGAAATCAAGCCCCACAATTAATAGACATACAATATTTCAGCATTAAGCAGTACTTCAGACAGCACTGTACTTTTCCAGTATCACGCTGCACATGATCCAAAGCCACCATAAAAGCCCGACCCTCCGCCTAATCTTCTACTCTCTTCCCTTCCTATGTCGTCTCCCCCCTCCCCCAATACCCCCAATAAATATCTTGCATGAGGTTCGCTGAATGGAGTGCCTTTCTTGTATTCCTTTATACCGGACTTCAAAGATTCTCTTGCTCTCAAAACAAAACAAAACACCCTTACACTTCCTCTCAGGACTAATATCTAAAAGCTCTCCCGGGATGTTAAGTCCTAGGTATAACACAGAAGTTAGCAAGAATGATGTAAATCTCAAGAGTTTTTTTCTTATCACCACAGCAAAAAGAACCGTGTTTGCAAACATCAACACATAAATTCAAATATTCTAGTAGGTTATTTTTATGAGACTATTTGGCATTCAGAAGATCAGTGGGGGGGGGGGGGGCGGGGACATCAGGATTGGTCCAGGTCATATTATTTGAAATTTACCGACAAGGGAAAGACATCCACAGCAATGTCTCTCACCCGGCTTCCTTACTGACAGCAGAGGAACCGCTCGCACCCGGGTCCCCTCCCTCCCGGGTCCCAGCCCCGCGGCTCCTCTGACCTGGGAGGCTCCAGGGCCGCCGGGCTGCGGTTCCCGCCACTGCGCTGCTGGCTGTGACTTTCCCAGGCCGCCCGCGCGGAGACTGCGGCTCCGGAGTCTTCAGGTCCCCGCCGCGTCCTCCGCACCCGGGTCTGCAGCGCAGGATTCCACACCGTGCAGGACCCGGAGCAGCGGCAGGGAACGGGCTCTGGGCACTGCTGTCTTCGGCTCCTCAGTACAACTTGTCGGGCCTCATTAAAGCGACTTCCCAGCTTCCGTTCCGTCAGCCCTCTAGCCCCTCCCACTTATGCTGTTCCTCTACACCTGACCAATGGCAAACAAACGCCACCATCAGCTGTTTCCGGGTGAGTGTGCGTGCCCTCCCTCCCCCGTCGGAACCGGTCCCTCCTACTCCGTCTCCCGTCCCCTCCCGCACATCTGCAGCTGTCAGGCTGCCCTGGACCCGCTCTGCGCAGACTCCCCACGCGCTTGCTGCCAGCCTAGACCAGAACTGCATCCAGGAGGACGCTGCACCCCGGATCTGACCCCACAGTGAACTCTGAAACCTTCAGAGAAAAGTCAGACAGCATAACCTCGACTTGTCAACCAGCCTCCTGGGCTACATTCTTACAGCAAACGGTGACAGGCTAAATTCAGATGCCAGCGTCCCATCGCTAACACAGACACGACAAGCCAGAACCAGACATTGCAATTGTGCCTTGGGGAAAGACATTTCAGGAACTTGGATTTTGAAAAGAAATAACTGTCCCAAGAAGTCAGCGGTCAGCGCATTGCTAACAGCCCAGGGCTGAGTTCATCCTGCACTGCATGGCTCTCACCACTACACGGTGATCTTGCCATTTTACTAACTCAGAAACAAGTTTGTCTTCTGCGAACCATCGAAAGGTGGTTTGAGATAAAATTTAGACCTCCCCACACCTACCCCCACCCATCCCCAGAAGAATGCAGAGACTCTTGCTCTCCCAGATGCAGAAAAGAAGTTGAATACTGAGGAAGAGGAGGAGAAAAGTAAATGAGAAGGGAAAGAGGAGGGAGGGCTAAGACATGAAGTTCTCTAGACTCCATACAGCTGTTGTAATCAGTAACCAACAGCAACTGTACTTACCTGCATTGACCTCACACTAGACCACAGTCAGTCTAGGAAAGGGAAAGGCTCTCAGGGCCCCACCCTTTACCTCTCCAATGTTGTCTATGGATGGATTGTAGGAGAAAAATGACTGCCTTTAGCTTGCAGTCCTCTACTGAGCAAGCAGGCTCCAACACATAGCTCATAGATGGCCCTGGTTAATCTCAGCAGGTCTCAAAGCTAAATGAATGGAGATGAACACAGTAGAATTTTTTTTTTTCCAATGGTGGACCAGGATAATAGAGAGGTAAAAGTGGAATCTCTCTCTCTCTCTCTCTCTCTCTCTCTCTCTCTCTCTCTCTCTCTCTCTCTCTCTCTCTGTGTGTGTGTAATAGCTGATAATATTTTTAAATGGCCCATCAATTCCTAATTTCTTTTTGATTGTATCATTATCTGGTTTAATACCAGGCAATACTAAGTCAGGAAGTCTTTCTCCTTTTTTGTGCTAACAAGTATTTTAGGTAGCTTTACTATTAGTGTTTCTTTGAAGATCTGATAGAATCCTGTCGTTCTAGTTCTAGAGTTGTCTTAAGGGGCTTCAGTCTCGTTTCTACTTGTAGTTCTGTTTACACTATTTACTTTATTTTTTCTTAATTTGGTATATTGCATGCACCTGGAAACTGATAAATTTCATTGAGAGTTTCCATTTAAGTGGGAGGGAGTTTTTAATGTCAGTAGAAATAAGATCTACTTGATTACTCATGTCTATCATTTGTGTTATGCAGTTACCTTCATTCATTTTTCAAGACAGGAGAAGAAAAAGTTATATATAGTTGGGCAAGACCATGCAAGCTTTAAAACAAGCACTCAGGAGATAGTATCAAAAACTCTGAGTTCTATGCCAGCCTAGTCTACACAGTAAGTCTAGGAGAGCTGGCAATACACAGAGAGACTCTCTCTCAAAATGAAGCAAAGTCCTCCCTGAAGAATAGCATTTATGCTACCAGGAGCACCATGTAAGCTCCCAGAGGAGGGAACCAAGCAACAGTCCTAGGCAGCTACAATGCTTATGGACCACATCATAGATCTTCATGGCAGGATAACTTTGAGGGTACAGTAGTGGCAAGCTTGATGATAACCAACAGCTAATTGGACTTAAGTCCCTTTTTTCAGAAGTGAAACCATGACTGCTACTGGAAACGCCATTACCTACTCAGTACTGGTGAAGACATGAATCTTGGAGAACCTATAACCACTGCTATTAAACCTGCACAATCCCTCACAGAAATCTAATCATTTCCCTTGTACCCAAAGGTAAGTGTATTCATCACTTCTCATTAAGGAAGCTTCTCTTTGCAACAGACAGAGACCACTACGAAAACCAACAGCTAATGAACATGCAGAATTGTGGAGGTCAGGCCCCATGACTCCATCTACAGAATACTCCTGCACCTAATGCTCAAGTGACATCGTTTTGAAGAGGGGATAGAAAGATTGTAACAACCACAGATTCATGCAGTTTGCTGTGAAATTGTCTCCTAACAATGCAAGAAGTGATTTCCATAAAATTTTAACTACATGACCACCCAAATGGAAACTGAGCAAGGACACAAACAATGGACATGCCAAATTGAATGGGGAAAAAACCCACAAGGCCTCAACCCTGCACAGAGAACCATAGGCAACTGAGGAATAACAAGAGTGTGGGTGAGGGGTTACTCATAGAAGCACAAAGGACTCAAGGACAGCACCCTGTGAGGGTGATGGCTAATGAAGCTGGAAACCTGAGGATCCCTGCACAGCTTGGTTGCAGATCAAGGGAGGCTGGAAGTGTCTTCATGCCACTCACTACCTCCTCCAGGCAGCTTGCCTTGTCTGGCCCATGCAGCTTGACTGGTGTCTGCTTGGTGGCTGGTCTGAGCATCTATGCAGCTAAGCTCGTCTTGAGTGTCATCAGTCCTTACTCATTATATATGCTTGAGACATGCGGGCACTAGTGAATTTTGCCCATTCCTGCAACTTCCCGAACCTATTGACTATTTTTGATCTTTGGAAGCTTCTCTGCAGGACTGAATGTATCACCTCCCATTAGAGCATCCCATAACTTTCCCTCTCTTTTAATATCCTGTGTTTTAAGGAGCTTCCTCCAAGATGGAAGGGTTTCATCTCAGAGGAAACTGATACATAATAAGCATTCCAGGACATGAACTCCAAGGACTTTGCATCTTACCAATGAGTAATTGCACATTATGTTCATGTTGCTTTATTTTCAAGTAATCTAGGAAATGGAACAAATTAAGATGTTCATCAGCCAACACATACGTAATTGAAATGTGATACACATCAGAGAGCAATATTGCTCAGCTGTAAACAAAAAATGTACATGTGGAATATGGATGAAAATATAGGCAACTGATAAATGAGTGAAAGGTTAACTAACAGATGTTCTCATGTCAGTCATAGCATCAAACTTGTAGTTTTGTGTGTTCAAACAAGAATATATATAGAAGTCATCGACCTAGAAATGGGCCATTAGTGGGAAATGGAAGAATAGAAGGTGGATAGTAAAATATAGGTTATGTGAAATTAGAAGGCAGAATACCATGAGCAGAATGGTATTCAAAAATGTATTGCAGTGAAGGGAAGAGAGGGGGCTGCTGAAAGGTAAACTCAAATGAGATGTCTGTGAAGAAGCTACATTGGAACTTACCATTTTGCAATCCAACTGAAAAATATGAGAGTGTAGTAGAATACATGTATTAAAAGAATGGATGGTGTATATTAAATGTTCAACAGGAAGAAAAGAGGAAGAGTGGGTGGGTCAATCAAAAGGAAGGATGTATGAAGAAGCCGTATGAAATCCACTGTCTTACAAATTAATAGGAAATACAATTTTTAAAACTTTGACCAGAGGTGTTCTACATAGATAAATAATGCTTCTCCCAGACATGAGACCTATGGAATAACATTCTCTGTGCCAGCTAATGTTTATCTGCCTAGGATTTACTGGTCAGGGAGGCCACAGCGGCACCGCAAACAAAACATGTCATTGTAAGTGCTTTTTTTTTGACGATTTTTGCAGCTGAAGATACAAAAACAATTTGGTTGCAAGAGTGCATTCTTGAACTTATCAGGGAACTGTCCCTGGTGATTAGCTTTTGTAGTACTAGAAGGTCTTGTGAGGGCTTCTGGCTGAGAAAAGATGTCAATGGTCTAACCTGCCCCTGGACCCTGCATCCTACATTACCAACCTACAAGCGATGCTCGCAAACTACTCCTGGACATAACTTCTCCCTTCATTGAATTTGAGGCTTGCTCTATAGAGAGGAATTCATGCCCTATACTATAAACATGATAAAAAAAAACCCATGGCTTGGGGAGTACAAGCCAAAGGCAGAACCTATTGATGTTTTGTTAATGATCATGTTGTTGATCTGCCATCTAAGTATTCATGTTTATACTTACTAATCTATACTACTCTCAACCTTGGTAAAAGAAAAAGTCTCCTTTGTAGTCAGTAGTGGGTAATGCACAGACTCATAACTGTTCAGAAAGTACTAAGAACAGGCAACTGTGTGAGGTTGGGATAATTACCATTTCATCATGGCTTACAT
Organism: Cricetiscus sungorus; assembly: GCA_030556225.1. Classification (NCBI taxonomy): domain Eukaryota; kingdom Metazoa; phylum Chordata; class Mammalia; order Rodentia; family Cricetidae; genus Cricetiscus; species Cricetiscus sungorus. The sequence continues at coordinate 795,612 of JANBXA010000736.1, forward strand.
GGGGGAGGGGTCCTATAAATCTCCTTTCATTCCAGGAGAGTCCAGTAGCTGTTAAAAGAAGTTACATTATTTTAGAGTGGATACTTACTTCCCCATTTTTCTTTAGTACTTCAAAGTGAATTTCGGTATACCCTTGGGGGGTTTCTTTTTGGCAGGACTTCTCACAGTTCAGTCTGCCTTTGCTTCTAGAGTCCTGGGATTAAAGACATCCACCACTACAACCTTAGCCTTTTGGGGTTTTATAAGCTGTATATAAGCATGCCCATGTTATCACACCCACAGCCTATCTCTTTATAGTTTTTCACCTTCTTGCTATTAGTAAGTGTAGCAGGGCCCCAACCTTAGTAGGCCCCCAGAAATTAACACAATTGACTTCAAAATGAAGTGCCATTCAGGCTGTAAAACTCAGCACATAGACACCACCACCTGCCAAATACTAAACAAAGGCCTGATCCATCAAAGTTCATATGTTTCTGGGAAAATCTCAAAAGGTACTAACCTTGCCTTTTAGCTTCCATAGTTCTGCATCTGGATAACTGTTCTTGTTAAATGAAGTTGGTCAACACAGAAAGGCTAGGATCTCAAACACTCAGTGTAGTCACTGGTGGCTAATAAAGACTTTCCATTGGCTTAAACCCTTGAATTTACTATTATGTGGACAATTTCAGCACTGGGGAAAGAATTTATCAAGCTGAATGCATTCCAGGGGTGAAATTTCACACCTGGGGATTATATATGGTATACCTTCAAATGATTCCTCAGAACTATGAATTTTGCAATGTACAGCAAAATTATAGGGCTTTGTCATATATTTTTTTTAATGTTACCACATTTTGTCTTATGATTTTTTTTTGTTTGTTTGTTTGTTTAGACAGTGTTTATGTAATCCTCGCTGTTCCGGAACTCACTGTGTAGACTAGGATGTTTTTTGACACAGATGTTCAGGTTTGCCTCCTGAGTGCTGGGATTAAAGGTTTGCCCCACCACATCAACCATTATTATATATTTTTAAAGTTGAACACAATAATTGTTTTTATTACACCTTTTACATGGGGCTGGAGATATGGTTTAGTGGTTAGAAGCACTGATCACTCTTCTAGAAGACTGGGGTTCAATTCTAAACATATATAGCAGGTCACAATTTTCTGTTAACCCAGCTTTAGGGGATCTGATGACATCTTTTGGCCTCTCCAGGCATCAGGCTTACGTGTAGTGCACAAAAATATACAATGCAATAACACACAGAACAAAACAAACAAACAAAAAACCACTTTCCCCATAGAATTTTATTTTCATATAAACACTGTGCAATTTATAAGATTTAGACCTTCATTAAAGACATTCAGGAGTTTTCTATCTTAGTTTCTATTATTGTGATTTCTAAGAGAATTCCAGATAAAGCTATGTCACATTATTTGCAATGGTATTTTTTTCCCTCTAATTTGAATTTTCTTGTCTTCAAATCGGGATAAAGGACGTCATATTCTTTGCATTTTAAGGTCTTTAGAAAATATGAATTTTCTGATGTATTCTAAGATGTGAGTTACGGGAAAAGGATTTGTCACATTCCATACATTTGTAAGGTTTCTCTCCAGTATGAATTTTCTGATGCTGTCTAAGAGTTGAGCACTCAGTAAAAGATTTTTCACATTCATTACATCTGTAAGGTCTCTCTCCAGTATGAATTCTCTGATGTGTTCTAAGATGTGAATCCTGGGTAAAGGATTTGTCACATTCCCTACATTTGTAAGGCTTCTCTCCTGTGTGCATTTTCAGATGGCGTTTAAGTGCTGACAATTGATGAAATGACTTTCCACATTCTCTGCATTTGTAAGGTCTCTCACCAGTATGAATTTTCTGGTGTGTTTTCAGATATGAGTCCTGAGTAAAGGATTTGTCACATTGCCTACATTGGTACAGTTTCTCTCCAATATGAATTTTCTGATGACTTCTAAGATTTGAGGTCACAGAAAAGGATTTGTCACATACCTCACACTTGTAAGGTTTCTCCCCAGTATGAATTTTATGATGCCTTCTAAGAGTTGAGTTCAAGGTAAAGGATTTGTCACATACCTCACATTTGTAAGGCTTTTCACCAGTATGGATTCTGTAATGCCTTTTAAGATGTGATAAGTCAAGAAAGGACTTACCACATTCTTTACATTTGTACATTTCCTCTAGAGAATGAGTTTTCTGATGCCTTCTAAATGATGAATAGTGGGTAAAGGAAGTATCACACTCATTGCATTTGTACGGCTTCTCTCCAGTATGGAGTCTGTAATGTCTTCTTAAGTGTGAAAGCCAATGAAAGACTTTACCACATTCTTGGCACCTATAATGTTTCTCAGCAGTATGGATTTTCTGATGTCTCCTGAAGTTAGAATAGTGGGCAAAGGATTTGTCACATTCCTTACACTTGTAAGGCTTCTCTCCCGTATGCATGTTCTGATGGCTTTTAAGTGCTGAGGACTGATGAAAGGACTTTCCACATTCTCTGCATGTGTAAGGTTTCTCACCAGTATGGAGTCTTTGATGAGTTTTCAGACTTGAGCATTGGGTAAAGGATTTGTCACAAACATTGCACTTGTAGGGCTTCTTTCCAGTATGAATTCTTTGATGCTTTGTAAGAGTTGACTTCACAGTAAAGCATTTGTCACATTCCTGACATTTGTAAGGCTTCTCTCCAGTATGAACTCTCTGATGTACAGTGAGGCTTAAGGCAGTACTGAAGTATTTCCCACATTTCCCACACTGGTGTGGTTTCTCTCCAATGTAGAATTTTTGATGAAAACAACTGTATGTAGAGCCAAAATGTTCATCACATTCTCCCTGCCTATGCACTTTCTTTGCAGTGTAGACTCTCTGATCTTGAGTAATACTGGAAAACAAATTTAAAGATTTCTCACAGTCTTTAGATTTGGAAGTTTCTTCTCCAGTGTGCATGCTTTCATGTCTGTCAAGAGAGGCATCCCTGTAATTACTATATGTGTAGTTATTAGAGTTTTCTGGAGTTTTACTTGTTTTATAAGGTGCACATTTGGAGGTGTCATTAAGAATTTTCCCAAGCTCACCACACTGACAAGATTCCTTTTCAGTCTTCACATGTTGATGGACAGGATCACATATACAATAGTTCTCTGAAAAATGAGTACAGTTCAGATTAATAGGGTTTGTTCCAAGATTAACCATTTGATACATGACTCTATAAGTTCTCTCTTATGATAAATCAACTAGCAACTATTTAGAATAGAGCGTAGAACAATCAACTTTTTTAACCACTGTAATTTATGGATTTTACAAAAACAGAGTGATAGTCTTCAAGCAAATTGAAGCAGGTAACTGAAGAATTATTAGTTAGCTTGGGGAGTTTACTGACTGATTATATTTAGAATATATGTTGCTACTTTTAAAGTTTCTTTTTTTCTTAGAAGTTGATAAAGAAGAGTTTAATCCAATCCCAGGTTCACAGTGTTTACTTACTAATGTACAGCAATACCCAATTCCTTTCAAGATTAAAGGTTTATTGGAAAGCATTAAAGGGTTTATATTGTTTTCCTAAATAACATGTTAGATTCTTCAAAAGTAAAAGATGCAAAGCAAGTATAAGAAGCTCTAAGTCAGTGGTTCTCAACCTCTGGATCATGACTGTCTGAAAGTGCATTATTTCCAATGGTTTAGGAACTAAAGCATCACTTAGTAGGAACGGAGTAGGAATGGTTACAGTCAAGAATTAGCAATAAAACCAATTTTATGATTGGGAGTCAACAAAACATAAGGAACTCTATTAAAAGAGTTGTAATGTGGTTGAGAACCACTGCTCTTAATCATTAGCAGCAGGGCTATCATGGGAAGCTAGTGTTAATTTCTATCCACCATTGACATGCATGCAAGGAAGGCAATCTTACCTCATTTACTCTTGTTAAACTTGAAAATTAATAAAATTATTCCAATCTGACACCAGAAGAGTCAAATAAAATTGTATTTTGTACTTGTATAAGTTACACCATAATTCATATGCAATAAAACACATCTTCTAATAATTACAACAGGAGGCTGGGTGGTGGTGGCGCATGCCTTTAATCCCATCACTGAGGAGCCAGATGCAGGTGGACCTCTGTGAGTTCTAGGCCAGCCTGGTCTACAAGAGCTAGTTCCAGGACAGCTTCAAAAGCCACAGAGAAACCTGTCTCATATATATATATATATATATATATATATATATATATATATATATATGTGTGTGTGTGTGTGTGTGTGTGTGTGTGTGTGTGTGTGTGTGTGTGTAATTACAACAGGAAGGACGCATCCCTGGGTCAGGACACTATATGGTTCAATTATCAAAAATCTTTTCAAGTGGAACTGAATATTGCAAAAGCATTGTCAGTTGTTTCTTGCTCTTTTACTTGAAGCCATCACTGTTGTCCTGCTCATTCCCTAACATGCCCTCCACTATCTCCTCTCCACATTCTAAGGGAATCTCATTTATTTCAGACAAGTGACCAGGCCTACCTTGCATACAATAATCCATGTGTTCTGTGAGATAGCCCATGGCTCATGGTAGAACTTAGAAAGAATACAGATGTCTAACACAGTACTGTTCTCAGTATATAAAGAGAGGAATATAGGAATGATTTCCCAATTGATATTTCTGTCAGAATCTTCAGCATATTTAGGGGGAATTTGCAGTTTGCCTATCTTGAATTTTTGTCACAAATAAAACAATGACAAGCGCAAGGATAGACATGGAGCTTTAAGATAATGAGTGGAAACATATATGCTACTGGGTTTCTGAATGTATCATGGAACCCAAATGAAGGGTGCATGACAACTATAAAATGGAGAAGAGATAGAAAAATACACCAAGAAAAAGTTTCTACTGTCAAGCATTCCCCAGTCACCTGTTGTTTCCAAGACAGCCTAACAGAGAGTTCACAACATAGAGAGTCAGTACATACATTCCTGAGTTAGGGATTGTATAAGCAAAATGTTCTTACCCACATAGAGCAGATTGCTGTAATTCTCCAACATCACATCAATATATAAAGTCCTCTGAGCAGAGTTCAGGCATTCCCACTCTTCCTGGGAGAAGTCCACAGTCACATCTCTGAATGTCAACAGAGCCTGAAACAAAACACAGTTTGTGTTCCTATTGGACAGAGTGCTTTCCTGGATATTAGGAGGCTAGATGAGTGAAGACAATTACTCAAAAAGGTGATTTCTAATATAGTCACATTATAATGGGTTTTCTAACTTTGTGAAAACAGGATGACACAACAATCTCACAAGCAATATACATGAAATAACACAAATGTGAGGTTGGACACAGTTATCTATCTGTTATGGATGCTGTCTTAAATTGCAAAGGATCACAGTGGACATGTATCAAAAAGAAAATTTATGAGGAAATGTGCTTGGAAATGTTGTAAAATATTGACATTGAATCATCCTGTCTGTTCTAGGGCCTTATATGATTCCATTGTTAACATGTTCAGTTTTATGTTTAGACTCCAGGTCTAATGTCACACCATTAAAGAGCAAAGGGCTAGATAGAGAAGGCAAAATTTATGATTAACTAGATAGGTAAAGGGTTTGGAGTTTTTTTTTTTGTTTTGTTTTGTTTTTTTTACCACAGTAAAAAGGAACATAACAACACTGTATACTGTTAATTTTAACTTTAACATATAAAATCAAGTAGTATATGGAATTAATTTTATGAGAATATTGGGCTACTACCAAGTAGGTACAAAAATCAGCATCAGCCATATCTGATATAATCCAAAATTTTCTAAAAATATGCAGAAATTGTAAGTGGGTGTATTCAGAAATGACAGATTTTCTGTCAATAAATGGATATATTGTCTGAGAAGTATAGTTATTTTTCAGAACTTTGCAAATACAATGTAGCTCAAAAAAAAAAAAAAAAGGCTCAAGAGAAAATCTACACTATTGTAGGTTAAAAGAATGTGATAGAACCATTAATCCAGGCCCACTTAATATTTGGCAAAGGAGGCAAAAAATAGATTAAAAATTACAGTCTTTTCAGCTGGCCGGGGCTGATCAGGGCCTGTGAACCTCTGTGCCTCATGGTCCCAGGATGCTGCAGGACAATGGGCAGGAAGCTGGCACCATGAAGATCTGGACTTTGGAGCATGTCTTTGACCAACAATGGGAAATGATTACCATGGCTACAATGCAGAAATACCCAAACCCCACAAACCCAAGTATGGTCTGTATTGATGTTTTAGATAGACATGTTGAACCCTCTGAAGCTGCATAGGCAGACTGCTCAGGACAGAGTGGGGCCTACCTTCCATTGTGAAGTCTCCTATTGGTAGGGCAAGAATGAAAACAAGTGCAAGAACATTCTGTGATTGATCCAGTAATGAAGACAACAGAGCTCAAGTCCACCAACATCTCATTTACAAATAGATGAGATGCTCACATACAAGCCACACCCCCAGGACCCAGAGATAACTGACCCAGGAAGCCATCACCACCATGAAAGGGGGCAGCCTCAGCAGCTACCGTGAAGGACTCATGGCAACCACCATATCTTCCACCACTAACAAAGGCTGAGAAGCAAAGGAATGGGTGATACAGAAACTGAATGCCCAGAAGAAGCATAAGGACACCAACGGTGGCTGCAGCAGTGTTGGTGGAAAAACCATACTGGAAATTGGTGTGTAGCTATTTGCTCCCCAGGGCTCTCCAAGATGATACCATATTTATTTGTTCTTTAAAAGATACTGCTATTTTAGGTAGATTTTTTTCCTTTTTAAGTTTTAATATTTTTTGTTATTTTACATATTGATCCCAGTTCCCTCTACCTCTCATCCTCCCTCCCATGACACCCCCATTCCCCTCACCCCATCCACTCCCCAGAGAGTGAGGCTTTCAATGAGGGATCATCAAAGTCAGTCAAATCATTTGGAGTAGGGCCTAGGCCCTCTGCTGTATCTGTAGGCCAAGGTATCCCTCCATAGGGAATGGGCTCCTGAAAGCCAGTTCCAGCACTAGGGATATATTCTGGTTCCATTGTCAGAAGTGCCATAGACTTCCCAAGCCTCCTGAAACCCATGTTCTAGGGGTCTGGGTCGCTCCTATGCTGGTTTCCCAGCTATTAGTCTGGGGTCCATGAGCTCCCCTTTGTTCAGTTCAGCTGTTTCTATGGGTTTCTCCAGCCTGGTCCTGACCCCTTTGATCATCCATTTCCCCTCTCTGCAACTGGATTCCAGGAGTTTGGCTCAGTGATTAGTTGTGAGTGTCTGCCTCTGCTTCCATCACCTACTGGATAAGGGCTCTATGATGGCATATAAGGTATTCGTCAATCTCATTATCAGGGAAGGACATTTTTAGGTAGCCTCTCCACTGTTGTTCAGATTGTTAGTTGGGGTCATCTTTGTAGGTCTCTGGACATTTCCCTAGTGTGAGATTTAAACCTGTAATGGGCCCCTCTATTATGGTATCCTTTTTCTTGTTTTTTTTTTTTTTTTCTTTTTTTTTTCTTTTCCTATTCTTCCCCTGATTCAATTTTACTGCTCCCTCATGTTCTCCTCTCCCCTCCTATTCTCCCCTTCTCTTATCCTAACTTCTTCTTCCGCCCCCCCTCAAGTTGCTCAGGAGATCTTGTCCCTTCCCCTTCTGTGAGAGGCCAAGTATGTTTCTCTTAAGGTCCTCCTTGTTTCCTAGCTTATCTAGAGGTGTGGATTGTAGGCTGGTGATCCCTTCCTCTATGTCCGGGTTACCTCAGTCAGGATGGTTTCTTCTAGTTCCATCCATTTGCCTGCAAATTTCAAGATTCCATTGTTTTTTTGTTTGTTTTTTTTTCCCCCCCGCAGCGAAGTATTCCATTGTGTAAATGTACCACATTCATTTTCTTTATCCCTTCTTCAGTTGAGGGATGTCTAGGTTGCTTCCAGGTTCTGGCTACTAGAAATAATGCTGCAATGAACATAGTTGAATAGATGTCTTTGTTGCATAAATGTGCATCTTTTGGGTATATGCCTAAGAGTGGAATTGCTGGATCTTGTGATAGACAGATTCTCATTTCGTGAACAACCGCCATACTGACTTCCAAAGTGGCTGTTTGAGTTTGCACTCCCACCAGTGGTGGAGGAGTCTTCCCCTTTCTCCACATCCTCTCCAGCATAAACTGGTATTGGTGTTTTTTTATTTTAGCCATTCTGACAGGAGTAAGATGGTATCTCAGAATTGTTTTGATTTGCATTTTCCTGATGGCTAAGGATGTTGGGCATTTTTTAAGTGTCTTTCAGCCATTTTTGATTCCTATATTGAGAATTCTCTATTCAGTTCTGTACCTCACTTTTTAATTGGATTATTTAGTGTTTTGATGACTAGCTTCTTTAGTTCTTGGTATATTTTTGAGATTAGTCCTCTATCAGATGTGGGGTTGGTGAAGATCTTTTCCCATTCTGTGGGCTGCTGTTTTGTCTTGTTGACTGTGTCCTTTGCCTTACAGAAGCTTCCCAGTTTCAGGAGGTCCCATTTATTACTTGTCAATCTCAGTGTCTGTGCTACTGGTTTTATGTAGGAAGTGGTCTCCTGTACCAATTTGTTCAAGGGTACCTCCCACTTTCTCTTCTAATAGGTTCAGTGTGGCTGGATTTATGTTGAGGTCTTTGATCCATTTGGACTTAAGTTTTATGCATGGCAATAGACATGGGTCTATTTGCAGCCTTCTACACACCATCATCCAGTTGTGCCAGCACCATTTGTTGAAGATGCTTTCCTCCTTCCATTTTATACTTTTTTGCTGTTTTGTCAAAAATTAGGTATTCATAGGTATGTTGGTTAATATCAGGATTTTCTATTCTATTCCATTGGTCTACCTGTCTATTTTGTGTCAATGCCAGGCTATTTTCAGGTCTATAGTAAATAGACACACACAGTAAAGCTTGAAATCGAGGATGGTGATGCCTCCTAAAGTTCCTTTATTGTAAAGGGTTGTTTTCGCTACCCTGGGCCTTTTGTTTTTCTATATGAAGTTGAGTATTATTCTTTAAAGGTCAGTGAAGAATTGTGTTGGGATTTTGACGGGGATTGCACTGAATCTGCAGATTGCTTTTGGCAAGACTGCCATTTTAACTATATTGATCCTACCTATCCAAGAGCATGGGAGATCTTTCCATTTCCTGGTATGACACAAAGTTCTTGTTATATAAGTCACTAGTTTGATAAGCGTTACCCCAAGATATTTTATGTTGTTTGTGGGCAAGAACTTCCTAAATAGAAAGGACACCAACAGCCTAGGAACTAACCCCATGTATCAACAGATGGGACTACATGAAAATAGTTTCTGCTTATCAATGAGAACAATCAGTAGTGCACACAGACGTCCCACAGAGTGTGAGAGATTCTGTAGTAGTGACACTTCAGATAGGGGCTCATATCTAGAATTCACCAAGAAATACAGAAATTAAGTAACATGGAAATAAAACTACCAATCAACAAATGGGGAAATGAACTGAATAGACACCTTTCAAAGACAGAAACACAAAAGACCCCAGGATCGCTAAGCTGCCAGGAGAAACAAAAACTACTTTGAAATACTGCTTCACTCCAGGCAGAATGGCTGTTACCAACTAATCTCCCAACAAATGTTAGAGAGGATGAGGAGAGAAAGTGTAATGAACTGAAAACCAAGCCCAAACCCAATGAGAGAATGAACACCAGATAGTAAATCCTCAAGAGTTTATCTGAATGACAGTGGCACTTCTACTCTGCAAGGAAATGCACTCTATCTGCACAAAACATTCGTCCATTATATAAATTTTGTTTCTGGGCAAACCAAGAGCAAGGTGGCAGATTAGAAAGGCTAAGAAAAGCAGTTAGCTTGAGCTACACTACAAAAATGTTGAAAATTTCAAAATAACAAACATGGCTCCAGCTGTGACCCAGCTTGAGCAACTTCATATGTTATCCCCTCCCTGTGAAAGCCAGTCTGAAGTACTTTAGATGCTCCTTCCTGTGACAACACCTTCTTTACAACACACTGAACACTGGTAAAGAAGAATTTAACCCTTGGGTTGGTTTCCTCTGCTCTAGAGAATACATTTTTCTCCTGGGTCACATTGTTCTCCACTCTCATTGAAAGAATTCAAACCCTTGACTCTTGGCTGAAAGCTTTACATTGGCCTTTAAGAACCACTAATTTTAACAGTATTTATCCCGTTTCTTGAAGCTGGCAAGATGGCTGAGAACACACTAATAGTAACAGTAAAACACTACCTGCAACCAGAGTTGTTAGCCAGGGGGACCATGAGAAACAGGATACAAACCAGTTAGGAAACCTATCTTGTTTCTTCCCTATCTTTTCTTTGTTTGGACAGAATGAGGTTGTCTCTAATTACACCCAATGATTAGCACATAAATAACATTGTTTCCATAAAGCCATACATAAGCCTCCTTGCTGGAGGCATAGTAAATCCAGGCCTGTACTATGTTGGAGAAGCATCTGTGCTAGGGAGTCAGAGATTCAATCAGATAAGGGATACTTTTCCAGTTTGGACAGGCCTCAGTCTATCAGTCTTCCTACTTCCTTATCATTTTGGTTTTCCTTTATAAAAGCTGCAGTTTAAAGGCAATCAATCCAGCTAGCCCAAGCCCAACTAAGACTGGCATGAGAATAGCTCAGATGGCGCTTGATTATCTCCTTCTGGGGAAGATATGTTCTAGACCTCCTCCTAAAAAGTAGCAGAACTGGTGAAGTCCACAAGGATGTACAGATCAGAGGTAGAAACCAGTGTGACTAGGCTGGCGCATGGTTTCAACCTTGTCTTATATGTGAACCAGAACCTATGTGGAGGAGGGACTACAAAGTTAAACTTGTCCTGAACTAGAAACCAGGATGCTCAAATTACATATTCTGAGTGAAAATAGGTACCTTTTCCTTTGAGCTCTCCTTGCATTAAAGAGGGAGATCCTTGGTCCATGAGCATTGCTGGGTTTCAGCTCATCAACAGTGATATTTCTGATATCAAAAGGCTGGTTTCCCTGAGAAAAAAAGGAAGGCTATACCTACATAGTATGGGGGCCAAGGCTTAACGCAAAGCCAGCAATCAGCAGTAGCATTAGGGTTAGTTCCACTTAGGACCCTGAAGTTACTGTCAAGAATTTCAAGATATAGCTTTCTTTAGATATCTTAACAAGTAGACTAACACAGTGGGAGATGGCCAGTCCTCTCTTGGGTAAGGGCACCTAAAATGGATTATTGGGCTGATAACTTTATTGGTGCCCATTGACAATTTTGGTTGCTTGGGCTGAGACCATTAAACAGTAAACTCATTTGATGAGGGATGTCTTTATGTTTGTATGTTTCTCTTATTGGTTGATGGATAAAACACTGTTTGGCCAATAGAGGTAGGAAGATAGGTGGGATTAGGAGACAAGGAGAATTCTGGGAAAGGTAGGCAGAGAGAGACCTCGAAGAGACACTATGTAACCAAAGAAGTAACAGGTCCAGGCATTCTCCATTAAGACTAGACCATGTGGAAACACATAGATTTATAGAAATGGGTTAATAATTAAGACAGAGCAAGCCAGTAAGAAGCCCTAGCCATCAGCCAACAGTTTTATAATTAATATTGTGTCTGTGTGTTTATTTGGGGCTGAAGGACGCAGGTCTTAGTAGGACAAGAAACTCCAACAACAGTCATTGTCATTGTCATTGTCCAGTTCTAAAACATATAGTCAACGGCTCCATGTTTTCCCTGCCTCCCATATTTGGGCAACAATAACAGTCAAGACACTTTTTCCTGAAGCTGATGATATGTGTAATCATAGCCAATAGTCTTCATTTCTGGGTTTAACCCAGGAAGTCTCTGTCTCACATCCCCCACAGAGCCATTCACCCTCCTCCTCACAAGGGAGTGCTCTATATGAGGGGCCAGGGTAAACTAGCATACCTCTTTTTAATTTTTCACAATTAGCTATGTGTTGCAACCCTGTGGTGTGTGCATAACCTTCTACTAGGTCACCAAGATTTATAGTCAGAGAAGGAGTCTGTCATAGGAAATGGGGAGATGGTACTGTTTAAAATCTTTCCATCAGATTTTCGGGTGAGTCTCCAGTCATGATAGGTGGGTATATGAGCCCCTAAGCTGGGGTAGGGGAGGGGGGTCAGGAGAAAGACAAGCATTATCGTGGGTCTTTTTCCTGCCTGGCTAATTGTACCTTGGTAGGTCCCAGTGGCCTTACCACACATTCCTGGGGTACAGGTTCAAGTTTTGTTGGCTTTAGATGATTCTGTTGAACTCGATAAGGCTTGTCAGCTACTTTAGCAGCAGCAGGTGTGGCCAAGATCATCTGGAACAGTCCAGTACACTTTGTTCCTAGTTCCTGGGCCATATATTTCTTGACCCAAACCCAATCAACAGGTTGTATCTCTGGCTCATCTGGTGGGTGTCTCTTCTGGTAGGGTAGCTGGTTCTCTCTGACAGTCTCACAGATGTTGGGCAAGGCTGCCTGGAGTGGCTGCAAGAATTTGAAGTTCTTGGTTAGTGACTCCAGATGGTCTGATTCTAGCTTTAGAATAATGTGGGGAGGCCTTCCAAACATAATCTCAAAGGGAGTCCATAGGGGGTACACCGAGCACTTAAGTGGGGAAATGGGAGAAGACTTATCCAGCTATCACCTGTCTCCACAATCAATTTGGCAAGAATCTCTTTTGAGGTGTCATTCATCCTCTATACCTTTCCTGAGCTTTGAGGGTGATATATACAATGAAATTTCCAACAGACTTAAGTTCAGACTCAGTGATGTTGGCATCAGGCAATCCATCCTGTCCCAGAACATACTTTGAGCCTCAATATGGATCCAATCTGCCTCCTCTGAAAGAAACAGGACCTGCAAGGGCTGCTGGCACTCTTACCAGGTGGTTTGTGTGTAGCCAAGATTGTACTTATAAGGGAGATGAGATCCTGAGGGTCCTCAGAGAAAGAGGGTTTTCAATTTTAAAGGTAGGTCGTAGAAAAGGGAACATAAAACCATACAAAGTTGTGGGCTATGGTGTGCTTCCTCTTCAGCAGCTCAGGGCTGTGCAGTTGGTGGTGCCTCTTACAAGTAGAGGAGGGAGGGGAAAGAAAGGGAACCCCAGGGGTAGTAGAAAGAACCACACTGGGAGGAAAAGAGAGATGGAGGAGCCCCAGGTAGCAGAAGTGCAGGGCACTCTTGAGGATGGGTGGTCAGGGCCCTGGTTTTATGAGAACAGAATATGAGATTTGGCACTTTCTCAGCCATAAAAAGGAAGTTTCTAAGAGATCTGTCCCAGGTTAGAAAATAAGGTCATCCTGATCAGGATGACTCTTTAAGCAAGAGGCACTGACTTTATAACACACAACCAAATCAAAGGATCCTTGTGGAGGCCAATTTATACCAAAACCAGGGCATTAAACTTCAGAGTGTTCACAAGCATGGCCCTTTTGGAGGAAAACAATTGCTGGCTCTGGCCCTAAAGGTGGAAAAGTTATCTAACATATGTTCTAATGGGATCAGAAAAGAGTTCTGCTCTGTCCCATATTTGAGATAGGGGAACTTAACACGGGGGGTGGGGGGGAGAGATGTGAAACTACAAAGGACATTTAAAAGACAGAGGAGTTCACAAAAGACAACAATAGACCAAGAGTTCCTTGGACATCTCTGAGGACCCCTGACTACAAAGAGTATGGCTGTTTACAGCCTGCCGTGCTGACCCTGATGGTGTACCCCGGAAACTTAAAACTCCAGAAATTACCAGAATGCCTTCTAGGGGTTTGGAGGACCAGGGCAGAGGAATCTCTCTCTAGAGATCTCCCCTGACCAACTGGCTTCCAGAAGGTCAGAAGGCCCTAGGGCCATGTACCTTTAACTCAAGGTACAGGGATCTCAATGGGACCTCCAAATGTAATAGACTAAATTCTGTACCCAAACCCAGTAAGAGAATGAACACCAGATGGTAAAGCCTCAAGAGTTTATTATCTGATGACCAAGCAGCTCTTCTACTTGAGAAAGAAATGAAATGTCGTCTGCAGAGACCATCAGTCTCTTAGATAAATGTTTATATGCAAGCAAGAGCAGGCAAGCAGATTAAAAGTGCCAAAGAAGAGCAGTTAGCTTGAGCTATACCACAACTTTTTTCAAAAAAAAAAAAAAAAAAAAAAATTGAAATAACAGACATGGCTCTAGCTGTGAGCCAAACTGAGCAACTTCATATGTTATCCCTTTCCCGTGTGAGCCATTCTGAAGACGTTAGACGCTATCTCTTTGCTGTGATAGCGCCTTTCTTAAACACATTGAACCTAAGTAAAGAACAACCCTTGGTTTGATTTCCTTGCTTGTAAAGAACACATTTTTTCCCTAGGTCACATTAAAAGGAAGCCTTATCCATTACTGGTGTGGGTGGGTGGGAGGAAGCTGCAAATTAACACATAAAAATGGAAATCAGTCTGAAGATTATTAAAAAAATTAGAGACATAACTAAAGTAGGACCCATCTCTTTCACACCTGGGCATACACCCAGAAAACACTACACCTCACTACAGAGATATTTACCCCCATGGTTAATGCTGTTGTACTCACATTAGCAAAGAATTGGAATCAACCTAATTCTCTATCCCCAATGAATGGACAATGAAAATGGTATACATATAAAATGGAATACTATTCACCTGAAGAAAAAAGTGTAATAAAAATTTGCAGGAGAATGGATGGAATCAAAATGTGCAATTATAAGAGAGGCCATATAGTATCAGAAAGAAGATACCACATTTTTCTGCATATAGAGAATCTAGCATTAAAATGTGTTTCTGGAAACAACAGACATGTGGGCACAGCAGACTATGGAGAAAAGAGAACAAGAAAGGTTAAATAATAGGAGTTATGAAAAAGGACGTAAAGCTAAGAGCTTTTTTAGTTCTGATTCTGTCACATATTTTTTGATTTCTGATGGTAGATAAGTACATCAAAATACACTGAATATCAGAAACTATAAAATCAAATTTGAGGCACAAAGTTTCTGTTCCCAAGGACTAACTGTATAAAGTATACTAAATTATAGTCTTTGGGTCTGGTTAATTTCAGTGTGTGAGTTTTGTTTGTTTGTTTTCATAGTAAAGCTGAAAAAAAATCAGAATCAGAAAAGTAAAGGCTTCCGATGTCTCAAACTACAGCACTTCTACAAAAAAAAGGGGGAAATGACCACTGACCTGGGACAGATTAACTGCAGAATCAGCCATTTCTTACTGTTTCTCTTCTTTGACTTTCTCTTTCAGGAAGAAGGAATGGATGTCTTGCTGTCCTTTCATATTAAGGGGTCAAAAAGAAAGTGCAAAAAATTAATACTGAAAGCTGTTAGAGAACAATATTAAAACCACATGAAAAGACCCAAGGAAAAGAATCAGACCAGGTGTTCAATTCAAAATCCTGCAAAGTAACCACAAGGAGCAACAGTTGATATAAGAGCAGGAACAGAAGAATAGTACTTTGTAAAAGAAAACGGAAAAAAAAAATCCAGATAAAATAATTAAAAGTATGAAGAGATAGCTTATGCAGCAATTATTTTTGTTAGCCATCTATTTACAGTACAATGGATAAAACACAATCAAAACAACAGAAAGGAAGCAAATGATAATATAATTAATAAATGAGAAAATGATTCGAACACACTTCAACAGCTGAAAGAGCCAATATGTACATGTCAGAAAGTTCTACATTGTATGTCATAAAATAAAGTAAATGTAGTATACAGACACGCCAAATCTCCCTAGTCAGCATCCACACTCATGTTCCTAAACAACATGCATCAGTTTCAGTAATTTCTTGAAATGTCAGTAGATAATATTCCCTAAGAAAATTATATAAGCATTCACACACACACAAAAATAAAATAAAGAAGAAAAATGACAGTTGAAATCAAAACATTATTTTCCACCCAAAAATTTATTTCATGTCTAAATATATAACAAACTGAGAAAGTAGGATTTTTTTTTTTAGAGAATATCATCAATAAGAACAGAAGTAGAGAAGATCAATGATCATTATTAAAACAACAACAACAGAAAAGTCAAGACAAAAGCTTCACCAACCCAGGCTGCCTTGTTAAGTGTGTGGTAAAGGGCAGGAAGATAAAGTCCCTGGAGGAGATCTACCTGTTCTCCCTGCTATTAAGGAATCCGAGATTACTGACTTTTTTCCTAGGTGCATCACTAAAGGATGAGGTTTAAAGATCACAACAATGAGATGCAGACACCGGCTGGGCAGCGGACCAGTTTCAAGGCTTTTTTCACTATTGGGGACTACAATGGTCATGTTGGTCCTGGTGTCATTTTGGCCAAGCTTTCCATTGTCCCTGTATGAAGATGCCACTGGGGGGAAGACGACTGGCAAGCCCCACACTGTCCTGTAAAACAGTGACAGGCCACTGTGGCTCTCTGGCTCTCTGTTGTTGTCTCTCATCCCTGCTCCCCCTCCCCCAGGGGCACAGGTATTGCCTCTGCTCCTGGGCCAGAGAAATTTCTGATTATGGCCAGTATTGATGACAGCAACATATCAGCCAGGATTTGCACTGCCACCTTGGGCAACTTTGTCGAGGCCACTTTTGACGCCATCTCCAAGACCCACATCGACCTGACCCCTGACCTTTGGAAAAGAGACTACGTTCGCCAAGTCTCCTTATCAGAAATTCACTGATCATCTTGTGAAAATCCACACCAGAGTCTCAAAGGTTCGGAGAAACCAAACTACAAGCCACCACGTAAGAGTTCTTATACATGAAAAATAAAGAGATTTAAGTTTGTTTTTAAAGATACAAAATAAAGATTGTTAGCAAATGATAAAATGACCCATGAGAGAGCAAGTTCTTTGATCAATATGAGTGCATGTCTCAAAAGCTGGAAAGAAGACGTCCACCGCAGACAAAAAAACAGGATCCATAAAACACGTGAAAACTGGCACATTGCCTCCTGTTCTTGTCAAACACGAGAAGACAACCTAGAAGGAGGTCTGTCTTCTCTAAGACACCAAGCAATTCCCATTATAACACTATTTGCATATTTCACTGAAAGTACCAAGGAAGAACAAAGAGCCGGAAAATACTAAGAGGATCAGACTTAGAGATGATCTCACAGTACATTACAATTACAGCAACGGAAGCCACTTGGGATTGCCATGACCACAGACAACAGGAGATAGCCATGAGAAGACTGTGTAGACAGAGTTAAAAGGGTTTGTAAATATATTTCCTGATTCCCTTCAAAACCTTGTGGGCATTACTTTCAGCAATGGAAAAATAAACCATAAACGGCAGAAAATGTGCTAGAAGCTGCAAAATTCTAAAAACAACATACAGACCTAGAGGTATTAATTTTGATAATTTTATATTAAAATTATAGACATGGAAACCACTTAATATGGTATGATGACACCATCAGTGATGTGAATGAATCACTCACATGCATAGTCAATTAAAATTTTATTTGCCCCCTAGTGTCAATTCTTCCTTAAAACCTCTTCTCACACCTAAAAAGGATAATCCTAAGGAGATTCTTCTCAGTGCAAGTCTCTGGAGTTATTTCTAGTAAAATAGTGCAGAGAGCTGCGAAGTGCCGCGCCTTAAAGATGGTGCTGGCTTCCGCCTTCCACCTCCCCAAGGGTGAGCACTCTCTGGCGTAAACAAGCCCTTATTTGGTTAAGTCTGTTCAGCCTGTCTGCTTCCGCGTTAGAGTAGCCTATCGGCAGGGTCCACGTAGCTCACTGGGGTTGGTTAGCGCAAGGGTATTTAAGCCTATGCAAGGGTCCCCCAGGGTCCCGCGGGTCAGAAGCAGCATGTTCAAGGATCCTGATTAAAACTGCATGAAGAAGATCTTCCCGGAGTCACGTCTTCCTTGCTGGCGAGGGCAAGCGCGCGTGATTTCTTGTCCCACTGACACATTCATTAGATTCCCCTTTCTACTCCTTCACCAATGCAATCCCTCCACCATACCTGGATCCTTAGCCACTGTCTCTTCTCTCCTTCCTTTGTTCTGCTGGACAGGTGAGCAGGTCTGGGTGATCAGTGAGCCCTGCACACGAGAAAGAGAATCTTCAGAAAATACCCAGGTTTCTAAAACAGTGCTATGCACAGTATAGAGAATACAAGACACAGGATTATACCAGTGATTCCCCAATTGTCATGCAGTGTCAGAATGGTGAAAATATTTAGAAAGCGTTTGCAGTTAGTGTAACTGTAATTCCACTTCTGATCACAGCTCAGTCAAATCTCAGGGGTACAAAAGGAACTGGATTATTGGAATGAGGATATTATACACTAGTGAGGTTTTGAATTAATCACGGTCCAAAACTGACGGATGTCTCACACCTCCCAAAGGGACACACAGGAAGAAGAAAGAACATTTCATGTAGATTTTCTTTGTTCTTCTTGGGAATTTCACTATACTTTGTGAGACTCATCCACACACTTGCAGAGTAATTTGCCAAGAAACCCTGAGAGGCAGCAAGGGAGACTGCAAACAAACAATTCTCACCCAGAGAAACAAGACTGATGCAATTCTGTAACATCCACTCTCCATACAAAGCCCTCTGAGCAGGGTCCATCCATTGGGTTCATCCCCCTGGGAGAAGTGCACAGTAACACTACTGGCTGTCAAAAGACCACAAAATAAAACACAACAGTTTCAACATCTGTGGTGTACCTTTAATCCTAGCATCGGGGAGACAGACATCCGTGGAACTCTGTAAGTTCCAGTCTAGCTTGGTCTACATGGTGAATTTTGGGCCAGAAAGAGCAACACAGTGAGTTCAAACTGCAAACAAAGCTAACATAAGAATCAAAAAATAACAGTCATGTGTCCATGGACACAGTGGTTTTCTGGAAGTAAGGAGACAAATGACTATGACACACATTTTTCTGATGTAGATGAATGATCATTTTTATTGAAAAGATGCATTCTAATATTATACTATAATGCTCTCTCTTTGTGTTTTTAAAGACCTTATTTCTTATTCATATATATCTGAATCAGTCAAATTTGCAAGCACTCCTTTCATGAGTGATATCTAAAAACTCTCCAGGGATGCCAATTCCTCAGGTCAATATGCCACTGTCTTGACTTGGTAAGTGACTTAACAGGGAAGATAGAATGACGAATGTGAATTTCAAGAATTCTACCTATACGTCATAGCAAATAGAAACGCGTTTGCAAATATCAACATATAAATTCAAATATTCTACTAGAGTATTCTTGCAAGAATATCTTGGCAAGCAGAAAAATAAAAAAAAAAAAAAATCAGGATTGATCCAGATCACATTATTTTAAATTTACCAACAAGGGAAAGACATCCACAGCAATGTCTCTCAGCCGGTTTCCTTATGGGCAGCAGAGGAACTGCTCGCACCCGGGTCCCCTCCCTCCCGGGTCCCAGCCCCGCGGCTCCTCTGACCTGGGAGGCTCCAGGGCCGCCGGGCTGTGGTTCCCGCCACTGCGCTGCAGGCTGTGACTTTCCCAGGCCGCCCGCGCGGAGACTGCGGCTCCGGAGTCTTCAGGTCCCCGCGCGTCCTCCGCTCCCGGGTCTGCAGCGCAGGGTTCCACACCGTTCAGGACCCGGAGCAGCGAAAGCAAATGCACACTTGTTTTGGCTCCTCCACCCAAATAACCTGGCCTCAGTATAAGATCTCCCGGCTTCCGCCACATCACTGCTCTAACACCGCCCACTTATGCACTTCCTCTACACCTGACCAATGATAAACAACCTCCTCCAAGCGCTGTTTCCGTTTTAATGTCCCCGCTCCACTGAGACCCGCCCCTCCTGCACAGCTGCAGCTGTCAGGCTGCCCTGCACCCGCTCTGCAGACTCCCCACGCGCTTGCTGCCAGCCTAGACCAGAACTGCATCCAGGAGGACGCTGCACCCCGGTATCTGATCATCTTACCATGAGTTTTCACCTCTTTGGATTAATATTGTTTAGTTCAATGCCTCATTTAGGAATTCCAGTGCCCTGGCCAATAACTTCATATAGAAAAAAGAAAAGACAGCAATCACCCGAAATCCTGATGTTCAGCTTCCATACTCCAAACACAAATTAAGATGAAATACTGCTGCTAGGTGTCAAGTTTTGTGAGGTAGAGTTATCACCCACACAGCAAAAAAACTCACATGTACTTCTAGGTGCTAAGACCTTGATATACAAAGTCCTATCTATTAACGAGTTAACTAGCTAATCTAGCTAACTAGCTAACTAGGCGCTTCTCCTCCTGGGTGTCCGTTCCCTACAGCCAAACACCCCCCTCCCATCTCCTATCTGTGTCTCTCCTCCCTCCCCCCTCTCGTATGAATACACAACTAAGTCATTGTCCTGTTAGGTATACCCTCCCCTAGAGCAAGGACTCCCAAATACATGCTATGAGTGACGGGAACTCAACAGAATTTCCTCCACTACAGGCAAAGCTCCCCTGGGCACATTACTGGTAGTCTGGTCTTCCTACACTCATACACACACACACACACACACTCATACACACACACACACACTCATACACACACACACACACACACACACACACACACACACACACACACACACGTGCGCATACACACAGCCAGGTGGCAGGTCTCATTGCATTTCCAACTGCTCTAAAGCCAAAGCCTTCTAAACAGGGCTAGGTATCAGCTTCTGTTAGGTGCACCCATCCCTACTACCAACATTCCTCTTGCATGGCTCGGCATCATGTCCTCCTAGAGATCCATGTTCATACATACAGGTAAAGTCCCACACAAAGGGCTAGGCATCACTTCCTGCTAGGAGCCCCCTCACCTGCAGGAAAACACCCATGACACAGCACCCCATATTCACATAACACAAGAGACAGGTTCTGGGATTTATCTCTACCCTTTCAACCAGAGTTCTACACACACAAACATGGTTAGGTTTTAGGATCCGGCAGGTATCCCTCCCCACCCCCTACACCAAACAACAGGTTCACACATATGAACACACAAAAACATGCATGCACTCCTGCACATAAGCAAACAATCATCACGTATGCAGACCTGAGGAACCCTCACCAGGCTGTGAGGTCCCACCTCGCTTTCTTTAGGCCTGTGGATGGAGCTATGGATGTAGGGGAGTGGTACCTACTAGGACCTGGCGCCTACTTCTGGGTGTGTGGCATTGCTGGAGGGGACTCCTAGCAGGATCTGAACAGTAGCCATTGCTGTGTACAATGCTTTGGCTTTAAGGGTGGGACTACGTTGCCACCCCTGACACCTTAGCCCTGTGTGAAGAGCTAGGGTTATAAGAATAAGAAATCCATCAGGATCAGGATCTGATCATTCTCTCCTCTCTCTCTCTCTCTCCCTCTCTCTCTCCCCCCCCTCTCCCTCTCTCTGTCTCTCTGTGTGTGTGGGGGGGCAGGGGAGATGTTTTATCTATGCTATGATATACTCCCGATGTCCAACTTCCCCATTATGCTGCCTTGTGCCCTTGTAAATCTGAGGTTAAAGAAGCTCCCCGTTCAGAAGTAAATCATTAAAAACTATTTGAGGATGAGAGAGATGGAGAGATGGCTCAGTGGTTAAGAGCACTGGCTGCTCTTCCAGAGGACCCAGGGTTCAATTCCCAGCACCCACATGGAAGCTCACAACTACCTGTAGCTCCAGTTCCAGAGGATCTGGTACTGTTACACAAACAGACATGCAGGCAAAACACAAATGCAGATAAAAATTTTAAACTAGCTAACTAACTAACTAACTAAATAAATAAATAAAGCTATTTGACCACAGCCATGAGAAGAATTCATATAGTTGTTCAGGATAGAGAGGGAAAAAAAAAATCACTGTGGCTTTTGCTGATCCATGATTGGCCCATTGTATGTGACATCACAAGGAGTCATTGTGAGGTACACTAGAAACCAGTCCATATAAGGCTCTATAGAGGGCTGGGTTTTGACCTTGTACTACAGAGGAGGAGTTGGTTGGCGGCTGAGCTGTTGGACTTAGTCATTTCTCAGAGACCACAACTTTTCCAAGAAGGTGGATCTTGAAAAAGTGAGTTTTCCCTCCTTTTCTGATTGGTTTTTGCTGCTTGGCATTGATAGACTGATTTTCTTACACCATTCATTTTTAACATTTGGCTGTATTTGTATTCCTTCATTAACTTTGATTTTCCATTGTTTTCGACCTTATTTCTTTGTCATCATTAGCTGTGTTCTGGTTTATCTTATTCTTTGGTGGCACGTATATATGTACACAGTGAGGAACTTGATCAGAACTACATAGTCAACCTGTAGTGCACTCTGGTAATATTCACCTGCTGTATGTCGCTTCCCCGCCCATGTCATGTGGCCAATACTTCCCATTATATAAAAATTCATCTCCTGTCTGAATATGACCTTAGGCAAACAACAAAAAATGAGTATTTTTGTGTTTGTGAAATTGGATTGTTTGTATTAAAATGTTCTCTAGCTCAGTGTTTGTCCCTGACAGCGACTTTCATTCATTTTCATGGATGACTATGTTTGATGTGACTCTACTATGATCTTCGTCAATTTTTTTATGACATTCTTGTGTTCCTAGAGAAGGCATCTTGATCATGAAGAATTGATGGGAGATGTTATTCTGTAAATATGTTTCTTATACTGGCTAATGAATAAAGCACTGTTGGCCAATAGAAAAACATGATAGGTGGGCTAGGAGTCAAGGAGGAAAGAGGGGAGGTAGTTGGGAGGAGTCAACATGGAGAGCTGGGAGAGGTAGAACACCAGCCGCTCTGGCCTGTAAGATGAGCTACATGTAAATACTTAGATAAGTAGAAATGGTTAATCATTAAGACAGAGCTAGTCGATAAGCAATGATAGTAACTGGCCAACAGAATTATATCAAATGCAGAGTTTCTGTGTGTTATTGGGGGCTGGCGTGGCGGCGGGACCAGACCAGCGGCGGGGGTAAAACCAGCTCTTAACAAAGAATGGTCTCTTTTTATGTGTCACTGAATATGAAGTAACATATGTAGTGCTGTCATTAAGAATATTCTTGTGTTATTAGTCAAGAACACTACCAGACATTTGTCTCTTTTGAAGGTGTCTTTTCTTGGTTAAAGACTAAGGGCTTTATGAAAAGTGTGTGTTTTATGAAAAGATTTGAAACTATCCCTTCCCTCAACTTTATGAACTAGTAGAATACTCATGGGTCATTACAGTTATTTCTTTGGATTGCTGGATCCATCAGTCAATATTCCTGGTAATAAAAGACACTGTTGACCCACCAGTTCTTTCAAATTGTGTTGCTTAGTTTTATGATTTAAAATTTTAAGTTTTCCACTGAATCTTGTTTTTCTCCTTGTTGTATGAGTTTGTTTCTTCTGTGTGGAGGGAGGTAAAAATGGGAGGTTATAAGAGGGACTGTGATATTAGGAGACAACATCCTTCTAGGCGAAAGGACTCAACCAATGATAGCCACTCTATGGGAATCTGGAGAAGTTTCATTCCAAATCAGACAAAGCCTGTCTCCATGGACTTCGAGGTTTCTGAGGGAAGGGGAGGTCCTGAACCATCAAGAAGAAGGCTTTGTTAATATGAGACCTGTGGCACATGACAGAGGAAGGGATCTGTAATTAAGGCTACTTGCAGGGGTCATTGTTTCTCTGGTGGGGATGGATGGGAAAGTTACAGCTAGTGTTTAACAACTGTGTGACAGCAATGAATCTACCTTGACTTCTGGACAACACTGGTGGGATGGGGAAGGGTTGCAACCTTCTTTGGTAAGCCCATGTTTATTGGTTACTATTCTGTTGTGATAAAAGTTCATAAACATGGAATCTTAAGAAAGAGTATATATGGCTTAATTCTGGAGGGATAAGAGCTCATGTTAATGGGACAGAAGCATGATAAAAAGCTGGAATTTTGAAGGCAAAAGCAGGAGTTCATGAAGACTAGGCTTGTTCATTTCAAGGACAGACCCAGTAACGGACTTTTACTACTAAGGCTTCACCATATAAACTTCTCCCAAATATATTATCAACTATTCATGTGTGCTCATGTGTTCAAATGCCCGATTTGTATGAATCATTTGTAGTTCAAAGTGCCGTAGATGCTTTATTAAATGTATGTCAGGTGTGTTGAGAACTTTGTTACTAGTTTGGGAACTTGTGGAACACATAGATGTGCAATTAGCTACAGGAACTATTGTCATTGGAGTATAGAGAACTTCTAATGTAGTATCACCAGCTACCTAACTAGCACAGGGACTTGACAGATACGTGTGTGTTGGCCTGGGGCAGGGGCCTTGGACAAGACCTTGCACAGCAGACTGGAAGAGGGCTAGGAATAGTCAGCTATGAGAGGGTCTGCTCTGATGGTTCCATGGTGTGTCAAGGTACATGAGGATGCTGCTGTTCTTTGGAGTCCCAGCTTCTTCAGTACTGAAAAGTTGTGTTTGTCAAAGTCACTAACAGAGGCACTTTTATGTTTCTTCTTTTAAGTGGGGAAAGTGAAATGGCCTAGTTGAACTACAGTTGTGGTGTGGTGTGATGCCACAGCAGATCGAAGGATGAAATCTGTAATACTGTGCCACCATACATCAGGGCCACATGTTCCAGCTTCCATCCTCCAGCTACAGAGTCCCAGCTACATCTTCCCAATCCTTCACCTCATTGCAACTCCTGCACTGTTGTTGGACATTCCCAAGTTCTGTGTAAAACTCACAAAAAGTACATTTTCAAATTTGATAGAATCTGTAAGCATTCCTCTCATGACTAGTAACTAAAAGCTTTCTGGAGATGCTAAGTCCCCCTGACTCCAGATATAACAGTTAGTGTGCATGAATGTAAATTTCAAGAGCATTATCCTTTTCATCAGAAGGAATCATGTCTGCAAATATCAACAAATAAATTCAAATATTTTACATTATTTTTATAAGAATATTTTGACAACCTGAGGATCTTTGAAAAAACAGTCAATATGACCTAAAATTTATGGAGAAGAGTAAGACATCCACAGCACAATTTCACAGCTGGCTTCCTTCTGAATAGCAGAGAAACTGCTTGCACCCCTGGTCCCTTCCTTTCTGTGTCCCAGCCCTGCAGTTCCTCTGCCCTGGGAGGTTCCAGGGCCTCCAGGCTATGGTTCCTGGCACTGTGATACTTACTGGTGATATTCCAAGAACACCCCATGCAGTACCTGCTCTTTCCTCTACACCCATGCTTGCACAGGGTGCAGGTCCCTGAGCTCCTTCCAAGAACAGTCCCTTGATACTGATTTTGGCTCCTCTGTCCAACTTCCCTGGCTTTCTTTCACTTCACTCCTCTACTCTGTCCCAGTATCCTACACTTTCCCTACCCTCACCTAATGTCCAACAACCTCCCAACTTCTATTTCCAGGTCAGTATCCCCAACCCACTGAGCCCAGCCCCTCCCACCCTGTCTCGGGCAGCCTTCCACACAACTCCAGCTGTCAGGAGTTGTGCTTGCTGCCAAGCCTCCCCCAGAACAGCATCTAGGAGAATGCTATACTCCCATATCAGTGAGTTCTGAACCCTTCAGATGCAAGATGGGCAGTAATTAATACTTCTACTGGACCACCAAACTCTTGGCATGTATACTAACACCAAAGGATAACAGGCCAAATTCAGAAGCCAGAATCCCATCCTCAACACAAACAAGATAAGCCCAAACCAAATATTTCAAATGTGACTTGGTGAGAGACATTTCAGAAACTTGAACTTTGAGAAGAAATAGGTGTCGGTAGTCAGACCTGGCCCGGGTTCATCTTCCACTGTACTACTTTCACAGCTAGATGCTGTGTTTTGTCATTTTAACTCAGAAACAAGTTGGTCTTGTGTGACTCAGGCTAAAGGTCTAAGACACAATTTAGATTCCCATCCATTGCCACCCACCCCTAGTGGATGCTGAGACTTTTGGCTATCCCAGATGCAGAAAATAAGTAATGTGGTCCTACGCTTAAAAATGTCAGTTATATCATTCCATCTATGGCTCTGGGAACACAGAAAAAGAGGAAAGGGAATGAAGAAGAGCTAAGAAGTGACATTTTCTAGACTCCATACAGCTGTTGTAATCAGTAACCAACAGTAACTGTACTTGACTGCGCTGACCTTAAACTAGACCTCAATCATCCTTCTCATTAAAGAAACTTCTCTTTGCAACAGAGACCACTACAAAACCCCCACAGCTAATGGAAATGCAGAGTTGTGGAGGCCAGGTGCAATGGGAGTATCTACAGAAACTCCTGCACCTAAGGCTCAAGGAACAGTTTTGAAGAGGAGGTAGAAAGACTGTAAGAACCATAAGTTCAGAAGTTTGCTTTGAGATTGTGTCTCCTAATACTGCAAGAAGCTACACCCACAAAAATCTCACCTACATGACCACACAAATGGAAGCTAAGCAAGGACAGAAACAATGGACATACCAAATTGCATTGGGAAAAGTCCACAAGGCTTTAGCCCGCACAGAGAACTAAAAGTAACTGAGGAATACTGGGAGCAGGACAAATAGTCTCCCCAAGGGATGAGTGTTATCGGTTATCCTGTATTAAAAATAGTCAGCCTTGAAAACATATGTCCAAGTAACATTATATGATATGGTAGGATTGTTAAAAAGAATGAGCTTTGGCTAATGTATACTAAATGTTTGAGTGGGCATGGAACAGGAATTAAGGAAGAAGAGTGGGAGGGTCAATCAAAAGGATGTATGAAGAAGCCTTATGAAATCCCACTTTCTTACAAATAAATAGGAAATGCAATTTTTAAAATTTCGAACGGAGGTATCCTGCAATGCTGCTGCCAGACACAAGGGCTATTAAATAGAACTCTCTAGAACAGCTACTGGTTATCTGCCTAGGAGGCCGCAGGGGCACCCCAAAGCATGTCATTCCCTGTGTTCCTGCTTGACCATTTATTTGCTGAAGACACTACAGCATTTGGTTGTAAGATGGAAAGAGTGCAATCTTGCAAGGAATTCTTCCTGCTGGCTAGCTTTTGCAATAATACAAGGCCTTGTGAGGGCTGCTGGCGAGAAAAGATGTCAGTGGTCTAACCTGTCCCAGGACCCTGCATCCTACATTACTGCACTGGTGCAATACTTGCACAACTGTTTCTGGATTTAATGAACCTCTCCCTTGATTAAATGAGGCTTGCTCCATAGAGAATTCATGCCCTGTACTATAAAAAAAACATGCTTAAAAATGGCTTGGTGAATATATTGATGTTTTGTTAATGATTGAGCTGTTAATGTGGCCTCTAAATATTCATGTCTATAATTACCAATCTTGATGAAGAAGCCTCCTTTGAAATTGATATTGGGTAATAGACAAACTTGAAATGGCTCAAAATGTATTAAGAATAGGCAACTGTGTAAAATTGGGACAATTACCATTTCATGATGGCGTAGGTGGGGTGAGGGTCCCATGAGTCTCTTTTCAATTCATGAGGGTTCAGTAGTTCTTAAATGGAGATACATTGTTTTAGAATTGAATGAATACTTACTTTCCCATTTTTCATTAGTACTTTAAAATGAATTTCTGTATGCCTTTGAGGGTTTCTGTTTTTTGGGTTTTTTTTTTTTCTTCTTCTTCTTTTTCTTCTTCTTTTTTGAGACCAGACTGGCCTCAGAGTTTGAGTCTGCCTTTGGTTCCAGAGTCCTGGGATTAAAGACATGTATCACCACAACTGTAGCCTTTTGGGTTTTTGTAAGCTGTATAAACATGCCCATTTCATCACACTCACAGGCTATTTCTTTAGTTTCTCACCTTCTTGCTATTACAGTCACAGGACCCCAACCTGAGGAAGACCCCAGACCTTAGCGCAACTGACTCCATGAGGTAAATGCCATTCAGGCTGTAAAACTCAGCACACAGACACTACCTCCTGCCAAAAATTAAAAAAAAAAAAAAAAAAAAAGGCCCAACCTCAAAGTTCTCATAGTTCTTCAAAAGTCTCAAAATATACTAACCTTGCCTTTAGCTTCTATAGTTCTGCATTTGGCTGTTTTTGTTGAATGAAGTACGTCAACTCAGAACACTATTTTTGTGCTTAAGAGCTCATCCTGAGAAAGGCTAGGTGCTACACTAGGATCTCAAATACCCAGTGTAGTCACTGGCAGCCAATAAAGACTTTTTTTTGTGCTTAAACCCATGTCTGAGCATCCTCCTTTAGAAAATACCCACAACAATAAGGTTTGACTGTATTAGGAAGGTTCTGAGGGTCAACACAAGATGAGATTTTAGGACAGCATTTTCTTGTGTTTTCTTTCATGGTGAATTTACTATGTGGGCAATTTCAGGACTGGAAAAAGAATTTATAAAACTGAATGCATTTCAGGGGTGCAATTTCAAAGAACAGACGCAAATAGGGATTATATATGGTATACCTTTATATAGGTTCTCAGAACTATGAATGTTGTGAAATACAGCAAAATTAGTTTTTTTGTCACATTTTTTATGTAACAACATTTTATCCTCAAGATTTTTTTTTCTCATTGTTTACACAGTGTTTATGTAGTCCTAGCTGCCCAGCAACTCACTTAAGTAGAGCAGGATGGCCTCTGACTCATGGAGATCTTCCTGATTTTGCCTCCTGAGGGAGGCATTATTATGAATCACTACATATTGAACTCAATAAATGTTTTTATTACAGTTTTTCCAAGGGGCTGGAGATATGGCTTAGTGGTTAAGAGCAATATCTACTCTTCTAGAGGACCTGGGTTCAATTCCAAACATACATACTAGTTCAGAATTTTCTGTTAATCTAGCTTTAAGGGAATTTGATGAGTATTTCTGGCCTCTTCAGTGCACAGAAATAATCATACACAGTGCAATCATAGATACACACACACACACACACACACACACACAGTTACTTTTGTAGATGTTATTTTCAAATAAATCCTGTAAAATTTAAGATTTAAGGCATTCACAAGTTTCTTATCTTTGTTTCTATGATTTCTAAGCAGAGAATTGTAGATAAAGCTATATTGCATTATTTGCAATGGTATTTTTCACCCCACTGTGAATTTTCTGATGTCTTCTAAGATTAAATATCCGGATAAAGGACATGTCACATTCTTTGCATTTGTATGGTCTTTCTCCAGTATGAACTTTCTGATGTGTTCTAAGATATGAATTAAGGATAAAGGATTTGTCACATTCCATACATTTGTAAGGTTTTTCTCCAGTATGAATTTTCTGATGTTGTCTAAGAGTTGAGCACTCGGGAAAAGATTTGTCACATTCTTTACATCTGTAAATTTTCTCTCCAGTATGAACTCTCTGATGTGTTCTAAGATGTGATTCCTGAGTGAAAGATTTGTCACATTCCCTACCTTTGTAAAGTTTCTCTCTAGTATGAATTTTCTGATGGCGTTTAAGTGCTGACAACTGATGAAATGATTTTCCACATTCTCTGCATCTGTAAGGTCTCTCTCCAGTATGAATTCTCTGATGTATTCTAAGATATGAATCAAGGCTAAAAGATTTGTCACATTCTCCACATTTGTAAAGTTTCTCTCCAGTATGAATTTTCTGATGATTTCTAAGATTTGAGGACATATTAAAGGATTTGCCACATACCTCACATTTGTAAGGCTTCTCTCCAGTATGGATTCTGTAATGTCTTTTGAGATGAGATACTTCAAGAAAGGACTTACCACAGTCTTTGCATTTGTACAATTCCTCTAGAGAATGAGTTTTCTGATGTCTTCTAAATGATGAATAGTGGGTAAAGGATCTGTCACAGTCCTTGCATTTGTATGGCTTCTCTCCAGTATGGAGTCTTTGATGTGTTTTAAGACTTGAGTACTGAGTAAAGGATTTGTCACAAACATTGCACTTGTAGGGTTTCTCTCCAGTATGAATTCTTTGATGCTTTGTAAGAGTTGACTTCACAGTAAAGCATTTGTCACAGTCCTTACATTTGTAAGGCTTTTCTCCAGTATGAATTCTTTGATGTTCAGTGAGGCTTGAGGCAGTACTGAAGTATTTCCCACATTTTTCACACTGGTGTGCTTTCTCTCCAATGTGGCCTGGTTGCTGCACAAGACTGTATGTAGACACAGAATAGTCATCATATTCTTCCTGCCTGTGATCTTTCTTTGCAGTGTAGAGTCTCTGATCTTGAGTAATGCTGGAGCACAAATTTAAAGATTTTTCGTCTTTAGATCTGCAAGGTTCTTCACCAGTGTGCATGCTTTCATGTCTATCTGGGTTTGATGAGTCAATCGAGGCATCCCTGTGATTACTGCATCTATAGTTATTACAGTTTTCTGTAGTTTCAATTGTTCTATAAAGCACACATGTGGAGGGGTCATGAAGCACTTTGCCAAGCTTAATACACTGACAACACTCCTTTTCGGCCTTCACATGGTGATGGACAGGATCATATTTGCAATAGTTCTCTGAAAATGAGTACAGTTCAGATTAATAGGGCTTGTTCCAAGAGTAAACATTTGGTACATGACTATTGTTAGTATTCAGGCATCTGTATTGGCCTGCCCTTGGGGGTTCTGACAGGATTTGCCTTCTGCTGCAGGCAAAAAGACCCACCTGTGCATATTCATTATGTTCCCTTTTAAAAGGGCCCTGCCCACCTCCCATCCTTCTCTGTCTCTTTTCCCCTCTCTGTTCTGCTCTCTCTGTCTCTCTCCCTCTTTCTCCTCTTTCCTATCCCCTGTTGCTCCTGTCTCCAAAGACTGGTTTCCCCTCTCCCCTTTTTATAATCCCTTCCCCTAATAAAAACATCTCGCTTGAACCCAGTCTCATGGCATCTTTGTCTGGCATGTTCCTTTTCATAAATTACAACAACTGTCACCCTACCTAAGTTTTCTCGAGATAAGCCAGTCAGCAACTGTTTAGAAAAGAGCTTCCAGCAGTCAACTTTTTTCATCACTTTAATTTATGGATTCTCACAAAACAGAGTGATAGCCTTCAAGGAAGTTGAAGCAGATAACTGAGGAATTAGTCACTAGCTTTGGAATTGAGCTTGCTGACTGCTTATATTTAGAATATATGTCTATTTTAAAATATTTTTTTCTCAGAAATTTATGAAGCAGAGTTTAATTCAATCCCAGGTTTACAATGTTTGCTTACTTAAGTACAGCAATGAAGATTATAGTTCAGAATACCCAATTCCTTTTAAGATTAAAGGCTTATTGAAAAGCATCAAAGGTTTTATTATGATTTTTTCCTAAAAAGCACATTAGATTCTTCAAAAATAATGGTTGCAAAGCCAGTATTCTGCCAGACAATAGAGGCTCTAGATCAGCATTTCTCAACCTGTGGATCATGACTGTCTGGAAATACATTATTTCCGATGGTCTTAGGAACTAAGGCACCACTCGATAGCAATGTTACAGTCAAGAATCAGCAACAAAAACAATTTTAAAATGGGGAGTCAACAAAACATTAGGAACTCTACTAAAGGGTTGTGATGTTACCAAGGTTGAGAACCACTGCTCTAGACCATTTAAAGCAGGGCTCTCATTATAAGCCAGTGCTTATTTCTATTCACCATTGACATCCATGCAAGGAAGGCAGTTACAGAATAATCCTCCCTCAATGACTTTAGAATTTTGTAAAATTATTCCAATCTGTAATCAGTATAGTCAAATAAAACTGCATTTTGTACAAATATTAAGTCACCATAATTTAGGTGCAATAAAACACATCTTCTAACAATTATAACAAGAAGGATGTATCACTGGGCCAGGACACTAAGTTCAGTTATTAGGAGTCCTTTCAAGTGGAACTGAAGATTGCAAAAAGCATTCTCAGCTCTTGCTTACTCTTTCACTTGAAGCCACCACTGTTGTTCTTCTCATTCACAGTCCATCCTAGTGATGGCTACTGATTCCTCTTCACATTTGTTCCACACAGCTGGCCCTGCCTACTTAGCATACAACAATCCATGTGTTCTGTGATGCAGTCCATGACACATACTAGAACTTTTAGAAAGAATACAGATGTCTAACAGTACTGTGCTCGGTACATGAAGAGAACACAATGTAGAAGAATACAGGAATGGTTTCCTGTCAGAATCTTCAGGGAGAATTTTCAATTTGTATATCTTGACTTTCTCACAACTAAAACAATGTCAAGTGCAAAGACAGACATGGAGCTAAAAGACATGAATGGGAATATTATATGTTACTGGGTTTCTGGATGCATCATGTAACCAAAATGAAGGGTGCATGACAACTAAAATGAAGGATAGAAAAAACAAAACAAATAACCAGATAAAGATATTTTCTACTAGCAAGCATTCCCTAGTCTCCTGTTGTTTCTAAGACAGCCTAACAGAGAGTTCACAACCTATAAAGTCAGTACACAGAAAGCCAGAGTTAGGAATTCTCCAAACAAAATGTTCTTACCCACATAGATCAGGTTGCTGTAATTCTCCAACATCACATCAATGTACAAAGCCCTCTGAGCAGAGTTTAGGCTTTCCCACTCCTCCTGGGAGAAGTCCACTGCTACATCCCAGAGTGTCAACAGACCCTGAAACACAAAGTACAGTTTGTGTTTCTACTGTACAGAGTGCTTTCCTGAATACAAGAAGACTTAAGGAAATTAGGGAACTAGATGAGTGAAGACAATTACTCAAAAAGATGATTTTTAATAGTCACATTCACATCCTATAATGGGTTTTCTAACTTTGTGAAAACAGGATGACACAGCAGTCTCACAAGCAATATGCATGAAACAACACACATTTAAGGTATGGGCACTGTTGCAGGAATTGGATCCGACAGCCAATAGTATCGGGGCAGCTTGGCCAAATGGGTATGGTCTTTTCTAGGGGTATGTGACTGGATAATAACTGAAGGGGTGGGTCACACACTCTCTTAAGACAGTGTGAGAGCTGGTACAGTTATGGCTTGGAGCTTCCTCTTCACCCTTTGTTAAGGAGGTTACAGTGCATCAGCAGAGAGCTGGGTCCTCAGAGGGATTGGCAGAGCAGCTGGTGATGCGACCCAGATTCCTCCTCCTGTCTTGCGATCATTGTGCAGATTTGCTATTAATAAAAGGTAAAACAATCTCCAGGATCCCTGCAATATCTGGTGCCCACAATGACTGCATCATAATAATGCTGATAAACACCACTCAGAGATTGGATTTTAACTACAAAGTGATCAGGACAATTCCAAGATGGCTGGCTACTTGAGATGGTCCACCCTCTTACATCATTCTAGCCACAACTTCAGATAAGCTTTACCCATTACTCAGAGACTGGCTACAAATATTCCAACTGGTGCTCATAAGACTTAATTAGCGTTTTAATTTTACAGGGTCCCATAGAGATACTGTCACTCCTGCCCCTCTAGATATCAGAAGTAATTCTAAGAACACAGTGCCCCCTTTCCTTAATAAGAGGGGTGAATGGTTTTGTTTTTTCTCAGGTTGGTAATAAGGTGTTAAAGAGTTGAGGATAGAACAATAAGAAATCAGTCAGTGATTTCACTTGGAATAAAAGTAGGTGCGATAAACAGGATAATAATGATCTACTTATAAACCAACAAACCAACTACCAGTTTTAAATAATTTACATTGGTATGGATTCTTGTCTATTGATTTGGATTTTTGTATATCTACATAAATGTTAACATTATTTTTGTTATACTGTATGTTTCTGCTCCTGTTTAGGACATTTTTGCAAATTAAAGTTATTTTTGTCATATTGCATTATATTTCTACCTCTGATTAAGGTATTTTTGTATACTGTCACAATTTCGAGGTTATTGTCCTGATACTGTACATCTGTTTCTATTTTTGCATAAGGTATTACTTTTACAGCTTGCTTATTTTTGTATTGTGAAGCCCCAGTCCTTAAGCTATAAGGGTTAATAAGAATTAAGGGTTAATAGTCATCATGTTTGTCAAACTAATAGTCATGTTAGTTAGGTCTTCTAGATGCAGAGAGATACGCTTCAGATAGACAGGTAATCTGCAAACACTTCAGACCTATAGAATATGGTATTTAATGTTTTAATAACTTAGAATTCTTTTGACATGAGACAAGTGCTCCTGGCAGCACTGACCTACTCCCAAGAAGGTTGGCAGGTGTGTGTGTGTGTGTGTGTGTGTGTGTGTGTGTGTGTGTGTGTGTTCCTTGGCAAAACTGGCCTATTAGGCAAAAAACTGCCCTTGCCTCAATTGCTATCAGTAAGTATGTTGTCCAATCTGTACAAGCAGGACACAAGGAAAAGCGATTGCCAAACTTTGCTGAGACAGGATATGACAGTCCTTCAAAATTTTCTGCTTCTGAAAATGGTCTGTCACATATTCTCGGACTATATGCCAAAGTTGGATGCCCCACTGTTACAGAGGAACCTTGGCTGACTGTCTCAGCATCCAGCTGTTTCTGCGATTTCTCTTAATTTTTCCAAGTCCCTTGCTTTCACTTCCTGCTTACTAAGGTAATATTACTTTCCTTCTCAGGTCTTTGATGGGGTTGAGGACTAGATAGTTACAGTCACAATCCTCAAAAACCATAGGTAAAGACATATTAGGTACAAGTTTAGATTCTTTAGGAAAGGACTATTGCAGTGATCTCTATAGAAAATGTCTTTCACCTAGTCTGAACATTTAAGATGTATTTTTTTACATGATAATTTATTGTATAGTTTTATTTTATATTGTTCTTAGTATATTAGCGTTAGAATCTTTTTATTTTAGACTAAAAAGTGGGAAATGTGGAAATTCAATCCGACCATCAATTGTATTGTGGTAGCTTGGCCCTACGGGCATGGTATTCTTTGGGTTATATGACTGGATAAGACTGAAGGCAAGGGTCCTACATTCTCTCCTGGATGGTGTAGGAGCTGGCAGAGTGACAGCTTGGAGTTTCCCCTTTGCCCTTTTGTAACAATATTACCACACAGTGGCAGCGAGCTGGTTCTCCAGAGGGATCAGTGGAACAGCTGGAGATATGTCCCAGATTCTGCCTGTCTTGTAATCATTGTTCACAGATCTGATATTAATAAAAAGTAAAACAATCCAGGATTTCTGCAATAGGACATGGTTATCCATCTGTTATGGATGTTATGTTATGTTATGTTGCACAGGATCATAGACGCCATGTCTCAGAAGGAAAATTTGTGAGGAGGAAACAGGCTTTTAAATATTGTGCCTAAAGTACATGCTAAATTACTTACAATGAATCATCCTATCTGTTCTAGGGTCTTATGTGATTCCACTATTACATGCTCAGTTCATATGTTTAGATTCTAAGTCCAATGCCACACCAATTCAAGAGCAAAGGAGTAGATAGGGAAGGCAAAATCATAAAGAGTTTGTTTTCTCACAGTAAAAGGAACATAACAATGCTGTATACTGTAAATTTTAACTTTAATATAAAAGTCAAGTAGTATATGGAATTAATTTTATGAGAATATTGGACTACTACCAAGCAGATATAAATATCAGCATCAGCCACATTTGATATAATCCAAAATTTTCTAGAAATATGCAGAAGCTGACAGACGAATAATTTTAGAAGTTTTGAAGAGCTCACTGGTAAAGCTATAGAAAAATGATGGAAGTCTAAAACCACATTAAATAATGTTTAAATTACAGCTCAGCCTACACACATAAGTGTAGTACACTGGATGCATTCAGAAGTAATAAAGACTTCCTTTCAGGAAATGAGTATTAAATTCTGTGAGAACTGTAGCAACTTTTCAATGCTTTGCAAATACAATATAGCTCACATAATGGCTCAAGAGAAAATTTGTGCTACTGTGTCTGAATTTTGTAGTTGTCAATGGGCTATTTTTAGTACTTATGCTGTATTGTCTAACAGCATTTTGGGTTAGTTGTGTTTCTGAATATCTCCGTTAGCATTCCTGTTGCTGTGATGGAACACCATGACCAAAAAGCAAGTTCAGGAGGAAAGGGTTTATTTGGCTTATAAATCAGCATTGCTCTCCATCACTGAAGTAAGTCAGGGCAGGATTCTGGTGACAGGAGGTGATGCAGAGGTCATGGAGGGGAACTGCTTGCTGGCTTGCTTCCCCTGGCCTGCTCAGCCCATCTTCTTATAGAACCCAGCATCACAAGCCCAGGGATGGCACCACCCACCATGGGCTTGGTCCTCCCCCACTGATAACTAAATGAGAAAATGCCTTAAATTCAAACACATTAAAATTTCAGGTCCTTTAAAATAGGCAACTCTGTAAAAATCCAATGTCTTTTAATATTCAAGTCTCTCAACTGTGGGATCCAGTAAAGTACTCTCTTATTCAAGAGGGAAGTATTAGGGAACAAAACTCCAACTGTCCAATATCTGGGATCCAGTCATGAGCTTCTGGAGTCTTCAAATGACTTGTTCACTTCTCTAACTCTGCCCTCTGAAACACACTCAGCCTCTTCTAGGTACCCACCAATTCTACTGGACTGCTGTTACTAAACTCAGTGGTCTTCGCATGATACTGACATCTCCAAAGTGCTGTGGTCCCTTGCTGCAATTGGGCTGCACTTTCACCAATGATCCCCTATAGGCTCTCTTCATAATACCAAGGCTCAACTTCTTTGTGTGACCCCTTCAGTCCTGGGCCTTCAACTGCCACTGAGGGTGCACCTTCACCAACTGCCTTTCCTGCATTCTCTCAGTGCCAACCCTCAGCTGTTCTCCATAACCCTTCATGCCTTCAGAACCAGTATCACTTGCATGATGCTTACACATTACCAAGTTCGGCTGTCAGCATGAGGTATAACCTTGGCTGCCTCTGGAACATAGTTTCTCTGAGCTCTTGGGAAACACTTCCCAGAAGATTTCACCTCAATGATGCCGGTCTATTCTCAACCACCACTAATTTCTTAGCTCTAGCCAATCAGCACCAAGTATCCTAACAAAAGCAAGATTTTGCTTTAGTGGTTCTGGCACCTTGTTAATCACAGCTGATTCTTCAGCCCCAGCTAACCAGAACCAGAGGACCTTAATTCAAAATAACAAAAGACTCTGATAGATTGTTAAACTTCCCTCTGAAATTCCACAAGTATTCTTATCTTCCAAGCTCCTAAAGAATATCCCACAGAGCTATTAACAACCCTCAATGGCTCTTCTAGCTCAAAGTTCCAAAGTTCTACAATCCTTCCCAAAACGTGATCAGGTCTGTCATAGCAATATCCCACTATGCTGGTACCAATTTGTCTTAGTTAGGGTTCCTGTGGCAGTGAAGAAACACCAAGACCAAAATAAAAAAAAAAAAAGGAAAAAAAAGGCAAGTTGAGGAGGAAAGGGTTCATTTGGCTTATACTTCAGCATTGCTATTCATCACTGAAGCAAGTCAGGACAGAAACTCCAGCACAGCAGGATCCCAGAGGCAAGAACTGATACAGAGGCCATGAAGGGGATGCTGCTTACTGGCTTGCTTCCCCTGGCCCGCTCAGCCCACCTTCTTATAGAACCCAGGATCACAAGCCCAGGGATGGCACCATCCACCATGTACTGGGACCTCCCCCACTGATCACTAAATGAGAAAATGCCTTACAGCTGGATCTCAAGGAGACATCAGCTGAGGCTCCTTCCTCTCTGATGGCTCTAGCTTGTGTCAAGTTGATACACAAAACCAGCCAGTACAGTGATTCTTCTTTTAATTCTCTGAAAATACAAAGATGTTGTGACATATTCTGTCCGGGCCATGAGCCAGGGATAGAAATGCAAACCTGAGGGTCAGAGCCCATTACCCAAATCTCTACTATAAAGCACTGCTGCTTCAGGGTGGGGGAGTAGAGCCACAACTCTCACAGGAACAGACTAGAGCAAGGTAATCGTGAGGAATGCTTTCTGTATCTAATGTGATGGCTTCTGCACATCAATCAGTCAACACCCCAAGACATTTTTTTGCTGATACATTCCACATAATGAATGTCAGCCAGAAAGAAAGGACTGCAAAATGGGATCTTCGTTGTAGAAGGGAAGGGAAGAAAAAACACAACAAATAAAAAAAACAACAGATCTCTCCTGTTCAGGAAGTTACCACTAAGCATCCTAACCAGGTGAGTGATGTGAACAGTAATTCCCCTCAGACAAACAGATACGAGGTATTAACAAACAAAAGGACACATCATCATTGCCTTGATATTAAACACCAAAAAGAAAAATACAAGTAGGCTAGAATACACACACAAGTACAACAATTTCACACATACACCTGTAGTGTTAAGCACTCTATACTGTGCTTAAATCTTTAGGATTATTAGGAACCAAGTATTAGTAACTACATCTCTTTCAATTTCACATATTTCGAAGATGTAATTCCAACTAGTCCACGTGTTTCAATATGTATTTTTATAACCACGATTCAAGGAAATGGGACAGATTCCACAAACAGAGCCTATATGACACATGAACCCTGACTCAGCAATATATAAGTCCATCCTCCACATCAATTGGGCACCAACATTTTTTGGTCATGTGTCAAAGTGGAAATATTTTCAAAATTACATGTCATTGTTATATGTGGGATACCAACCCCCAAAAAACTGGGGAGAGCAGAATACGAGATGTGGAATTATGGATTTGTTTAGCTGTACTCACAGAGACAGTGTGGCATGGGAATAAACACGGATAGGAGGATAACAGAATAAGACAGAGAATCCAGAAAAAAAAAAAAAAAAAATAAACCATTAATCCATCCCCATTTAATATTTGGCAAAAGAGGAAAAAATGCATTAGAAAAATATAGTCGTTTCAGCAAATGGTGCTGGCAAAACTGGATCCAGGAGAAGAATTAGATACTTAATCTTTCACAGTGTACAAAAATCCAACCAAAAAGTAACAAAACCCTTATTTAAAACCATACACACAGAAACCTAGAAAACTTAAGAAATATCCATGAGGATATTGGGATGGGCAACAACTTCTGGATTAAAAGAACACCAACAGCATAGGAACTAAACCCATGTATCAACAGATGGGACTACAAATAAAGAGTTCCTGTTTGTCAAACAGTCAGTAGACCACAAAGACATCCCACACACAGAATGGGAATCGGTACCAGAGACACTTTGATTAGGGGCTCATTTGTAGAATTTACCAAGAATTATAGATATTAAATAACATGGAAACAAAGCTGTCAATAAAAAATGGGGAAATGAACTGAATAGACACTTTTCAAAGACAGAAACACAAATGACCCCAGGATTACTAAACCGCCAGGAGAGAAATGCAAACAATAACTACTATGAAGTATTGCTTCACTCCAGGCAGAATGGCTGTTACCAACTAATCTCCCAAAATGTTAGAGAGGATGAGGAGAGAAAGTGTAATGAACTGAAAACCAAGCCCAAACCCAATGAGAGAATGAACATCAGATGGTAAAGCCTTAAGAGTTTATTATCTGACATTCTGTGACACTTCTACTCTGGAAAGAAACACACTCCATCCACAGGGATCATCCACTTTTTATATAAATTTTGTTTCTTGGCAAGCAAGAGCAAGGAGGCAGATTACAAAGGCCAAGGAAAAGCAGTTTGCTTGAGCTATACTACAAAACTGTTGAAAATATTGAAATAACATACAGGGCTCCAGCCATGACCCAGCTTGAGACACTTCATGTTTATCATCTTCCTGTGAGAGCCAGTCTGAAAGACTTTAGATGCTATAGCTTTTCTGTGATAGCATCTTCTTTACAACATACTGAACACAGGTAAAGAACAATTCAATCCTTGGGTTGATTTCCTCTCTTTTAGAAAAGACGTATTTCTCCTAGGTCCTATCAAAAGGAAGTCTTATTCATTGTTGGTGAGGATGGGAAGGTGGTGTAAATTAACACACTCAAATGCAATCAGTTTGAAGAGTACTAACAAATTAAAGACAGAACTACATTAAGTCCCAGGTCTCTCACTCCTGGGCATATACTCAGAGAAATCAACACCACACTATGGAGATATTTACACCCAGTGGTCAATGCTGCTGTATGCACAATAACAACAAATTATAATCAACCTAATTGTCTATCCGAAGATAAACTGACAATGGAAATGGCATACATACAAAATAGAATGCTATTCAGCTGAGAAGAAAAGTATATTAAAATTTGCAGGAGAATGGATGGATTCATAATGTATAATATTAAGTGAGATTATACAGTATCAGAAACCATGTTTTCCCTCATGCAGAGTCTAGCCACTAATATTTGTATATGTAACACAATATATATGTGAGCACAGCAGAACATACAGAAAAGAGAACAAAAAAGGTTAAGTATCAGTACTGATGTAAGATTGAAGACATGTCATCAAAATCAGTTATGAAAAGATATAAAGTTAAGTACTTTTCTAGTTCTAATTATGTCACAGGGTTTTGGTTTTTGATAAATAGATGAAACTATATTGGATATTGAAACTATAAAATCCCATGTGAGGCTCCAGAGATTCTGTCCCCAGTAACTACTTTAACTGTATAAAATTGCATTGAATTGTACAGTCTTTGGTTCTGGTAAATTTCAGTGTGTGATTGTTTATTTGCAATATTTTTCATTTAAAGCTTAAAAAAATCAGAAGCAGGAAATCAGAGACTTCCAATGTCTCAACTATAACATCTCTATCAAAAAATAAAGGGAACATGATCACTGACCTGGGACAGATTAATTGGAGAATCATCCATTTCTTTCTGTTTCTCTTCTTTGAGTTTCTCTTTCAGGAACAAGGAATAGATGGCTTGCTTCTCTTTCACATTAAGGAGTCAAAAAGCAAAAGCAAAAATTAGTAATGAAAGCTGCTAGAGATCAATATCAAACCACATGAAAAGACCTAAGCAACAGAATATGACCAAGTGTCCAGACAATGATCTCAAATCCTGAAGAGAAAACCACCATCAACAATAGTGTTGCACAAAATAATTCTATTTCAAAAT
This sequence comes from Cricetiscus sungorus, assembly GCA_030556225.1. NCBI lineage: Eukaryota > Metazoa > Chordata > Mammalia > Rodentia > Cricetidae > Cricetiscus > Cricetiscus sungorus. The sequence continues at coordinate 836,459 of JANBXA010000736.1, forward strand.
TGATGTAGACATAAGTGTATTTTAAGACAGTCACAATTTAATACAGTTTATTTCCCTAAAGCAGCACTGCATATGATAAATTAGAAGCAAAATATAAACAGAAGAATTAGAGGAACTTTCCATGACAACATTGTAAATAATAACTTTCATGTTTAGACTAGATTAATTGGGGAAAACTGGGAAGTAATCATGGGCAAGAAGCAAAACACAGATTCTCAGATAGAAGGAAGAATACTATGATTATTTCAACTAGCAACAATACAAAAATAAAACCATACAGATTGAAAATCCTAAAAACAAGCAAACTAAAAAAAATCTAGCCACTTTGAAAATCAATATGGAAAATCCTGAAAATGTTAAAGAAATCTAGCACATGACCCGGCTATACCATTCCTTGTCCTATTCTCAAAGGACTCAACATCCTACTCCACAGATAATTGCTCACCCATTTTCATTGCTGCTCTACTCAAAATGGCTACCAAAGGGAAACAACTTAAATGTCCTTCCACTGAAAACTGGATAATGAAAATGTAGTACATATAACCTATAGAATATTGTTCAGGGATAAAGAAGACTGAAATCACAAGCTTTGAAGGTAAAACAAAGGCCCTGAAAAGATCATATTGAATGGAGTAATCCAGACTAAGAAAGACAGACATTGTACAATTTCACTCATAGGAAGTTCTTAGCTCTAAATCTTAAGATGTGAGTACACAACCTGGAGTGACTGCCATTACAAGAAAAATAAAAATACCCCTGTGGAATGTGGGGGGTAATAAAGAGGGGAATTACATGGAACAATGATCTAAAGGGGGGAAATAGAAAAACAGGGGGAAGGACTTACTTATGGAGACAGAGCAGATATAAACACAGAAGCAGGGTAAAATAACAATAAGATTTCTGAAAAAGTCATATGGAATAACAGTATTGTCCATCTACCAAAAAATGCCTATAATACAAATAACTCTATGAGTGCATATACATTCATAGTGTAAATAAGATCTTTCCATCTGGCCGGGTGGTGGTGGCACATGCCTTTAATCCCAGCACTCAGGAGGCAGAGACAGGTGGATGGATCTCTGAGTTCTAGTTCAGTCTGGTCTACAGAGCCAGTTCCAGACAGCTCCAAAGCTACTGAAAAACCCTGTCTCAAATAAACAAACAAACAAAAACAAACTAAAAACTTCCCATCTGGGCTGATAATGCTCTCACAAGACATTTTCTAACAAAACAACCCACACAAGGCATGAGAAGCCTCTTTTGAAGTTCTTGGTCACAGCTGTGGAAGATTCCCCACAAACATTAACAGGCTATTGCTGTTGTCCATGGTTGCCTCCCAGAGACAGAAGGTGATTCTCTACTGTTGAAGAAGCCAGGCACTTCAGACACAGACCCAGAGCATGAGAGATGAAACTGACCTTAAAGCCTTCTCCCAGAAGGCAACATGCAACCTTCCAAAGGAGGGAACCAGCCAACAATCCTACCCAGCTCTGACTCTTAAGAACTACCACAATGATCTACACTGCAAGATAGCCCTGGGGTTACAAGAGTGGCATACATACCTTGGTGGTTCTAATTGAACTTAAGACCCTCTCAACAATAGGGAAAACATGCCTGGTACTGGAAACCTAGCTAGTTTCCCCAGGGCCAGTGAAGGCATGGCTGCTGGAGAAGAACCTACAAACACTACTTTACTAAATGGGCATAATCCCTAACTTTGTGCTAAACATTTTCCTGGTTCCCACAGACAAATGTAGTCCTCACCTCTCATCTATGAAAGTTCCTTATGCAACACATGGAGATCGTTGCAGAAAAGCACAATCAGTCAAAATGCAGAGTTGTGATGCTCAGTCCCCACTGACACATAAGCAACACAACTCCTTCACCTCAGGCTCAGGGATCACTGAGAAAGAAGGGAGGGAACATTGTAAGAGCCAGAAGAACAGGGTGTTTGCTGTGAGACTGTGTCCCCTAGAAATGCCAGAGAACCTACATGTACAAAATCTTAAAAAAAATGGCTGCCTAAAAATGAGCTAAACAAGAACAACACCAAGAGACATGGGAGGGAGATAGCTCACTAGGCCTCAACCCTAGTCAAACACTCAGGAATTCTGAGAGCTGGAGAAATAGTCTTTCCTAGAGATGAGTACACCATATGGTTATCTAATATCAAATGTTCATCCCTTAAAACATAAAGATTGAGTAGGCTGTATTTTTATGTTTAGGAATACACAAAAACATATAATAAATAACAAAGAAAGAGTCACTAAGAAATACTAAATGTCTATGTAAAGGCAAGATTTTGGAATATCTAGATTTTTAAAAATTATAATACTTCTATTATTCCTATTCACATAATTAAACTTACTAGGGGGCTAGCGAGATGGCTCAATGGTTATGAGAGCCCGTTGTTCTTTCAGAGACCCAGTTCCATTCCCAGACCTCACACAGTGGCTCCCATCTGTCCATAACTACAACTTCAGGATGCACTTGATATAAAGTCAAACAGGCAAGCAAAAACACTTGTATACATAAAATATGTAAATCTAAATAAAAATGAAGAGTAAATAATTAGTAATGTGAGAGAAAATAAATAAATAAAAGATCCTTGAATCTATTAAACTGTGTATCTCCACCTAGTCTTGGATTACTGGTGATGCCCAAGCCTCTTGCTTTCTCAATGACTACATGGTGTCTCTCTCTGGCAACTGTTTCCCTGCCTTTCCTCTTGGAAGAAATCTCCTAGTCTGGTAGCCCCACCTATACTTCCTACCTGGTTACTGACCAATCAGCATTTATCATCAACCAATAAGAAAAACATATATTCACAGCATACAGAAGGACATCCCCCATCAGAATAGGGCAAAACTGATTTCCTGTCCCACTTACATACTCACTTTATTGCCTTCCCACAACTTCAACAATCCCTCCACCATACCTGGATCCTCAGCTTCTGTCTCCTTCTCCATCTTCCAGGCCCCCTTGTTCTGCTGCACAGGTGAGCAGGTCTGGGTGATTAGTGAGCCCTGCACACAAGAAAAAGATTGTTCAGGAAGCCCCTGGACTTCTAACACAGTACTCAGTAAATGAAGAGAACACTAAACACAGGATTATACAAATGATTCCCCAACTCTCCTGCAGTGGCAGAATACTGAAAACATTAGAAAGCATTTTCAGTTATTGTAACTTGATTACCAATTCCAATCACACCTCAGTCAAACCTCCAAAAATGATTGGAATGACGATGTTATACACTAATGAGGTTCTGAATTAGTCATGGACCAAAACTGACAGAAGTCTTCATCTTCCAAGGGAACACACAGGAAGAAGAGAGAACATTTCACTAAGATTTTCTTTGCTCCTCTGGGGATTCCACTTTACTCTGTGGGACTCATTCACACAAAGTTCACACATGGGCAGAGTAACTTGTCAAGAAGCCCTGAGGAGAGGAGCAAGGGAGACTGCAAACAAACATTTCTCACCCACAGAAACCAGAGTGCTGCAATTCTGTAACAGCCAGTCTCTGTACAAAGCCCTCTCAGGCATTGCCCCTCCTCCTATGAGAAGCCCACAGTCACACCACTAGCTGTCAATGAACTAAAAAGTAAAACACTTCAGTTTGAATCATCCTGTTGGAGCACACCTCGAATCCCAGAACTTGGGTGGCAGGTGGGTGGAACTCTGACTCTTAGTTCTAGTCCAGCCTGGCCTACAAGGTGAATTCTTGAACAGATAGAGCAATGCAAGAACAGAAAAAAACAAAAACAAAAACAAAAAAAAAAACAAAAACAAAACAACCAAACAAACAAAAGCCAGTTAGGTTGTATGTCCATGGAAAAGATAGTTCTCATGATCCAATCAGACAAAAGACAATTACAAATGTTTTTTTTTCTGATGTACATGAGTGATTAGAATTATTCAAATGCCTTTTAGTACTGCCCTATACTATAATGCATTTTCTTCTTCTTTTTTTGGTTCTTTTCAAGTTTTCAAGGCAGGGTTTGTGTAGCCCTTGCTCTGTAGACCAGGCTGGCATTGCAATCAGGAGATCAACTTGCCTCTGCCTTCCTACTGCTGGGATGAAGGGTATATGCCACTACCACCGGGGCTTATAATGTTTTTTTCTAAATGAAAATACTGAGGCCTGATAGTCTCAAACAGCATGCTGGGCTTTCCAAATTCTAAGTGCAACACTGATAACTCAGAACAAGACACATTTGAGTATTAGTTTGTTTGTTGTTTTTGAGAAGGGGTGCCACCACATAGCTACGAAAGTCCTGGAACTCACTATGTACCCACGGCTGGATTCAAACTTACTGAGAGCCACCTGCCTCTGCTTCCAGAGCGCTGGTATTCAAGGTCTGTGCCACCGGGCCTGGCAAGGACACTTTTCAGAATGCTATATTTACATCACAGAGTGCATATGTCTCAGATGAAAAATGAATGAGGTAAAAATTTACTTTTAAATGTGATTGTTTACAACTATGAACCTCGCAAATATATATGTACACACACACACACACACACACACACACACACACACCGTAATCAGTCAAAAGTGCAAGCATTCCTTTCATAACAAATACCTAAAAGCTCTCCGGGGAATGCCAATTCCCCAGGTCCATATGCCACTTTCTTGAGCAGGTAAGTTAGCAGGGAAAATAGCATGATGAATGTGAATTTCAAGAGCCTTGTCCTATGCACCATAGCAAATAGAAACGCGCTTGCAAATATCAACATATAAATTCAAATATTCTACTAGAGTGTACTTACAAGAATATTTTGGCAACTAAAGTAGTGAAAAACAAATCAGGATTAGTCCAGTTCACACGACCTAAAATCTACCAACAAGGGAAGAAGACATCCACAGCGATGTCTCTCAGCCGGCTTCCTTACTGACAGCAGAGAAACCCCTCGCACCCGGGTCCCCTCCCTCCAGGGTCCCAGCCCCGCGGCTCCTATGACCTGGGAGGCTCCAGGGCCGCCGGGCTGCGGTTCCCGCCACTGCGCTGCTGGCTGTGACTTTCCCAGGCCGCCCGCGCGGAGACTGCGGCTCCGGAGTCTTCAGGTCCCAGCGGACCCGCCGCGTCCTCCGCACCCCGGTCTGCAGCGCAGGATTCCACACCGTGCAGGACCTGGAGCAGCGGCAGGGGATAGGGAACGGGCACTGCTGTCTGCAGGTCCTCAGTACAACTTACCTGGGCTCAGTAAAGCTCAGTCCCAGCTTCCTGCAGGTCACTCCTCTAACCTTTCCCACCCACGCACTTCCTCTACACCTGACCAATGGTAAACACCCTCCCAGCCGCTGTTTCCGGTTTAGTGTCCCCGCCCGTCCCCTCCGCACAGCTGCAGCTGTCAGGCTGCCCTGCACCCGCTCTGCAGACTCCACACGCGCTTGCTGCCAGCCTAGACCAGAACTGCATCCAGGAGGACGCTGCACTCCGTATCTTATCCCGAGTTTCGACCCCTTTGGATTAAAATTTATTATTCTAACGCCTCATTTTGGGATTCCAGTGTCCTGGCCAATAACTTCATACAGGAAAAGACAGCAACCACCCGAAATCCTGATGTGCAGCTTCCATGCCCCAACACAAACTAAGGTGAAATATTGCTGCCATAAATCACCATTTCCGTAACTGTGTCCCCTAAGGAGACCAAAGTAAATGAAATAAGGGAAACAGACCCCCCCCACACACACACACCATAGAAGTATTTTCAATGACACGTAAAGAGGAAGCAAGCCCTTAAAATAAATCAAAGAGGACAGGAATAAAGTGATTGAAGGATAAGAAAACACAAGCCAATGGCTTGTCCTCGAAGAATGAAGACAATTCAGGCTTTGAATGCTGAATTCAATAAGGAATAAGAACATTCAGACTGAAGTGAAGAAAAAAAACACAAACATAAGAGTAAATCATTGATAAGCCTCACCACTCCAAGCCCTCTCCCCTCTCTCTACACACCCTGCTGCATCCCAGACACCCTGACAAATGATGACGGACCCCTCTCCCAGAGAAGCTCAAGGCCATTCCCACAGGGTATTTAAACTGACCCTCATTCAGTAAATTCAGCTCATTCCTACCCTCTCACCACTGTGAGCACCCAACTACATGTGTTCCTATCATCCCTCTTTATTTATATATTTATCTTAGCCAATTACAAATGGAATTTCAAAAACATCACATGGAAACAAGAGTCTGGGTGCTGTTCTGCAAGGCTTAAGTATAGAATCACAAATGCGTTGTATACAGTGCTAATATTGTTAACTGAAGTTTCAGCCCGGTGACTATGCTCCATGGGTTTGCATTCTACACAGGCACAAGAGGCACAGGCACGGCTCTCCTGCAGACTTTCACCTGAGGCCAGAGCTACACAACACATCCTGACCCTGGTGTGTACCTTTGTGTGTGTTTCATACACTCTCGTCCACCTTTTATGCTTACATTGCTACCTTTAATATTTCAACTAGGTGGCTAATGAACACCTCTGCCCTAATTTCTACATGTTTTTCTACCATCGTCCCTTTGGTTTTATTGAACCCTGACCACACTGTAAGAAGACTCTAGACAAAATTCAGTCTACCAGATATATGCCACATTTGTCTTTCTTCACAAACTTCAGATTTATACAAAGACAAGTGAAACTCAAGAAGAAAGACACAAGCTTCTTAAGGCAGGTACTAAGGCTGCTTGATAGTGACACTCTGGGTGATAGACAAGGCTGTCTTACAGCAAGATGATCTCCCTTCATTTTAATGGTCCCAGTCATGATGCATTTCATGAAAATTTTAAAAAGAGCTAGTGACATATTAACAAGCTTGATGTATAGATAATATGTGAAATGAGTAGCAAATATTCTTTAAGACACAAAGAACACTTTGCTAGGTCTATCTAATATGTGTATCTCACATGGGAAGTGGTCATCACTGGTTTCTTCTGGGATTGCCCGAGTAGAAAACAGACCTTGACCCAAAAAGACAGTGTCACGTGCTTATGGGTGTAACAGATTGTTTGTTCTTATATGAAAACACTGTGTTACTCAAGATACGGGAGGACAGTTGTAGTAAAGGTTTCTGCTAAGAGATGGACATTTCTTAGCTCAGTGGTGTCTCAGTTGTTAAAGTGCTTGTTATGCAAATATGAGAACCTGAGTTCAGATCACCTGCACCCATGAAATGACAGGCATGGTATCTATATACAATTCCAGTGCTATGGGGAGGAAATTCTCAGACCAGCCAATATTTCCAGAATGGTGCATGCAGACCCTATTTCAAAAATACAAATACTGAAGAAGGCATCAACATGACAGCAACCTCTGGATTACACATCACAAGCAAGGGCAAGTGAATAGATAGTCACAAATATGAACATGTAAACACACATAAACACACACACACACAGAGAGAGAGAGAGAGAGAGAGAGAGAGAGAGAGAGAGGGGAGAGGAGAGAGAGATTAGCCTTATTTCAGGCCCAGAAGACAGAACTATTGGTGAGTATGGACTGAAATCTGAAAATATGAGCAAAGCAAATTATTTTCCTTTAGTTGTATTATATTCATTAGTATTTAATATGACAACAGAAATAATTTTAAAGATAGTATGTATACATCCTTAACAATCAAAGGGAAAATTGTGATGCACTTAAGAATGTCCAGTGAACCAAATTAAGATTGTCTGCTTGCTTGTCTGGAAAGACTATGGAATCACATATATTCTCTGGTTTGCATTAGAAGTGTCCTCATGGGTTCAAGAATTTGAACTGTTCCACACCTTGGTGCATTGTGGGGAGGATGTGCAACGTTCAGGGTGTGGAGCTTTGCTGGGCAGAGCACATCAGCAGAGGTAATTAGAGTTTTCATAGCCTGGTCTACTTCCTGTGCTCACTGTGCCTTCTGACTCCCAGGTGAGCCCTGTGCTCCTGTTGCCATGCTTCCCCTGACTTGATATTCTGCATCTCCTCTGGAATGCTGAGTTTTGTCTCATACAGGGCTGGAGCCAAACATAAAACATCAAAGTTCACCACAGCGTCATACTTCCTACAGCAAGGCTCTTCCTCTTTCTTAATAAACCTTACAGTAAAACTCTTGAAGACAAGAAAAGCAACAGGCACCCAAATTAACCTTACCCCAAGTTTGTACATCTCAATGAATTTCTACAGTCAGAATAGCCATTCTGTAAACTCCCCCTTGTGAAGGTTCCATAAACACCCCCAAAAGTGCTACCCACATGGTACCAAGAGTCCAATCCACATTCATACCTTACAATTTTGCATTAAGTATTTCTGTGCACTTTGCTAAAGTACAGTATACATGCTAGAAATAGCAAGTCAGTTTCAGTGATCACATTTATGTAAGACGGCAATGTGCACAGCAGAAAAGAATGTGCATAATTGAGCCCTAGGGAAAACATGGTTTCTAACCTGTTGTGCTAGGTGTTCAATTCACAGGTATCTGTGGAAGAAACAGGGTCAATAAAGGATGGTTATTCTGTTGAACTGACTGTCTAACTGTAGCTGCACAAAAATGCCTTTTTATTTTTATGCAATTTAAACCTTAGCAAGTCAATTTCTGAATACCAGACCTCTTACTTGAAACTCCACAGGAGGTCAATGTCAAAGCCCTTCCCCACCATAAAGCTCATTCTCTTCAGGGTTCTTGTGCAATCGAGTTTTATATATAAATTTATTTTGTTATTTTTATTTTACCTATGTATCCCAGTTCCCTCTCCCTCCCTCCCTCTTTCCTTCTCTCCCACCCTCACATGCACCCCTCCCACACTCCCCTCCCACCCCCCACTCCAAATGTAGGGTGATGCCCTCCAGGAGGAGTCATCTAAATCTGTCAAGTCATTTGGAGTAGGGACTAGGACTTCTCTTCTGTCTCTAGATAAAGGGAGTATCCCTCCATGGGGGATATGCCTGCAAAGTCCTTTTGTGCACCAGGAATATATCCTGGTTCCACTGTCTGAGGTCCCTTAGATTACTAGGCCTTCTAGCTGAGACCCATGTTCAGGGGGTCTGAGTCAGTTCCATGCTGGTATCCCAGCTATCAGTCTGGGGGCCCATTAGCTCCTCCTTGTTCAGGTCAGCTGTCTCTGTGGGTTTCTGCAGCCTGGTCTTGTCCTCCCTCTCTGCATCTGGATTCTAGTTCAACTCAGTGTTTAGTTGTGGGTGTTTGCTTCTGTCTCCATCAGCTACTAGATGAGGGCTTTATTATGGTGGATAAGATAGTCGTTGATCTCATTATAAGAAAAGGGCATTTAAGGTAGCCTTTCCACTGTTGCTCAAATTGTTAGTTGGGGGTCAGTCTTGAAGGTCTCTGGACATTTCTTTAGATTCAGTTTTCTCTTCAAACCTATAATGGCTCCTTCTTTCATCTCTCTCTCTCTCTCTCTCTCTCTCTCTCTCTCTCTCTTTCATCTCTCTCTCTCTCATTCTCTTTCTCCTTCTATTCCTCCCCTGACTCAGTCTTCCTAGACCCACGTGCTTTCCTCTTCTCCCTTTCTCTTTCTCCTAGTTCCCTTTCCACTCACTGCCCCCCCTCCCCATGTGCTCTGGAGAACTTTTCCCTTCCCTCTTGTGTGAGGGATCCTCCTTGTATCCTAGTTCCTCTGGCGGTGTGAATTATAGGCTGGTGATCCTTTTCTCTATGTGTAAAATCCATATAAGAGCAAGTACATACCATGCTCCTCTTTTTGTGACTAGATTACCTCATTCGGGATAGTTTCTTCAAGTTCTATCCACTTGCCTGTGAATTTCAAGATTCCATTGTTTTTTTCCGCAGAGTAGTATTCCATTGTGTAAATGTGCCATAATAGAGAGAGCTATTATAGGTTTGAAGAGAAAACTTACTCTAGAGAAATGTCCAGAGACCTACAATGATGACCCCAATTAACAATCTAAGCAAGAGTGGAAAGGCTACCTTAAATGTCCTTCCCTGATAATGAGATTGATGACTAACTTATCCACCATCATGGAGCCCTCATCTAGTAACTGATGGAAACAGAAGCAGACACCCATAGCTAAACACTGAGCTGAACTCATGGAATCCAGTTACAGAGAGGCTGGAGTGATAAGAAAATGGGGGCAAGACCAGGCTACAGAAACCCAGAGAGATAGCTGACCTAAACAAGGGGGAGCTAATGGACCCCCAAGACTGATAGCTGGGAAACAAGCATTGGACTGACTCAGACTCCCTGAAAGTGGGTCTCAGTTAGAAGGCCTGGGCAGTCTGGGGGACCTCTGACAGTGGAACCAGAATGTATCTGTGGTGCACAAAAGGACTTTGGGAACACATTCCCTATGGAGAGATACTCCCCTAACCTAGAGGCAAGAGGGAGGGCCAAGACTTTACTACTCCAAATGACTTGACAGATTTTGTTGATCCCTCCTGAAAAGTATCATCCTCCCTGTGGAGTGTGTGTGTGGCGGGGGGCAAGGGGAGATGGGATGAGAGGAAGGGTTGTGGGGCAGTGGAGGGAGGGAGGGAGATAGGGAGGGAAGGTAGAGGGAACTGGGATTGATATGTAAAATAAAAAAAAACAAATAAATGGATTTCTAAAGCCTATGATCCATCTTGCCACAGAGTTGAGGACAAGAGTACAATGAAGAGGCAAATGATGGAGGATATGACCAGGAAGGAGCTGTTTTACTCCATGGTAACATGAATTACTGTTTGTAGTTCACCATTTTTGTAATAGCCTACCAGGATAGACTCAAGAACAATGGGGTCTAACCTGTATCATGATAAAGACAAAGCTTCTGTGCTCTGATATTGGGGCAGAATTAAAAATAACCAAGGGGCAGAATTAAAAATAATTAACCACCAGTTTCATTAGTAACACCAAAACAACACTACCTTCCTTAAATGACTCATGGGTGTGAACGGCTTTAAAAGGTCCTGTCTTCTCAATTATACTCTAATTCATGACTATTAGCAATGTACTTTTTTCTTAACTTTCTGTCAGAGATCAAACAATTAATACTTAAAAATCTTTAAAAAAATTATTTTCTCACTTGTGTGTGAATTTCTTGCCTACATGTATGACAGTGCAACATGTCCATGTAGTGCCCATAAAAAATAGAAAAAAGAGGCAGGTAGAGGAGGTCAGAGAAGTGGAGTTACAGATGGTTGCTAGCCTCCAAGTCAATGCTGGGAAGCGAACCTGGTTCATCAGGAGGAGTGATCAGTGCTTTTAATGACTGAGTTATCTCTCCAGTCCCAAATCATTGACATTTTAGAATAATAGAAATGCATCAATTCATTTCATTTAGTCTCAAATACATTTTAAAATAAGAAACAACATATTTCTCCTCATTGGTCCTTTTCCAGAATTGTCTAGCTAATTTAGCACAATCTCGTACAGGTGTACAAGCTACATGGGAACATATCCTTTTGCAACCCATTAAAAACTGTTAAGAGAGAATAGTAGAACATGTGATACAAAAGAAGGGGGCATTGAATAATGTGTGTTTAATTTGGAATGGGGCAGGAAGAAATTAGGAAGACTGGGTGTTTTAATCAAGAGTAAGGATGTATGAAGAAGCCTCCTAAACTCTGTCTTACAAGTTAAATGTAATTTATTTAAATAGGATTCCAAATCTTTGAACAGAGGTTCTCACATGGGTGAATAATGCTGCTCCTAGACACCAAGGCTGTTAAATGAAACTGTATCAGTTAATATTCATCTTCTTAGGACTTACTTGTCATGGAGATCCCAGAGACACCTCAAGCAAAACAAGTCATTGCCATCTGCATGCTTGGCTAGCATAACTACATGATATTGCTGAAGACACCAAACACGTTGGTTGCAGTCTTGAACTTAACATGGAACTCTCTCTTCTTGCTAGCTATTGAAGCACTGTAGGGTCCTGTGTGAGCTCCTGGCAGGGAAAGAATATTAATAGTCTTATTACCGTAACCTGCATTCTACAAAACCAATCTACTTGGTAAGATGTGTGTAGGGGTACAATACTGGCACAATTGCTTATGGACATAACCAAGCTCTCAATAGGGTTGACACCAGCCTTATAAAAGAGAATTCTTGCCTGGTAGAGTATACATAAGTGACCCAAAGAACTTGACCCGGCATATCCTACAGCTGATAAATACCTTCAGTAATGTGGTGGGATGCAAGATTACCTTAAAGAAATCAGTACTCGTCCTGTACACAAATGATAAAGGGGCTGAGAAAGAAATCAGAGAATCATCACTCTTTACAATAGCTACAAATATAAAATTTCTTGGGTTAACACCATAACCACACAAGTGGAAGACCTGCATGACAAGAACTGTAGGTCTCAAAAGAAAGAAATTGAAGAGGATATAATAAATTGGAAATATTCCCCATGCTCTTGAATAGGTAGGCTCAAGATAATAAAAATGGCAATACTATGTAAAGCAATCTACAGATTAAATTCAATCTTCTACAAAATCCCAACACAATTTTTCACAGACATGGAAAGCACAATACTCAAGTTCATATGGAAAAACAAACAAACAAACAAACAAAACCCAGAGTAGCCAAAACAATCCTGTACATTAAAGAAACTTCCAGAGGCATCACCAACCCAGACTTTAAGCTTTACTCTAAAGTTGTATTAAAAACAGTTCATTATTGGCAAAAACAAAACAAAACAAAAACAAAAAAAACAACAGATAGGTGGATCAAAGGAATCAAATCAAAGACCCTGATATCAATCCACATGCCTATGAACGTCTGAATTTTGACAAAGAAATCAAAATGATACAATGGAAAAAGGACACATCTTTAGCAAATTGTGCTGGCATAACTGGGTGTTAACATGCAGAAGATTGCACATAGATCCATATCATATCATCATGGGCAAAACTCAAACCCAAGAGGATCAAGACCTCAACATAAGTCCGGCTACATTAAGTCCAGCTACATTGAACCTGAGAGAAGGGAAAGTAAGTATCCTGGGACACATTGTCATAGGAGATCACTTCCTAAATATAACACCAGTACCCCAGATACTGAAAGCACCAATCAATAAATGGGACCTCCTGAAACTGACAAGCTTCTGTAAGACAAAAAATACTGTCAATAAAACTTGACAGTCTATAGAATGAGAAAAGAAACTCACCAATACCATATCTGACAGACGGCTGATCTCCAAAATTTATAAAGAACTCAAGAAATTAGATATCAAAATACAAAATAACCCAATTGAAAATGGGGTACAGAGCTAAACAGACAATTTTCTCCAGAAGAATCTCAAATGGCTAAAAAACCTTTAAGGACACGCTCACTGGGAGTGCAAACTTGTAGACATTTTAAAAATCAGTATTGTGGCTTCTAAGAAAATTGGAAACTACTCTACCTCAATGCCCTGTGATACTACTTATTGGGTATTCACCCAAAGGATGCTCAATCATACCTCAAGGACATTTGTTCAACAATGTTCATTGCAACAGTATTCATAATAAGCAGAAGCTGGAAACAACATAGATGACCCTCAACCCTAGAGTGAGTGAGGAAAATGTGGTACATTTACACAACAGAGTACTATTCAGAGGTAAAAAAAAAATTGTCTCATGAAATTTTCAGGCAAATGGATGGAAATAGGAAAAATCATCCTTAGTGAGGTAACACAGACTCAGAAAGACAAGCACTGATTGGGGATGTCCTTCTATAGGCTGTGAATATATGTTAAATAAAGCTGTTTTGACCAATAGACAGGATGTAGCCAGGCAGGAAGTATAGGCACAGTGACTAGACTAGGAGATGCAGAGAGTGAGTTGCCAGGGAGATGCCATGTAGCTGCCGAGCAAGAAAAGGACCGGACATCACTGAAGATGAAAATCTGTGAATTCCTACAAGACAAATAAGGTTTGATCAAGCTAGACCTACTGAAGCATTGGCCCAGGTGATCCAACATCCAAATCAGCTGAGGTGATACAGCCCCACAGACTACTACAGCCATGATTTGGCCATGGTTCTGTGTTTTCTCAGGATCCCCAATAGGATTGACAGTGTCCCCAAACAACAGGAACTGGTTTTGAGAGAACTAAGCCCCAATTCCCAAATATTGTTTATAAATGTTTGTTTTCTTTAGATGGGTTGGTTATAAATGGTTAATGATCACATTCAATCTCTTTCTAAAGTAAAAAAGGGAATATGATCTAGAAATGAATACATTGGCCTGGATTTTGGTTTACTGATACAAATTTAAGGTCAATTTATTGTATATATATATATATATATATACATATATATATATATATATATACATATTTCTACTCTTCTTTAGGTACTGTATTTAGCAGCTATTTAAAAATGTAATGTGTACTTAAAGATTATAGTCACTGATAATAGTTAAAACCTATAGTTATGTTAGCGAGGTTCTCTAGATATACAGAGACATATTTCAAATGGATAGGCATTCTTCAAAACCTTTCAAAGACCCACAAAATAGTATTTAAAACGTTTTATTAGGATTTTTCATGAGAATAGGACAACTTCTCCTGGAAACACCAATTACATCAGAGAGGAAGATCCACATCAACGAAACTCCTCATGGAATTTTCTTCAACATGGCAAAAATAGCCATTTGTACAAGAAACTGATTTTGCCTGACCTGATTGACAGCATGCTGTACAAACTGGACAAGTAGGTTACAAAGAAAATGACTGTGGAACTTGCTAAGGGACAGGATTGTCCTTCAAGGTTCCTGCTTCATTAACAAGTCTGCCAGACACTATGGCCTATGGGCTGAAGAAGAATGTCCTAACATTACAAAGAAACTTTGGGTGACTGTCCAGGCACAGAGATGTCTCTGTCAGTTCTAGAGTTTAGATATTATCCTCCTGGGGCCTTTGATGGGGTTGAAGACAGATAGTTATGGTTATGGTTTTCCTTATTTACGATACAAGATAAGTTACTTATAAAACTTTAGACTTTAAAAGATAGGATAGATGATAGAATATTTTTTTTAATTTTGCCACATGTTAGTGGACTAAATATTGTTAATTCTTGCTTGATAATTGTTTTGTTATATAAAATTTTACTATGTTAAAATTAAAGCCCTCCTTTTTATTTAGACAGAAAAGAGAAAATGATGGGGGATGTTCTTCTGTATGCTTTTACTATATGTTTCTATTATTGGTTGATGAATAAAGCTGTTTTGGCCAATGGGCAGGCAGTATGTATCCAGGCCGGAAGTACAGGCAGATCTACTAGACTAGGAGAATCCTGGAAAGAGGAACACAGAGTGTGCGTTGAGGAAGAGATACCATGTAACTACTGGGAAGATGGGACATTGGACATTCTCTAATAATTACGGTCACATGGAGATATGTAGATTAATATGTTAATAATTAAGAAAGAGCTAGCTAATAAGAAGCCCGAGCCATTGGTCAAACAGTTTGTAATTAACATAAGCCTCTGTCTATCTATTTGGGACTAAATGGCTGAGGGACCATGCAGGGCAGAACCTTCTGCCAACAAAACATGGTATGTATTCACTCATAAGTAGATATTAGATGTAAAAAAAAGGATAACCAGACTAAACTTCTCCAGAGAAGCTAGATAACAAGGAGGAAAGGGACACAAGGATTACCCCAGGAAGGAAAATTAGACAATATCTACAGGACAAACTGGAGGCAGTGAGGTGGTAATGGGGAGGGTAGGGGATGAGAACAGAATGGAACAAGATGGCCTAGTCAGGGAGGGATTCAGTGGAACAGCAATGAAAATGATATCTAAATAGAGAGCGCCACTCAGCTTAGGGAGAAACCTGGTGCTAGGATAACTCCCAAGAATCCACAAGGAGGACCTCAGTAAGATTCCTTGCAAATAGTAGAGAGGATGCCTGAACTGGCATACACTTGTAATTCGATTGATGAATACCCTAACTATCATCACAGAGTCTTCATCCAGTAATTGATGGAAGCAGATGAAGAGATGCATAATCAAGAACCAGGCTGAGCTCTGGGAATCCAGGTGAAGAGAGCAAGGAGGGAACATATGAGGAAAGGAGGGCAAGATCTTGATGGAGACATCTACAGAGACAGCTGAACCAAGTTCATGGAAATTCATGGACTCTAGACCAGGGGACAGAACTATGCTCTCTGTATGTGGGAGACACTTGTGAAACTTGGACTATCAGAGTGGCCCCTGGAAGTAGGCTCATTATGCAAACTTTGTACATGAACTAGCTTATTGGAACCCATTCCTTAAGTTGAGATGCCATACTGAGCAGCAGTGGGTCCATGATAAAATCCCTGTGTATGAACTAGCTGGTTGGGACCCATTCCCTATGCTGGGATGCTGTGCTTGGTCTTAATGCATGGGGAAATGGCCTGGTCCTTCCCTAACCTATTGTGCTAGACGATGTTGACTCCTCATGGGAGCCCTTGCTTGTGACCAGAAGTGGACAGGGGTGTGCTAAGGAGGAGATGAGGGAGGGTAGGAGGAAATGGGGGGGTAGAAGGAAGGGTGGGAGGGAGAACTGCAGTTGGAATGTAAAATGAAATGAAAAAACAACACAAAAGAAACCTTAATTTTTCACAATGGAAGGGCAAAGAAGACATACCTTTCCTAAATCATATAAGATGCAAAGTGGTGAGAGGGGTACCAGCATATTTTTAGAGTTTTGGTATTGCCCCCATTCTTTTTTGCCAGACCCTAGAAAGAGAGGCTACTTCTCAGTTGAATGAATTAAATGCATTAGGCTAAATGGGCCCTGAGATAGGAGGGGCAGGTGGCAACACTGTCTTGCCAAAGGCAAGGTGTTGTTGTAAGTGTAATGGACATCAAGTCAAGGTAATGTCCATAATGACCTAACCTATATTGACCTGAACTTAAGGTTTATTGTGACAGGACTCATACAGAAAATTTTATGCTGGCTATTCAGTCGTTATATTTCCAGGAAACAAATAGACATGAAGCATACAGAATTTTTCTTTGCTTTGTATAAGCACAAAAATTCTGAATCATCCTCACTTGTGTATGTTACTCTAGCCCAGTTACCTAGTGGCTCAGAAAGCTGCTAGCTTTGTGTGGGGCATGGAACACAGGAAAACTCTTCAGTAGGTTCAGGATAATATGCAGGCTGCTCAGCCACGTGTTCCAGAAGAACCAATGGTATTTGAAGTGTCAGTGCCAGAAAAGGATGCTGTTTGGAGCCTTTGGCAGAACCCTAGAGATGAATCGCAGAAGAGATCTTTGAGATTTTGGAGCAAGGCTCTCCCATAATCTACAGACAACTATTCTCTTTTTGAAAACCATCTCTTAGCCTGTGGTTGGGCTTTAGTGAAATCTGAATGATTGACAGTGGGCTGCCTACTTACCTGTGACCTGAGCTGCCCTTCATTAGTTGGATGTTATCTGTCTGACTTTGTTATAGATTAGGATGTACACAATTGCAATCTATTATCAAATAAAAATGTTATATGTGTGGCCATGCAGTATCAGTTTCTGAAGGCCAATTGCATGACATTTCTATTCCTGTTATAAGGTCTTCTCCTGCCCCCGCAATGTACCAATAAAACCTCATGGTGTGTTACTGAAGAAGAGAAGAAAATGGCCAGGTTTATGGATTGTCCTGCATATTATGCAGGCATTTGGGATCACAGACCATAGCTGAAGCATTATAACCACTTTCTGTGAGGTGCCTGAAAGACACCAGGAAAGAGAAGTCTTCAGAATGGGCAGAAGTTCAGGAATTCATGTTGTTTATACATTTTGTTTGGATGGAGAAATGGCCACATCTGCAATTGTTCACTGATGCATGGGCTATTCATTATTTAAGTTCTGTTATTCTACAGAACTCTGACTAAGAAACCTGTTTAAGCTGATGTTGCTTGCCTTTACTTCTCCATTACATTCCAGCTATCAGGGAAGGACTTCCTTTTAGCCTTATATCTGAAAGTGGGAATAGTTTATATTGGATGAATACCTAAAACCTGTCATGCATGTCACCTTGAATTCAGTTGGAAGAAGCCAGATCAGTTGTTGAAATTCAATAATGGAAGTGAAGCTTGCCTCTTTGGAGCTGGGTATGATGACAGTAGGAGGTAGATGTTTTCTATATAATATGAAATAAAAGATACAAAAATAGCCAAACACTGCAAGGTTCTTTTTGTATTAAATAGGATTTTCAATGTTATATTTCATAAATATTCTATTCAAAGTCATTATAGTACTTGTTTTTAGTACTTAGATCCAATATTGTGTCAGGCTAAAGAAATTAATAGTATTTCTTCTCACCAATTGAAACACGTAAAAGTAATTTAGCACATAAGTAATTACTTAAAAAGACATAAAACATTGTATCTCACCTAGTATTAATCATTGTATATTAAATGTTCTGCCCGGCCTCCTGTGTTTGAAATTGCTATTCTTAGATTATTGTGCTCTTTTGAAATGTTTGAGAATACAAAGAATGTACAGGCTTGATGGGTCATACCTTGAGTTTCAAAGCTCATTTTGTTTCCATTATTTCCCATGCATTTTATTCCACCAAGTCATGAAATTACAAAATTTGTATTGATTAACTAATGACTCCAAAGACCCTAAAGAATCTTGAAAATAAAACCAAACCAAACTAAACTAAACCAAACCAATAAAAACCAATCCCTCAAAATAATCTCTTTTTCTAAAAACTCAATGGCAAGACTCCGTTCCTGAGGATAGGATTATACTTGAACCACAGGGCACAGAGGAATCTAGATTGTACTAATCTAGTGTTATCTCTACTCTACCTGGACAGTTTTCCCAGGACTAGAAAGAACTGCACTGCCTGCTGCTGTTCATTGCAAAACTCTTCTAAATATTTATGAGTGGAATCAACAGAAATGTCCAGGGACTTGTGAATGGATAGAGACCTTGTGGTAGATGAATTACAGAAAACTCTATTTGGCCCTTAATGGAATAAGAAACAAAACAAAAGAAAATTTAAAAGCATAAAAAAATAACAATTTCCAAACTCAGCATGTTCACAAGTGTCCTTCTAACTGTTAACATTCATGCCTGAGGACTACTATTGCTCTCAGCCTGAGTCAGGGAACATTCACTTTGCAGAGGTTGATGATAAATACAGAGATTGATTCCTGGTCAAAGTCCTAAGAATAAATGGTTTATGAGTGTTCATCCCTAAATAGGACACCTGTTATCTACTTCAAAGCTCTGAGTACCTCACAGAACAGAAAGTATAAGTAATTTCAGAGCAGTACAATGTAGAAGAAGTAACCATCCAGGTACAACATGGCCATGACAACCCTGGTACTCAGCATACATGGATTCCTGCAAAAGACTGGACCTTTCAACATTCTATCATAGACAGAGGAGATACCCACAAACCATATAACTTCCTGAGAATGGAATGGCTATTAATGCTACTAGAGAAAGGGCTGATATTTTCTTTAACAATGTATCCACTGGGGAATTAGGGTGATAAAGGGGATCAGAGGGGAAGAAATGAGTAAAAGATTGGAATGGATGTGAATATAATCAGTATGCATTGAATTTATATGTGGAACTCACAAACTAAAAATCAAAAGAAGAAATACAACATGACTTAAAGTCACATATTGGAACATGGAGGCAATGCATTTAATCTATAAAACAGGTGCAAGAAGGCAAGGAGCACATAGTGTTAATTCTGTTTTATGTAAAAAAAATATAATCTACGTTACTTGAGTGTAGAACTTCAATTCCCAGCATGTTGGGAGAGTAGGGAAGGAGAGGAACACAGAAAGCTATAATTTATGACTACTAATGACTTGTAATTCGTATAAGTCAACAACAGGGAGAAAATTACTTACAGATATTGCTGGTTCCCCAGGCTTGAATTGTCATTTGCTCTTAAGTGGAAATGTAGTGAAAATTAGCATTCTTTAGGGAGGTGAGATCATAAAGTCACCAGTCTTTATCTGAACCTTGCTCTGTACTTCCCATACATACAAATGGACTGGAGTGACCGTCGCACGGATGCTATCAAGATGGCATCAGGACTGAGTCAGGTAAGCACTTTCTGTTTAATCTTAGCACAGTGTAAAAGGGAAGCAAGTCTTGAGTTTTCTCTGTTGAAAACAATGAATTTAGGAAGGAGCAATTCTTCTACAAAGGTCATGAACAAAGAAATGAATTCTAAGACATGAGGTAGCTGAGTAAGGAAATTGAACAGCATATGGCATTATGCCAATCTTGTTTTGATGCACATTTTACTTGCTTGAAAATGACTTTTTAAAATAAAGAAGCTAAAATTTTAATGTTTGTGTGCTATAAAACCACCATGCTACTTAGATGTTATAACAGCAATGAATACAAAAAAATTTAAGACTGATATATGCTTGCCTCTTAAATTGTCATAGTGATAATAAAGAGAAAACTTAGGAGGCTAGAGAGAAGGTTCACAGCTAAGAGTATCTCTTGCTCTTGCAGAGAAACACGGTTTATTCCCAGCACCCACAGGACAGTTCACAATGGTGTGTAACTTCTCTTGTTGAAAGAGAATCTTCTTTAGTTTGTTGGCATAATCCTGGCCAGCTCCAGAGTATTAGGTGCAGGAGGCAGAGGGAAGAAGAAGAGGAAGGCAGGTGAAGGAAGAGAGAGGGAGGGAAAGGCAGGAAAAGAGTTAAATGGAGATTGCTGTGAGGAGGGAGAGAAGAGAGGAAGGCAGGGGTAGGAAGATGGAGGAAAAGGGAGCACTGGCAAGGGAAAGGGAGGAATAAGAGAGAGGGGGAGATATAGAGTCCAGGCACATCTGCCTTCATAAGCTAGATTCAGACCTGTTAGTAAATTTCATTTTCTTGTACATGTGTTTGACACAATGAGAACATTTACAAAACAGAGAAAAAACTTTTTAGAATTTTCCTGCTGAACATTTCAAGACAAGTCCCAGCATTCACAGTCATACCTGCTATTGATAATCTTGGTATTTACTTGGGAATTCAGAAACTGATTAGTCCCATTACATGCTGTCCCATTACAACTCACAGAACAAACACATCCATAGTCTGAAAGTCCCCCACAGATGCATTTCTTAGAACGCCCTTGCCTTGGGTGTGTTTCTGATCATTTTCCACCTTTCATTGTGTGTATTCCCTCTAAAGTTACTGAGGGCAATTTATGTAACGTCCACCACAGTTACTCTGTTTTTCCTGAATTTCTTAATTTTTATTTATAATAATCAGAGAAAATGCAGGCAGCCAATCACTTAGAAAAGAGAACTCTCTGATATATAAGAATGCACAAATTACATGTTAAAACAGTTCATTTGTGGACCTACTCATCCCTGAAACTTTCACAAAAAAAGATGAGGCACACATGTAACAGGCAGGGGGTTTACAAGGCAGACTGAAATAAATAATAAAATCAACAAAAGTTACAAAAGATGTAAATGCAATAATAATTCGTTGTACATGTTGTAAGATCTTCTATAATGCAATTTTATTGAAATAGTTCTAAAACCATGAAAATGCATTTTTTTATATAATCTGGGTGTTCTGAAGTAATCTTCAGATGTATAACTTCCTTTCTTATTTGTTTTAAAGACTTATTTATTATGTATGCATTGTTCTGCCTGCATGTACACCTACAGACCTGAGAGAGCACCAGATCTCATTGTGGATAGTTGAGAGCCATTAAGTGCTAACCAGGAATGAACTCTTGACCTCTGGACAAGCAGCCTGAAATTTTAACAAATGGGCTATCTCTCTCCAGCCTGGGTGTATAACTTTCAATGCATTAAAGAGTCCCTATGAATGGAAAGAGAAGGTTTGGAAACATGACAAAGACAAAACACACACACACACACACACACACACACACACACACACACACACACACACACACACACACACACACACACACGAGATAACCATTCATGAAACCTAAATTTTTACAAAATGGCCAGTGTTAACATGGAAAGATATGGTTTTCAGACAGAACGGAAAAATTGATTTTGAATTGATTTTACTTTCATGTTACCTGTCTGTTTCATAACTACACATAATGCATTTT
Organism: Cricetiscus sungorus; assembly: GCA_030556225.1. NCBI lineage: Eukaryota > Metazoa > Chordata > Mammalia > Rodentia > Cricetidae > Cricetiscus > Cricetiscus sungorus. Next base: position 858,445 of record JANBXA010000736.1, read on the forward strand.
AGTCATTTTCACACTGTTTCCATTTCTCATCTCCTCCCTCTCCCAGTGGAACAAGCAGGTGTCTGTAAACAAATTCCAGCACTGTGTCTTTTTATAGAAGAAACTTGAGCAGCTACACATTTCTTTTCAATTACAAGGGGAACTTACATCCAGAATTTGAATAAAACAAGGGACATATGAAATCTGATTCCTTGTCATTTTGTCATTAGTTCACCTAGGGTAATACAGGCTCATGGTTGGAGTAGATCATTTGACTATATTTACGTTGGTTCTGACTCTTGAAGCCTCCAGAAGTCCAAAGAACCAAAAAAAGCAAATGTAAGTCATACTGTTACACATTGTCAATATATATTTTCCTTCAGGCAAAAGAAGTTGCCAAGACATTCCCATGACAGAATGGCCACTTATACTGTCGCAGGAACCCTATTTGCAGTACAAACTGTAGCTGGAATTTTAGCAAATTTCTCTCTTCTTTATCATTATGTGACCCTGTGTGTCATTGGATTCAGGTTCAAGACAGCAGATGTCATAGTTCAGCACCTGACAGTGGCTAACTCCCTTATCATGCTTTCCAAAGGAATCCCACAGACCATGACAGCATTTGGAGTGAAATATTTTCTTCATGATTTTGGATGTATATCTGTTCTTTATATTTATAGAGTGGCTAGGGGTGTGTCAATTACTGCAACCTGCATACTCAGTGTCTTCCAGGCTATCAAGATGAGCTCCATGAACTCCAGCTGCAGGAATCTTAAAACAAAAGCTCCTCGGTATGTTGATGTCTCTATTTTCCTTTGTTGGATTCTATATATATGTGTGAACTTAATTTTCCCTGTGTACAACCACAGCAAATGGAATTTCAAAAACATCACATGGAATCAAAAATCTGAATACTGTTCTGCAGGGATTAAGAATGGAATCACAAATTCACTGTATATAGTGCTGATATTGTTACCTGAAGCTTCATGCTCAGGGCTCATGCTCTGGTCTAGTAGCACCATGGTTTGCATTCTACACAGGCACAGGAAAAAGATGCAGCACATCCACCAGGCAAAGCTTTCCTGCAGACTCTCCCCTGAGGCCAGAGCTACCCAACACATCCTGGCCCTGGTGTGTACATTCGTGTTTTTTTATACACTCTCATCCACCTTTTATGCTTACATTGCTGCCTTTAATATTTCAACTAGGTGGATAATGAACACCTCTGCCCTAATTTCTACAAGTTTTCCTACCATCAGCCCTTTGGTTTTAATGAACCGGGACCGTGCTATAACAAGATTCTGGACCAAATTCAGACAGTCTATCAGATTCATGTCACATTTGTCTTTCTTCACGAACTTCAGATTTAATAAAAATCTAATGTGCAACTCCAGAAGAAAGACACAAGCTTCTTAAGGCATACACTAAGCCTAGTTGACAATGACACTCAGGGTGATAGACTAGGCTGTCTTACGGCAAGGTGATCTGCCTCCTTCAATTTAATGATCTCAGTCATGATGCATTTCATGAAAAATTTAAAAAGGACTATTAACATATTAACAAGCTGATGTATATTTAATACATGAATTGAGTAGCAAATATACTTTAAGACACAAAGAATACTCTGCTAGGTCTGTCAAGTACATGTATATCACATGGGAAGTGATCATCACTGGTTTCTGCTGGATTGTCCCTGTAGAAAACATAGATCTTGGAGCAAAAAGACAGAGTCACTTCCTCATGGAACAACATGTTTTTTCTTATATGAAAACACTGTGTTACTCAAGACTTGCGTGGCACAGTGGTAGTAAAAGTTTCTGTTAAGAGGTTTGCAATTCTGGAGTTATCGTAGTGGCTCAGAGGTTAAAGTGCTTGTTATGCAAACATGAGATCCTGAGTTCAGATCCATGTCAACCCTGAAAAGACAGTTAGGCATGGTGGTACCTGTGGACAATTCCAGTGCCAGGGGGATGAGACTCTCTGGTCAGCAAATATATCCAGAATGGTGCATATCGTATCTCAAAAATATGAAGACCAAAGAAGGCATCAACATGACTGCATCCTCTGGATTCCACATCATATGCATGGACAAGTGAATAGACAGTCACAAACATTAACACGTAATCACACACACACACACACACACACACACACACACACACACACACACACAAATACACACACATGAAGAGGGAAAGAATGGCAGAGAGTTACAGAGAGAAAATTCTTTACTACCTCCCTTGTGTTTAGCCTTATCTCATGCCCAAAGAGAAAGAACTATTGGTGATTATGGACTGAAATCTGAAAATATCAACACAGCAAATAATTTTCCTTTAAGTTGTGTTATATTCATTAATATTTAATATGACAGCAGAAAAATTTTAAAAAGTAGTATGTATACATCCTTAACAATCAAAGGGAAAATTGTGATGCACTTAAGAATGTCCAGTGAACCAAATTGAGATTGTCTGCTTGCTTGTCTGGAAAGACTATGGAATCACATATATTCTCCGGCTTGCATTAGCAGTGTCCTCATGGGTTCAAGAGTTTGAACTGCTGTTCCACACCTAGTGGTGCATTGTGGGGAGGATGTGCAACGTTCAGGGTGTGGAGCCTTGCTGGGCAGAGCACATCAGCAGAGGTAATTAGTGTTTTCATAGCCTGGTCTACTTCCTGTTCTCACTGTGCCCTCTGACTCCCAGGTGAGCCCTGGGTTCCTGTTGCCATGCTTCCCCTGACTTGATATTCTGCATCTCTCTGGAACACTGAGAATTGTCACATTACAGGGGTGTAGCCAAACATGGAAACTCATGAACTCTACCCCTACAACTGTGGAGATTCCAGAGGACAGAACTACACCCTCTGTATGTGGGAGACAGTTGTGAAACTTGGACTATCAGATGACCCCTGGCAGTAGGCTCATGATACAAACCTTGTACATGAGCTAGCTTGTAGCAGCCCTTTCACTAAGGTGAGCTGCCTTTTTGAGTGGCAGGAGGGCCATAATAAAATCCCTGCATAAGAAATAGCTAAATGGAGTCAATTCCCTATGGTGGGAGCCAAGCTCAGTCTTAATGCACGGGAGAGAAGTCTGGTCCTTCCCCAATTTATTGTGCCAGACTGTGTTGACTCCTCATGGAAGCTATAATTCGTGAAGAGAAGTGGAATGGGGGAGGGCTAGGAAGAAGATGAGTGAGGGTAGGAGGAGCTGTGGTGGGGTATGAGGAGGGATGGAGGGAGAACTGCAATTTAAATGTAAAATGAAATAAAAAAATTAAAAAATTAAAAACAATCCTATTGATGGTCTACAAGACATACTTTCCCAAATCATGTAAGATGCAAAATGATGAGAGGGGTACTAGCCCTCATTCTTACGTCAGACCATAGTATGAGAGGTTGCTTCTCAGCTGAATAGATTAAATGTATTAAGCTTAATTGGGCCCTGAAATAGGAGGGGCAGGTGACAACACTGACTTGCCAAAGGCAAGGTGATTGTTGTAATTCTATTGTGCATCAAACCCAGGTAACGCTCATAATGACCTAACCTATATTGATCAGCACAGGCAAAATAAGTTTTAAGTGGCTGTTCTTATACAATTCTTTTTAAAAAATCAGTCATTATATTTTCATGCACCAAGTAGACATAAATCATACAAAATTTTTCTTTGTTTTGTATAAGCAGAAAAATTCTGAAACATCCTCACTTACACAAGTGTTTCTCTAGCCCATTTACCCAGGGGCTCAGAAAGCTGCTAGCTTTGTGTGGGTCTTGGAACACAGGAAAACTCTTCAATAGGTCTAGGATACTATACAGGCTGCTCAGCCATGTGTTCCAGAAGAACCATTGGTATTTGAGGTGTCAGTGCCAGATAAGGATGCTGTTTGGAGTCTTTGGCAGACCCTAGTGATGAATGGCAGAAGAGATCTGTGAGATTTTGGAGCAAGGCTCTCCCATAACCTACAGACAACTATTCTCCCTTTGAAAAACAGCTCTTGGCATGTGCTTGGGCCTTAGTGAAACCTGAATGACTGACAGTAGGCCACCTACTTACCTAATGAGCTACCCTTCATTAACTGGATGTTTCACTTTGTCATAGATTTGGATGTACACAATAGTAATCTATTATCAAATAAAAATGGTATATATGTGGTTATGCAGTATCAGTTTCTGAAAGCATATTGCATAAGGTTTCTAAAAACATGTATCTATGACCTTATGACATGTTAGTTACACTAGGTTGACTGAAGAAGAGAAGACAACGGCCAGGTTTATAGATTGTTCTGGATGTTATTCAGGCACTGAGGGATCATAGTTGTTATCTGCAGCATTACCACCACATACTGAGAGGTGGTTGAAAGTCACCAGAAAAGAGAAATCTTCAGAATGGGCAGAAGTTAATGAATTGATGAACTAATGACTCCAAGACCTTAAAGAATCTTGATATAAAGGCAAACCAAACCAATAAAAACCAACTCCACAAAAAAATCTGAAAGAATTACATTATTTCTCTTCTCCTAAAAACTCAATGCAAAACTCAGTTGCTGAGAGTGAGATATACTAGAATCACAGGACACAGGCGAATCTACATGGTACAAGCCTACTGTTATCCCTACACTACTGATGGGAGACGTTATTCTGTATATATATGTTTCTCATACTTGTTAATTAATAAAGCACCGTTGGGACAATGAGATAGCAAGATAGGCGGGGCTAGGAGACAAGGAGGAAAGAGGAAGTAGGAGGGGGGGTCAGGATGTAGAGCATGGAGGAAGCAGGACGCCAGCTGCGGCTCCTGGATAAGATGAGCCACGTGGAAATAATTAGATAAGTAGAAATGGGTTAATAATTAAGACAGAGCTAGCCCATAGACAATAATGGTAATTGGCCAAAAGGATTGTATCAATTACAGAATCTCTAAGTGTTATTTGGGGGCTCACATGGCTGCAGGACCATGGCGGCAGGACCAGCTGCAGCTGGTGGAAAAAACCTGCCCTAACACACTGCAAGCACTGTTTTTCCAGCACTAGAAAGATCTGGACTTCCTGTTGCTGTTCATTGTAAAACTCTTCTCAATATGAGTGGAATCAACAGAGATGTCCATGAAACTGTGAATAGAGGCCTTGTGGTAAACAAATGACAGAAAATACTATTTAGCCCTTAATGAAAGGAGAATGAATTTATAAACAAAAAAAAGTAGAGTTCCAAAACTCAGTGTGTTCTCAAGTGTCCTTCTGTTTACATTCATGCCTGTAGACTACTATTACTCTCAGCCTGGGTCAGGGAACATTCATTTGCAGAGGCTGATGGTTAACAGAGAATGATTCCTGGTCAAAGTCCTCAAAATAAACGGTTCATGAGTGCTCATCCCTAAATAGGACACCTGCTACTCCAAAGCTCTGAGTACCTCACAGAGCAGAAAGTATAAGTAATTTCATAGCGTTACAGTGTGAAAGGAATAACCATCCAGGTACAACATGGCCATGACAACCCTGTTACCCAACAGACATGGATTCCTACAGAAGATTGGATCTTCCTACATTCTAGCATAGATGGAGGAGGTACCCACAAGCCATATAATTTCCTGAAAATATAATGGTTATTAATGCTACTATAGGAAGGAATGATGTTTTCTTCATCAATGTATCCACTGGGGAATTAGGGTAATAAAGGGGATCAGAGGGAAAGAAATTATGCACTGAATTTACGTGAGAAACTCACAAATTAAAATCAAAAGAAAAATGCAACATGCCTCTGAGTAAAAGTCACATATTGGAACATGGAGTCAATGCATTTATTCAATAAAACAGGTGCAAGAAGTCAAGGAGCACATATTGCTAATTCTATTCTTTTGTGAGATAAATAATCTTAGGGTGTTTGAGAGCAGAACTCCTACCCAGCAAGTTGAAAGAGTCAGAGAGAAATGAGGGACACAGAAAGTTACACTTTGTGACTACCAATGACTTGTAATTCTTATAAACCACCATCTGAGGGACAATTACTAGCTCCCTAGGTTCGAATTGTCATTGGCTCTAAAATGGACACAAAGTGACAATAACGATTCTTTAGGGAGGTGAGATCAGAGAGTTACCAGTGTTTATCTTAGCCTGGCTGTGTATCTCTCATATATCCCAATGAACTGTAGTGACCGTAACATGGATGCTATCTGCATGGTTTCAGAACTGAATCAGGTGAGCATTTTCAATTTAATCTTAGTGTAGTGTATAAGGGAAGCAAGCTTTGAGTTTTCTCTGTTTCAAAGAATGGATTTAGGAAGGAACAATTATACTACAAAAGTCACGAACAAAGAAATGAATTCTAAGATATGAGATAGCAGAGGGAATAAGGAAAGTGAATAATGTAGGGCATTGTGCCCATCTTGTTCTGACTCATATTTTCCTTACTTGATAATGACTTTTTAAAATAACCAAGGTCAAGTTTTCATGTTTGAGTGCTACCAAACCTCCCTGCTACTCAGACATTAGAACAGGAATGAAAACCTAAAATTTGATATATGTTTGCCTCTCTGTCATAGTGATAATAAAGAGAAAACTTGGGCTGGAGGGATAGCTCAGCCGTTAAAGGCTAAAGGCTATGCTCACGCCCATAATTAACTGTTTTGCAGAGACTAGAGAAGGCTCACAGTTAAGAATATCTTCTGCTATTGCAGAGAACCAGGGTTTATTCCCAGCACCAACAGGACAGTTCATAATGTTTGCAACTCTAGTTCAACGAGTACTCCCTTGTCAGTCTTCCTTAGATTTCGGCATAATCTTGGCCAACTCTAGAGTATTAGATGGGGGAGGCAGAGGGAAGGAGAAGAGTAAGGCAGGGGGAGGAAGAGGGAGGAAGGGAAAGGCAAGAAGAGAGTTAAAGGGACATTGCTGTGAGGAGGGAATGAAGAGAGGAAGGCAGGGGTAGGAAGAGGGAGGGAAAGGGAGGACTAGCAAGGAAGAGGGAGGAAAAGGAATGTAGAAAGAGATAGAGAGAGATATAGAGTCCAGGAACATCTAACTTCATAAACTTGATTCTGACCTGTTAGTAAATATCATTTTCGTGGACATGTGTTTGGCAAAATGAGAACATTTACAAAACAGAGAAAAAAACTTTTGCGAGTTTTCCTGCTGAATTTCAGGACAGGTCCCAGCACTCACAGTCATGACTGCTGTTGCTAATCTTGATATTTACTTGGGAATACAGGAACTGATTAGTCCCATTACATGTTGTCCCCTTACAACTCACAGAACAAACACATCCATAGTCTGAAAGTCCCCCACAGATGCATTTCTTAGAACGCGCTTGCCTTGGGTGTGTTTCTGATCATTTTCCATCTTTCATTGTGTGTATTCCCTCTAAAGTTACTGAGGGCAATTTGCCCTGTTTTTCTTGAGTTACTTAGTTTTTGTAATAATCAAAGGAAGTGTAGGCAACCAATCACTCAGAAAAGAGAACTCTCTGATATCTAAGAATGCACAAATTACATGTTAAAACAGTCTATTTGTGGACATAGTCATCCCTGCAACTTTCATCAAAACGATGAAGCACACATATAACAGGCAGGGGGTTTACAAGGCAGACTGAAATAAATAATAAAAGCAATTAAAGTTACAAAAGGTGTTAATGAAATAGTAATTCCTTGTACAAGATGCAAAATGGTTTATAATGGAATTTTATTGAAGCTATTCTAAATCAATAAAAATGCATTTTTTTTATATAATCTGGGTGTTCTGAAGTAATCTTCGGGTGTATAACTTTGATTTTTGTTTGTTTTTAAAACATATTATGCTTACAGTATTCTGCCTGCATGTATGCCTACAGACTGGAGAGGGCACCAGATCTCATTGTGGATGGTTGTGAGCCACCATATGGTTGCCAGGAATGAACTCTTGACCTCTTGACGAGCAGCCTGTGCTATTCAAACATCTCTCTAGCCATCTCTCCAGTCCAGGTGTATAACTTCAATCTGTTAAAGAGTTTCAAAGAATGGAAAGAGAAGGTTTGAAAAGATCTCACACACACACACACACACACACACACACACACACACACACACACACACACACCCCCACACCAGATAACCATTCATAACACCTAATTCTTTTACAAAATGGCCTGTGTTAACATGGAAAGAAATGGTTTTCAGACAGAATAGAAAATTTCATTTTGAATTGATTTACTATTTTTGCCTAATGGATACATCCACATAATGCATATTAGTCATTTTCACACTGTTTCCATTTCTCACCTCCTCCCTCTCCTAGTGGAACAAGCAGGTGTCTGTAAACAAATTCCAGCAATGTGTCTTTTTTTATAGAAGAGACTTGAGCAGCCACAAATTATTATTTTTTTTCAATTACAAGGGGGACTTATATCCAGAATTTGAAGATAACATGGGACATATGTAATCTGATTCCTTGTCATTTCTGTCATTACTTCACCAAGGGTAATACAGTCTCATGGTTGGAGTAGATCATTTGACTATATTTACGCTTTTCTGACTCTTGAAGCCTCCGGAAGTCCAAAGTACCACATACACAAATGTAATTCATACTGTTACACATTATCAATACATATTTTCCTTCAGGCAAAAGAAGTTGTCAAGACATTCCCATGACACAATGGCCACTTATACTGTCTCAGGAACCCTATTTGCAGTACAAACTGTAGCTGGAATTTTAGCAAATTTCTCTCTTCTTTATCATTATGTGACCCTGTGTGTCATTGGATTCAGGTTCAAGACAGCAGATGTCATAGTTCAGCACCTGACAGTGGCCAACTCCCTTATCATGCTTTCCAAAGGAATCCCACAGACCATGAGAGCACTTGGAGTGAAATATTTTCTTCATGATTTTGGATGTATATCTGTTCTTTATATTTATAGAGTGGCTAGGGGTGTGTCAATTACTGCAACCTGCATACTCAGTGTCTTCCAGGCTATCAAGATGAGCTCCATAAACTCTAGCGGCAAGGTGCTTCTAAGAAAAGCTGTCCAGTACGTTGATGTCTCTGTTGTCCTTTGTTGGATCCTATATATGTTTGTAAACTTAATTTTCCCTCTGTCCAGCCATAGCAAATGGAATTTCAAAAACATCACATGGAATCGAGAATCTGAATACTGTTCTGCAGGGCGTAAGAATGGAATCACAAATTCACTGTATATAGTGCTGGTATTGTTACCTGAAGCTTCATGCTCAGGGCTCATGCTCTGGTCTAGTAGCACCATGGTTTGCATTCTACACAGGCACAGGAAAAAGATGCAGCACATCCACCAGGCAAGGCTTTCCTGCAGACTCTCCCCTGAGGCCAGAGCTACTCAACACATCCTGGCTCTGGTGTGTACCTTCGTGATTTTTTATACACTCTCATCCACCATTTATGCTTACGTTGCTACGTTTAATGTTTCCAGTAAGTGGCTAATGAACACCTCTGAACTAATTTCTACATGTTTTCCGACTATCAGTCCTTTGCTCTTAATGAACCGTGACCGCACTTTAACTAGACTGTGGCGAAAATTCAGTCATTTCATCGGATTCATGTCACATTTGTCTTTCTTCACCAACTTCAGGTTTATACAAAGACCAATGTGCAACTTAAGAAGAAAGACACAAGCTTCTTCAGGCAGACAGTAAGTCTGGTTGGGAGTTCTCCATGTGGCTGAATGTGAAACTGTGGATGATACACAATGCTGTCTTACAGCAAGTCGGTCACCCTCCTTTACGTTAATGATCCCAGTCTTGGATGCATTTCATGAAACATTTAAAAAGACCAAGTGATGTTCACTGTTGCTCTATCAGGTTAGTAAGGGAAAAGAGCTAGCTGAGATTTCCATCAACAGGCAGTAGATGATGAAATAGTGATACATTACATAGTGGAATTTCATAGATGAAAAGAAAGATAAAATTATGAAAAGTAGATGAAATTGGGGAATCTAGAAATAGCACAGTAGTAATTCAAGTTCAGATGGATGGAAACTTCATCTTTTCTGTCATATGTGGATCCTAGCCTGTTGTTCCTTTTCCACTCTGTTGCTGTAATAAGACCCTACAACAAAGGCAGCTTATAAATGAAGAATTTCACCTGAAGTTGGTCCCACATGCCTTTAATCCCAGCCACGTTCCAGATGAGGCTTCTGGAACCAGGAATCCTATGCTTTGAAACAAAATCCGAAGCACACTGTTTGGAAGATTAACTCTGCAGTCTTACCTCACTTCAGAATGTGAAACAATCTATATATGTAGATCTCAGGAATGTGAGGGGCAATAGCTCGGAACAGCAAGGGATAAATCACAGAATAGCATGACACTCCACGGCCCTGGAGGAAGCATGATGGTACTATAGAGGAGGGGACTAGACCCACAGGCAGGTGACTTGTTCAGAGCCTTGGCCTCTCTCAGCTTTGTTACTATATTTTTTAGGTTCATTGTTCCCTGTGTACTGCTGAATTGTTTTCCTGTTTTTGATGAATTTGAGTATTTTTATTCTCACCCCCTTATACCTCCTGACCATTCTCCATTCCCATCCCCCCACACTCCACATGTAGGGTGATGCCCTCCAGCGGTGGTCATCCAAATCTGTCAAGTCATTTGGAGCAGGGACCAGGCCCTCTCTCCTGTCTCCAGATTAAGGGAGTATTCCTCCTTGGGGTGTGCCCCCAAAGTCCTCTTGTGCACCAGGGACACATCCTGGCTCCACCATCCGAGATCCCAAAGACCGCCCAGGCCCTCCAGCTGAGATCCATGTTAAGGGGGTCTAAGTCAGTCCCATGCTGGATTCCCAGTTATCAGTCTGGGGGCCCACCAGCTCCTCCTTATTTGGGTCAGCTGTCTCTATGTGTCTCCATAGCCTGGTCTTGCCCTCCCTCTCTGCATCCAGATTCCAGCTAGGCTCAGTGTTTAGTTGTGGGTGTTTGCTTCTGTCTCCATCAGCTACTAGATGAGGGCTCCATGATGGTGGATAAGTTAGTTGTCGATCTCATTATCAGGGAAGGGCATTTATGGTAGCCTGTTGCTCAGATTGTTAGTTGGGGTCAGTCATGTAGATGTCTGGGCATTTCTCTAGGTTCAGTTTTCTCTTCAAACCTATAAGGACTCCCTTTTTTATTCTCTCTCTCTCTCTCTCTCTCTCTCTCTCTCTCTCTCTCTCTCTCTGTCTCTCTCTCTCTCTCTCTCTCTCTCCCTTCCCTCCCTCCCTCCCTGACTCAATCTTCCTAGTCCCCCGTGCTTTCCTCTCCTCCCCTTCTCTTTCTCCTAGTTCCCTCTCCACTCATTGCCCCCCACTCCCCATAGGCTCTGGAGATCTAGTCCCTTTCCCCTTCTATAGGGGACCTTATATGAATCTCTTAGAATCCTCCTTGTATCCTAGTTTCTCTGGCAGTTTGAATTATAGGCTGGTGATCCTTTGCTCTATGTCTAAAATCCATATTTGAGTGAGTATATACCATGTTCCTCTTTTTTTGACTGGGTTAGCAACTTCAGGATGGTTTCTTCAAGTTCTATATACTTGCCTCCGAATTTCAAGATTCCATTGTTCCCCCCCCCCCCGCAGAAATGCCACATCTTCTTTATCCATTCTTCAGTTGAGGCACATCTAGGTTGCTTCCAGGTTCTTGCTATTACAAATAATGTTGCTAAGAGCATAGTTGAGCACATGCCTTTGTTGCATGCATGAGGATCATTTGGGTATATGCCTAAGAGGGGGATTGTTGTGTCCTGTGGTAGACTAATTCCCATTTTCCTGAGGAACCACCATACTGATCTCCAAAATGGCTGTACTAGTTTGCACCCCCACCAGCAATGGAGGAGTGTTCCCCTTTCTCCACATCCTCTCCAGCATAAGTTGTCATTGGTGTTTCTAATTTTAGCCATTCTGGTAGGAGTAAGATGCTATCTCAGAGTTGTTTTGATTTGCAATTCCCTGATAGCTAAGGATGTTGAGTACTTTCTTAAGTGTCTTTCAGCCTTTTTGATTTCCTCTATTGAGAATTCTCTATTCAGTTCTGTACCCCATTTTTTAATAGGGTTATTTGGTGTTTTTTTGGACTAGTTTCTTGAGTTCTTTGTATACTTTGGAGATCAGCCCTCTGTTAGATGTGGGGTTGCTAAAGATCTTTTCCCAGTCTACGGTCTGCCATTTGGTCTTGTCAACCATGTCTTTTGCCTTACTGAAGCTTCTCAATTTGAGGAAGTCCCATTTATTAACTGTCAATCTTAGTGTCTGTGCTACTGGAGTTATGTTCAGAAAGCAGTCTCCTATGCCAATATGTTCCAGGGTACTTCCCACTTTCTCTTCTAAGAGGTTCAGTGTGGCTGGATTTATGTTGAGGTCTTTGATCCATTTGGACTTGAGTTTTGTGCATGGCCATAGACATGGGTCTATCTGCAGTCTTCTACACATTATCATCCAGTTGTGCCAACACCATTTGTTGAAAATGCTTTCCTCCTCCCATTGTAAACTTTTAGCTGTTTTGTCAAAAATCAGGTATTCATAGGTGTGTGGGTTACTGTCAGAATTTTCGATTTGATTCCATTGGTCTACTTGTCTATTTTTGTGCCAATATCAGGCTGTTTCAGGACTATAGTTTTGTAGTAGAGCTTAAGTCGGGGATGGTGATGCCTCCTGAAGTTCTTTTTATTGTTCAGGATTGTTTTGGTTATCCTGGGTCTTTTGTTTTTCCATATAAATTTGATTATTATCCTTTCAAGGTCATTGAAGAATTGTGGTGGGATTTTAAGGGGGATTGAATTGAATCTGTAGATTGCTTTTGGCAAAACTGCCATTTTTACTATGTTTATCCTATCTATCCAAGAGCATGGGAGATCTTTCCATTTTCTGTTATCTTCTTTAATTTCTTTCTTTTAAAACACAACGTTCTTATTATATAGGTCTTCCACTTGTTTGGTTAAGTGTTACCTCAAGATACTTTATGTTGTTTGTGGCTATTGTAAAGGGTGATGCTTCTCTGATTTCTTTCTCAGCCCCTTTGTTGTTTGAATAAAGTAGGGCTACTGAATTTTTTGAGTTTATCTTGTATCATGCTAGTTTGCTGAAGGTGTTTATCAGCTATAGGAGTTCCCTGGTAGAGTTTTTGGGTTGCTTACGTAAACTATCGTATCATATGCATATAGAGACAGTTTGACTTCTTCCTTTCTGATTTGTATCCCCTTGATTTCCTTTTGTTGTCTTATTGCTTTAGCTAGAACTTCAAGTACATTATTGAAGAGATATGGAGAGAGAGAGATGACAGCCTTGTCTTGTTCCTGATTTTAGAGGAATTGCCTTAAGCTTCTTTCCATTCAGTTTGATGTTGGCTGTTGGTTTACTGTATATTGTTCTTATTATGTATAGGTATGTTCCTGCTATCCCTAATGTCCCCAAGACCTTTATCATGAAAGGGTGTTGAAATTTGTCTAAGACTTTTTCAGCATCTAGGGAGATGATCATGTGTTTTTTCTTTTTCAGTTTGTTTATATGGTGGATCATGTTGATAGATTTTCATATGTTAAGCCATTCCTGCAACCCAGGGATGAAGCCTACTTGGTCATGGTAGATGATTTCTCTGATGTATTCTTGAATTCAGATTGCCAGTATTTTATTGAGTATTTTTACATCAATGTTCATCAGGGATATCAGTCTGTAGTTTTCTTTCTTAGTTGTGTCTTTGTGTGGCTTTGGTACCAAGGTGATGGTGTCCTCATAAAAAGAGTTTGGTAATTGTAAGACCCTCAGAATGAGGAGTCTCCCCATTTCGGTTGGTACCCCCAAGAACTCAATGTCCAGTCCAGTTGATGCAACATGAAGAGGCTTTAATGAATGGGAAATATTTGGGCAAACGGGCCCCCTCAGCACACAGGCTAGAGAGAAGTAATATTCTCCAGGTGCAGGTATTTTAAAAGGAAAAACCCCCACAAGCTTAGGGAGGGGTTGTGACCCTCTGTCCGTTGAGTATGGGACCAGAGTCATAGGTTCTCTTTTTGAAGCCGGATGGTCTCACTGTTCAGCTCAGCAGACCTCAGGGTGTGCTAATTAAGCTTGTCTAAGGAAACCAGAGTTGCAGCTATCTCTTTGTTTCTTAAGGACCCTATTTACCACCTGCTGACACACTGACCAGAGGGCAGTTTGAATTCTTGGTATCTGGCTACCTTAGAGCCTTGTGAGGGAAAGTTGCTGGTGGTTAGCAAATTCCAGGTAACTGGGTTATAGTGGCCTGGATTAGCTTCCAAGGTCAGACTGCCCTTCATTCCAAGTGGAGGGTTTCTGTAACTGGACTTTACATTTTTGTCTTTCAAGCGTAGTTAACTTCTTTGGGTTGGAGATTTCTTTCCAGAACTCTCTGTAAGGCTGGATTTGTAGATACATATTGGGAGAATCTGGCTTTGTCATGAAGTATCTTGTTTTCTCTGTCTATAGTGATTGAGAGTTTTGCTGGGTATAGTATCCTGGGCTGGCATTGTGGACTCTTAGTACATGTAGCACATCTATCCAGGACCTTCTGGCCTTGAGAGTTTCCATGGAGAAGTTAGGTTAATTTTGATAGGTCTGCCTTTATATGTTACCTGTCTTTTTCCTTTGCTGCTCTTAATATTCTTTCTTTATTCTGCATGTTAGGTGTGTCGAGGGGTCTTTTTTCTTTGGTCCAGTCTATTTGGTGTTCGATATGCTTTTTGTACTTTTATGAGTATGTCCTTCTTCAGATTAGGAAAGTTTTCTTCAATGATTTTGTTGAATATGTTTTCAGCACCTTTGAGCTGGGCTTCCTCTATGCCTATTATTCTTAGGTTTGGCCTTTTTATGGTGTCCCACATTTCCTGGATGTTTTGTGTTAAGGATTCGTTGGATTTAAGATTTTCTTTGGTCGATGAATCTATTTCCTCTAGTTTATCTTCAGGGCCTGATATTCTCCCTCTCTTGTATTCTGTTGGTTATGCTTGTGTCTGTAGTTCCCGATTGTTTGCCCAGTTTTTCTCTTTCCAGCATTACTTCAGTTTGTGTGTTTTTTTTTTTTTATTGTCTCTATTTCAGTTTTCAAGTCTTGAATTGTTTCCTTCCCCTGTTTAGTTGTTGTTGTTGTTTTTTTTTTCTTGGCTTTCCGTACTTTCTTTAAGAGATTTGTTCATTTCTTCCAATTTTTTGTTTGTTTTTTTTTTCTTCTATTTCTTTAAGGGATTTTCTCACATTGTCTTTGAAGGCCTCTATCATTTTTTTATGAAGATATATTTTAAATCGTTTTCTTCTGCTTCATCTGCTTTGGTGTGTTCAGGTCTAGTTCGTGCAGATCCCTAGATTCTTGTGGTGTCATGCTTGTCTTTCTATTGTTAGGTGTTTTCTTGTATTTCTGTCTTCCCATCTCTTCTTCCAGTGTGTTCAGGTGGTATCTCTCTCTCTCTCTATGGTACAACCCCCATGTGCTAGGGTGGGTCAGAAGTTTAAAGTCTGTAGCTCTGGGTGGTCCAAGCTCTCTAGGAGGTCTCTCCTCAGGAAGGGGCCTGATGATGGGGGTCAAAGATCAAGCTCCAGCAGAGGCACGAGGTGTTGGGGTGGGGTGAGATTCAGGGCTAATCCAGGGAGTTCCCAGGGAAGGGTGTATTTGTGTGGGGATTCACCCCGTTCTGGTATTGGGCCATATTTTCTAACACTAGTGTTGTGCCCGAGTCTGGAAAACCTCCAGAGACACCAAGGAGACAGAGTCACTGAATTGCAAGCCTAAGGCTTTATTATTTAATCCTAACAGTAGGGAGTCTGTCTATCAAGCTGACACAGCAGCCTCCAGAGGGAGTGAAGTCCTGTCTATGGCCAAACTTTAAAGGGGGTGGGGGAAATAACAGGATTACATCAGTAGGTGTGGATCAGATCCTGATTGTTGACATTTGGGGAACAATTAGGGGAATTTCCCAGAGTCAGGGCAACTGGTTTGTTAGCATTTTTGATTGGTTGGAACATTTGGTGGTTTCTATGGCTTTGTCTCTTACTTGCAGGTAGCCTGTTCTCATTGGTTAGTACTGGGAGGGAGCATAGTTTTCAGGTACTAAGAGGAAGGTTGTCTTGGAGTTTTGGTCACAACATAAGAACTAGAGGTTAGGTTTGTTCTGAAGGCTTTTTTTTTTTTTGCAACTTTTACATTTATAGATTTTTTTCTCTACAGTGTGAATAATAATAACTGAATGGGAACTTAGGCTTTGTCACATTTATACAATTTCTAGAGTTATTTATTAGAAGTGAAACCTTTCACCTAGATAAGTGTCTAGGAGTTTACAGAGATAGCCTGTGATTGCCACCTTGTGATGAATGCTGGGATTACAGGCTTGAACATTTCTATATGCTGCAGGATAATTGATACCTGTCAAATCTATTTACTAACCTGCTTTGTAGTATTAATTGAGAACTTTTTTATGACTGAAAAATATGAAATAATCCTAGAGCAATGAATGTCCACAGAGACTTAAGACATATTATAGAGACAATCTGATAACAGAATATAGCACGTAATAGTTCAATTATAATATATGAACAGTTTATACAGGAACATGCTGAAAAGAGGACTAGCATGAAGGCAACCATTTGCATACATAAACTAACAGTCTCTTTCCTTGCAGGGATATCTTTCTCATCCCCTGAAGGACAACCAGATCTGACATGTACTTCTTGTATAAAATGGAAAAGTCTTAAAAATAGGAAAAAGCACTGAGTGCTAAGTAACTTGGGTGGATCTGAATTCCTTTGGGAATGTTATCCTCAAGGACAATCAAGACTACTAAAACATTATTGAAGACTGAAGATACCTTATGGCTACCATCCATTTAACTCTTTAATGGAGGACTTGGCATCTGCAGTCAAATGTTTATGTGAAGTATTCTCAGGCAGCGACATTGTAGTGCAAATGTATTTGCAACCAACAATTTGAGAATGATAGATTTTGTTAAAAACAAAAAAGAATAGTATTTACTGAGTAGGGGTTGTGAGAACCATCTATGGAAAGTGTTGTCATACAATCGGGAGCTGAGACAAAAACACCTGTGAATGATCAAGTATGAACATTCATTTGTACACAGGAAATGATTATTTAGCAACACCCAGAAAAAGTTGGAAAACCAAAACACAGTCATGTCCCTTACCTAATACTTTGTGTTAAAAAATATGCATTTTGATTTAACCTTTTTTTCTCTTTGAAACAAAATGCACAAACCTGGGTAACTCACGAGGAAAGAAAAATAATTTTATCAAAGGTATGAATGTGAACCAATATGTTGGTAAATATGCATAGCTACAGTGAGTTGCAATCATTGCCATTGTGAAAATAGTTCAGAAGAACTCTTCTGGAAAGAAAGGTAGGGAGACAGAGCTTGAACATGCTGTGTTTGCCCCAGCATAACATCACTGTAGAGGGAAAAAGACACCAACACATAGTGTCTATCAAGACACCAAAAATGTGTCCAAAGCACAGAGCATGGGGACCAAAAAAGCAAAGGGATTTTAAGATTTATTTTTATTGTTTCTAAAGTTTGTACCCATGTGTGTAGTACCTGGGGATTCCAGAATAGGACATCACATCCTTTGATCTGGAATAACACACAGCAGTGATCTAGTCGGTGGAGACTTTATCTCTAGTCTCAGTGAGAGTAGTACACACTTTTAATTGCTGATCCATTTCCCCAGGACTGAAGAGAGCACATTCCATGTTGTCTCTTTGATATTTAAAGAGGTGATTTCTATCACCAATGTGCAGAAACATATAAGCAAATGATATTCAGCACAAGATTGTAAATGTCAAATATATATGTCATTCACACAGAAATGCACCCTTTAAGTAAAGGAAAACAGGTTCAGAGTATCTGTGTAGTGATTTTCCACTTTCTCCTATTTACGCCTGATTCAGGAGGGGACTCAAGACGCAGGCTTGAGTGTAATTGCATTAGCTTCCATTTGGGCAATGAATGCCAAATGTTATCCAAAGTGGAAAATTTATTAAAGCCTTGGATGGGCACTTGTACATTGAAAAGTATTAAAAGTACATGACTTCATTTACACCATGGATATGACAAAGGAAGCAAGATAAAATATCACACTCACGAGGGGAACAGTGAATACAGGTTGAATTTTTAACTTCCATTTTAAAACTATGATGAGCAGCACAGAACAGGGAAACAAGATGTAAGCAAAAAGTTTAATGAAACAGAATTTTCTTTTAATTTCAGGGTCAACTATCCAAAATCCAGAAAGTGCAACACAAAGGAAATATTGTGCTGTTTACAATTACTTTAATCTGAAACCTATGATTTACGTAATTCACAAAATCTCTTGTAATTTATTTCTATCACACCGTCATCTAAATATATACCTTGATGTATAATAAACAGAATTTAAATAAATCCATTCATATGCTTGTCATAAAATGGCACACACAATTACATGTGTATGTATGCATGAACACACTCATCTACATCCACAGAAGTAGGAAGACTCATCTGTAATAGTCTCAAAAATTGTGTGGCATGAGTATCATCATGCTCACTATTCTTTCAGAATGACTCATGACCAAGTAAGAAATACACAAAAACGTTCAGTTCAGCTCTTGATTAGATGCTTTAGGGAAATATCTACTAATTTTCAAGGACAGGCAGTAGCTGGATACCCGAGAGTCCCGGCTCATGAGGAGAAAAGGACAAACAGTGGGGAAAAACAGAGAGGCCATTGCAGTCACATGCACCAGAGACCAGCTGGGAGTATCAATAATAGTCGCAAAAAGTTGACAGAGGGAAGAGATTGTGTAAAAGGAGACAAAGGTACTAACCAGGAGAAGGATGGTTTTAGTGACTTTGGATTCAGGGGAGATTCTGGAGGAGATATTATTCTTGGGCATGTGTTGCATCCTTTGCTTGTGCCTGTGGAGAGTGAGAACCATGGATCCACTGGCCCATAGCATGAGTCCCAGAAAAAGAATGTCAGGAACTGACAGCAATACTGCATAAAGGATGACATTTGTTTGCTCATGACGGACAGCATAGCAGTATAAAAATGATTTCAGGTTTGCTGTGCTTTCATTTCCATATATTGCCCTCATGTGCGCAAGATTCATACTGCTTATAAGGAAATTAATTGCCCAGTTCATGTAGAGAACATAACAGCTATACTTCTGTGTTTTTATTTTCAGCTCTGAATACCTGGAGTCACTGGGGCTGATGATGATGGCCTGGAAGACACTAAGGAAGGAGGTGCAGCCAATACACAAACCCCGACCTAATCTGTGAAAGGAGAAAAACAATTTGCATCCAGTATCATCGAGGAAGTCCTTCAGTCCAAAAGCTGCCATGGTGTGTGGCACTCCTTTACACAGAATGGTTAAGATGCTGGCTACAATCAAGTGCATCAGAACCAAGTCTGTACACTTTAGTCTGTACCTACTTAGGTAAACAAACAGATAGTGGTGGAGAAGCAAGAAATTCCCCAGTAGTCCAATCACAGTCAGGGACAAGAAGATCACTCCTATAGACAACTCACTGGCTGCCATGCTCTCAGTTTCTGCTGTCAAATGAGGATCCTGCTTAAAAGACGAGCTGGGGCCACATGCATTGTGTCACAGGATGCGTGATATTGATATTTCCTATCCCAAATAGTCCACAAGCTATATTCACTTTGACATGAATTGCACTGCAAAGGCAATTGAGTGCGGGCACACACTGCTCCAATATTTGGAGGTTCATACTCTGTAGAGTGAGCAAAACATCATCAATATCTCCTTAACAAGTCAGGAATGAATATCTCCAATGGCCTGTCTCATGTCTGAAACACAGTCATGACCTATCAAAACAGGTGGCCATTAATCAAATGACATAAATTTATCGTTAGATAATAAATGTGAATCTATGTAAAATAGAGTATGATGACGACAAAATTATTAATTTAATATCACACACAAATGAGTTGATTTGGGAACTAGTAACATGAGTTAGGTTTTATAAATGAGGCATAGAATTTATGACATGCAATGTGAAAAGTGACAACTGCAAACATTCACATAAGTGAAAGTGTAGTTAATATGATTATAAACATTAATGTTGTGAATATTTTAGTTTCAGAGAGAAATTAAGGAGTGATTATAGGATATTCCACAGAATAGATCTATGTGGTCATCTTCCCACTTTCACTGACTTATGCAAGCAAAATTAATCCTATATTTGATGAGAATGTTTTCAGATATGTGAAAATAATTAATCCCAGAAGTTGAGAGAAGAAAGAAATAATATTTACCAATGCCTTCATGTAAATCCCTCTTGCTACATTTCGTTACAGGAAAAAATTCTGGTGTTTTTTTTAATTTGGAGACTTTCAAATTGGTATGAATACTGTTTCCATTGATTGCACTTCCCACTCTGAGGCAGGGAAAAAGTTTTGTGCAAATGTGACCTTCCTTTACATGTGATTCCAGGTAGGATTACTTGTCCTGGTGAATATATTTCTCTCCTTATTCCAAGCATGCATAAAAGAAGATAAACCCCTAGAAATCCCAAAAAGGGTTCTGTTTATTAGATGGAATAAAATTTAGTAATATTGTCAATGAATTGTTATGAGAACTCTCTTTTAATCTCTATTGCTTCATAAAGTTTCTTACAAATATTTCATAGGAAAATCTATATACACCCACGTGTACAATGTTCAGATCTTTCACACAAATACCTTGTGAATGAATCAATCATGTAGAGCTTGTTTCCAAGCCCATCACTGTCCAGAGTAACCACTGTGAATAAAAACTCACAGATGACTGAAAGTCATTTCACACATTTCTCGCAAAGCTATTAATTGCCACTGACCTCAAAGAACTTTATCAGGTGCTTTAGAAAATTATCTTCATAAAGGAGACTCCGTTTTCTTTCAGAGAGACGTTATCAGACTTCTTTTTCAGTGTGACAGACGGTAGCAGGCACAGGCAGAGAGGAATGGGTTGTTAGAGATGGAATGCAGTGCATGTAGGACCCCACCTGTCATTTCTCCTTGAACCATTCCTGAAGATTTTCTCTTTATCCTCTGTGACTTTGTCATTCTTTCAGATTCTGTCTCTTGTCCTAATGCCTTCTGTGACCATTTACCAAGATCTCACATTTTATCTTTTCATCTCTGCTCTCAGGTTGCAGTCTGTTATACTCTCAGCATCCTTCCTTTCTCTGGGACATATCCACAAACATCAGCTGGAGGGAGGCAGCCTGTGTCTAATATGTGTGTCTGTGGTTTTGACCTCACCTCCCCTCGGACCTTCAATTATTGTTTCATTTGTAGCAATGGACATTGCAGGCTTGAACAGGTAAACGCTTTTCCATGAATGTGTTTTCCCTGGTGACCATTAGCAAAGAAGCATTGAAAGTTTCTGCTGTCAGCTTTCAAGGGAAATCTGTGAAGTTCAGATAGCTTGTTTGTTATCTGTTCTGTTTCCTAGAAGTCAGGAGTACTCATTTTTAAAAATGAGGAAATAATATAGTCCATCTGATGCCTATAATGTGTGTGAATTCTCTTTTATGATTGTTTCAGGTGTTTGGAAGGCAAATCTCACTTTTTCTTTTCCTCATCGTAGTGGGGTCCATTGTTAGATACAAAATACAAATTCAATGACCTCTACTTCTATATTGTCAAAGAACACCATAAAATGAACTAGACACTGCAAGTCCACAGTGGTATTTATTATAAAACATAAGTTGTCCAGTGTAACTTTTTTTCTGTTTGATTTTCCAACTGAAGCCAGCTTCCACAAATTGATATTTTGTGAGAAAATACTGTTTCCCAACACTGTTTGCAATTACTTAGTGAAGAGAAACAAATAGGACCTTGAAGAGAGTTAATCTGGGTAGGTGAACTATTTTACCAGCAGACATGACTTAGTAAATGAAATTTTAAAATATAATTTATTAAATGAAATCTCATTTCCTGGCATTGCTCTTACCTTGTGAATTACTGTCCTGAGATGACAATGAGGCAATCAACAGCATAGGCACTTGTCATTGCCTTTGTGTGCCCATTATAACTAGTGGGTAAGAGCCTACTGTTGTGAAAACCATGAACTAATAATGCAGTACAGGAAAAATCATCATGCACTGTCAGAGGAACACTCTCATTGAAGGATGTTGGGGTAGAAAGTGCAACAGGGATTTAACCTAGCACCGTGCCCTGCATGGTATAGTGCTAACCTTCCAAGCAAATGCTGACAAGTGGTACAATAGTGGCTTGGCTGTTATGAGACTCAGCAACAACATTAAAAAAATGCATGTTAGGGAGGGAGTTAGGAGAAAAAGGTGACGAGGGGAGAGGAAAGCAGAACTTGAGGGATCATGAAGGCTGAGTTGGGGGAGGAATAGAGAGGGAGTGCAAGAAAAGTGATACTGAAATATAGGGAGCCATTGTAGGCTTTCCTAGAAACCTAGCTTTAGGGAAATCTCCAGGAATCCACGAGGGTGACCGACCTCAACTATGTAGCTAAGCAATAGTGGAGAGGCTACCTTAACTGCCTTTCCTCTATATGAGCTTGATGACTACAAGGAGGCATTAAGGAGACATGGTTTGAGGAGAATGTTAATCTGAAGAAATATATACATAAGGATGGATTCTGGCCAAGTTAAAGAGGTACCTGGTTTTGTAGTAATGTGGAATGTTGGGCCTGTCTAACTGGAGACTAGATTGTTCACAAATATTCCCCCAAATGCTACATTAATGTTTGTCCCAATCAATGATATTCTTTGTGTACTTTAGTTATTCTTGTCCCACATTTTTTGGTGATATTTTGAAGAAGATGCAAGATTCAAGAGTTCAAACTTTACTAAGATCCAAACTTTGAAGGTAGTTTTCATTTTTGATTCCACTCTACAATGTCTCTTTTTTTTCATCATCACCTACCATATGAGGATGTATACCACAAGTTCTCATGAGCAGTGTACCACTATTATGATTTTTCAGACCGAAATGTTGCGAAATCTCTAAAACCATTTTACAAAATAAGGTTGATATTCTTAGTGTTTCATCTGGGCTAATTTGTTTTAATCAGGAAAGAAATAACTAATGCCAATATAGACAAAATGATTCCTTCCAGGGAATTTCAAACCATGCTTATCATTTCTCTGTACTACATAATTGGTGGGATTACCTTCTTTATGCCTATTGCTGACCTGAGCTCATCCAGCCTGCCTCTGCTCCAGTGCGCTGTACTCATTAGAGTGACCTCCCTCCTATCACACACTTACTTCTGGTCCTAAGATAGATTTTCCTTGTTATGAACATAAATACTTGTTATGATCACTTTTCCTGCCAGCCTGGTCCCACTGCTGCGTCAGCCCCAAATAACACAGAGACACTGTATTTGGCAGAAAGCTGTTGGCCTGATACTAGCGTTTGTTATTGGCTAGCTCTTTCTTTAATACTAACAATTTCTATTAATCTAAGTATTTCCATGTGGTCTTGGCTTACCAGAGAAAGAATGCACACTTCTGCTCTCTTGGTCCTAGATTTTGAATCTCCTCCTACCTCTCTCTGAACCCTCCTTGTCTAATATTCCCGCCTATCTTGCTTCCCTATTGGCCACCAGGGCTTTATTCATTAACCAATAAGAGAAAGAGAAACAGAATGATATCTCCCATCAAATACTAGATACCCATTAGGCATCTGTTAGTTCCACAATGTGAGGTTCCTCTTTTTTTAAAATAAAAAAAGAAAAATCAATGAAAGAAAAGAAAGAATAAAAGAAAACACCATGAGTAAAGTGAATGGACATTTACTGTTATGCCCATATGTGCTACTTCCTTCAGAACATGACTAGAACCTGCTAAACTGCTGTTCTGGGAGACGATATCTGTGTAGTTTTCAGTTTAGTAGTAAAGATCAATGCAGCATTCCATTTGCACAACTGTCTGGAGTGACTGACCTAGATTCAAACAACTGCATTTCTTTTCTTGAGTATTTTTGAGACAGTATTGTCTTACCCAGACTTAACATAAGAAGAGCTGCTTAGTCTTTCTGCAACCTGATATGCCATGGGAGATCTGCATATATATATATATATATATATATATATATATATATATATATATTCCTAAATATAGCATGCTGATTCCATATATTGTTACATGTATGCATGCATACAAGACTAAGCATATGGCACTGAAAAACACGTTGTTTGGTACCTTCCATGTTCCATCCTTCACTGATTTGTCATAGTTATTTGTCTAGTGTTGAAGATCTTATCCACCACATGCATGGCATAATTACCCGGTCAATTCTACAGTGGCATACATATCTTGGAAGTAAGCATGGATTCTCTAATTGAGCTAAGATCCAGCTCAACAGGAGGAACACTTTGACTGAAACTACCTCCTTGGGAATTTTGTCTGAGTACCCTTAGAAAAGATCATCAGAGGTGGGTTTGTTGAACATTCTAGTTCCTCCTTATATACTGTCATCTCCACTTGTGTTCTGGAAATCTCTCTCTCTCTCTCTCTCTCTCTCTCTCTCTCTCTCTCTCTCTCTCTCTCTCACACACACACACACACACACACACACACAGAGACAGAGACAGAGAGAGAGAGAGAGAGAGAGAGAGAAAAGAGAGAGAGGAGAGAGAGAATGAGAATATGGGGAAAGTAGATTATTTAAGGAAGCCTACTAAATTCATTGGGTCCACAGAGTTAAGTTTAGTGGAATTGAGCCTGAGATTGTTATTGGGATCTTAGAAGAAGGGCTAGATTTAACTTATGGCTTCCACATGGAATGAATTTTAACAACACAGCTAAAATTTTTTAAAATATTTTTATTTTATTTTACATATTGATCCCAAGTGTTGGGGGAAAAAAACATCAGGTCCATTAACTAATACTTTGTGTTGAAAAATATGCATTTCAATTTAAGCTTTCTCTCCAAAACAAAATGCACAATCCTGTGTAATTCATGAGGAAAGAAAAATAATTTTATCAAAGGTATGAATGTGAACAAATATGTTGGTAAATATGCATAGCTACAGTGAGTTGCAATCATTGCCATTGTGAAAATAGTTCAGAAGAACTCTTCTGGAAAGAAAGGTAGTGAGACAGAGCTGGAACATGCTGTGTTTGCCCCAGCATAACATCACTGTAGAGGGAAAAAGACACAAACACATGGTGTCTGTCGAGACACCAAAAATGTGTCCAAAGCACAGGGCATGGGGACCAAAAAAGCAAAGTGATTTTAAGATTTATTTTTATTGTTACTAAAATTTGTACCCATGTGTGTAGTGCCTGGGGATTCCAGAACAGGACATTACATCCTTTGATCTGGAATAACACACAGCAGTGATCCAGTCGGTGGAGACTTTATCTCTAGCCTCAGTGAGAGTAGTACACACTCTTAATTGCTGATCCATTTCCCCAGGACTGAAGAGGCACATTCCATGTTGTCTCTTTGATATTTAAAGAGGTGATTTCTATCACCAATGTGCAGAAACATATAAGCAAATGATATTCAGCACAAGATTGTAAATGTCAAATATATATGTCATTCACACAGAAATGCACCCTTTAAGTAAAGGAAAACAGGTTCAGAGTACCTGTGTAGTGATTTCCCACTTTCTCCTATTTAAAACTGATTCAGAAAGGACCCAAGACGCAGGCTTGAGTGTAATTGCATTAGTTTCCATTTGGGCAATGAATGCCAAATGTTATCCAAAGTGGAAAATTTATTAAAGCCTTGGATGGGCACTTGTACATTGAAAAGTATTAAAACTACATGACTTCATTTATACCGTGGATATGATAAGGGAAGCAAGATAAAATATAACATTCACAAGGGGAACAGTGAATACAGGTTGAATTTTTAACTTCCATTTTAAAACTATGATGAGCAGCACAGAATAGGGAAACAAAATGTAAGCATAGAGTTTGATGAAACAGAATTTTCTTTTGATTTAAGGGTCAACTATCCCCAATCTAGAAAGTGCAACACAAAAGAAATATTGTGCTGTTTACAATTACTTTAATCTGAAACCTATGATTTACGTAATTCACAAAATCTCTTGTAATTTATTTCTATCACACTGTCATCTAAATATATACCTTGATGTATAATAAACAGAATTTAAATAAATCCATTCATATGCTTGTGCATAAAATGGCACACACAATTACATGTGTATATATGCATGAACACACTCATCTACATCCACAGAAGTAGGAAGACTCATAGTCTCAAAAATCATGTGGCATGAGTATCATCATGATCACTATTCTTTCAGAATGACTCATAACCAAGTAGGAAATACACAAAAACGTTCAGATCAGCTCTTGATTAGATGCTTTAGGGAAATATCTACTAATTTTCAAGGACAGGCAGTAGCTGGATACCCGAGAGTCCCGGCTCATGAGGAGAAAAGGACAAACAGTGGGGAAAAACAGAGAGGCCATTGCAGTCACGTGCACCAGAGACCAGCTGGGAGTATCAATAATAGACGCAAAAAGTTGACAGAGGGAAGAGATTGTGTAAAAGGAGACAAAGGTACTGACCAGGAGAAGGATGGTTTTAGTGGCTTTGGATTCAGGGGAGATTCTGGAGGAGATATTATTCTTGGGCATGTGTTGCATCCTTTGCTTGTGCCTGTGGAGAGTGAGAACCATGGATCCACTGGCCCATAGCATGAGTCCCAGAAAAAGAATGTCAGGAACTGACAGCAATACTGCATAAAGGATGACATTTGTTTGCTCATGACGGACAGCATAGCAGTATAAAAATGATTTCAGGTTTGCTGTGCTTTCATTTCCATATACTGCCCTCATGTGCGCAAGATTCATACTGCTTATAAGGAAATTAATTGCCCAGTTCATGTAGAGAACATAACAGCTATACTTCTGTGTTTTTATTTTCAGCTCTGAATACCTGGAGTCACTGGGGCTAATGAAGATGGCCTGGAAGACACCAAGGAAGGAGGTGCAGCCAATACACAAACCCCGACCTAATCTGTGAAAGGAGAAAAACAATTTGCATCCAGTATCATCGAGGAAGTCCTTCAGTCCAAAAGCTGCCATGGTGTGTGGCACTCCTTTACACAGAATGGTTAAGATGCTGGCTACAATCAAGTGCATCAGAACCCAGTCTATACACTTTAGTCTGTACCTACTTAGGTAAACAAACAGATAGTGGTGGAGAAGCAAGAAATTCCCCAGTAGTCCAATCACAGTCAGGGACAAGAAGATCACTCCTATAGACAACTCACTGGCTGCCATGCTCTCAGTTTCTGCTGTCAAATGAGGATCCTGCTTAAAAGATGAGCTGGAGCCACATGCATTGTGTCACAGGATGTATGATATTGATACTTCCTATCCCAAATAGTCCACAAGCTATATTCACTTTGACATGAATTGCACTGCAAAGGCAATTGAGTGCGGGCACACACTGCTCCAATATTTGGAGGTTCATACTTTGTAGAGTGAGCAAAACATCAACAATATCTCCTTAACAAATCAGGCACGAATATCTCCAATGGCCTGTCTCATGTCTGAAACACAGTCATGACCTATCAAAACAGGCGGCCATTAATCAAATGACATAAATTTATCGTTAGAAAATTAAATGTGAATCTATGTAAAATATAGTATGATGACAACAAAATTATTAATTTAATATCACACACAAATGAGTTGATTTGGGAACTAGTAACATGAGTTAGGTTTTATAAATGAGGCATAGAATTTATGACATGCAATGTGAAAAGTGACAACTGCAAACATTCACATAAGTGAAAGTGTAGTTAATATGATTATAAACATTAATGTTGTGAATATTTTAGTTTCAGAGAGAAATTAAGGAGTGATTATAGGATATTCCACAGAATAGATCTATGTGGTCATCTTCCCACTTTCACTGACTTATGCAAGCAAAATTAATCCTATATTTGATGAGAATGTTTTCAGATATGTGAAAATAATTAATCCCAGAAGTTGAGGGATGAAAGAAATAATATTTATCAATGCCTTCATGTAAATCCCTCTTGCTACAGGTCGTTACAAGAAAAAATACTGGTGGTTTTTTAATTTGGAGACTTTCAAATTGGTATGAATACTGTTTCCATTGATTGCATTTCCCACTCTGAGGCAGGGAAAAAGTTTTGTGCAAATGTGACCTTCATTTACATGTGATTACCTTGTCCTGGTGAATATATTTCTCTCCTTATTCCAAGCATGCATAAAAGAAGATAAACCCCTAGAAATCCCAAAAAGGGTTCGTTTATTAGATGGAATAAAATTTAGTAATAATGTCAATGTATTGTTATGAGAACTCTCTTTTAATCTCTTTTGTTTCATAAAGTTTCTTACAAATATTTCATAGGAAAATCTATATACACCCACGTGTGCAATGTTCAGATCTTTCACACAAATACCTTGTGAATGAATCAATCATGTAGAGCTTGTTTCCAAGCCCATCACTGTCCAGAGTAACCACTGTGAATAAAAACTCACAGATGACTGAAAGTCATTTCACACATTTCTCGCAAAGCTATTAATTGCCACTGACCTCAAAGAACTTTATCAGGTGCTTTAGAAAATTATCTTCATAAAGGAGACTCCGTTTTCTTTCAGAGAGACGTTATCAGACTTCTTTTTCAGTGTGACAGACGGTAGCAGGTACAGGCAGAGAGGAATGGGTTGTTAGAGATGGAATGCAGTGCATGTAGGACCCCACCTGTCATTTCTCCTTGAACCATTCCTGAAGATTTTCTCTTTATCCTCTGTGTCTTTGTCATTCTTTCAGATTCTGTCTCTTGTCCTAATGCCTTCTGTGACCATTTACCAAGATCTCACATTTTATCTTTTCATCTCTGCTCTCAGGTTGCAGTCTGTTATACTCTCAGCATCCTTCCTTTCTCTGGGACATATCCACAAACATCAGCTGGAGGGAGGCAGCCTGTGTCTAATATGTGTGTCTGTGGTTTTGACCTCCCCTCCCCTCGGACCTTCAATTATTGTTTCATTTGTAGCAATGGACATTGCAGGCTTGAACAGGTAAACGCTTTTCCATGAATGTGTTTTCCCTGGTGACCATTAGCAAAGAAGCATTGAAAGTTTCTGCTGTCAGCTTTCAAGGGAAATCTGTGAAGTTCAGATAGCTTGTTTGTTATCTGTTCTGTTTCCTAGAAGTCAGGAGTACTCATTTTTAAAAATGAGGAAATAATATAGTCCATCTGATGCCTATAATGTGTGTGAATTCTCTTTTATGATTGTTTCAGGTGTTTGGAAGGCAAATCTCACTTTTTCTTTTCCTCATCGTAGTGGGGTCCATTGTTAGATACAAAATACAAATTCAATGACCTCTACTTCTATATTGTCAAAGAACACCATAAAATGAACTAGACACTGCAAATCCACAGTGGTATTTATTATAAAACATAAGTTGTCCAGTGTAACTTTTTTTCTGTTTGATTTTCCAACTGAAGCCAGCTTCCACAAATTGATATTTTGTGAGAAAATACTGTTTCCCAACACTGTTTGCAATTACTTAGTGAAGAGAAACAAATAGGACCTTGAAGAGAGTTAATCTGGGTAGGTGAACTATTTTACCAGCAGACATGACTTAGTAAATGAAATTTAAAATATAATTTATTAAATGAAATCTCATTTCCTGGCATTGCTCTTACCCTGTGAATTACTGTCCTCAGATGACAATGAGGCAATCAACAGCATAGGCACTTGCCATTGCCTTTGCGTGCCCATTATAAGTAGTGGGTAAGAGCCTATTGTTGTGAAAACCATGAACTAATAATGCAGTACACAGAAAAATCAACATGCTCTGTCAGAGGAACACTCTCATTGATGGATGCTGGGGTAGAATGTGCAAACACTTTGTTTGCTATCTCCCATGATCCATCCTTCACTCATTTGTCTGTATAGGGTTGAAGATCTTATCCACCACATGCATGGCATAATACCCAGTGAATGCTACAGTGGCATACATATCTTGGAAGTAAGCAATGATTCTCTAATTGTGCTAAGATCCAGCTCAACAAGAGGAACACTTTGAATGAAACTACCTCCTTGGGAATTTTGTCTGAGTCCCCTTAGAAAAGATCATCCTAGGTGGGCTCATTGACCATTCCAGTTTTTACTTATAAACTGTCACCTACACATGTGTCCTTGGGAGAGAGAGAGATGGGGGAGAGAGAGAGAGAGAAGGGGAAGTAGATAGTAGCTTTCACCCATGTAGCTGACAAAGGAAGAGTCTTTATTCTTTTTCAGGTCCAGAACATTGGGGTTGGAATTCCCTGACCCATGTTAAGAACTCCTCATCTAAATTCTGTAAGGAAGCCTAATTGGATCCACATGGTGAAGTTTAGTGAAATTGAACCTGTGATTGTTTGGGACTTTAGAGGAAGGGCTACAGTTAAATTATGGTCTCCACATGGAATGAATTTCAGCAACAAAGCCTTTTTTAAAAAAAATTTATGGTACTTTGTTTTTGAGTATTTTAAGTCACATTTGACCTAGAGTAAAGTACTTCCTTCACAGATGATCATTTTGGAAAAGCAATAGGATTTCAGTAGAATGTTAGGCTCATCTTTCCCATAGTAAAATCAATAATTATTCTCAATATGTTTCTAAAACAAAAAGCACTTATACTGTGAGAAATTTTAGCCTCAGTTTTTTAATATTAGATTAAATGTGAAGGTGAAAGGACTTATCTCTATGCATTCTTTGCCATTCAAGTATAACCTATTTTAATCTTTGGTTTTTATTGCAGGAAAACGCTTTAAAAATAAAATTGATATGAATTTCAGGATAATTTCGGTACATATTTAATTATAATGGATGTTGAAGACCAACTTTAAAAACATAGATGACATGTATCAAATATAAATGCCAATTAACACAAAAGTATTGTTATTTTGAGATTATAATGAAGTGCATCAAGTTTTTCTTTTTGTGTTTTCCCCACTAAATGCTCCTGTATTCTTTCTCTTTTACAAATTCATAGACCTTTTTAAAAAATTTGTTACTACATATAAATGTGTGTGAGTCGAATTTAGGAATATAAATCTACATATAATTCCCATATATAATATATGACATGTACATATATAATCTATACATATAATCAAATTATAATATGTAATTTATTTAATTTACACACATATATATATACATATACACACATATAATCTTAAATTATTATGAATACCATTTTGTCTTACAAATCATTTAGCTTTATCTTCCTCATGGAAGACTTTTTCTTCTGTCAGCATTAATCTGTTCCTGTAGTTCCTGTATGGTTGAGGTCTCATGAGTTTTTTCCGTTCACATGAGAATGCCTATTGTTGTGGTCTTAGTTCAGCTCATATTTAGGAAGTAATGTTGATCAGAGTTTATGAAACTTTATGGGCACTGTATGACATTTGTAAGAGACACACTCCCTGGTCCTCAGCTATTACATTCTTTCTTTCCCATCTTGTTCAATGCATCCTGAACCTTAAGAGTGGCAAATGATAATGTCTGTATCTGTGGCAATACACCATCTCTTAAAAAGATATGAGAAATAAACTTAATTATATGAATGAGAACAAATAGGATGTTTAGGAACTATTCTGATTTAGTGACATGGCAACTATAATATCTCCTTTGAGATCCATGACTTCGCTAGATCTTGGTAGTTGGCTTTGTTTCCACAACTAGGCATAGTTTCTCTCCTGACAATCATTATTCATGTTCAATTTCAGCTACCAACACCATTTTTGAAAGCTCCTACCCTAGTATATAGACATAAAAACCAAAAGGGTCACAAAACATAAAAACAAAATCTCACAGTAGTAAGGGTTTAACAATTATATAGACTTTCTCCTTTATTCAATGATGTGGACAATTGGGCCTAAAAAGGCCCAGACACAAGGGCTGGTAGAACTTCCCGAGCCTGGCTAGAGCTTTGGCCTATCACTTCTGCATATGAGTGACTCAGCAAAACTGCCTCTGCCCAACTACTGCTAACATGGTGAAATATTATTAACCCTTACACTTCACCCCATCCTGAGGTCCCCACCCTCTTTCTCAATGCTATATAAGTTTATGCCTGTAACAGTAAAAGCAGATCCTGCTTTGACAAGGCTCCCGTCTCAGTGGATCTCTCCAGTGACTAGGAGGAGGTCTGGGTCATAGACACTCTCCATCCCACTCAGCCCCAAGGAGGGCTCCTCCACAGCCATACCTGCCTGAGGACCAGGCAGTGGAAAGGGAAAATCTTTTACTTAATATATTGTATGTGTTATTATGAAAGGCTGATGCATTCTGGAAAAACACGTAATAATAAAATTGCAGGTTGTAACAAATTCACGATTTTAAATGAATACATATTAATTCAAGGGAAAGCAGTGAATTGGAAAAAGCATTCAGAAAAAAAACATGTTTTAATGTCTAGATTTAATGAGAAGGTTTTTAGC
Source organism: Cricetiscus sungorus (assembly GCA_030556225.1). NCBI lineage: Eukaryota > Metazoa > Chordata > Mammalia > Rodentia > Cricetidae > Cricetiscus > Cricetiscus sungorus. The sequence continues at coordinate 890,829 of JANBXA010000736.1, forward strand.
TAGACTTAAAACAAATGGAAATGTGACATATGTCATTAGATTGTTAAAAAGGTTTCCATGTGGTTAGCCTTAGTTAATTGCTCTGATTGACCCATACTTGACATTGGGTAATAATATACAATTCTTAGTAAATCTACAGTCTAACTTAGCATGCAACATATTATGCAATAATTGATATAATATCATGTTCAGAAAAGGTTACATTTAAATTTTGAAAATCCTGTATTCTTCTACACAATAACACAAACCAAAATGAAACATGAGAACTAAGTAAAGGATTTGAGGTTTTAAGAAACAGATTGATGTTCTCATACAAATCCAGTAAATTAAAAATTGAATATTAAAGAAAATTATAGAATTGTTAGGAACCACTTTACAAATTTAAAACGTGATTAATATAAGTGAAGAAGCTCTCAAGAAATTTAAATCAATATCATGAATATTAACATTCCACATTAGAAAAGACTACAAATTCTCATCATGAGGCAGGTATGGGGCTGTTCATCTTTAATCCCAGAACAGCATAGGCAGAGGTAGGCAGGTCACCATGAGTTAAAAATATCATAGTTCTCACAGAGTTTCAGACAAACCAAATGCATAAAGAGGTCTGAGACCCGCAGAGCGTGGACCTTTATGCTCCCACTCAGGAAAGGTGCCCCCCTCCCCCCAAATCACTCAAGAGACGTGGTCTTGATGCAAAAGCATGAGGTCCTTTATAATCCAAGTGCACTGGGGCCATGCAGGGGTAGAGGACTGAGGACCCTGGGTACAGATTTGAGACATCATTTATAGGGTTACAACAAAGCCCGTGCATCTTAAATCAACCATCTCATAGCACCCAGAGCCCTCACGGTGTGAACCAATCAATTTAAACCATCCAAGCCTGTGCTTAGCCCTGGAGGTCTGCATTTGTGAGGGCTCCTGGGTGGGGTGACAAAGCTCATTTCCTGTGTTCACTCACTGAAAGGTGTTGTTGTAAACAGCCCTGTCATAAACAGCAAAGAATGTGACCTTTTGCCTACTTACTGCCAGGGGACAGGGTCTGGAATTTAAACTTCTAGCTTCCTGGGGTCAGTGGAGAGTTAGGCTAAATTTTTCCATCTTTACAGGTCCTGTTTATGTGAAAATATAGCATTGATTTCAGGCATGAAAACCTTCAATGGCTAAAGTATGAGGAGGTTCTAACACAATAAATAAGAACTCAAAGAATAAAAAAATTATCCTAATTAGGGAATACACATTTGCAATAGAGATAAACTGGACTTCATCTTTGAAATTCATTTGTTAACACACAAACTATTTTACTTTTGTGTCAGTACCCATAAAGATGGCTGCACTCCATCTTGCTCAAGGGCAGAGAGTTCAAAACTGTCCTCTGGAAGTCATATGACCTAAGGGTCAAAGGTGAGGCTACAGTAGTGTGTTTTGTCTGTCTTATTCTAAATAACAATAGACATGGTCTGTGGTGTGGCTAAGGAACAAGAAGTTGAATCTTAAGGTGTGGTTACTGATACCTTAGGGAAAGGAGGAAGAAAAGTCTGTTTGTTCAGTGTACATGATACCATGTTCCCCTTTTTGGTTAAAGTATATAAGTATATATGAGTATTAACTGAATCTGCCCTCCTGATTTTATTCTGTGTCTCTGTCTTTTCTTTATCATCCATAGCTAGCCTTTCCTTCATCCACACACCCCTACTCAGGTATGAACTTGGGGCTGCTCAGCTGGTTCCAATTGCAGCCCCACAAAGACAGCTTCCAATAGTTTTAAACTAGGTTTTGGGAGTGTTGTTTCTTCTATAATGTGGCTTGTTCCTGATATGATGCAGAGTGTTCTTATCTGGCCTTACCAAGATAATGTAGCACTTTGGGACAAAAATAAAACCAAGGAGGGCTGCACTGGAAGCTAAGATAGAGAAAGCTTCCATAGCCACCATGGCCTTCCCCTTGGTGCTGTGGTAAACTGGGAGAAATGTGACCCAGACACAGAAGAACACCAGCATGCTGAATGACAGGAACTTGGCTTCATTGAAAGTGTCTGGCAGATTCTGGGACAAGAAAGCCATAGCATAACTTCCAAGTGCCAAGAAGCACAGGTATCCCAGCACACCATGAAAGGCAATAGAAGAGCCCTTGTTGCATGAAATGATGATATGTCCATGTTCAGCATGAGCATCTTGGTCAAGGAAGGGAGGAGAGGTTTCTAGCCAGATTCCACAGAGGACAAAGTAGATCAGAGTACAGATGGGGATGATGAAGTTTGGGGCTTTTGATATTATTAACCACCTGACCACTCTGCTTGGAAAAGTGACCTTGAATGCAATAACCACTGTAACAACTTTGGCCAACACAGTGGCAAGAGCCACAGTGAAAGCACCTCCAAATGTGATCTGCTGCAGGATACAGGTGGCAGTGTAGGGGCGGCCAATGAAGAGCAAGGAACAGAGGAAACAGATGATGAGCGTGATGAGCAATGTGTAACTGAGGATCCTATTATTAGCCTTGACAATTGGGGTGTCTCTGTTCTTCACAAAGAGGCTAAGAACCATGGCTGTGAGTACAGTGAAGCAAAGAGCTGTGCTTGTAAGAGACATTCCCAGGGGGTCCTTATAGTCAAGAAAAGTCACAGATTTCTGGAGGCAGTGCTTCTTCTCCGTGTTTGCATAATGACTTTCTGGACATTTAATGCATTGATCTACATCTGGTCAGAAATGAAAGTGATCTTTAGTTCAAGCTGAAATTATCCCTCTTACGCGAAGCCATTTCTCCGTACTTGTTGAAAAAACTGTTATCTCCATCACTTTCCTTTTTTCCCCCCTCAGTGACAAAGAAATATGAACTAACCTCATCTTCCTTATTAAGTATTTCAGTTATTGTTTATATGCACATAGTAAGTGTAGATCCCACTCTGGTCTCTTCACTCCTGCTCTATTCAACTTCTCCCACTTTTCCTTTCTACCTAATGTGCTATTTCTTCTTTTTACATTTTAATATAATTCAGTGACTCTAGTGTATACATGTTGGAGGAGGGGTTGTCTACTGCAATATGGGTAACATTTCAGAGCCCACAACCTTAAAGAAAAGTGATGTTCATGTTTTGGTAGTAGTCATCGATTGTCATTAGTTTCTCACACAGCTCATCTTTTTAAATAGTGATATAGATGAAATACACATTATACTTTTCCTTTCTCATGAACTTTCACTGCCTCTTGTTCTATTGGGTATGTGTTTTGGAAGTCATTAGAATAATAAGTTCCAGTGCATAAACCTTCTTCATTTCTGATACCATATCTTAAGTTATATCCACATTATGAACTGGACATATGAATACTGCAAACAAAATGGTGTTATTGAAGTTGCATTCTTATTTTATTATCTTTATAAAATGCTTTGTGTTTTCTAATTTTGGCTCTTCTTTGCTGAAGCTTTAGTGAATAGGCATTATTGTATTGTTAAATGCTTGAATAGTGTGCTAATGGACAGTTGTAATTCCTATTGAGGAAAGGTCAGGACTATTGAACCAGTTTTAAGATATAAAAGAACAGCCCAATAATATTCTGTTCTTGAAAATTTGTAAAAATTAATCTTGTGAACATTGATTTATGCATGACAGATTTCCACTGCCACTTCTCCTTTGTTTCTTAAAAGAAATGCATCACCAGACTTTCAATTTCATCTTGTTTATAAACTTTATAAACATATTATTGAATTCACTTTAGCAGAATAAAATTTATTTCTATGTATCTTGTAAATATTGTTTCATTGAGCTATTATGACACATTGATATATTTATTCTCAGGATCTGCTTTCAAGGTATTACCTAAAGGCTTTGTTATTTTTGTTCTTTTATGTGGAGGTACTTATTTTCTTTCAGTTTTTCTACCTTGTAATGAATGACTCACATGTATAATACCATCCCTTACTAAAGGCACATGATATGTGTAATAAAAATTGCTATAGAGTAACTATATCTATTTAAAGATACTATATTTTTTGTGTAACATTAAATCAGTAATCTAACTTCAAGTGTCTAACACAATTGAGCTACATAATTTTGTGAAATAAACTTATTAATTAGGAACAATGAAGGACTTTGCAAGGGTAAGAGAATCTGTGTGTGTGTGTGTGTGTGTGTGTGTGTGTGTGTGTGTGTGTGAATATATGAATAGGCATTCACTAAAGGATTGTTTCTTTTGATTAACAGCTTGAGGGTACAGTCAATGTGAGAAAACCATGAAAGAGGTTGCAGAAATATCAAACCTCATGAAATACTGCAAGAGAAGAGAAACTTCCAGACACAGCAGGGGAGCTGAATGATGGGGGATGTCCTTATGTATATATGTTCCTCTTATTGGAAAATTCTGGAAAAGGTAGGCAGAGAGAGTCTGCCAAAGACAGTTGCCATGTACACTATGAAGGAGTCACAGGTCTGGACCATTCTCCACTAAGATAAGATCGCGTAGAAATACATAGTTTAATAGAAATGGGTTAATAATTAAGACAGAGCTAATCAATTAGAAGCTCAAGCCATTGGCTAACAGTTTACTGATTACTATAAGTCTTTGTGTATTTATTTGGGGTTGAGGCAGTTGTGGGACCAAGCTGGCAGAAATGAACCTCCATAACAGTTGACTATATAAATATAAATTCTAGGTATGATGTCATTTATACAATATATGAAAGCTAGGGCCACACCAAATATCATCATGCATAGAATGTTAGCATGAAGTTCTAGCCTTAACTTAGAGGCTATTTGACCTCATATCTGCTGTAAAAGGAAGACTCATATATCTTTAAGAGTGTGGCAATTGGTAATTAAACAATACTCCATCAGGTGCCTCACACCAAAGAGAATTTGAATAGCAGAAATTGAATTCTTTTAATTTTTTACTTAATTTTTAAAATTAAAAGAGAAAGAAGTGAGATAGGTAGAAAAGTGATAGATTTGGGAGAGTATGAATGTAATCAAAATACATAGTATGAAATTCTCAAAAATTAAAATGTATTTTTCAAAATTTTCAAAATTGATATAACACTTGTCACAAATTTATTATTAAGTATGGAAGTACTGGATTTTAATAATTTTTCTTTAGAGTGTAATATGTTGTGAATAAGTTTATGACCTATTCTTCTAAATGGAGATTTTATATTCCATTATAGCTCTTAGGTCTTGCTACAGCTCTCCATAACAGACTGTTGAAGCTGCCTTGAAGATATTATTTCATATACTGTTTATCAAGACTGAAGCAGAAATAAATGGACATAATCCTACTCATTTAAAGAAATTGAAATTTTATTACAATGTATAGTCAAAAAGTTGTATGTTGGGGCTATCAAACACAAATTTCTAATCTTCTGTTCTATATGAAAAAGCTTGCTTTTGGAGAATCATTATGTGAATAGTCTATCCTATACCTATGTAAGTCCTAGTCATAACTGAAATACAATTAGAAAAAGCATCCAAGTTATGTACCTTATTACTATATGTTAAATTATTCAGGGAAAATAAGGCATATTAAGCAGTGCAGATGAAAGGGATTTCTGTAGCAAACATTATCTGTTAATAAATTATAGATTTAAATTCCTAATATGTACTATTTCAAGACATGGTGATTCACATTTCATATCCCAAATAAGAGAAACAATAAATGTGTATGACTTTTCTACAGATATTGTTTTATTTTTAAAATAACCCAGAACCCTATAGAAATGTGGAACCATTCTCTATAAGATTTCTGCTTACCTGTTTCATTAGAAATTTCATTATCAGAACAAGGTGTGCAATCATAGCAGCAAACAGCCTTGCCTTCCAAGGAAACTTTCCTGAACCCAGGTCCACAGCTTTCACTGCACACAGACTGAGGAATCTGAGAATAATAGGAGCAAAGTTAACAAAAGCTCCAGGTCTATTGAAAACCCTAATAAATATAGTTTTGATATCAATTAATTTGCAAATTTTATTTCTATATATGTAGAAAATGATTTTGAAAATCAATTATGTATGTAAGATTTGTCTCAGCATTATTACAGCATTAGAAAGTTTGGAGTATAATGAGGTAGGAGAGCATTTGATGTAGGTAGGTCATAGAAGACTTGACCTGGAAAGTCAAGTGATTCTTACAGATGGATCCTGTCTCAGTACTTTCTAATGTGTTGAGAAACTTTTATTTCAACCATGATTGTAAATTGTGCTTGTCACCTTGACAGGTCTTATAATCACCAAGAAAAGAAATTGTTGGGCATTTCTGTGAGTAATCTTAAAGAGAAGTTTAAATGGTTCACTCTAAAAGTAAGTGTCACCATTCTATTGGCTGTTGTCTCAGAATGAATGAGAATGAAAGAAAGGTGTTCTGTGGCATTTACTTTTTTTGTCCTGACTGAGGATACGACATCATCAGGAAGCTCATGCTCCTAAAGCAGTAAATTTCCAAAGATAAGGGATGCATTGTCATACTGTCAGCCAAAAGGAACATTTTCTTATGTCATATCAGGTATGTATTTATTTACAGCAACAGAAAGAGGAGAGAAGCATGCATACTATAATATTTTCCATTTCAAGACATAGAAAAAAGAAAATGGTAACTGGTTATGTTCTGTAATATATTTTTTTATTTTTGAGACAGGATTTCTTTGTGTAATAGCTCTGGCTCTCCTCAAATTAGCTCTGTAGATCAGGCTCTCTTTGAACTCACAGAGATCAGCCCGCCTCCTGTGTGCTGGAATTAAATGCATGTACTACCACCACCTAGCATGGTATGTAATTTTTAAGCATAGAATCAAAATGAACTACTCAAGTTTTAGATACAGTGAAAGAATTATAAAAGAGACATTGTGTGTTGGCTGAAAGGAAAAGTGGCAATGATAGGCACAGATAACTGATGACATTTTTTTCTCAATTGTGGTATCTGGAGAGTTACTGAAACTTTAAGTGTAGCAGACTTATTGCCAGAATTATTGCAGTGATGGGGGCTTTTGAAAAATTATGAGCCACACCTCAATTCCAGTTTTCGTTCTCTGCTTCCAATGTATGGACTGAGACATTTTGTTTAAGGTTCCTGCCCATCTCCCCATGTATGCATCAACCTAACCATCAACCCTAACCCTGATCATGACAGATTCACATACCTCCAGAACAATAAGTCAAAAGTCATTTTTGGAGATAGTATTGGATCACAGCAATAAAATATAACTTATTCAGTTTTGTGACTGTAGAGATTTTCCATACCAGGATGTTCTGTGAGATATTATGAGAATTGTGTGTATCACTTCTCAGATATACTTAATTTAACTAACCCATGCATGACTGAATATTAGCAGACATTTAAAGCAAAAACCTTCTATTTTCAAGAATCAGGGGATGATAAAATACCATATTCTAGTTGTTACATTTTTTGTTGTTGTTCTTCTCTACAGGTATTTTTTTTAATAGTAATGGGATTTTACTTCAAAACCAGGAGTTGTTATACTAGGGGGTATATTTTGTCATTATTATAAGTTTTTTGCATTGAGATATTACATAACCCACCTTTAAATATTTTTCTGGCCATCGTATCATATGTTCAGATAAAGACAACTGCTGACCCTGGGGAGCATTGAGTGAAAAGGTTCCTACTTTTACTTTTAGTCCAAGACCCTTTGGAAAGTTCCAGAAGTTGAGAATATCATATTTATCATCTAACTTCTGTTTCCATGTTAAAGCCATGTTGGCTCCCACATGGATATTCCTCAAGAAAGGATGAAGCTGAAAGTGATGCAAAAACACATTTCAAAGTAGGTCTGAGAGGTTGACTAGAAATGGAATAAAGAATCACTCTTATTGTTCATAAACTCTTTTGTAGGTCAGAACACTAATGTAGGTATCACTGAGGCAGAGCAATGGTTACTTAAGTTGGTGGGATCCCGTTGTCTATCTGAAGAACAGTAAGCCTTAAGAAATCTAAACAAATGCAGGTGAGGAATCAGTAAAAAAAAATTTTAAAGAAATTTATATCAATTTGCATTCAGGGTGTATTCCAAATTTCAGCAACTAAAATGTGGGTACTGATGCCTAAATGGTAGTTTAAAGAAGTCATTTATGTCTTAACACCTTGTGGTCATGAGCTGTCATTGTTTCACTTACAAATAGAATTCTTAGTTTCTTAATGTAATCTATTACCATGAGAAAGTTGTGAAGTTGTTTGTGACACAATATTTATATTCACTAAAATTAGATCCTCCTTGCCACTAGCACCCCATCCCAGAGCAACATGCATACAGACATACATACATACACATACATACATACATACATACATACATACATACATACATACATACATTCAGGCAGTGACCTGAAAGATAGCAAAGTATATTCATTGGTTATATATATATACATATATATATATACATATATATATATATGTACACATATATTTCTATAACAACGTGTGTAGATGTACATATATAATTGTGAAATCTGTAATAGCGAAGTTGGTGCCTTTGAGGACTCTCAAAGCATCACATTGTTTATTCCCCTAATACAATGGGAGGGATATTACCTGCCAGGGGAAGAAAAGCATTCTTTCCCCATTTCCAAATGGTTGCATTTGTACTTGATGAAGACTCATCTCATGGAGACTGTGGGCCACAGCATATACAGCCCTGTATATACTATAGGAGTCTTCATTCGTTGCCATGTCAAAAATGTGTCTAGGCAGGAATTCCAAGGAAGCATTGGGTTGGCAGTTATCCAAAAGGTGACAATCAAGTTCTGAAAATGAGCACTTGAAGAACAAAAACCACAACTTAGGAAGGTAATTGTCTTCTGGGTATTTGTAAGGATTAACTGTCTTGATAAAATTTGTAAATTCAACCATATGTTCATGGTGGTGTGAAAAAATGAGACTTCCATGGAATGAGTCTAGCAAGAAATAATCAGCAAGATTAGTAACATCCCATTGAGAATTCATGATCCAGACTTTCCATGTCAAAGTCTGTTGCCACAGATTTCTCATTAAACCTTGTAGTGAATCACTGTCACCATAAATGATGATGATATTCGCCAATGATTCCTGGACTGTCCCAAGACTTCTCCAGAATTTGTAGGAAAATGAATTCCAGGTACTTGGGATCATTTTGACAAAAGCTATGCATATTTTGCTATTCTCCATATTTTCTCTTAAATGTGATAGAAACTCAGTCCCTCTGTGGTCATCTGGGACAAGCAGACCAACCCAGGTCCAGCCAAAATGAACCATCAACGAGACCATGGCAAGAGACAGAGATGTGTCTTTGGGGGACATCTGGTAGAGAGAATTAAACTGACCTCGGTCACTCAGGATAGGATCAAAAGGACCAACTGTAAGCTGAAAAGAAAACAATTGGAAACAAAAGGAAGAACAAAGGAATCAAACACAACCCCTGTTCTGCAGGAACAGATGGAAATGGTCAGGATGGGGATGGATTCATCCCGATGTTAAAGGCAAATTTCCCTAACAGAATTTTTCAGAAAATTACTGGCTTGTCCTCTGTTTTTATTAATCCTTTCTGTCTCCTCCATCTTCTCTTCTGTTCTCCCCCCCTCTGTCTGTCTGTCTCTCTGTCTCTGTCTCTGTCTCTGTCTCTCTCTCTGTCTTCTCTCTCTCTCTCTCTCTCTCTCTCTCTCTCTCTCTCTCTCTCTCTCTCTCTCTCTCTCTCTCCAAGTGACTTAAACATAGGTCCATCTCAAATCGTCCAGACACTTGCCATTGATAGCTAACTAATCCAATCCTTCTTTTACCTTAGCATACATGGGCATTGTCCGAAAGGAGATCTGCCTCTTTTTCCCACACAACTCCTCACCTGTGGGAATTTGTAGAGTTGAAGTAGTGTTCCAATATGGGCAGATTTTGCCCATGATGGTCCTGTTAGTGCCGCAGCTGACTTTCTCCCCTTTACACAGTTATAGTTAGAGAGAGGAAATCTCAGGCCTGTGAGCCAAATAAGGGCATTCCCAAGAATGTTTTTCTCACTGAATGGGACATTATAAAAATCAAATCCCAGAGATATATTGGGTAAAAGATGAGGGTTCCTGTTGATCTCCTCAATGGCAAATACCAGGGCCAGAACCAACTGGTATACTTTAAAATTATACCTGCATAAATTGAATAAAAATTACATCCAAGGGTATTATAGACCACAAATAGCTTCATATTTAATTCAATGTTCTTTCTAGTTTAAATATGAGTGTTTATATAAAAAAACACATTTCAAACCTGCTACTAAATGACTGTATTTCAACTGATTATGTTACCTTTTTAGGATGATTTAAGATCCAGTAAGTATGTCCCTTATAACTGTCCCATAACTTCTCACTATACTTTTTTAAAATTTTTTTATTATTATTTTTATTTTACATGTCGATCCCAGTTCCCTCCCTCCTTTTTATCCTCTTTTTAGAACACCACAAAATAATAATAATAATAATAATAATAATAATAATAATAATAATAATAATAAAACTAGTGCCTGTTTTTTAACTGTTTTCTTTTTTAGGGGAGTCCAAGAGATTTCCTCCAAAAATCAGGCCTCTGCCCATGCATGATGTGCCTCTCAGAAAAAGAAGGTATAATCCTACTATTGAAGACACCGTGCACTTCAGACAGTAGGTGAAAGTATCAACCTGGATGTACGTGGGATCGTCCCCACTAATGACTGGCTCCTACAGTTTCAGGAGTCATACAAGCTCACAATGAAGAACAGCAACTAGTAGTCCTATCCATCTGTAAGGCTAATAAGCCCCGACACTAGTAAGCAGAGCAAGAGAGTCTGATAGGTGTACTATGATACTTATAGCCTTAGATAAATCACAGATACATAATTGATCTTACAACATGGTGGGATAGGAAGGAAACCATGTGTGTCATTGTATTTGTATGCTTACACAATTACCTGTTGTTGCTAGCAGTGTTCCTGAAAGCCTGGTCCCACAGCTGCGTCAGCCCCAAATAACACACAGAGACACTGTATTAGATATAAAGCTGTTGACTAGTGTTTCTTATTGGCTAGCTCTGTCTTAAATACTAACCCATTTATCTCAATCTAAGTGTTTCCTCGTGGTCTTATCTTACTGGAGAGAGGGTCCTGGCCTCTTCCCTCAAGTCCCTAGATCTTGACTGTCCTCCTACATCTCCCAGAATCATCCTTGTCTCCTAGTCCTGCCTATCTTTCTTTTCTATTGGCCAACAGGCTTTATTCATTAACCAATAAGAGAAACATATTTAAAGAATGACATCTCCCATCAACCTGTAGCTGAAGGCAGGGACTCAAGATAAGAACCACCTATTTTCACTTTTCTAAAGTAGTATAATCTCTAAATGTAATCTAAATTTGATCTTATATTCACAGGTAAGTGTAGCTTTACCCCTGCATAAGACACTTCTTTATATGACCAACACAGACCATTACAGAATACCACACTTTGTAAAAATGTATTGCTAGACTGAGCTAAACTGGAATCCAGATGCAGAGAGGGAGGACAAGACCAGGCTACAGAAACCCACAGAGACAGCTGACCTGAACAAGCGGGAACTCATGGGCCCTCCAGACTGATAGGTGGGAAACCAGCATTATATCTATTCAGATCCCCTGAATATGGGTCTCAGTTAGAAGCCCTGGGCAGTCTAAGGGACCTCTGACAGTGGAACCAGGATGTATCCCTGGTGCACGAAAGGACTTTGGAAGCACATTCCCCCATGGAGGGATACTCCCTCAGCCTAGAGGCAGGGGTTAGGGCCTAGTCCCTACTCCAAATGACTTGATCCCTCCAGGAAGGCATCACCCACCCTGTGGAGTGGGCAGTGGGGATGGGATGGGGGGTCATGGGAGGGAGTGAGGGAAGAAGAGGGAACTGGGATGGACATGTGTAGTGGGATATTCACTTTGTCTGCTTCTGTGGCACTGACCACACCCATTGGGGGTGGAGCCAGGGGCGGAAGCGACCCATGGAACTAGGTCTGAGGAGGAGCTGAGGAATGCTCTCTTGCTGGTGGTATGCAGAAAGAAGATCATCTGGTTCCAACTGCTGTGTTCATCTGTCTGTGTTGTGAGTTGTTTCTCCCTGAATAAGCATCTATTCGGCCTATTTGTTTATCCTGATCCTTATTAAACCGCAATAGACATGTAAAATTAAAAAATAATAAAAAATGTACTGTTAGACAAACTGCATGGCATCTGCTCCCCAATTAATACATTTACAATAGAATCCCTACACTTAAAGATCAGGAAACTTTTTAGAAGATGAGGTATACGTTTTTTTTTGTTTTGTTTTGTTTTGTTTTGTTTTGTTTTGTTTGTTTTATGAGACAGGTGACCAGGACAACTGTTACAAGATATCCTCTTCAAATAAAAGAGACAACATGAAGAGGGTCTAAGGGAGTGAATTTGAATTTGTAAGATTCAGCTGGATGAGTCAGGATTGATGTGTCTGAGCTACATTACTTGAAAATTTCCAAGTATTAATAAAATATTTTTATTTAATATATTGTAGTTGTTTGTTCTTCCAGAATTTGATAGAAAGATGATATTGTTAAAGACAATCTTTAGCTGAGTCATTGAACATGGAGATATCAAGCTGGTATCAGACTATAATCTTCATCCATACTGGCTAACATTCCCAATTCTACTAGTGTAGCAGGAGCCCAGACTTTTGTAGACCTGGCGAAACTTACTCAATGGTGGAGGTGCCATTTAACCTGTAAAACTCAGCAGTAGACTATAACGTGAATGTTTCTGGCCCAGCAGGTCTCATGGCTATTGAGCCCCAAATATTAGCTATTGGCTGTTGGCTTTGGTTTCTTATTGGCTAGCTCTGTCGTAATTATTAACCCATAATTACTAATCCAAGTATGTACATGTGGTCTTATCTTACTGGAGAACCCTGGACCTATATATAACTCCTTTGCCTGTTATATGATGACTGTTCAGAGAAGAAAGTAATTTCCTGTTTGTTCCTGCTTATATCCTGATTCTGCAAAGCAACATCACTTTCTGCCTGTCTTTACAGACCTTCAGACTTCTGTGGTTAGCTAGTGGCAAGTTTCTGCCCAGCTACGTCACTTCCTGTCTAGCCAATCAACCAATCAGTGTTTTATTCATTAACCAATAAGAGAAACATATACAGAAGAAAATTCCTTGATAGTAGACAGCCACAATCTGCCCAAAATGAAAAAAAAAAACCTACTCCATCAAAGCTCATAGTTCTGGGACTGTCTCTGAATGTATTAATTTGTTTTTGGCTTGGGTAGTTCTGCTTCTGTATAATAGAAACGTGTCATCCCAGAAGATGATATTTGTGCTTAAGAGCTCTTCTTGATAAAGTTCAGTGCTATACTGAGTGCCTGAGGACCCAGTACAGTTATAATCTTGCTAATAGAGAGTAATACCCACAAGATCTGGAGGTTCAACTGAGATGTCACAGCATGAACTTGAGGTATAAGGTATCTCAGATCACCTCAGAGCAAGGAAGAGTGCAGTGGTCAAAGGATTCATAGGGGGTTTGCAAACAGAGGTCGATGTCCCCAGGATGTCCTTTAATCAATTTCTGCTAAGAAATCTGGGGATCTGACACCTCCACCCACCCCAGAAGGAAACAAATTAGTCCTTCTGTCTGTCACTTGTGCAATTAAGTCTGATTAAAGCACCTTCCATTTGGACACATAGGGTAGAGGTCAGAAATGGCTGATGGTCCAGTGTCCAGGACCACTTCAAGATGACACTGGATTCTTCTGTCTGTTCTGATGTATGAGTGTGTGATGGCCACCCCAGGTTGTTATTTTACTGTGTTTCTGATTGTGTGTGTGTGTGTGTGTGTGTGTGCCTTGATCTTGTGTCAGGCTTTATGAACTCCCCAAGGGAGGCCTTATCTCCTCTGAGGAGTGGATAGGGTGTGGGTTGGGGAAAATGGGAGGAGTGGGAGGAGGGGATGATGAGGGGGAACTATGGTTGGTATGTAAAATGAATAAAAAATAAAAAAGATATAACCCCCCAAAGTTTCCCTTCATCATTTAGCTGGCACCAGATATTAGAAAAAAATAATGTTATAAAATTAAAAAAAAACTAAGGAAGAGTCAGGTTCTAGTTGCTGTATGTAGCTGTAAGTGTGTTTGATGAAAATAACTGAGTCAGAAAAGATCTTTTGCATAAACTGAAAGCCACTCTCGCCTTCTCTGATGACGATATACAGATTTACAGATATCCTGTTACATGTTGGTATCTTGCCTTAAGATATCCTGAAGAAACATATCCCATAGAACTATCTCAACACCATGTTCCTATAATTGTTCAACTAACCTGATAAGCCACTCCTGTTCAGATTAAACATTACCCAATGGCCTTGGAAGTAAAAGGTAAAGTTGAAGCCTATATTGCCTGGTGAGAAGAGGCAGGCATACTGGTGGCCTGACTCACTTAGATAAGAAAAGGAAGTGTGACTACAGACCAGCAGCCTATATCCCACCTCTATCTTTACATGCTGATGTCTACTTTAAGCGTTTGGTCTTACTGGAGAATGAAAGTACGTGGGAGTTTATCTTTTTTGACAGGAAGAGATTTGTAATTCAGTGCATGTTCTGTGGCTTGGTCCTCTAGTTGCCAGAAACAAGGGAGTTTCCATTCCTAAAAAGATTGTTTTAAAAAGATTCACTTTGGGAAACAGGAAAAACCTAAGCAATCAGACTCTATCCTGTAAGAAGGGACTCTAGGGATACAGTTAAACATTCCCACACAAAAGTCATCCAGGCCTGCTGGTGATGCTTAGACACTTGGCTCTCATATTATATAGGGATGTGCACTAAACAGACCATTGACTGACAAAAATTCCAGCGACTTCGGACAGCCTTAATTAATATGATGGGACTTAAAAGGAATAAAAATGTGTCTGATATCCAAAACCTGTAACTTAGGCACTTCTGCATATTATAATGGCTGATATTTAGCCTAATGGGCTAACTTATATGCATAAAAGCAATATAACTGGGCCTCTGAGCCTACTCAGTGGGCATGTACTAATGGTTTGACTAAATGTGGCTCTTCTAATGCTTTCCAAACTATGTAGACAGGTTGATCAGGAGTAAGAGGTATTGAAAGTTCATATTGATGAATTGAAAAATAAAAGTTAATTCCATTGAAGAAGTGGTCTGCCAACATTGGAGAGGCTTAGAGTTTTGTGGAAATAAAAGAATTGAAGTGGATTTGGGAGAAACCTTTTGTCTCTTTGCTAGTTGATCAGGAGTAACTAGAGAAAATCTTGTCATAGTTGGGAAAGTAATTGGTCTCCCTGACTAACTTCTCTGCTATCAACACTGGTTGGACATCTAATTCTCATTATGACCAGATTTCAAGTGGGGCCTCAATCATAAACTAAATTAGGAGGAGTGTATGATTAGACTCATTTACTAAGATCAATTGTGAATATTACAAAGCCCCAGAATTTAATAAGACTCTAGACCCTAGCACAACTGAAGGAAGTTCCATTCATCCTGCAAATCTCAGCTCATAGACAGCACCACTTGACAGAAATGAAAACAAAGACATACCCCATTAAAACCCATAATTCTCATAAAGACTCTAAATGCTCTAAATGTACTTGTTTTGGCTTTTATAGTTCCACGTCTGGCTAATTGCTCTTCTTACCTGAAGTATGCTAACTCAAAACCTGCCCCCCCTTTTAAAGCTCATCCTGAGAAATTCTCTTTGCTACATTAGTATCCTGATTATCCATTATAGTTGTGGACTGGCTAAGACATACTTTCTATTGGCTTAAACTGAAATTGTCCATGCCAGAGGAGCAGTGAGTAGCAATTGAAGTTCCAGGTGTCAGTTCACCAGAGGGAAACACTTTGATTGGCCAATCTAGCCATGGGACTACAGACCCCAGAATGTCTTTTAAATATGCTGTGCCTTTATTGTTGGCTGCAACTCTTTTTCTCTGGTATCTAGCATGCTGTGAGTGGACACAGAGAGATATTCACTGCCTGTAATACAGTGTGTTTATCTTTTGGAAACATCTTGTTCTACTGGGCATTTTCACTAGTGGATTACGAAGAAGATGACCCCTCTCTAAGCTGTCTTGTCTAATTTGCTCATAACAATGATAGACTATACAGAGTTTTGATGAATAAAAATAAATACAAGGATTTGCTTCACAGCTAAGGATTATGAGTTCCACCTTAAGAGTTGCTCAATGGTAAAAGGAAAACACCTGTGTCCAGGAGCCAGACTGGCTCTAATTCTCTTAATGCTGAAAAGAGGCAGTCACATCCATTAACTAAAACAAAGCTTCAAAATAACTTCAGGTTTCACCAGATGATTTGCTAATTATTTTAAGATAAATAACCTCAGAAGGCAAGCTAAAGCTCACAAGGACATTAAAAGAGCTGTCTGGTTCATTAGGCTAGGCTCAAAAATAGAATACAGCCCAATTATTGCTAGCTCTCCTTGCCAAGTTGGTCTGATGACCAAAGTTTTTTTTATTAATTCCTTATACCAATTTCTTCCCTTAATCTCCTGATATATCAATCATATATGTGTATGAATATATATTATATATCAACTATAATATATATTATTGATGAGTATATATATACCCTAAAGATTTAAAGTAGTGCTGTCTAATCCTTTAAATGTTTAGGTTTGTGATTCCTATAAGACTCCCTATATGATTTCAAGATAAGTAATAAAGTGATCGGCCATTTCTTTATAACTGCAAGATGCTGCCTGCCAGTAAAAGATCTGACAAGAATGTCTTCTTTGTCCACACAGTTACTATATAACAATTTGCTTGAGTATGAATGTATGTGGGCCCCTGAGATAAATTTTCACCTGTAGTATGTAAAATGTTTAATCATGTAAGGCATTTTTTTACTGTTTCTTTTGTATTCATTGTAATAATTCATTGAAAAACAGAATGGAACAACATTGTAATTAATATATTGCTGAAAAAAATCTTTGATGGGATATATAAGCAGTATAAAATTGTATACAATAGAAAGAACAGAGAAAAAACTGAGTAAGAATAGGAGAGAATAAACAACAAAGAAGGAAGACATCAAGAATGAGTGTGTTTATTTTCCTATAACCCCTCAGATAGAAAAATCTACCTTGTGCTGACTCCACTGGATTGGATTCCTTTCATAGCCACATGGTGCTAGAGGCTGGACCCCCAGAAAGTTTGGTAGAATTCCTGGTAGATATAAATTAACAGCAACCTTCAACTGGTCACTTTGGAGAGAATAAGGCACTGGGTAATGCTGAGCTCCACATGGGGCATACATATCATACTCAGCCACAGACATCTCTGTGATATTACAGAGGTTGTAGATAATTAAAAGAAAATTATTTTCCAGAAAGAAGAGAGTAGTTATACATATGAATGCAGATTTATTTTATGACACCAGCCCTGCAAAAGATCATGCTAGAAAAAAACCCAAGCATGGAGAAAGTTAAGAGTGACATCTCGCCACTAGCCATGGAGATTTTGTATTTGATATATTTTGTGACAGTCAGTTATTATCAAAGTTTTGACTTCTAGTAGGTTTATCACAGTCCAGAGAGGGCCGCAGTTCTATGAGTAATTAAAAAACATAAACGGGACTCGTCCGGGGGGGCAATCAATATCAAACTTGGGTGAATAGGAAGGTTACTATGGAAGAGTACATAGGGAAGGACTTGGGGTAGGAGTGAGTATAATAAAAACATACTGTATTCCAGTTTTCAATAAACTGACAAAAATGTTTAAAAACCAAGAAGAAAACAGCCAGACACACTAAAACGGTAAATGAAAAAATTGCATGTACTGGAAGGGACTTGGACACAAAAGTCATCAATAGTAGAAACCAAGAATAAGCAGTGGAAACCAAGTTTTGTCTCCAATCACAATGTAGATTTAAATGTTCATAATTATATATATATACATATATATAATATTCTGCATATACATATACTCATATATAGTGTACACTTTTTGAGAATTCTATATATATATATATATATATATATATATGTATGAAGTGTTGTGAGGACATTATAGTTCATGATCCCTGTTATATTTTCCATAGAATAGCAGGAGATATACTCAATGTCTGTAAATACTAAACAATAATAAGGAGATGGAAACTTAATCACCAAATTTGATAACTTCATGTTGGATCTCTGTTTTTTATAATATGCAGTGTACCAAAAATTATATGTCGCTCATATATGATTCTAAAATTTTTTATGCAGCTTGAACTGTACATTATTTAAGTTAAAAATTAAAAAAAATCAAGATAGGTATGGATTAAGCCATAACATTTTCCTAGAAGAGGACAATGGGGGAGAAAAGTAAGAAAGCCATGCTTAAAGTTTTTTGATTTAAACAAACAAGAAGGTCAGACACAGATAAAGAAGAAGCCCCATGGCCGGAAATATGGTTTCAGACAAAGAAAGGAAGCCCAAGTTACAACATTGCATAATTACAGCCTGGCCAGAGTCCAAAAGAAAGAAATACAAAAGGAAAATAAATCAAATTAAGATTTTCTGAATCAGCACTCATTTGTGTTCAAATCCAAGGAAACTGACATACTCAAGTACAGAAATCTTGTGATCTGAACACTTCACATTCTTTAAGAACAAGAAAGTTTAATCCTATTACATATCAGTTAAAGTTGACTTTTGGATTTTAATATATTTCATACATATTTATTTTGAAGAATTTTTCACTAATGTCAAAACATTCAGAAACTGGCAAAAATAGTGAGAAATAAAAATACACGCTTTGACTTTTCAGAAATATATTATCATAACCCATAATTTATAGTATTGCCAGTGGATGCTACTATAGAAGATTGACAGATATATTGGAAGGGTTAGAAAACTGTGAATGTGTTGTAGGAATTACTGTCCCTGCATCATGTAATTTCCACTGGAAATCAGAGATGCCATTGTTTATTTATTCAATTACACTAGATACAAAACTGACATTGGATGATTTAATATTTTTAATCTCAACAGACAAGATCAACTTAAAAATGTCTGAATTATTGCTGAATGTGAATGCAGTGGTAAATCGACCCACATATTTCTGGAAGTGACACATTGAGCTAATTTTTAAAGGAATTTACACAGTGCTAACAATGGCAGCCATCAGCACTCACTTCTGTGAGACACCACCTATTCCTACACCAGGTAGGTTAGTGTGTGTCTTATTAGCTGCCTGTATTTCTGCTTCTGCCTTGCTGTAATATGCCATAGCAGATTACACATTCTTCATGAAACCGTAAGAAAAATGTCTCTAACAAATAAGATCTCAGTGATAATGAAAAGTACAAATAGAAGATAAACAGATTATAGTGGCTACAACATAACAGACACCAAATAAATAATCAATACAGTCCACATAGACCCTCATAAATGGATGTAGATAACATTAAAGGATAACTCTGCTCATATGAAAAGGCCAGAGAGTTTCTACTTATGGTAAGAGGGATGTCAATTATGATGCCACAGACAGAGACTTAGAGAGAGCACATTCCCTCTTTGAAAAATATGTGCACTTTCACATTGTAATAAAGGATGTGATCAGAGCCCTAGAAAATGGTTTTAGCTTTGAGATACATACACTTTTTGTACCCCAACTTCTATGAAAAAAATTTGGGAAAGTGTTATACCATAGTAAATTTTGAGGGCTGAATGTGTAGGGGGGAAAGACTCACTATTAACCTTTTTGTAGTAACAAAAATATTTCCCTACCACAAACTTAGTTGGATTGTATTTCTGACAATCAAAAAATCACATAAATGTGTCATATGAAACACACCCATGAAAATGAGACAAAAAAGTATAAGAAATGCATGAAAGAAACTTGTAAAAGGGAAAGTGTGTCTGAGAGTAAAAGGTTAGCAAATAATTAATTTAATTAAGAAAATCTTGAAGACAGCCAGAGATTTTTGAACAACAAAGTATTCCTAACTTCTAAATCTGACATTCTTACTTCTGAATCAGTGACATCTAACACATAAAAACTTGTGACTACCACCCTATCCCACAGCAGGAAAAGTATTTGGTTGTATAACCTCTTTTCCCAGCAGTACACATGGACTTCTAGACTGCCCTGAAGAGCCAAGACAAACTTTGATAAAACCAACCCTCCTCTGAAGACCTAAGACGAGAAACATATGATTGTAAAGGCATGGCCCAGTAAGATCACAAGATTCCAATTATCATATTTGGACACAATAATCAAACAACAAGCAACCTTACCATGTTTGAGTAAAGGAAATAAATGAACAGTAACATATAATTAAATAAGGGATGTTGGATTGGAAGTGAGTTTATCATGATAAAAATAAGAAGTATAGAAGTTTGAATACATATCTCACTTGGTTCACATATGATATGAAATCTGAGACAGGATAAATGAGTAATGATACTTACTGTATGTAACTGTCATTGAAATAGTATGGCAGATATGAGTGTGGAACTTTATTGCCTGTGAAGTAAGTATGAACTGGGAAAAATACACCAATGCCCACATCTCCTTTGATGTGAAAATCTTCTTTGATTCTAAAATAACACTCAGAAGAGTTATAGGCCCATATATGACAGGGATTAAACACAATCCTGATAACAATAAACATAAGGACATGCCATACTAACACACCTGTCTGCATAGACATAGGTTTGATGGCTGCAGATCTTACAATGTCCAGCATGCATATACTTAGCTCATGTGTCTGTGTCCACAGGCTCCTTTAGCTTTGTTGATGAGTGAGGCTGTCACAGTAATCATTTTGAGTACTTTCTTATATCTCCTCTATTGCCATCGAGAATTCTGGAATTCTTTCTTCCCTCGGGCTCTGCATCTGAGGTCCTGTATTCAGATGAACAAACAAGCTGGAAAAATACATTTGCAGATTTTCTTCTGTATCTGGAGGCACCATGATTTCAGCTAAAACAACAGGCAGTAAGAGCTCAGGCATGAAGTACTCTTTGCCTAATTTGGCCAAAAGTGTGAAGGAAAAATGTTTTCATATGAAAATAATTGAGGTTGGTGTAAACAAGCTACATCAGAGGATGATATTCTAAATGTAGTCGGGAAAAGGAAGGGACAAAGTCCCATGCTAGATGAAACTCCAAACCAAAATTATTGGAATGTCATGATTTCTCAAACCAAAGACAACCAGTGAATTCAACCTTGCTTAGTGTCAAGAAAATGAAAATGCAATGTTCTTGGAAAGGAGAAGACCAGAACTGAATGATGATCAAAAATTTACATGATAGGAAATACCTAACAAGGAAATGGTTCTCTGGATCATGACAGTGAACTAAATAAAAATGCTGTGATGTTTGCCAGGCTAGAGCTTGAGCAGAGGCAGAATGTTGCAGCATTATCCCCAAGGTGGTATTTGAGAAGCATAATAGAAAACACAAAAAACAGACCTAGGAATGCTTTTAAGCCAATTTTAGAGAGCTACTCTATAGAGAAACTGTATAGTAAACTAAGATTGCTTTCAGGGAGGCACCAACCGGATATGACATGTGGAGAGTCTTAATCTTAAAGAATATGTACATAAGAATAAATACATTTGAATGTATTTCATATGTATACTGGCCAAGATAGAGATACCTACTCTGAAGAAATTGGGAAAGGTGTTGCTCTTCAAGTGGATGAAAAATGATCCACAAATATTTCTCAGATGCTACATCAAAGTTTGTCCTGATCTGTATACTTTTAGAACTTTAGTCATCATTGTCCAAAATTTCTAGGAATATTTTGAAGATGATGGAACATTTTAGAGCTTGACTTTTCAGTGAATGTAAAGTCTTATTCACCAAACTTTGAAGGTAATTTCAACATCTCACTTCAACCTGTTTGCTCCGTCATCTGCCATGAGGTATGGATTCCATAGGCTCTCATCAACAAGATACTGATATTGTGCTTTTACAGTTCAAAATGGTCTGGAATCTCTAAAACCATTTAACAAAACAAGATTGATGTCCTTTAGGTATTTCATGTCAGCTAAATTATTTAAATAAAGAAGCAAGTGAACAATGTCAATAGAGTCAATTTTTATCATCCACAAAACTCACACTGTGCTTATCTTATTCTCTATAATGTATCTTTGGTAGAATTAACTCTCTTATGTCTTCTGCTGATGTTATTTCACTGGGCAAACTTCTGCTCCAGTGCACTGTGCTTATTACAGTAATCTCCCATCTCATAATTCTCTCACTTCTGGTCCTAAGATATATTTTTCTCAACAAATTCTAGATAGCCATCAGGCATCTCTGTTCTTTCCACACTATGAGAGGTTTCGTTTTCTCTCATCAAAAAACAAAGGTAGAAAGAAAGAAGAAAAGGAAATGCTGTGAGAAAAGTGCCCAAGCTTTTACTGTTGTTTGCCTTTGTGCCTCTTCCTTCAGAACACGACAAGGAATGGGAAACTGCTAAACTATTGTTTGTGGAGACAATTCCCTTGTGTGATTTTCAGTTTAACACTAAAGGATAATAAAGCATTTCATTTACATAATTGTCTGGAGCGACTGACCTCAGATTCAAACAACTGCTTTTCTTTTGTTTTCTTTTTGAAACAGTATTTTAATTAGAATATTTTCTCCAATAAAATATCTTTTTTCTTTTTCTTTCCTATCTCTCTCTTTTTTTATGGTTTTGAGAATCTACTCCTCATATTGGCTTGCCTTGTCCAACCTTAATATATGAGCAGGTCCTTAGTCTCGCTGCAAGTTTATGTGGCATGTTTTGTTGATATCCATGGAAGAGCTACCCATTCCTGAACAGAGAAGGTGAGTGGTTTTGCATGTGGGAACAGAAAGGAGTGGTATGGGAGGGACTGCAAAGAAGGAGAGATGGGAAATTGCAGCTGGGATAGAAAATAATTAAGTAATAAACAAAGAAAGAAAACAAGAGAGTATTTCTCTTCACCCATCCTTTCTTCAAATTCTCCTATATATTAACCCCAGCTCTCATGCCATTTCATGGCATCTTCTTTCACAAATTGTTATTACGTGAATATATGTATCAAGATCTTAATGGCAAATCTACAGAGACAGCTGAACCATTCATTTGAAAACTCATGGACTCTAGACATTCAATTGTGGAGAATCTAGGGGACTGAACTAGCCTCTGCATATGTGGAAGACAGTTGTGAAGTTGGACTATCACAGGGGTGATGGGAGATGTTATTCTGTAAATATGTTTCTCATACTGGTTAATGAATAAAGCACTGTTGGCCAATAGGAAAGCAAGATAGGAGGGACTAGGAGACTAGGAGAAAAGAGGAAGTAGTATGGAGGAGTCAACATGGAGAGCATGGAGAGGTAGAATGCCAGCCGCTCTGGTCGGTAAGACGAGCCACATGGAAATACTTAGAATAGTAGAAGTGGGTTAATCATTAAGACAGAGCTAGTGTGTTATTTGGGCCTGGTGTGAAGTGGGACCAGACCGGCGGTGGGGAAAAACCTGCTCGTAACACAGGGGTCCCTGGCAGAAGGACCATGGTACAAAACTTGTACATGAGCAACATGGTGGAGCCTATTCCTTGGGGTAAAATACTATTTACAGGGTCACTAGGCCCATGATATAATCAAAGTACAAGACCTAACTTATTGGACCCCATTCCTGTGGTATGACACCATGATCAATATTAATGCATGGGAGAGGGGCAAGGTCCTGGCTCAACCTAGTATAATATACTATGTTGTCTCCTCATGGAAGCCCTTCCCAGTGAGGAGGAGTGGAGTGAGGGTTTGCTAGGGCGATGATAGTGGGTGCGAGGAAGTGATTGTAGTGGTGGAAAGAGGGGTGAGAGGGAAAACTGTGGTTAGAATTTAAAATGAAATCAACAAATAAAAAGTGAAAAAAAGGAATAAAAATGGTTGATGTGAATTTCTGGAGATATTTAATGATTAAGAAAAGAAGAAGACCCACTTTAAGAGCATAGAAGATATAAACCAACTTTAAATGTCATTTTAGTGTCAGGTATCACATCTATGTTAATTACAGAAACAGAAAATTCCCAGAGTTGCCCTTGAAAGAGCCCTGAAGTCTGATGGTTTAATAGTCATTTCTAGCACTTAGGGGTGTATTATATAGGTCAATACTTTCTCTTAGAATTAAGTGGGTATTTTGCGATGAATGTTCAGTGATGAGTACTTTTAGCTTCATGGTTAAGAAGTATGGACCTGGAGTGAAACTCACCCTACATTTTCTTGTAAAGAAGTCACCAACTTTTATAAGTTTCCTGTAATATTGGCCCTCTTACACAACATACACACTCACATTCACATACTTAGATACCTACTTAAATATATAAATATATATTTACACTCATACAAAATGTTAAATACAGACACATATATATACATACACAAATTCACATGCATTTATATACTCATATGCACACCTATACATGAAGTACATATACACACAATTCATGTTCACATACTTATAAAACATATACATACATACAGATGATATATATACATGAACATATGCACATTTAATAATACATACCTATATACAGACTCATTCACATACCTTGTTGCTATATACAAGCAGGGCAGTCTTAAGACAGGTGTAGAATTAGGATGATCAACGCCTCATTCACATATTGAATTTGTTGGAACAAGGCACAGTTTTTTTTTTTTAAAAATGATAGATTACAGGTCTAAATGTGTCTGGGTTCTGAATTAGAAATCAGGTGCTTGGTTGAAATTAATCCTCTGTATGTAGCCCAGGGATGAGTTATAGATAGACAGGTTAGAGGAACAGGTTCAGGAGTATAACTTCTGAGCTTTGGAGGAGCTTGGGTGTGCTGGTATATTTGATTTTGGTGAGTTGGAGGTTAGCATCAATAATAACAGATAGGAATGATTCACAGTTATAATCATTAGCTCTGCATAGGATGGGCATATCCATGTACATAGAGACAGGATAAAGAAGTTGTCTTTCAACAAAGCTTAAGACTTAATGAATCATCTAAGAGACTATTACGCTATGTTTTCATGCTTGAGTATTAATGGAGAGCTGACATTGACATGAAGAAGTAAATAAATGCTTAAATACTAAAGAGTCGAGATGTCTGAAAAAGAAGGGGAATACAGAGAAAGGAACTATGAAGGTATAGGAGGGATAAAGAAAAGTAATGGGGTAAGAATATGATAAAGTTATCTGTACATATGAAAATGTTATAACAAGTGTCTACTCCTTCTTTGACCACCCAATGCCCCCCAAAACAGTAGCTTTCTTGGGTTGGAAATATAATGAACTATTTTTCCTTCTAAGCAGTTTATCTTAGAAAATGTAAAATTGTTTAAGCTTCCTTCTCTTTATATATATATATATATCACTTTGGTTGTAGTCATTGTTCAACTGCTATGAAAAGACTCCATGACCATGGCAACACTTATTACAGGAAACACTTAAGTTGATGTTGGCTTATAGTTTCATAAGTTTAGTTCATGGCCATTGTGGAGGGAAGCCTGGTGTCATACAGGTAGCAGAGTTCTACATCTGAATCAGCAAGCAGCAGGAAGTGACAGAGAAAGTGGCCTGGTTTGAGCACTTGAAACTCCAAAGTCCATGCCCAGTGACACACTTCCTTCTGACAAGGCCATAACACCTAATCCCTGGCAAGTAAAGGTACTCTCTAAAGACCAAATATTAAATCTATGGTACAATGGGGGCCACTCTTATTCAAAGTACCGCATCCTATTTCCAGCCCCCATAGGCTTGTAGCTCTATCATAATGCAAAAGTGAATTCAACAAAACTTCAAAAGATGCTGTAATAGATAACTGTCTCAGCACTGTTTAAAAGACCAAAGTCTATTCTGAGACTCATGGTAATATCTTAAATGCAAACTCTTGTAAAATCAAAATGGAAAAGCAGATCACACATACCATGGCATGTAATATACTTATCATTACAAAAAAAAAAGAGGAAAGATAGCATAATTAGGAAATTCTGCACCAAAGAAGGACTTAAAGGCATCAGGGAAAAGTCCAAACCCTGCATCTTTGTCTGAAGTCAAGGAGCTCTTCTGCTGTTTGCAGGTTTCTTAACTACAACACACTTCTCTCTCTTGGGTTGATTCCACTAATTTTTACCAGTTCTTGGAAGGTATCCCACATCCTTGTATCTCTAACATCTTTGGGGACCCCAAAGAAATAACATTTTCACATTCACAGCTACATGCAAAGCATCTCTTGGCCTCTGTCAGGGACATCCATTGCTGACACATACCCAGGCTCAGCAACTTAGCTGTAGAGAGGAATTCCACAACCCCTTGCTTATATCCTGAACTCAAAAAGTCAGATCCACATGGCAGAAGCTGCCATATTCTACTTGGTGAGGCTGGCATGTGGACCCTCACTCAATCTTATGATTTCCTTCACTCCTTAAGCTTTTCTGTAATTTCTTTCCACAAGTTGGAAGTTTGGTGGATAGAATCATGCACCGAGGTCATCCTTTCATTATATTTAGCATCAAAAACAAAACGAAACTTTTTATTTCCTTCAGCATTGGACTTAGGTTGTACAGCACACTTCTCAGTGTTCATTTTCATCTCAAACTATATATTTGATATTTGTCTTGCTCAGCTTGTTGCTTTTCATTACAACATGAGAGTGCACACTAACCATGGCAAGGGACCAATAATCAATTTCTGACAATGCCATTAATCCAAAAGTCTTCAATTTAGGTTCTTGGAGATTTCTAGGATGGGGCAGAAAGCAGTGAAAATATTTGACAAAATAGCACAAGAAAGTCTCTAATTCTCTCACTACTATTCTTCCCACCCAAAACTTAAGAGCTGAGCTTCCATATTTCAAACCACCCTCAGTGTCCAACAAGACCCACTTAAATGCCCGTCCATTTTACTATTCCAAGGTCTTCTATATTCCCCCAACAAAATAATGGTGAGGCCTGTAATAGCAATACCCTAATCCCTGATACCAACTTGTCTTAGCCAAAGTTCTATTTTTTTTTGAAGAGTTATGACCATATCTAATCTTAAAGAGAAAAGCCTTTTTTTCTAGTTTCATAGGTTAAGTCCATCACCATCATCATCATCATCATCATGAGGGAGCATGGCAGCATGCAGATAAAAATGATGACTAAAAAGTAGCTGAGTTCACAAGAGTGACTCCATCTAACAATTTGAGCAATTGTGGAAAGGCTACCATAAATGCCCTCCTTCTCTGATAATGAAATTGACACTAACTTATCCACCATCATAGAGCCCTCATTTAGTACCTGTTGAAAACAGAAGCAGACACCCACAACTAAACACTGAGGCGAACTGAAATCTAGATGCAGATAGGGAGGACAAGACCAGGCTTCAGAAACATATAGAGACAGCTGATCTGAACAAGGAGGAGCTAATGGGCCCCCAGACTGATAGCTGGGAATCCAGCATGGGACTGACTCAGACCCCCTGAACATGGGTCTCAGCTAGAAGGCCTGAGCAGTCTAAGGGACCTCAGACAGTGGAACCAGGATGTATTCCTGGTGCATAAAAGGACCTTGTGGGCATATGGAGGAATACTCCCTTAACCTAGAGACAGGAAAGAAGTCCTAGTCCCTACTTCAAATGACTTGACAGATTTAGATGACCCTTCCTGGATGGCATCACCCTACATGTGGAGTGGCAGGGGGGTAGGAGGGAAGGGTGGTTGGGGTGTATGGGAGGGTAAAAGAGAGTGAAATAAGGAGGGGGAACTGGGATTGATATGTAACATAAAAACAAAAGTAGCTGAGTTCTACCCTAGGATTGACAGACAACAGAAAGAGAGCAATGGGTCCTAGCTTGGCTTTTTAAACTTCAAAGCATATCCCTAGTAACATATTCCTTCCAGAAGGTCACAACTCCTTACCTTTTCCAATAGAATCATTCCCTAAGCAAGCATTTAAATGTATAAACCAGTGTAGGCAACCGTTACTCAAACTACTATTATGGGTTCTTTGGCTTTATAGGCCAGTGTATTCCAAAAGAATTATACCAAGATTTGGTACTGCTGGTTGGAAACATCATCGAATGTTTTAGTAGAACTTAATGTGACTTCTAGTGTAAGCACAGATGACAGCAATGCTGAAAAAAAATGTAAAGTGTGGTAGTATAGCCCATGAAATTTCATAAGCAAGGACTTTATTATTAACTATGCTAGAAGTGATTTATATGATATATTGGCAAAGAATCCAGCTGAATACACCCCCCTCCCAATTTGTATTAAGAAAGAGCAGGATGATTTCTTTAGGAAATTCTTCAAAATAGCAAATCATTTTGTAGCTCTGTTGTGAGTGATTACTTGTGAGTCTATAATGAAAAACGATATGTGGTGCAGAAAGATAAGAAGTTCCAACAGCAAAACAACACAGGGAAGTAGAAGACTGCAGTAAAGGGGAGTATTGAAAAAACAATTATTAAATGATTAGCACTGTATATGGGAACCACTGTCTCCATAGTGCAACAATAAGATGACCTGAGGGCAAAATTCCAATAGCTAATTTCAGAACCTATAAGTGGAAAAACCTTTATGTTCTTCTGCCCCAACAAATGGGGCAATTTTCTTTACCAGCCTCTCTAGGAGCTGCTGCACATGACCCAAGAGAGGCAGGCTTCATCCCAAGGTAGCAGAAAAAATTAATATTCTTCTCCAGTTCATACTGGTTTAGGAAAGAACATATGCAACATTGAATGAATTAGAAGTTCCCAGGCTCATGTATTTGAACACTCAAT
The DNA here is from genome assembly GCA_030556225.1 of Cricetiscus sungorus. NCBI lineage: Eukaryota > Metazoa > Chordata > Mammalia > Rodentia > Cricetidae > Cricetiscus > Cricetiscus sungorus. Next base: position 919,576 of record JANBXA010000736.1, read on the forward strand.
CCTCGGTTGGTGGTATTATCTGGGCCAGTCGTCCAGCCTTACTGGAGGAACAGGTCAATAGCTGTAGTTCTTTGAGGTTTTATAGCATGGTCAACTTCCTGTTCATAAAATGTGACATTTGCTGACTGCCATGATTTTCCTCTCCTCTGAAAACTTTAACAAACTTTCTTCCCTACCTTGCTTTTGTTGGGGGTATTCTACATAACAGAAAAGTAATAAACCATCTCCCTTTAGAAATTCTGATATATTTCTAGTCATATTACTTCATGAATTTCATTTTTCTAAATAGTGCTTAAAGTACATTTTTCTCATGAAATAATTCATGATTCTGTCTGTACTATTGTTTTTCAAATATTATTGTGGAAAGTGAACCAGAGGACTGCACAGTTCATACAAATCTACAGAATGTTTGAAGTATTGTGCAGCTATGAGAAGTTTCAAGTATAGAAGTATATACAGGACAAATGTTATCTTTACTTTGGCAGTCTGAACAATGTACCTTTGTTGATGTCCATTATAAATACACAAATATCCTATGGGCATGGACTGATTAAGTTCACTGAAAAATTGTAATAGGGTTGCCACACCCACTCCAGTGGAAAAGGTGCAGCATGGAGCATAAAGAGCTTGAATAAGCTGCCTGTCCCGAGGTTCGCACCACACATGGCTAGGCCTCCTGGGGGCCCCTGGAATGATACCAGAAGAAGGCATTTAATCAGCTTCCTGCTTGGTTCGAGTGTTGGGTTCGTGAGTGCATGAATCTGTGTTCTTTTATTAGTCTTTGGAATCAAAGCATGCAGCAGTTTCTGTTACAATTGTTTCAAAGTTCTAATCAATCATTTGGGAAGATTATAGATGCTATGCAAAAACATGAGTTGGGAATAGAGGGAAAATTTAGAAATAAGAGAGAAACTGGAAGTAAAGACAAAGTGCAATTAGAATTGGAGGATTTACAGAAAAAGGGATTAAGAGTCAGGCGAGTAAACAATTCCCTAGAAATATTAAGGGTTCCTGGTGGCAGCCTCCCAGATATAGAGGCCCATACATTTACAGTCCCATAGATGCTGTCCCTTGGACAGTTGTTTACCATAAGGACCTAGTTAGATGGGTGGAGGTGAATGGAAAGCGAGTTAAGTTCAATATGTTATCTATCTGGGAAAGAATCAGGAGAGCTCAAGTACCATGGTGTGCCCTCTCTGAAGAACAGCAATGGCAGTTGAGGTGGCAAGTATATAAGTTTTTGATATCTGGAAATAATCGGTAAATTCCTTGTCATGATCATCTTAAATGCAGGGCTGCATGATAAATATCGAAACAAGCAAAAAATAGATGTCTGGTGAGCTGGCCACAGTCAGGCATAAAATAGAATTTTCTCTTTCTGTATGGTCTATGTCTAATGTTCTCATGTTCTCATCGTCTCAGCACTAATGATTTTTGAACAAGATTGTAATCCTGTGGATTCCTGCCAAAGAGTTTGTTCCTTGAAATGACTGTATATATTCTGATGCTCTGAAGTAAAGATTCACAGCAGTAGCAAACCTCTCTTGTGTTTGACTGTCTGTCACGCCGAATTCACTCCTGACCTAAGTATCCGAGTTAGGTCTCCCTGCAGACCAATGGTCCGCTGAGCAGTTTGCGGCATAGGGTCCTATAACTTTATAGTGTTTGATTTCATACAAGTATAGAAACCTTAACCTGAAGTGCTTCATATAATTTTCTCATTTCCCATGAGTACTGTACAGGTACAGAAACACTTCATGTAGAGGATATAAAAATACATTCATAGGAATGTAAAAGCTTTACATTCATTAAATAGTAGCTCAATGATAGATTTTTAATAACACAGTGGCAAAGCTTAACACAGTTGGTTAAATGATATCATCATCAAGAAAACTTGCTTTTGGTGCTGCTGAGGACTGAACCAAGGGCCTCACATGCGGTACACTAATGTGTCTCTACTGTATGCAGCCAGCACCTACACTTTGATTCTTTGGGTTACATTTTTCATTCTAATAATGCTATTCACTTCAAATTAAAAAGAATAATTGTGTATTATATACTATGTGAAAGCTATTGTCAAAGTAGATGGTCACTTGTCTTCGTTTTACTAAACAATCCATCCCTAATAAATAGCCTATTATTCTCATTTCATAGAATATAGTATCTTAATTTCTTTGCCATTTAATTGCTGTTGCCTCAGAAAGGCTTCATCATGCACAAAAAACTTGATAAATTTATGTTGCAATTTTACAGTATCACATGCCTTTTAGACTATAGATGATCTGGTTAAATCTTGTCAACTTGATACCCACTATAATGTGGGAAAAGGAACTCATAAGACTGGACTCTGGGCATGCGTGACAAGCATTTTATTAGTGACTAGTCTGGGAGGGCCTAGGCCACATTGGACAGTAACACACCTTAGTAGATGGTCCTGGGTTGTATAAGAGAACCTAAGAAATGAAAAATCTGTAGGCACATTTTTTTTTTTCTCTATTGTCTACTTTTTTGTTCCTGCCTTCATGTTTCTACTCTAGCCCAAACTGGCTTCCCTTGACTGACTAAAATCAGTAAGATGAGATAAATCCTTTCCTCCCCAAGTTAGCTTTGGTCATGGGGTTTATTACAGCAACTAACAAAGTAGGGAAATAACTTAGACGGTAGTTACTTCAAAAGGTAGAGTCATTCTTCCAAGAAATTAGATAGATATGCTCCTATCCTACTAATGTGACTTTTCAGCATGTTTCCCAGAGGATGCAGTAAAAATCCTGAGGCAAGCATTCAATCAATAGAAAGTTGAGGCCTACAATAATAAATGGCAAAGCAGACGTCGAAAGAAAACACAACAAAATGAATCATTTACAACCTGAGTGGAAGCAGGTATATCAAAATAGTGTTGGTGCTTTTGTGTGTGTGTGTGTGTGTGTACATATATAAAATATTTTAGCTTATTTTGACTTTTAATTGTCCTATAATTAACAATTACTATAACATTGAAGATTAGCTATGGAAGATGAAAGTTATTCCTCCAATAAACACTCCAAAGTAATAGTAATTAAGTAGCTTCCTCATTAAGTGCCAACTGAGTGATTCCATCAACAATGTGTTTTGGTATTTCTAGATGTGGAAATCATTACTAAAGTGTCTGTTCTACATGTATGAAACGGCTCCTTAGTATATGTCTACAAAAGTTTGACTTTTTTTTAAAATTTAAGTCAAGTTCTTCCTATAATTCCCAGGCTGGCAACACTCCCAAGCAACCTGATAAGTGTGTGGTTTACATGAATACCACCACATCCAGTGATGTACTTGAACCCTTCATGGGTGTGTTTCTATCATGGACATTGATATTTTATTAAGAATGAATTCCTGAATATTGTGCAAATGAATTGTGGCTGAAGACCTTGCTATATTCATTGATGCTTTTGTCCAATATGACGTCTCCGATGACTTGCAAGGTTGGAACTTCGACTAAAGACTTTGCCACACTCTGTACATGTGTAAGGTTTTTCTCCACTATGGATAGCCTGATGGGTAGTCAAGCTTGAACGAACACTAAAGGCTTTACCACACTTATCACATTTGTAAGGTTTTTCTCCAGTATGAGTCCTACGGTGATTTGCTAGGTGTGAATTTTGAGTGAATACTTTACCACATTCGTTGCACTTGTAAGGTTTTTCTCCAGTATGGATTGCATGATGAGTAGTCAGAGTTGAGTATACACTGAAGGCTTTGCCACACTCATTACACTTGTAAGGTTTCTCTCCTGTATGGGTTCTACGATGATTTGCCAGGTGTGAATTTTGAGTAAATACTTTACCACATTCCAGACATTTATAAGGTTTTCTTCCAGTATGGATTACCTGATGGGTATTTAGGTTTGAATGTGAGTTAAAGGCTTTTCCACACTCATTGCACCTGTAAGGTTTCTCTCCAGTGTGAGTTCTCTGATGAATTGCAAGGCTTGAAGTTTGACTAAACACCTTGCCACATTCATTACATTTGTAAGGCTTTTCTCCAGTATGTATTACCAGATGGGAAGTTAGGCTTGAACGAACACTAAAAGCTTTGCCACATTCATTACATTTGTATGGCTTCTCTCCGGTATGAATCCTCCAGTGTCTTGCAAGATTTGAAGTCTGACTGAAGACTTTGCCACATTCTTCACACTTATAAGGTTTCTCCCCACTGTGGACTCCACGATGACTTGCAAGATGTGAATTTTGAGTAAAGACCTTGCCACACTCATCACACTTGTAAGGTTTTTCTCCAGTATGAATTGCCTGATGGGTAGTGAGGCTAGAATACACACTAAAGGCCTTTCCACACTCATTACACTTGTAAGGTTTCTCTCCAGTATGTATTCTCCAATGATTTACAAGATGTGAATTCTGAGTAAAGACCTTGCCACACTCTGAACATCTGTAGGGTTTTTCTCCAGTATGGATTATCTGATGGGTATTTAGGTTTGAATGTGAGCTAAAGACTTTTCCACACTCATTGCACCTGTAAGGTTTCTCGCCAGTGTGAGTTCTCCGATGTATTGCAAGGCTTGAAGTTTGACTAAAGACCTTGCCACACTCGTGACATTTGTAAGGTTTTTCTCCAGTATGAATTACCTGATGATTAGTTAGGTTTGAACGAACACTAAAGGCTTTGCCACATTCATTACACTTATATGGTTTCTCACCAGTATGAATTCTCCGATGACTTGTGAGGTGTGAATTCTGAATGAAGACCTTGCCACATTCATTACATTTGTAAGGTTTTGCTCCAGTGTGATGCCTCTCATGTACCAAAAGATAAGAACGTCGAAAAAAAGCCTTCCCACATTCAACACATTTGTAAAGTTTCTCTCCAGTATGAATTTGCTGATGATGTGCCAGAGAAGAAGTATAACTGAATACTTTGCCACACTCATTACATTGATAAGGTTTTTCCTTAGTGAATGTTTTTTGTCTTTTCTTAAGTAGTGAACAATAAACATCATCCTCATATTCATGAATAATGTGTACTTTGACACCAGTGTGAGGAATTTGATGAGACAACAAAATTGAAGAACCACTGATGATAGACTTAACTTCATTATTAATATTCTCTGCAGATGGAAATGACTGTAGTTCAAGTAGGTTCCTAAGACATTTTCCTGTCTTCTTTCTACTGTCTTGATGTTTTCTCTGGGTGGATTTGCAATTGTTTTCACTGTCTTTCCACTGAAACTCAAAATCCTGTATGTTCTCCTGGATTCCTCTTAAGGAAAAGGCTTCAGTGCCACCGCCTTTATATCTTCCTGACATCATTGCCTGGTTTATTTCTCCTGAATTGCCACTTGCTTTTGGTGGTAAATCTTTAATTGTACGTTCAGGGGAGTTGACTAGAAGATATAACAGATTTCTGATTAGTTAAAGACAGATATTCCAGACTGAAAATATTTAAAGAAAAAAAAATACTGACACTAATTTTTAGAACTATAAAAAGTAATTTGTCAAAAAATGAGTGATTATATAATTAAGAACAGGTAATTATATGCTATTTAAATGATCAAGAAAGAGTCATCATTTCAAATAACCCATGACCAAATTATTCATACTGAGTAAAGTTAGGTGAATCAGAAGACTATTTTTCTACCATGCCTTAAAGGTGTATACTAACTGTCAAAAAGTATATGACTGTACTACAACTGAAGGGGGAAAAAGGATTAACAGTTTATTCTGTATAAGTACACAAGAAAATACCATAAAAATTTTAAAATAGAAGTTAACGGTATTTAATTTATAATGAATTAAGTAAGTAGCAATTTTGAATGCAAAACAATAGCAAAAAGAGAGGAAAGATTCACAAAAAAACAGTACTAGCAAAAGCAATGCAATTATCACTTAAAAATTTACCTAGCTCTACTCATAACAGGCAGTTTACAAAATTAACAAGCAGTGCATGTCAGTAACACCTCATAGCACACACAGAAAGCAATCACTAGTAGCTCCTAGTAAATATAAAATAATTCTAGAATTCCATGATAAACCAAACAGGCAAACCATGAATACAGAAGCTCATAAATTGCTAAATGTAGGAGCTAGAGGGATGGTTAGTGGTTAAGAGTATGTGCTACTGTTGCAGAGGAGCTGAACTGAGTTCCCAGCACCCCCACTGGACAATTCACAACCACCTATAATGCCAGTTCCAGGGGATCAAACACTTATGTCTGGAATCTGCAGGTACCTAAACTCATGTGAACACACACACACACACACACACACACACACACACACAATTAAAATATAATACAGATTAAAAGTAAAATGCCATATTCTGTAAAATAATAAACACTTTCCTATTAAGAACAAACAGGGCTTTCTATTACAAAAATAGTACAAAATAAAAAAACAAGAACTGGAGAGCATTGTGTTAAGCAAAATAAATTAAACATAAGGACAAATATAGGGCATTTTGTCTTTTATGTGGAAAATTTTCTAAAAGCCTCAACAAAACATTTATAAAGAAGAGGGTGTATCAGAGAAGGGGAAGAAGAAAGAGATGATATAGTAAAAGAACAGAGGGTGAACATGACCAAGGCACAACATAAACCTGTATGGTATGTTTGCTGTCTCTCACTAACTTAGACAATATGCCAATGTGTTGCAGAATATTTGTTTATACAACTACTCTGTGTGAAGATGTGTCACTATGATTGACACATAAAGAGCTGGATGGCGAACAGCTAGGCCGGAGAGAATAAGTGGGACAACTGGGGAGAAAGAGAACTCTGGGAAGAAGGGGGATAACAGACTCTGAACAAGTCAGACATATGGTACAGAGCAGAGGTAACAAAGCCATGTGACGGAACATAGATTAAAAGAGAGAGGTTAATTTTAGTTAGAAGAGCTTGTTGGGAAAAAGCCTAAGCTAAGGCCAAGCTTTTACAATTAATGATAAGTCTCCAAGTCATTATTTGCAGGTTGGCAATTCAAAGACAGTCAAACAAATCTTGCTACATTTAGCACCCAACTTCCAGCATGTAAACCCACAAAGGGCCCAAGAAAGATTAGAAAAATAAGTTCCAGATGTGGCTTTCTTGTGACCAGTCTCTTGGATAGGCTCGATTTTAACAGTGTACATAGGCATGACTCCTTTAAAAGGCCCTGCTGTAAAGCACTGAACTTGAACAGTGGCAGGCTAGGTGAAAACATCTGGGGAAATTCAGTCTCAGCAACTTTCCAGAGCTGGGATGATTAGGAGCAGCTGGGATAGGTAGGACAATGAAGGCAGACCCAACTGCTGGCCAGGGAGTAGATAGTATAACAGGTTAAGGTTTAGCTTGTGCAGTCAGAGAAGGCTATGGGAATTCAGAAAATGAAGTCCAGGCCAAGAAAACCTCTGAGCAGGTTGCAGTGTGTATGAAAATGTAGTCAGGTGCTAAAATAAAAACAAAAATAATGGGTATAGAAAGTCACGACAAAATCAATCAATCAATTCTTGAAAAATAATAAAGTCTTTAAAGAAAGAATAAAGTTTAAAAGCCGGGAAATGCATAGGACACATTGATTCTTTATGTTGATTTTAAAGTTTTTGAATGCTGATGAGCAAAAGACAAACAATGCTGAGAAACTGGATTGAAAAAAAAAACCTACTAAATAAACATATATTTTAAGAATATCTTAACTTCAGAATGAAGATGAAGAAATGTGTTTCATTTGGGGAGAGGTTATGCCCTTGTTTCCACAGGAAAATAAAAGCTATGAATCACATCATAATTAATGAAGATCAGATTTGTCTGGGAGAGACCTCCTGAAAATCTTGACCATGAAAATGGAGAAAGAAACAAAAAACAAACAAACAAACAAACAAAAAACCCAAGATAGGTGATGTATATGCTGATCACTCTACATGGAAATACCTGTGACTGGATGAAACATGATAATATTTATTGGCTACAGAGTCATACATACATACATACATATGTATATATTATGCATGTGTCCTCTAAAAAGTTTGTGTTTTCAGAAAAAAAAAGGACCAGATACCAATAAAGACAAGTAGCCCAGATGATCCAGTTTCTCAGAATGAATCTGTTGCTGTTTCCTCAAAACTCTGCATATGAGAAAACTTCAAAGCTGATAGCTGCCATGGTCCAGCCTCACAGACTACTCCACCCAAGACTTCAGATAAACTCTACACTTTCATATCACACAGAGACTAAGCAAAAAAATAACACAGCTAGCTCTCCCAGAACCTGCCTACTATCTCAATTTTCTCAAGGTCCAAAGATGCTCTCACCTCCAGACAACAGGAAGCCGTCTAAAAGACATGATACCTACATTCCAAGAGATGGGATGGGTGGGTAGATTATGGATGTTTGTCATTGTTTAGGTAGGTTGGCTCAAGTTGTTACTGGTCAAAGTCAGGTACAAAAACTAAACAAAGCAGGTTAGATTCAGACATTTTTGTTTTAACACAGTGGGTATATATGAATCTACTCCTGCTTAAGGTACTGTACCTATGCAACTCATTTTAAGATGTAAAGTTCCAGTTATTGAAAGCTATTACAACAAACTGTTTAAGATAACTTAAAATATAGGTTAGAATGCTACAATCTACAATCCCAAAGAGACTAGGAAACAAGGGCCCAAAGAGGAACACGTGGATTTCCCAAGAAAGTAGAAATAGAAGAGATTTCCTTATTAAACTGGGGGTGATGTGAGAGGGATGGGAACATGAGGATCAGTTTGGGTGACTTGAGGGCTGGATGAAGTGGGGGAGTAATGATGGGAGTCATTTCTGGGTCAGAGAGAAACCAACTGACAGGGAAACTCTTAGAAATCCACAAGGATAACCCTGGCTAAGACTCATAGCAATAGTGGAGACGGTGCCTGAATTGGCCATCTCCTGTAATCAGTTTGATGACTACTCTAATTTGCAGCAGAGAACCTTCATCCAGTAACCCAGTAACTGATGGAAGCAGATGCAGAGATTCATAGCCAAAGACTGGGCCAAGCTCCAGGAACCCTGATGAAGAGAGGAAGAATGTCTGACCTTGGCTGTGTGTGTGTGTGTTGGGGGGGGGGAGGGGTTGCAAGGTCATCACAAGGGAACCCACACAGACAACCAACCTGGGCTCAGAGGAGCTCAGAGACTCTGGACTGACACCTAGGAAGCCTGTACAGGATGGAGCTAGGCCTTCTACATTCTACATATGGCTGAGAGTTGTATAGCTTGGTCTATGTGTGGGACTCTTAGCAGGAGGATCAGGACCTGTGCCTAATGCTTGAATTGGCTTTTAGAAACGTATTCCCCATAATGGGTTGCCTTGCCCAGACTTGATGCAGGGGAGGAGGTCAGTCCTACCTCAACTTGCTATGCCATGCTGTTGACACCTGACCTTTCCTGAATAGAAACAGAGTGGATGGGGAGCAGGGGTTGGGTGGAGGGAACAGAAGGAGAGGAGGGAAGTGAAACTGCAGTCAGGAAAGAAAACAAATGAAAACATATAAATAATAAAAAGAAAAAAATAAAGGTTAGTAGTCATCTGTAACAATAAAACTTGTAGTCACATTAGATATATTTTCAAGGTTAAATCTACACTTTAGATAGATAGGTGGTCTCAAACACTTCAGAGATCTACAGAATATGGCATTTAAGATGTTTTAATAGCATAAGACTTTTTATGACAGCACCTCAGAAAAGGATGATAGACATCCAAGAACCTCCATATGAAGTTTTTTTTTTTTGTTTTTTTTGTTTTTTGTTTTTTTGTTTTTCAGCAAAGTTAGCCATTGAGGGAAAAACTGCCCTTGCATTGACTACTGACATTACCATCCAAATTGTACAAATAAGACACAAAGACTGCTAAACTTCAGCAAAACAAGGTAGGAGAGTCCTTCAAAAATTCCTGCTCCACAGAAAAGTCTGTCTGATATTCTGGTCCTATAGCCCAAAGATGGATGACCTAGTGATGCAGAGGAACCTTGAATGTCTGTCCAAGCAGTCAGCTGTCTTTGTCATTTCTATAGTTTGGCAAGTTGTTACATAAATGATTACATTATAAAGTAATTTGCTTTAAGTATATACATATATATGTGTAGAGAGCTGCGAAGTGCCACGCCTTAAAGTGGTGCTGGCTTCTGCCTTACACCTTCTGGCTGGTGAAGGCTCTCTGGGTAAACAAGCCCTTAATTGGTTAAGTCTGTTCAGCCTGTCTGCTTCCGCATTACAGTAGCCTATCTGCAGGGTCCACGTGGCTCACTGGGGTTGGTTAGCTCAAGGGTATTTAAGCCTGTGCAGGGGCTCTCTCATCCACGTGGCTCACTGGGGTTGGTTAGCTCAAGAGTATTTAAGCCTGTGCAGGGGCTCTCTCACGTGTTCTCTCTCTCTCTCCCTGTGGGCCAGAAGCAACATGTTTAAAGGATCCTGATTAAAACTGCATGAAGAAGATCTACCCGGAGTTGCGTCTTCCTTGCTGGCGAGGGCAGGCGTGTACATATATGTATAAAACAAAGTGATAACAAAGACTGAAACATATTTTGAAATGCTGTATATGTATGTGTAACAGTGACAAGGCTGAAACATAGGATCATACCCATCACTTCAAAACTGTAAGGATTACCCCTGTTCTTTTATGAAAACACTGGTGATTCTCTGCTCTGTGCTTTCAACTGAATTGAGGTAAAATTTACACATAAGTGAATGGAGAAAGACATAGGGATGACATCACATACATACATCTTGTTTTAGGTTTCACATTTTGGCTATTAATTCACTGTTGGATATATGATATGCAATTCCTACTCCATACTCATAGGGAAATACCTGATGCTAAGTAACAAAAGCCTGTTCATTTAGACTACAGCACCAAGGTTATTCTCAGGCAGTCATGCCAGGCTTCACAATGATGACAGTACGTAAGTATGGAAGAAGGGGCATACTGAAACATACAAAACAAAACAGATGCTGCTACTGTATCATCTGGCAACTGAGCTTTTGTGTGTAGATGTAGAATACTGAAGATTATATGTCCATGGGTGTTGGGAAGTTTTGTCATTTATTACAGAAGTAGCAATTCAAATATTCTAGGCATCAACTCCAGAATATCTGTTACTCTGAACTTGGTTGTATGTAGAGTATATACTGGATGCTTTGTATTCTCCAATAGGCCCCAGAGAAAAGAAATTTGTTCTCACAAGGGCATCAGATGTAAGAGCTGGGCCTCCAGATTTCACAATACATAGCCTTAGTTTTCCCTTTGATTTAGCATTGAGAAGTCTCATTTAAACAGCTAACAGCAACAGTGTCGCGCGCATCCTTTGCCGATAAGGAAGACGCGGCAACCGAAGATGTGTCCAGCAGAATCTTTATTGTAGCGCTCTTTACATGCTGATGGAGAAGGACCCCAAGCCCCGAATACGCACGGCTTAAATAGCCTGCAGGGCGACGTATTCGTCTGTGATTGGTGCTCCGCAAAATGTTTGAATGGTATAGCTTCTCTGATAGGGAGAGCTACCATATAGGAATTACCATACAGTGGCGCATGTGCAGTCAGCATAGCTAATGCTGTAAACAAGAACCAGGAAACAGGAAGCCAGCGCCATCTTGTAATGGCGAATGCGGCTCCCGACATCTCCCCCTTTCTTTAAAATTATATGCAAGGCCACAATTAATACTGTGAAGTTTCCGATCAGCCCGCTGAATCAACAGCTTGAGCGATCAAGGAGATTACACAATAAAAGAGACCCTTAGCATCTGAGACCCCGTGCAATGGGAACCTGAGCCCTGGGAGATGCAAAGGTCTGTCCAGAACAACACCCTGGTGCAATGGGAACCTGTGCCCGTCAGGAGTGCTTGGAGTTCTGACAGTGTCTCAACGGCTTAGCATACTTAACCAAACTTGGGGGATGCTCCCTGCTCAACAGCCAGCATAGCTTGCACAATGGCCACATTTTTAGCATGTTGTTGTCTTTTGAATCTGCAAAGCAACCAAAAACAGAGGAACAGTCCCAAAAACAAGGTCGTTCCAAACATTCCTACACCAACCCATTCTTTAAAGTAGGAAAAGGCGGAGGACATCCAAGAAAACAATCCATTTGTGACAGAAATATCTAAACGAGTGGAATTAATCTGAACTATGGCAAGACGAAGTTTTCTCATCAATTCATCAAATTCTACACTCCAATTAGATAGCAACAGCGAGGATAATTCCTTAGACAAATTTGCTGCTTTTGTAAAATTTTCATATTGAATGGAAGTCACACAAAGTCCAGGTAACTTAACTTCACATCCCAATTGAGCCAATTGCCATAAAATTTCTAATTGCTCCTGAACCAAATCAATGCGCTGATTAACAATCATTAACCCTCCTTTTAATCGACTATTCACAGAGGCTTGAACATCTATTGCTTCACTAACTGAGGCAGACAGATTGTTAAGATGTTGAGCAGTGGCTACCTGTCCCTGTAATGCTAAGGACGACACGGTCAAAGAGGCCCCAACTGCCGCAGTCGCTATAATAGCCACTATAGCTGCAGTAATGCCAAAATCACGTTTTTGTCGAAATAAAGTTAAAGAATTATTAGTCTTTACTGGCATTGGCAAAAACCTGGGCATACGGGCCACAGTAGCAGAGGAAAACTCACTAGCATTCCAGCAAAGGGCAAAAAGGCATCCTGTATCATTACATACAGCAAAAACGAACGGGGGCCAGACACAAACTGGAGTGGGATCCACCCATTTCACATTAGAAATCGGTGACACTGACACGTCACCTCCGATCTTGGTGCTCATCTGGGTTATCCCCGTTGATCCCCCCAGGATGGTAACCATAGGCGAGAGGTCTGTACAACTACCCCTTGCACCACAAAGTAACCAAGCATCAAAAGGATCAATATCATATCTCCAGGGATTCATCTCTATAAAGTTCCCAAAGCCTTCTAAAGGTGAGAAGGTAAAGTGTCCATTTAATGGGTGAGCTCTGCGACTCTGACAGCCAGTCCAAGGAAAAATTGAGGAAGAATCTGGGCGCCCACCAATGCAGAAAGGTGCATATTGTGGTTGATGACGATGGCAGCCGCGGCTCATCCCTGAATCGAGGTGTGGCCACCATCCAAAGAGGACAGTGGCATTAGCAGAAATCACCTTGGCAAGCCCTTTTCCAGTAGTAACTTCCTCCCCTAATTTGGCATAGGAAAAGTTTCCTAACTTAATACAAGGATCTTTAGATGACTGGTTCACAGTAAAACATAAGCTACCATTAATAATCCAAGTATCATTGTTTTGAATAGGAGCCACATCCTTGGATATTGGCAAATATGGTAGCCCCAAAGAGTCATTAGTCGTAAAAAATCGTGGAAAAACTTGCGCATCATGCATCACCGGCATCGGCCGAGGGAAGGTCGACAGGATTCCCCAGCGTATCTCTTGACTCGTCGTCTGCGGGCTCATCAGCATTCCTAGCATGGTCAGGATCCAGAGCGGGGCCATCATGCTTCACCATCCGAGTCAATCGTGCTGGTACCCAAATTGGATTTTCTTGACCCTGTGGGAAAACACAAACAGCTCCCCTGGATCTTATTAATATAGGATCCGGTCCTTTCCATTGATTATCAAGTACATCTTTCCATTTTACAAGCTCTTTTGGAGATGTATGAGTGACATGTCTGTCTGCAGCAGACTGTCCGTTGGAATCCAATTTTAAAAAATTTAGAGTAAATATAGTGAGGGAAAGAGTTGCTTTCTGTCCCATGTTTATGGCGGGGCAGATTCCCCCCTTTTTGTTTTTGTAAATACATTTTGATGGTGCTATGAGCACGTTCTATTATGCCCTGTCCTTGGGGATTGTAGGGCAGGCCTGTTACATGATGGACTTCCATTTTTGTGCAGAATTGCTGAAATGTCTTAGAAGTATAAGCAGGACCATTATCAGTTTTTAATTGTCGTGGCTTTCCCCATGCTGCCCATGCCTCCAAGCAGTGGGTGATAACATGAGCCACTTTTTCTCCAGATAATGGCGTGGCGTGGACGATCCCGGAGCAGGTATCCACAGAGACATGTACATATTTTAATTTACCAAAGGTAGAAACGTGGGTAACATCCATCTGCCAAATATGCAAAGGTTTTAATCCCCTAGGGTTAACACCAAAGGTAGGTGCAGATCTAAATTCCGCACAATTGGCACATTTTAATATAATGTCACGGGCATCTGCTCGTGTTATACCAAATTTTCTTCTGAGTGTATCTGCCGGAACATGATACAACTCATGAAAAGCAACAGCATTTTGCATGGGATTAAGAATAAAATAAAATGCCTTAGTAGCTTTATCAGCCAATTCATTAGCTTTTGTCATGGGTCCAGGCAACAGTGTATGCGCTCTCATATGCTGTATGAAAAAGGGATGCAATCTTGTTCTAATTGATTGCTGAATATCAGCGAAAACTTGTGCAACAGCGCTTTTTGAGGAAATTAATCCTACTGTTTCTAAAATCTGTACTGCTCCTACCACATAATGTGAATCGGAGACAATATTCAAAGGTTGAGGGAAAGCTCGCAGAAACTTCAGCCACAATGGCACATTCAACCAATTGTGGGGATGAAAAATTAAAACATTTTTGAAACACCTGATTATTAACAACATAACTGCCAATGCCTGTTTTGGACCCATCAGTAAAAACATCAATAGCTCCTATTATCGGTTGACTTCTAGTAATTTTTGGAAAAATAATGGCATTAGTAAGAACAAATTGTAACAACGGATGCTTAGGATAATGATTATCAATATGCCCCGAAAAGGTGCAACGAAGAATCGCCCAAACATCCAAGGTGGCACATAACACATTGACTTGATAAACAGTATAAGGCACAATAATAGATTCTGGCTCACAGCCGAAATGAGTTAGAGCTAATTGTAGACCTTTTAAGGCCATTTCTCCTATTTGAGTGGGATAATGGCTCAAAACTTTACCAGGAGAGGTTTGAGGATGGACCCATAATAGCGGTCCCCTTTGCCATAACACAGCTGTAGGCTGTTGAGGTGAGGAGACAATGCATAGCTGGAATGGGCTAGATGGATCTAGCCGAGTTAGAGAAGCTTCACCCAATTTCTTTTCCACTTTATCCAACACTTGGGCAGCTTCAGCGGTAAGTTGTCTACTAGATGTGATGGCTGGGTCTCCTTCCAGAATGGCAAATAAAGGTTTAAGTTCTGCCGTAGTTAGATCTAAATATGATCTTACCCAATTAATATCACCTAAAAGCTTTTGAAAATCATTAAGTGTTTTAAGAACATCTCTTCTGATAACAATCTTTTGCGGCTTTACCTGCGTCGGATAAATGGTAGAGCCAAGAAAATTTCCAATATCTCCTTCTTGTACCTTCTCAGGAGCTATAAATAAACCCTTATTATTCAACTCTTTAGATAGAATGCCAAAAGCTTGCTGCAGAAGGGCTTGATCAGAATGGCATAACAAAATATCGTCCATATAATGACATATCTTAATGGCGGGAAATTGAGATCTAACTGGCTGAATAGCTTTTGCTACATAAAGTTGACACATAGTAGGACTATTCGCCATGCCCTGTGGCAAAACTTTCCATTGGTATCTCTCATCAGGTTGTTCATGATTAATGCTAGGCAAGGTAAAGGCAAATCTAACTTTATCTTGCTCATGTAAGGGTATAGAGAAAAAGCAATCTTTAATATCCACTATTAAAATTCTCCAGCGAACTGGTAAGGTGGATAACAAAGGCAAACCCCTCTGAATGGGACCCATGACCTGCATTTGTTTATTTATGGCTCGCAGATCATGTAATAATCTCCATTTACCAGATTTTTTCTTAATTACAAAAATAGGGGTATTCCAAGGAGATTGAGATGTTTCTATGTGTCCCTGATTTAATTGTTCCTGGACTAATTGATTGGCGGCTTCCAGTTTTTCAGAGGTAAGGGGCCATTGAGGAACCCATACCGGGTCCTCTGTTTTCCAAGGAATGGGGATTGCCTCCCCAGCGGCCCCTAGGAAAAACCCAGTCCTGTTCTGTCTTGCTTCCCATTAGAGGGCAGGGGACTTGTACGTCCCTGCAAGTGTTTTCCAAGGCCTCGACCAGGGACGCAGCCCATATTTTTCATTATCTGCTGGCTCTGAGGTGAATAGTCATTTGTGAGCACAAAATCTAGTTGTTGTAATACATCTCTTCCCCATAGATTTATAGGGAGGGTTAGCACATATGGGGTAATAGTTCCTCTTTTCCCTTCCTCATTTTGCCAATGTAATTCTTTTGCGCTCTTGGCTGGAGCCTCTTCAGCGTCCTCAAATATCCTTCCTGCTGCTTCCATCATTCTAGCCACAAAATCTGAAAATGGTTCAGTTGTTCCTTGAATAATCTTTGTAAGATTTCCTGTCACTTGCCCTTTATTAGGTAGACTCTTCCATGCTCTGACGGCAGCCTTATTTATTTGTTCATAAACCTCTAGTGGGTAGGCTGTCTGATTTACAGCCCATTGACCTTGACCTGTGAGCATATCAAAGCTCCATTGAGGTCGTTGACTGGCTATATTTATCTTTGCCTGGGCCGCACACAATTCCTGATAAATGGACTTCCAATCTAAATAATGACCCATAGATAAGCATGCTTTAACTGTATTGTTCCAATCATCTGGGGTCATTGCATTCAAGGTCAGCCTTTCAATAAGGGCTGTGGTAAAGGAAGCGCTAACTCCGTATGTTTGTACTGCTTCCACTAAGGCCTTCAATTGTTTCAGATCCAATGGTGTATGTTGTCTCTGATTCTGGGCATCTTCCCACACAGGGAACGCTGCCCTTATTCTCCTTGTCTCCTTATCTGATATCATAGAATTTCTTCCTTTTTTGGCCATTTTTTGCTGCTGTACAACATCATAGGGCAGTGCCGTTGGCTCATAGCCTGGAGCATAAGGTGGGGCACGCCCATATCTCCCAGCCTCATAATTTTAACTTCCTCATCTAATTCTGCCTGCTCGGCAGGGTTCAGCTCTGGATCCCCTTCTGACCCAGATAGGTCAGACTCATCCTCCTCTCCGGGGGACGTCTCCTCCTCGGAGGAAGAATCTATAGTATAATGTTTAAACTCAGTGAGGAGAGGGTACAATTTTGGATCCTCACACTCACAATCCTTACATGCTCCTCCTTTTGGAGCAGGCACAAGCTTTAAATCTTTAGCTCGTCGGTTAAGTTCCTTTTCCTTTTCGGCGAGCTGTTTTGCTTTCTTTCCTAGCTTTGCTAGTTTACTGTGCACATTTTCATTCTTATTTGACTTCTTTCTGGAGAACCTTTTCTTTTGTTCTCCCTTTCCCTTTTCAGCTTCTGATAGACTATCCTGATGGTCCGAAAGCACTCTCTGTCCCTCTTTGACCTGTTCCTTACATCTCTCATCTTCAATACAAGACTTTAACAATTTATATAATGGCCATACACCAGTCCTTAAAGTTCCTTGTTCCTTCTCCCGCATAAGATCTCCTCCTAACTTATCCCATGTTCCTTTGGAGAGGGTCCCAGAGACCACAAACCAGGGAGCAACACGGTCAACTTCCTTAAGGAAGTTCTGCAAAACTCTATCTGGAATCTTTAGCTCCTTCTGCTTTAGCAGCGCCCGCGCTGCATCTGCAATAGGCTTGGTCGGCTGGTTCCCCATTATTCCTTTATCTACAGGGGAGGGTGTGACGGCTCAGATATTTACCTGAGACTTAAGGCCACTTATGCTAGGTCACAAAAGGGTGAGCGGCGAGTGTTCTCCCGTTTATGACAATTAAAACACAGACAGCACAATAAAACGAAAAACGAAACAAACAACAAGAAACGGGATCACCCAGACCACAGGGGTCATACCTTGCTGAAAAGTGCTGCAGCTTCTCGCTCCGCTGGCTTGAATCTTCCTTCGACGAGCAGTCGAGGGTCCTTCGAGTAGTTCCTCCGCCCAGGGTCGGCCGTTCCCGGGTTTCGGCACCACTTGTCGCGCGCATCCTTTGCCGATAAGGAAGACGCGGCAACCGAAGATGTGTCCAGCAGAATCTTTATTGTAGCGCTCTTTACATGCTGATGGAGAAGGACCCCAAGCCCCGAATACGCACGGCTTAAATAGCCTGCAGGGCGACGTATTCGTCTGTGATTGGTGCTCCGCAAAATGTTTGAATGGTATAGCTTCTCTGATAGGGAGAGCTACCATATAGGAATTACCATACAGTGGCGCATGTGCAGTCAGCATAGCTAATGCTGTAAACAAGAACCAGGAAACAGGAAGCCAGCGCCATCTTGTAATGGCGAATGCGGCTCCCGACACAACAGAGTTGCAAGTCATGTCCACTCTGAGACTTAAGTTTGTCAGGATGTTTTGCAAGTCAAGTCCTGTGAGGCACCAGCTTTTCCCGAGATCCTACACACCTTCAGTACTCTGAAAGATATGTATGCTCTACTGTCAGAGAGTTCTTAAGTGTGATTGTAGATATAAAAACTAGAAGACTTGTGGGATACAGGAGATCTCAGGAGAACTTTTAGAACAAGGAACTTTTGGAGGCATTTTAGAAAAAACTTTTAGAGAAATTTTAAGAACTTTTGAAAGAGAACTTTAAGAGAGAGCTTTTAAAGGGAAAATTATTAAAGAGAACTTTTAAGGAGCAATCTTAAAGAGAGCTTTGAGGGAGAACTTTTTTGGGAAGCCTCCATTTTTGAAGAACAAAGAGCATTTCCATCTCACTCTCAGACTCCTTTAGGAAAAACCCTACCCACCAGCTGTCTAGCCCCTTGTCTGGAACCTGAGAGAACATCAAGGCTGGAACTTGAATGCTCTCAATACATGGTATGCCTGTATATTCTCAATGTTATTCTTAGTAGCTAAATTTACTAATGAACCTGTGTATACATCGCCAGTTGACTCTATCTGTATATTTTGTTTTTATTGTCCTTCAGAAAAAGGAAGTTCTAATTTCAATATCTATCAGCTCACAGACTACTTAACTGAACAAAATGAACCAAGCAAGGAACTATTACATGTTGTTTTGTTAGCCTAATTATTTCATGTTTTGGTTTTTATTTACATTGGGACAGAGTCTCACTACACAATTATAAACCAGCTTGAAAGTCATTTATGTAGATCAAACTCATAAAGACTCATCTGCCTCTTCCTCTCAAGTGTCACGATTAAAGACGTGCACCATCAGGCCCAACTTAGCCTGATTATTTCATAACAGCCATGTTATACTAATACAGCATTATGTTCAGCATTAATCCTTCTTAGGGTGTCATATACAGTCACCTATTTCCAACTAGATTCACCTCTTCAAAGTTCTATGTCAAACAAGCATGGTAGACCACATATGTAATGTCATCACTTGTAAGGTTGAGGCAGGAGAACTGAGAGTTCCACCACAGCCTGTCTGGTCTATAGAGATAAACCTTTCCTTTCATAGAATGATCTGAAACATTTCTCATTGCCACAGAGAGTCAAACATTTCACCCTGAACCTTTTGGTGTGAACCCAAAATGTATCTGAATTATGGCACCTTTGTCAAAACTTAATTAACTGTCCATCAATGGCAGCTACTGAAGGCTGAAGCAGAATGCTTGCCAAGAGTTTACAGACATCCTGGGCTACATGATAAAATTCAGATAAACCTGAACTAAAGAGTGAGATCCTACCTCAAATACACAAACAAGAAATAAAATTTAAAAAACAAAACAAAACAAAACAAAAAACCCAAGAAACTGGGTACCACAAGAGATAAGGCTAAAGTTTTATACCTGTAAAGAATAGTGACAGACGTTTATTTCCATAGAAGCCTTGCACTTGGCATTACATAGTAGTGAAGCTTACACATTGCCCTCTGAGAGGTTACCTGCACTGATAGCTCTGACATATTCCTTTCCATTTGGTTTTCTGGTTATTATTGCCTCTCTCTCCACATTTCCAGGGCCCCTTCTTTTGTCTCAACATAGACATAACATTCAGATTAGGAAGTGTTATTCCTATTTATAAGAAGACAGTAATACCATATACTGAGGTTTGTATAGAATCTCTGCCCATGCTAATGTGAGGAGGGAACATGATTCCTAGAATCTAGAAAAATACTTCACAGAATCATTACTGCCAGACTCCTTCTGGGAGTTTAATGGACAGACATCTAATTATCTATCAATAACCACTGAATCAGAAGATCCCAGAGAGAAAGCAAGGAATTGATATAGTGTGACTCTAGTAGAGCCTAGAGAATCTAGGGGAAAAGCACAGAATGTAATAGTTGTTTCTCACTATATTTAGGGCAACAGCAGAATGTATTAGTGTTTGTTGAAAGTACCTTGAGGAAAATCACAGTAGAGAACAGTGACTTTTTCCTATGACTTATAGAGTTTGGAGTTGTTTTCTAAAGGGGTATTCCATCTGTTCCATGGCTTTGGTCACAAGACTCCAGAAACACCTGGAAGTCTTAAATTATTAGGTATTACAAACAGTATAGACTAAGGACTAGAGGTTACAGGGGTGTAATGATTCCTTCAGAGAACATATCAGATATATCAAAGGGGCTTTGGTGTGAAGAACTTGCTGTACCTCAAACACAAACTTTGTGTACTGTCAATATACTTTTGAACAGAGTTTCAAAGTTCAGTTCACTGGAACTGTTCCTTCCTAGAAGAGCACAAGGACCTAAAATTACATCTTGGAATGACTATCCTTTGAACATCCCAGGTAATAAAGAACACTCAACATTGGATACTTTAAACATGTGCCTGGTGCCATGAGTCATGCATAGTGACAGATGCCAGTAATTCCAAAACTAAGAAGTGTGAGGAAATAGTACTGTAAGTTCAAGGCTACTATATTACACAACCTAAAAAATCAAAACAAAATCTACTGTAAGGGCGGGGAACACAGCCCTGTGGTAGAGTGCATGCTAATGCAAAAGTCTTGGTTTCTATTGTCAATGCAGACAGGGAAAGAAGAAAAGAGGAACAGAGGAAGGAAAAAAAGAAGATAGGCCACATGGTTCCACAAAGTGATGGAAGGAAAACTGCAAGCTTACATTGCAAAGATCCCAAATCTGGGAGGAAGTCATCCTTACCCAGGGAGATGAGGTTGCTGTAGTTCTCCAACATAACATCCCTGTGCAAAGCCCTCTGTGCAGGGTCCAGGCATTCCCACTCCTCCTGAGAGAATTCTATAGCCACATCCCTGAATGTTAACTGTCCCTAAAAGGAAAGAAACACATTTTACCATGTGTACCATGTGGACATTTAAAATCTTTACAAAGAGCTGAGAAGAGGGTTTAAAAAAAAAAAAAAAAAAAGAAAGAAAGCAAGCAAAAAACAGAATGATCGACTGAATTGAAGAGAACAAATCACCTCTAAGCTGTGAGCTTACAAACTGAATGCCTTTTCCTAGTTCTGACATATAATTTCATGGCATCTCCAGAGTGATAAGGACGAAATAGGTACAAACTTCAGGCCTTACTCCCCATCCTCCACGGGGAGGAGAGGGGCTGACGGTGCAAGTGAATACAAATGATCAACGGTATTATGTAATATGTGAGTGATGTAAAGTCCATAAAACCTCAAAAAGCACAGAGTTTGACTTTCTTTCCCCACATTCTGCTGTGGGGAAAGTACTAAAGAGTGGCTTACCCTAGCAGGGGGTGAAAGTCATAGCCCATCTCCTGTACCTCACCTTTTCTGTCTTTTCTGTCCAACAGGTCATCTATAGCATTGGAATGTCCATTATACTAAATAGGTAAAGAGTTTCCCTTAGTTTTGTGAACTGCCCTAGAAAATGAACCATAAACCTGGGGAAGGAGCTATATAGATCCTTGTTGA
Source organism: Cricetiscus sungorus (assembly GCA_030556225.1). NCBI lineage: Eukaryota > Metazoa > Chordata > Mammalia > Rodentia > Cricetidae > Cricetiscus > Cricetiscus sungorus. Next base: position 941,392 of record JANBXA010000736.1, read on the forward strand.
AAGCACTCTGTGAAACTGAATCCTCTAGCTGTTTAGTGTCAGAAAGCAACTGAATTAGCTGATACTAGACTGCAGTATGCTGCAGAATTATTTGTCTGGTATGTGAGGAAAACTCTACACATGTGGGCTAGACTAAACTTTCTGTTTAATGAATGCACAAAGAGAAACTGACCTTATTTCTCCTGTGTTCCCAGATTAAGATACAACAGTGTAACAATGGAACACCCCAGTGTTATTTTGCTTTGCTGTGTGAGATATCATGATATCATGGCACAGTCCATTTCTCATATTTGTAGACAATAAAGCCAAGAGAGGGTTTGCCCTACCACACTCTGTCTCCCAAAGGCTTTTTAATCTTCGTTTGCCCAATCCCTCTACCTACCTGTAGCATGAATTCTAATTGGTCTAACAATAAAAACTCAGAATCAGATAAAGGGATAAATACTGGAAGACCAGAAAAGCACAGCTGCCAGCCACTAGTTCTTTGCTCTACTGAATCCTCAGCCCAAAAGGTTAATCCTGTCCCTACAAATTCTCAGACTGAATGCAACGCACTGCTGTTCACTCCTGCCTTTTATTCCTCTCTCCGCCCAGCCATATCCCTTGTCTCCACCTCCTTTGTGCTCGGATTAAAGGTGTGTGACTCCCAAGTACTGGGATTAAAGGTGTGAGCCACCACTGCCTGGCTTATTTTCTCTTTGAGAATGGATCAATCTAGTGTAGCCCAGAGTGGCCTGAACTCACAGAAATACATCTGCCATGCCTCTGGAGTGCTGGGATTAAAGGTGTGTGTCACCACTGCCTGAACTCTACTACAGCTAACTAGTGGCTTAGCTCCACATTCTGATTTTCAGGCAAGCTTTATTTATTATATCACAAACAAAATATCATATTAATCGGCTCTCATTTAATAAAAGGAAAAACCCACAGGTTACTCTCAATTCATGTGGTAAACAGCATGTTTGATGCACCAGTATCTTTGGAGATGAAGCCATGGAGCTTTAAGAAGTCATCTCACTGCCTGCCACTGCCTTGTAATTCCAGCACTTTGAAGGTTGAGGTAGGACAATCTTTACAAATCAAGACCAGACTGGATTACACATTAGGTTTATGGCCAGGATGAGCTATATCATGCTTTTTATTTTGTATTTCTAAATGTTTGCTAGGATGTATGGTTGGGTATGACGTGTGTACCTGGTCCTGAGGAAGCCAAAGGAGGTACTAAATCCCTTGAAACTGGAGTTAGAGATGGTGATGAGCCTCCACGTAGGTTCTAGGAATGCAACACAGGTCCTCTGGAGGAGCAGCCAGTACTTTTACCTGCTGTGTCATCTCTAATTTTCCAGCCCAATAAAAAATCATTTTATAAACAAAAAAAAAAAAAAGCTGAAAGTCCAGCTCAATGGTAGAGTGTAAGTCTAGAATGCATAAGGTTCTGTGTTCACCCCTCAGCACTAAAACTATGTGGAAAAGAAAATGACAATATTAAACAAATCCAAACATCCCAATTGTCTTGACCATCACTTTCTCCAGGGGGTAGAGAGGTGACTAGCCAGACATGCAGCAATCATCACTACATATCAAAAACAAGGTGGTGGAGAGGACAACACAGAGGTAGATTAAAGTTAACATGTGATGTGGTTACAACATAGAACAAGGTAAGCATAGGAGTGGAAAAAACAGGACTGTATTTCCTCATCACAGTCTCATGAAACATTCACTCCAACAAAGAAGACTATGCTTTTCTTTAGAGGATATACAACAGCACCTTATTAAAGACTTTTCGAGAACTGTGAACGCAGACTGAAGACTTAGCTCAGTGGTAAAGAGCGCCTGCTATTCTTGCACAGGACTCAGGTTTGTTCTCAGGATCTATAGGTAACTTCCAATTCTAGGGGACCTCGTCTTGACATTTCTAGCCTCTGCAGGCATGCATGTGGTGCGGACAGGCAGAAACACATATACTCACATATATTTAAAAAATTAGAAAAGAACTTTGAAAATGAATTGTAAAACTGTATTGAAGTGGCATCTAATAGGAAGAGGAATAATGACCCATAATAATGGAATCACTCTCAGGTATACACAGATTTAACGATATGTGGATTATGAAAAATCCAAACACATTTTTTAATTTAGCAGTGAAATCAGAGATGGTGTGACAACACAGCAGCCATTTAAGAAGGTAGAATTCTAACATGAAGTCTAGAGGGGTAATTTGTAGGACCAAATTATCAGAAATCCTGGTTCAATTACAATGTGGGTTCACAGTGATGAAAATCAAGGCTCATCACTGAAGACTGTGAGAAGTTAAGTATATTAATTTACAGAATGTTCCCACAAGACTGTGAAAGGAGTTGGGGGATGGTAACTCAATTTTGTAAAACTGGACCTCTGGAGGTTGAAACAAAATGTTTTATTATAAGGTCAGTGCCAACCTGAACTACATAAGAGTTCCATCCAGGAAACAGAGTGAAACACTGTCATAAAAGAAACGAGTAAGCTGGAAGTTGATGGTGGTGCACACCTTTAATCCCAGGAATTGGAAGGCAGAGGCTGGCTGATCTACAAAGCCAGTTCTAGGGCAGCCAGGACTGTTACACAGAGAAACCTTATCTCAAAAAAACCAAAAAGGGAAGATAAAAGAGAAAAAAGAAAAAGAAACTGAAGAAACAAGTATGCTACCCTTCTTTCCTAAAGAGAAAACCTACAGAATAAAGTATCCTAAAAACATACTTTTAAATGAGTGCATCTGTAAACTCAGTGCTTAGTACCGGTGGAGAGACAAATTCATGGAACTTGTTGGCCAGTCAGCTTAACCAATTAATGAACTCCAGATTCTGTGAGAAATACTGTATCTGAAAAAAAGTAGTAAGCCACTCAGCAAGATGCCTAATTTGACTTCTGGTTTCCAAACATGCCCACATACATACACATGCCTACATGAGCATACACTCATATGAGCAAGTACATACAACACATCCACAGAGAGATAATGATAGCCTTGCATGCACTATACTATCGCACTCAGGAAGCCAGCCTGAACTACACAGGAAGATACCCTCTCTCTCTCTGAAAACTGTGGTGATATATTATTTATGATTTTTTGAAGCTTGCCTGAGGATTCAAAAAGCAAAGTCAACAACAAGCTATAGTGGTCAGGTGATGGCACACACTTTTAATCCCAGGATTCAGGAGATAAAGGCAGATGGATCTCTCTGAGTTCAAGGCCACCCAGGGATTAGAGTTAATCAGTCTAAAAGAGAATTAGAGTTCACACCGTTAATCCCAGGACTCATGAGTGGTACATAACACAGGAGCAAGTTCTCAGAGCCAGGCATCCATTCGCCAGCCACATTAAGGATAGGAAGAAATTCACTCTCAGGATTCCCCAGGCATGCTGAGGAGAGGCAGCAAAATCAGCCCACTCAGCCTGAGGTAGTGGTAAGAGCTAGTGGCCTGCTACTTTGCTTTTCTGACCTTCAGCTTGAAGTTTGAACCCCAATATCTGTCTCTGGGTCTTTTATTAATTCATGTTACAGAAAACAAGTGGTGGGGGGACCCCACCATCTTGATGGTAAAATACAGCACCTTCCATCCCTTATTCCATTTTTAGTTGTTGAGATGTTCTCTTGGAAACAATGACCACTGACACTATCACCTGCAGCGTAGTGGGCTATGAAGAATGTAACGTCATAGGAAGGTCTCCTTTCCCCCATAAATCAGTAAGAATCTGTGTATGCACATTAACATATGACTTCCAAGTGTAGCTTCTCTTTCTTACATATAGGGAGCTAACAGTACACTTAGTGACCTAGACTACCTGGTCAATCCTTAATAGGCAGTCTTTACCACAAAGGCTGCTCCCAAGTTCTATGCTACAGGATCATTGTGAGGTGAAATCTAGTGAATACAACAGAGGCTAAGGGAAAACATGAGTGAGACCAAGTGAAATGGCTAGTCTACACTCAGTGCAGGCCAGTACCCTCCATGCCTAGGACTACAAGGAGCCAGGAAACAATGGGGGAAGGGCAGTGGCTCACTGTACCTGCATGGCAGCCATCCCTGGTTCTTTCTGTTTCTTCCTTCTCCCAGCTTCCTCCTTGAGTAACATGAGTGTTTAGAAGTCAGTCCTAAATACCAAAAGCATAAAACTTAAGTATATTACATGTTTGTAAAGTGATCTGATTAATTAAACCCCTTATTTTCTGAATAAGGAGGAGGAGGAGGAGGAGGAGGAGGAGGAAGAGGAGGAGGAGGAGCAGCAGCAGCAGCAGCAGCAGCAGCAGCAGCAGTAGCAGCAGCAGCATGGGTCTAGTGGCATACAAATACAATCCTAGCACTAAAGGCCGAGAATTGTGAACTCAAGGCCTGGACAAGTTAGTGATTTCCAGGCCATATCTCAAAATGGTAAAAATATAATACCCTGTTGGGGATGAAGACCTAATATGTAACACAGGCCGTCCTTCGATTCATGATCTTCCTAGTTCAATGTCCTGAGTGCTGGGATTACAGCATTTGAACCAGCTCAGCAAGACACCTACTACCTGTGCCACAGGCACAGCCACTAAGAGGACTTCACCATGTAGAAAGATGGACCTCTGTAGCCTACTGCACCAAAAAACTATTGCAGGAAGGACAACAGAAGACTTGACACTTCTTTTTTACAGAACTTGATCCCTTCTTAGACCGATCAGGAACACAATGCTGCCTCTGCATGCACCCCAGAATGCACACATGTATATACACAAACTAATACAACCACATAAACATGATAAAGTAAATACAGGCAGAGATGATCAGCTAAGACGTGGGAAGACCACAGGCTGCCCAACTTGAAATATTAATGCGTATAACAGGTTTATTTGGAAGTCACCTGTTTCCTTCGTATTTTTCCTTATCATGAGTAAACCTAACTGAAGTGTTTCCCTGAGAATCTAGAGCTGAGCAAGAAAATAGCAGCACCTGGGCATCAGCTGGTGATAGGTTCTATAGTTAAGAGGGGACAGTGGTGTGGGACTGTGGCATTTGATACCATCTTCAGGTAGTGATCCGGATATGAACTAAATCATACAATCTTAAATTGGTGTCTGACAGAGAGCTGCCTGAAGATGACCAGAGGAAATGTATCCTATGCTGAACGTTAACTGTTAGAAAAAGAAAACAAAAACAAAAACAAAAACAAAACAAAACACCCACTACTCCTCCATACCACACTGCTAGCACTGAAGGGTAACCATATCTAAAGAAGTCACATCACTGTGTTGTGGCTGAATAAGGTCTACAAAGGGGGAGTATCCTCTAACCTCAACATTTATAAATTGTCTAAGTTATCTTTCCCAGAGTGCCTTAAACTCTCCATCTTCCTTACCCCAGCTCTGCTCCCACGCGGGGCATTGTGTGTGCCACCCTGCTCAGGACAATCCCAGTTAACTTTAACCTGCACAAGCCAGGCGGACACACGTTTTACAATTCTCTTCCTCACGATCATCTCTTCCTCACGATCATTTTTTTTTTTTTTTTTAAGAAAAAGTTTTACAACAGGCATCATTCCATCAACTCCTTCCTTATGCAGCCTCCTCCTCCCTCACTCCCACCATCCACCTGCAGCTTTTTCTTCTTTTCTCTCCCATCGCCCTCTACATTCTGGCAGTCTCCCCTCCCGCCCCCTGCCCTCCCCTCCCCGCCTCTCTGGACCCCGTTTTCTTTCTTCCCTCTATCTGCTCCTCTATCACCTGCGTCCCTCTCTAGCCCCTCATCACCTGGCTCTTCAGGCACGAACGCCAGTCACGTGTCCTCCCCCAACGCAGAAGCGGCTGCCTCCTCTCCGGACACCCCTCGCCTCGATCTGCAGGCATCTCTCTCCCACATCCCTCCTTCCTCCGTCCGCGTCACTGGGTGCAGCTGGGACCGCAAAACAACGTTCCGCGGTTGTGGGGGGACAGTTCCTAGGCGCGCAACGGGTGCAAAGGCTCTGGGGAAACTCACCCGACTGACAGCACCGAGGAGTTTCCGGGCGGCGGCGGAAGTGCACGCCCCGCAATCCGGGCGGGCTTCGTTAGAGTGGGCGGGGCCGGAGTGTTATTGACGCTGCCAAGGGGCGGTACCCGGGGGCGGGGCCGAGTCAGACGAAAACGTGAGGTGGTGTGGTCAGTGTGTGGGCGTGGTGCATAGACTGAGCAAGGGGTGAGGGGAAACAGTTCCTGGAGAAAGGTGGGCAGGCTCCCCAGGACCTGAATGAGGAGAAAGGCGTGGTGAGGGCTGAGATAAGGCTGGGAAAAGGATGCGGGCGGGGCCAAAGCCCGAGTGATGGAGTAGAGTGCAAAGTGGGGATTGCAAGATCATGGGTAATGCAAAAGCAAAGGTAGGTGTGGGCAGAACCAGGTCCAGTAAGAGCGTTAGGGTCCAGGCTTGCTCTCCTTGCAGTGTTCCCAGCTCCTGTTTATTTACCCTTAGGAGCTCAGCTCTAAGTAGAACAGCATGAATGAGTAGCTGTGCATGAGTATGAGAAACAGCCTGTGGTGAGTAGGGTCAGGCATTTTATTTATAATTTGAAGAGTTGTATTTAAACTGTTGACTTTAAAAAAAAAAAAGCATTATAAATACTTTCTGTTACGAAAAAAAAGAACTGCATTCGCCAACATCCTTAATAGTTGACATCAATGATCTATGCTTTTCTTTAAATGTGTCATATTTCCTCTTTGTAATAAAAATAGCAATTTATAATAAATACTCCAAGTGCTTTTTGACCTGGACATTTGAGACAACATGTAAACCATGTTCCTCATTCGGTGTTGAATGTTTTTATTGTATGTACTTTAAATAGAAGCAAATGCTTGCATTCAAATGTGTGCTTCAAAAGATATTTGTAACAGTAGTGTTGAAATTCAGCTATGGAAAAACAATGTGACTAATTTGAGGGATGTCTAATGAAAACATTTTCTTCTCATTTTCATCAGGTGGCAGATCTACATTTCACCATGGATTTCCAAAATTTCTCAAGGAAGAATTCAACAAATTATCACTAGTACAGAAGAATGAAATGCACTGGGATTACCTGATGTTTCAAAATGTTTTCAGATGCAAAATTCACTTTTGAATAGATGATGAGCATTGATCATTTTCATTCTCCAGTATTTTCTCTTGCACCCCACTACCTCCTGCTGAAAGGGGGGGGGGAGAAAACAAGAGAGGGTACAAAACTGATGGAAAGTCATAATGGAACCCATTATGTTTTTTTGGTAACTAAAGAAAGAAAAGTAATATAAACACTGCAAATAAAGGCATCTCCGCCTGCCATCTCAAAAACAAAACAAACAAACAACAACAAAACCAAAAACACCTGTATTGAACAACGGATTCTTTAGGACTATTAATAGATTATCTGATACATTCCGAAGTGTAAGGGTTGAACTTTTAAAACATAGGTATGGGTGGTTTTGTGAACAACTCCCAGGAACCTTCTGTTCCTCTTATGAATGTAGTTGTATGACTCTGGCCATTATGGAAAACCAATATTGGTAACGTATATTTGCACATAAAATTTCACTAATGTTTTATTATTTTTATTATAGCCTAGTTAGTGTGTGCATGCCTCCATTGAGCTAGTTAAACCAAAATGTAAAGGATTACATTCTCTCCTACCATGTGTGTTCTGCTAATGGACCTCACATGGGTTTGATGACGAGCTTCTTTAAATATTGAGCCACCTCACTGACTCCAGAATTTCACTATGAATTGGTCGACTGAGCTACTCAAATACGACAATTTGAACAGGTACGCATTCATGCAGAGGAACTGAATAATTACCAGTGATGAGATTTAAAACAATAGGCTTAGCAGTACTCACCACTGAATAAGAACGTCAGTGACCCACCTGCCAGCTGGTTTGCAGTCACACCCTAGATTCTGTTTCCCCAAGACCTACTCTGATGCCCAACCCCTCCCACATCATAAAAGAGATAATGGGGGTGGGATGCGGGTAGGTAGAGATGGTAACATGAGGAATCAGGTTGGGGGGGAGGAAGGAGGGGGAGTGTACTGAAAGAGATGATTGGAGGTGGGGCTTGTTCACATTCAGGTAGAAACCCGATACAATGGCAACTTTCAAGAATATACAAGAATGACTCTAGCTAAGAATCCTAGCGATACTGGATGCATAGCCTGAACTGGCCATGTCCTGTGACCAGGCAGGACTTCCAGTGAAGGAACTGGAACACCAGTCCAGCCACCTTTGACCTACAGTTTGTCCTGTCTATAGGAGATGTATGTATGTGTGTGTGTGTGGGGGGGGGCTAAGCGTGGCTTGGAGATTGTGAAAGTGGCCAGACTGTTCTAGCTTCAGACCCATAACATGAGAGTGAAGCTACCCATGACATTGTCGAGAGTGCTATGACCCAGAGGCTGGATGGCCCACAGATATAGAATAGAACCAAACACAACTGGAGAAAAAAACTGTCACCATAATGATGACTAATGATATTCTGATATCATTAGTAAAATCAATTAAAAATTGGTTACTACCCCAATTTTGACCAGAAAGTCTTCATCCAGTAGCTGATGGAAACAGATGCAGAAACCCACATGAAAGTTCCAGGCAGAGCTTGGGGAATACTGCTGTAGGGGCCAGGAGGGTCAAGGACATCACAGGGGAGCCCACACAAACAACTAACCTGGCCTCATAGGAGCTGAGAGTCTGGACCAATAGCCAGGGAACCTGCATGAGACTGACTTATGCCCTCTGTATGTACATGATAGTTGAGTAGCTAGGTCTTCTTGTGGGATTCCAAAAAGTGTTAGCAGTGGCTATTTCAACTACATTATAGAGTTTAGGGACTCTTTACATCATACTGGGTTGCCTTGCCCAGCCTTAATAGTAGAGGAGATGCTTAGTGTTAACTACAGCTTGATATGCCATGTTTTGTTAATATCCATGGGAGGTCTGACCTTTTCTGAACATAAACAGGGTGGAATGGATTGGGTGGGGGTAGAGTGGAGGTGGGAAGAGTGACTGAGAGGAGAAGAGGTAGGAGAAAAAGGTCAGCATGTAAAATAAATGAATAAATTTAATTAATAAAAAACAATATGCTTCAGGTTAACTTTACCTCTCCTCTAGCCTTTCCTTTGCTCCCAAGAAGATAAACTAATGAGTGTTATTCAGCTTCTGACTCAGGCAAAAGAGTTCTGTGGAGAGTAAAACCCAGAAGGTCTTACACAAAGGCTGCTAAAGTAGTATAAGAGAACAACATGTTGACAAAAAGGTTGACTGGAAACTGCTAGGCTGAGGCCATCTAGAACGTCCAGAGCTACTGGTACTGACCCCCCCCCCCCCCCCCCGGGTGCCTAAAGGTAACATCATAACACTAAAATGCTAATGACACATGTCACACATGGATTTATAAAGACAACTAAGTGTAACACAGCATACACATGAAATTTCTTGCTATGAAAATGACCCAAAAGCCCAGAGAATGTGACACAAAAGCCCCAATCCTTTGTACAGCTGTCTTTGGGCATCTAAGCTTTCTCTCTGCTCTCTCCTTTGGAAGTGTATTTTTTGTTTGGTTTTGTTATGTTTTGTTTTGTTTGGTTGGTTCGGTTTGGATTTTGAGCACGGGTTTCTATGTGTGACTTTGGCTGTCCTGAAACTTGTTCTGTAGAGCAGCCTTGTGCTCACAAGCTCTCCCAGCCTCCAGAGTGCGGGGATTGGGATGTGTATTTTTACTCTTTTATTTTACTTGCTACTTTCCACATGGACCACAAGAACCTGGAAATCCCCCTAATAGTGCTTAACACATCCTGATACCTGCCAGTATCATGATTATGGGCAATATTTTAGTGTGAAGTTATAAAAACATGTCAGAACTATTTCTCTAGTTGGACATTTTAAGAAATCTAATGGGAGGTCATTCTTAATTTTTTTCCTGTAGATTAAGACATGTTTACCTATCCAGAGCTGCAACATATCATTAACAACTTAAGGGAGCTGTAACACTCAGTGGATACATTGTTTATGATATCATAAAACCTCTGGAGATCAGGATGCAAACCCAGACACAGTAGTTAGCTATAGAAGCTGAATAGTTGTGGCACACATTTATTTCCAGGACTTAGGAGACAAAGGCAGGTTTATCTCGGAGTCAAAGACCACATTGGGCTACATTTTAGTGAAGCATTCTAAAAGCTCACACTTTTTATTCCAACACCAGGGAGGTATATAATGAAGAAGCAATAGGTCTCATAAGGCAATAAGTCACCAGCCATGTTGAGGAAGGAAATATTCAGTTTCCAGTCACAGAGAAGACAGAATTTCCTCAGTTCTGGTAGAATTAAGAGCTATCTAGTGGCTGGCTGCTGTGCTTCTCTGATATTCAGCTTGAAACCCAATATCTGCCTGTAATAAGTATGTTTTCCCTGCCAGTTGGTCCCACCACCACGCCAGCCCCCAATAACAAGCAAAGACTCTGTATTTGATATAATTCTTTTTGGCCAGTTACTAGTTTCTTGTCGGCTAGCTCTATCTTAAATATTAATACATTTCTTAATCTAAGTATTTCCACATGGCCTCATCTTACTGAAGAGATGGCGGTGTTCTGCTCTCTCCAATCTCTCCATGTTGACCCTCCCTGCTATTTCCTCTTTCTTCCTAGTCTCCTAGCCCTGCCTATCTTGCTTTCCTATTGGCCAATGATGCTTTATTCATTAACCAATACAAGAAACATATTTACAGAATGACATCTCCCATCATCTGCCTCTGGGATTTTATTATTCATGGTATATATACACTTGTGATGGCTTCTCAGTCTCCCCTCTGCTGAAAGATCACAAGGTATGCTTGATGTCAGTTATGCTTCTTCTGTCTTCTTCACTAAAGATCAGCTTCTGGTCAGCAGTTAGTCTATCTTCCATGATGCAATGCGCAAAGGACAATAAAACAAAAGCCAGGAATTGGAACATTCTCATAATTATTATTTGTATTATTTGGAAAGCTGAGTTTACAATGAATGCAAAACCAATGAGGGGTACATAATGAATTCAGATTCTTCTGGATATTTCCAGGGAAGTCAGGATGCTATTGGTAAGAGGTATAAAACACCAATCCTTTGGCTACCAACTCCTGATTACTGAGATCTTGGTATGAACTTCCTTATCCTTTTTATAGAGTTCTGAGGATCCAATATTGAAGAACACATGCACGATGGATAAGCACCCTAGGGATGTACCAACAACTCCAGGTTGTCCTTAAATATGAGAAAATGAAGAACGGTTATACAGAATAGAACTCTTATCCTTGGTACCTAGGATATTTTAAAAATCAAAAATTTCAGTCCTCAATCTCCTAAACAACAGTCTAGGGATAAGTATGGATCCTGGTTCTATAGATTTAGAGGTAAAAGCAACTGCCTGTATTTCACAGATTCCCCAGAGCTTCCCGCCCAGTTCTATGTATTGAAATCCTAGCTTCAGGTACAACTTTCTGCTATGATATAGGAGAAATGTTAATAAAATTGGGGTTTTGTAGAGAGCTGCGAAGTGCCACGCCTTAACATGGCGCTGGCTTCTGACTTCCACCTCCCCAAGGGTGAGCACTCTCTGGCCTAAACAAGCCCTTATTTGGTTAAGCCTGTTCAGCCTGTCTGCTTCCGCGTTAGAGTAGCCTATCTGCAGGGTCCACGTAGCTCACTGGGGTTGGTTAGTGCAAGGGTATTTAAGCTTGTTCAGGGGTTCCTCGGGCTTCCGCAGGTCAGAAGGATCCTGATTAAAGCTGCATGAAGATGATCTTCCCTCTACTATACGTAACTACCCTGCCCAGCAAGGAAGACGCGGACTCCAGGTAGATCTTCTTCATGCACTTTTAATCAGGATCCTTGAAACATGTTGCTTCTGGCGCGCGGGAGAGAGAGAGGGAGAGAGAGAGGGAGAGAGAGAGGGAGAGAGAGAGAGAGAGAGAGAGAGAGAGAGAGAGAGAGAGGGGAGGGAGAGAGAGAGAGAGAGAGAGGGAGGGAGGGAGGGAGAGAGAGAGAGAGAGAGAGAGAGAGAGAGAGAGAGAGAGAGAGAGAGAGAGAGAGAGAGAGAGAGAGAGAGAGAGCCAGGGGACCCCCTGCACAGGCTTAAATACCCTTGAGCTAACCAACCCCAGTGAGCCACGTGGACCCTGCAGATAGGCTACTCTAATGCAGAAGCAGACAGGCTGAACAGACTTAACCAATTAAGGGGTTATTTACGCCAGAGAGCCTTCACCAGCTGGAAGGTGTAAGGCGGAAGCCAGTGCCACTTTAAGGCATGGCACTTCCAGGCTCTCTACAAGCTACTTTTGTCAAAGAAACTTAAAATAAAAAAAAAGCACACTAGAAAGATTCCTGAACGAATGCAATGCCATTGCACCTTGGTTCACAGTTTCGGGAGACATCAAGGTAGCTTGTTGGGACAAGTTAGGCAGGGATTTTGATTTTGCTTGGGAACAAGGGACTCTAAAGTCCAGAGTCCGACCTGTTTGGAAGTTAGTGCGTAGCTGTATCAAAGACCAGAGGTATTGTAAAGAGGCGATGGAAAAAGGGAAAGCTGTGCTAGAATGTTACAAGAAGAAAGATCAGAAGAGGTTGAGAGCACAGGAGAGTCAGGTATGGACAAAACACATTCTGAGGAAGAATTGCAAGCCCTCATAGAAAAGGTTCAGAAACAATCCCTTAAGAGGCAGAGGGGGAAGGGAGAGGAGAAATGGCGATGTGGGGAGGGGAAGGACCCTCCTGGAACAATGCCTTTGGCGCCTTCTCCTGATCAGAGTGAGGAAGGGCGGGGCAGAGGTACAGGGCATTCCTTTTGCCCTGAGGTCTGGAGAGCCTTAAGAAACTGGCTTATCCAGTTTTCCAGGATGCCCAAGGCAATATATATGAGGAACCTTTAGACTTTAAGGTCATCAAGGGTTTGGCTGAGTCCCTGAGAACATATGGAATTTCAGCTTATTTTACTGTAGCTCAAGTTGAAGCCCTAAATAGGTATAGCATGATTCCTAGTGATTGGGGTGCACTGGTTCCAGCATGTCTAAGCCCGGGGCAGTATCTGGATTGGAAAGCCGTTTTAATTGAGTATGCCAATGAACAGGATGCAGCTAACCTGGCAGCCAGAAACGAAGCATGGGACAGGGACATGTTACTTGGACAGGGACACTTTGCAAATCAACAGGCAGGATACCCAATACAAGTTTTTGAACAAGTAAATTGGATTGCCATAAAAGCATGGAAGTCATTACCTAATAAGGGAGAGGTGAGTGGAAACCTCACTAAGATACTGCAAGGCCCCATGGAATCATATTCAGATTTTATGGCCTGTTTGGTAGAGGCTGCAGGGAGAGATTTTGGCATTACAGCAGCCATAGTTGCAGCTATCTCTTTTGCAGTTGTGGGTTCAGTCATAGCTGCCATGGATATGAGCACATCGGTGCAGACAGCCTCTAAGCTAAATGAGTTGTTCAAGAATGTGGCTACCGCCTTGGATGCCCAATCCACAATTGGTGCTCAACTAAAAGGAGGTTTAATGATTGTAAACCAAAAAATTGATCTGATGCAGGAGCAAATAAATACCTTGTGGCAGCTGGCCCAATTGGGATGTGAAATGAAATATCCAGGTTTGTGTGTTACCAGCATTCAGTATGAGAACTTTAAACGTGCTGCTAATTTGTCACGATAGTTGTCTAGATATCTTTTAGGAAATTGGTCTGCTGACTTTGATGACTTAATGGTACAGCTGTGAATGGCCATCATTGCAGTAAATTCGATACATGTGGATGCAGGACTGGCTGCCGGATTGTCATCGTGGTTCCCGTTACCATGGATCATCTGAAGGAGTGGGCGGGAATGGGAGCCATGGCTGTCCTCTTGTTGCTTATCTCCTTCGTGGGCCTGTGGTGCCTTTGCAAGATGAGGTTTGCTAAAAAGTGGTATGCGGCTATGGTTGTCCAGGCATTTACTGCCATTGAGGCAGGACAGTCTCCCCAAGCATGGCTCACAGTCATGAACAAGAATTGATCCTTCACGCTCAGGTTGTATGGCTTAGCACTGCACTCCAAGCTAGCTCTGGAAGTGAGCAACTCCGAGAAGGGTAAGTATGGTTGCATGTGGGTTGGTGTCCGAGACCCTACCTCCAGGAAAAAGATACTGGAAGGGTATGGCACTGACTTGGCTGACTACCAGGATTCAGGGTCATTATAATGTCCACTGCTTTACTGGAGACCAGACCACTACCCTTGCCTGTTGCGTTATTAAAACAAAAAGGGGGAACTGTAGAGAGCTGCAAAGTGCCGAGCCATAAAGATGGTGCTGGCTTCTGCCTTCCACCTCCCCAAGGATGAGCCCCCTCTGGCGTAAACAAACCCTTATTTGATTAAGTCTGTTCAGCCTGTCTGCTTCCACCTTAGAGTAGCCTATCTGCAGGGTCCACGTAGCTCACTGGGGTTTGGTTAGCACAAGGAGATTTAAGCTGGTGCAGAGGTCCACCTGGCTCCAGCGGGTCAGAAGGATCCTGATTAAAACTGCATGAAGAAGAACTTCCCAGAGTCGAGTCTTCCTTGCTGGCCGGGGTAGGCGTATACAGGGTTTAACAGAGTTAGTGAGCATACCTGATTGTCTAACATTTCCATGCTACTTTCCTACAGGCTAGGCATGATGTAATACTGAGCTAGGCCAGGAGCATAACGATTATGTACTTAAGGCAAGCCTGGGCAACATAATGACTTCTAGATCATTTTAAGGAATATGAGATTCCCTTTTTAAAAAGAGTGAATAAAAGCTACATGAATCAATAGGTAAATAAAGTATCTACTATTAATCATAATGGCAGGATTTTAGACCAGAACCCCACATGTTGATGCAGAGAACAGACCAGCAACTGTTTTCTTATGTCCTTTAAGATGAACTTCAGCACTTGTGCTCAGTACAGGTATGCTCAGAAAAGCATGGATGCAATGCGGGTGCAGGCATGCACACACACACACACACACACACACAAAAGCAGATATGAATGTAAAATAAAATTAAACTAGGAAATGAGAGACATTCCAGAGATTCAACTTTATTAAGAGTAATACAAAATTTTACCCAGAGCAAATTTACAATTCTATGTGCAGAGGATATAAACATAGCATATTTGTCTCCCCTCCCCATCTCCCCTCAATTTAGTTTTTTTTTTAATTTTTTTTATGAAGAAATGTGGATTTTTGGAACATTCAGTATATTTATGTGTGGGGTACGTAAGAAATTATATACTGCCTTTTTCTTTTATTATTATTACATTTTCTTATTTTACATATTGATCCCAGTTCCCTCTCCCTCCCATCCTCACACACCCTGCAATCACCCTCCCATCCCATTCCCCACCCAATCCACAAGGAGGGTGAGGTCTTCCAGGAGGGATCATCAAAATCTGCTGAGTCATTTGGAGTAGGGACTAGGACTTCTCTCCTGTATCTAGGTTAAGGGGGTATCCCTCCATAGGGAATGTGCTCCCAAAGTCCTTTTGTGCACCAGGGACACATTCGGGTTCCACTGTGGGAGGTCTGGTAGAAGGCCGAGCCTTCTAACTGAGACCCACATTCAGGGCATCTGAGTCAGTTTCTGCATTTAGAGGTCATCCCACACTCCTTGATAGAGTATATGAAATCCTGGCTCCAAAACTTCAGAAAATGAAATAAAAAAATGGAAATGAATCTTTGTTAACATTCAAGGCAAATGATGTCCCAGGGAATGACTGCTGTGGCAGTCTAGGGACTTGTCTCTAATAAATGGGACACAGACCACATGGCTTCACATAATGTTCAGTGTACTATGTGGACGTGCTGTGCATTGTGCTCAGATCCCTGGACTGAAGTTCACCTGGGAAAGACTGGGATGAGGGGACAGGAACTTTCTGAAGTCAGAACAAACATTATGCATTTTTATATGCCTGAGGTCAGAGAGGTAATTGATAACTTGTCAATGTTGCCCTTCAAAGAGCTGATTACTTGGTGTGTCTCCAGAATGGTAGTTGTAAAGGAAAATTTAAATAAGGCACACCTGATTGGGATCTGGTATTAGTCCTCACCTGTGACTGATCTGTTTAGCTGGTTCCCAGGTTAACAGTCAGGGAAATCTTGTGGCTTTAAGTATTAAAATAAAACAGAGCTTTTTCATCAATGGGCCTGAAACCTCAGAACACTTCTGAATTACTATATGTTGGAATGTTGCTGACATTCCTTTCCTGTCATTCCAGCCAGCCCTCCCATGCATCTATTCAGTGAAGTGTGCGCAATGAATTTTCAATCCAAAGAGAAAAATACAGGTCTGTTCTTCAAAGAAGGTGGTTTCCATTTCACAGGAAATTACATTCCTGATTATTCAGTGTAGATGCGGTGTGGTTCCATCAATTATGACTGAAAATAAAGAAAACATAAGGCAAAGATAGTACCCTTGAACAGAACTGCTTAGAATTATCATTCCTGAGAGAGAAATAAATATAAATTATTGATCAGAACAGGAAACATGTCCCATGGAGGACCATGTATGTTTGGGATGGCAAGATGCATTGTTTTGAGTATGATGCATATGTCTATGACATGAATTTTAAGGTGCATTGAAGTCAATAGCATTTTCACAAGATGGAAGTGTGCATAACTCAAAATCAAATGGAACACCACCTAAGCTATTACCTATGAATTCCTGCTTCAAGTAAAAATTTTCAGTCTATCATTGTTCTTATAGGCAGAGATCAAGATGACTTCTTGGATTGTTCAGAAGGCAAAGAGTGATATCTTAGTAAAGTAGGTGAATGTTTTCTATACTTGATTCTACTTTACTTGGTATTTCAATTTACTAGAAGATAGTAACATTTTAGAGTAATTTGGGAAGAGCAATATGGTGTGGCTCTTTGCAAGGGTTCCTTTCTTCAGGCAAATTACCTGGGCGAGGTCAGGCCCTCAGGCTTCACACTGGAAATGTAACAAGAATTAATTAAAAACCAAGAGACAGATATTGGGATTTAAACAGAAGATCTGGAAGAAAAGTAGCTAAGCTGCCAGACAGCTCTTATCCGTAACAGGGCTGGCTGGTGAGTTCCTATTCTCCAAGTGATTGGTGAATGAATACCCCTACTGAATACTACTTTTTATATCTCTCCACTGCTGGGATTAAAGCATGAGATCTGTTACCCTTTCAGATTGATTCAATTTTGTGCATCCCCATGTAGCCTAGAACTCAGAGAGGTGTGTCTGCCTCTTAACCCTGAGTCCTAGGATTAAAGGTGTTTCACATCACCTCCTAGCTTTTGGCTGCTTGGATTAAAGGTTTGTGTATGGTTTCTGTAGCTTGTGGCATAACTTACTTTCTGAATCCTTAGGCAGGATTTAATAAAGAATATATCACCACAGAAAATATTTAAGTAATGAATTCATTAAAAACCAATGCATATTTGCATACATCCTTCATCCTAAGGCATCACAGTCTCAAATTTTCTTTTTCTGGTAGTCTAGCCACTTATTTTTCTAACTACATATGAAAGGGACCAAGAGGAATCCATGATTGGATTCAAGGTTAAAAGAAGAGAATAACATGGCAAAATGGATTAATAGCCAGTCAGTCTTGGTGGCCCAAAAAGTTCATGTCACAAAGGCAAGGCAAAAGGAGCCCAGAGAACTAAAAGTCTCATTTAGAATTCTGACAAGGCTATAGCCCCCTCTAAGTTACTACTTGGATATAGCACAGTGATAAACTGTTTTCCTGGCAATCTATATAGTATGGCTAATATAACCAACACAACAAATTTCTGGCCTAGGAAAATCAATGCATACTGCTAATGGTTTCTGGTGATCCTAATCCAAAGACTTTGGAAATGAGGCCTGAGCCTTGTGTTGGGTTTGTATTAAAAATCAATCTTAACTTATGAAGACACCAGTTGATTCAATATACGGCCTGAAGACAAATAAAAATCCAACTAGTATGGGTTGAGAAGAGGCAATGACATCATCCAACCACTTATTTAGGGTTTATTTTGTTTCATTTAATTTTTAACACAAGGAAGGTCTCATGTAAACCAGGCTTCTATCAAACTTGTAGTGTATGTATGACTACAAATTCATTTTTTCCAATGTATCCAACCCCTAATGTCATATTTTCAACTGTGTAACTCTATCCCTTTATTTTATATTTTATTTGATATCCTCACCTAAAAGAGAAATAAGACACCATTATGACTTAAAAGATTTTTGTTCCATTATGAAAATTTCATGGTTAATGGTCAAGGATAATTTATATTTGATTGCTTTTTTGAGCAAAGCAAAACCTTTTAGGAGTCAGGACCGATGCCTGCCTTTACCAAACCTTGGGAAATAGGAGTCAGCAAGATTGCCATGCATGTGAGGTCAACATGTACACTAAATATCTGGTCTCAACAAACAAACAGACAAGCAGATTTCTTGCTGTGTTATTTAGTCTCCTTCCCATTTTAAATTTCCTTTTGAATGTGAAGTTCTTCAAAGCTGTTTATGTCTTTGTTTCTTTATATCTAGAAAAACGTCATTCTGCTTTTAAAATCCTTTGGTACATTTTTTCTACAAGTTAAAAATTATTCAAGAAATATGACGTAATACACATGCCTACGGTCCTTAAAGAAGATTACATTCATGTGTCATGATCCCAGGATGAAAACGTGTTCTATTAATGAGTGAGAGCAAAAGACAGAATACGACAAACCCAGAACTACGAGAGGTCTTGAAAATCCAAAAGTAAAGAATTTTGGTCACTTTAGCATATCCGGAAAGTGGAGATTTGAAGGAATTTTCCTCTTGGGAGATGGGATTTCTGATCATGTAAGGCCACCTTGTTTTACACAAATTCACACACTGTAAAAGAAACGGACCTCACACAAAGGTAATCCCAACATTTGGAACCTCCCACCTTTAATCCCAGCACTAGACCAGAATAAAAGGCAGGAGGAGACTGGAGCTTAGTGCAGTCCGAGTCAGTCTGAGGAGCAGTGCAGTTGAGAGCAGTAAAGCTTTGGTGGATCGCCCCTTCCATCTGAGCATTGGTAGAGGTGAGAACTCTCAAGGGGTTTGTCGCTTTTCTTCTCTCCTTTTCACCTTTATCTACAATATCTGCTCTGTGTTTTATCAATTGTGTTACATATATGTGCACACATGCTTAGGTTTGGAGAAATTCTGGCAATCTCTGTTTTCTTGATTCCATACTATTTACAAACACTCGTTAAGCATATGGAAGATATTTTAATGTTGTTTTTTGGTTGATAGGATGCTTGTCTGTTATGTGGTACTTAAAAGAAGATATTCACAAATCGGACTTGTACTTCTGATTGGTCTCCAAGGCAATCATGAGCTTTAATTCTGGTAGTTTCTGCTGGATGATAGTCTAGAACAGTAACTGCCTTAAAAAGGAATAAATTTTGATTGATGTTGCAAGGACAGAGGAAATTAGATGAAAAAACAAAAGATGGGGGTAGAGAAGTGGCTCAATCATTAACTGTGCTGAATAATGTCCTAGAAACCCCAGTAAGAGTCTTAGGAATCCCAGGCCCAGAATATCTGAAGATTTTTTTTCTGGCATTTGTGGGAACTGCATGTGCCCATTACATATCATAAAAATCTAGGTAAAACATTCAGAATAAAAGAAACTCAAAAAATATGTTTTACAAGAAAATTTCTATCACAAGGCAGCAGAGTCTCATGGCTCTCATCCCAGCCCGTGAGAGCAGGTGTTTCTCTTTAAGTTCCAAGCAAACCTGGTTAAGTCCAGGATAGGCAAGACTGTTACACAGGTAAGCCAGGACGTTTGAACAGAGAAACCGTGTCCAAATTATAAAAAAATTTCCATAGTTCGGTTGAGTATAAATTAAAATCATGAGTGATATGATTGAATGAGTGGTTTTTGACAGCAAGACATATCCAACAGGATGGCTTCATGTTTGCTTTATAACTTTAAATGACCTTGAACTTGGAAAACCCTTTTGATAAGATTAGGGGGGGAAAATCCATTTTTAAATGAAGAAGTATGTTTATATCACTGATTGTTTATATTGCATGCTGAATAATTTGAAACGTTTGGAATGCAAACACCAATTAGTATGTGATTCAGATACACCTACTTGCTATAAATATCATCAGTGGAAAAGAAAAAAAAAGTGTTCAGATCAGGGTGGAGCAAGATAATTCAATCACACATGATTGCATTGCCTTGAATCATTACAAGGACATGGGCTGATTAGGAGTATAAATCCAGGTGTCAGTCTGAGTCTGTCTCTACACTCAGTAGAAAAGGAGCCCTGGGTTTCACAGTGGTCTTGCTGTTAGGACACATAACTAAACAACTATAATCAAGAAACATACCTTGGTAAATTCTTGTAGGAACAAATGGATGCTCACAGAAATTTTCAGGAGGCGTCTTAGGACAAAACCCTGGACACTACTTCACATAGCAACACCCACTGAACTCCAAGCACCCAAATAGCTGAGACTATGGTGTCCAGGCTTGTTTGAACCTAAAATAATGCAGATTCTAAACTCTAAAATTTTTCTGTATCATTATTGTTTTAATCTAGGCATTTAGATATGAATAATATAGGCTGAATCTCAGAAGTTGGAGGAACCCGTACATATTGAATTTCTTTGAAGCTAATAATAGAAGTAGCATTCCCTGAGTCTAATACCATAAAATTCGAAGGCCTTTGGTTAATCTGTATGCATTTCTAGTTGCTAGTTGCTAACAATGGTGAAGCTAGTGAAGAATCTCTTGTCTTTTTGTCTTCCTTTCTCTTACACATATTAGTGTCATTTAGGATATATAAAAATATACAGTTTTAGTGAAAGAACTTAGGAAGAGATGAGTTACTAAATGGAGATAGTTGAATGTCTATCACTGAGGAGATTTTAGTAAGAAGCACTATGTGATTTTTTTCTAAACACTAGAGGGAAGCTGAGTTCCTGGAAGGGTCCAACAGAGATGGATCTGAACAATCTTTCAATGGAAGAGGGAAAGCAGTTCCTAAAACAGTGTGGGATCCCACAAAGGGATGTAAGTATGGGTGTGGTTGGGTAAAAAGAAGTACATGGAGTGAGGTAGAGTAGAATATATGGTTCCCTTGAAGCAGCATCTCATTCCATGCCCTGAGTGTGTACAAATGTGTTCTCAGGAACACAGCACCTGAAACAGAGCTAGTAATCCAGGGACGACAGCAGGGACAGCACCTGCAGCAGTGCTCATTTCCCCAAGGGAACATTTCCACTACCCCAAACTCACCTTTTACCCGCTCATTACTTGAATTGCATTTGTAAAGTTCTGGTGTGCTGTGGTGAGAAGGATTTTAGACTGACAATCCTGAAAGATAGAAGGAACTGGACTAGTATCTATCTCCTCCATGAATGGCCTCCTCTCCACCGTGGAACACCAACTAATTTCCTCTTTCTTGTCCTCAGATCGACTTGATGACAGAGAAATGGGAAGTTCTAGCCTCTGTGGAGGTTTTGCTTCGGTTCCCTCTGCTGCCAGGGGAGGACCCCACAGCCCGCTGTGTTTCTAATAAAAATACTCAGGTTTCTGCGCCCGGACCAAATCCAATTCCACAATATCTCGAAGACCAAGAAAAGAGGTAGGAACTGACCTGCACTGGGTGGGCACAGCAGGAAAACAGCTGTCTATGGCATTTGTTGTGGATCCCATTTTTACCTTGCCTTGCCTGAGGGCGTTTCATTGATGAGTGATTTTGTTTTCTTAAATTGTAGATTAAACTTGAGTATTTTGTGTCAGGAATTACTTCAAGCATAAGGTAAACCATGACACCAGATAAAATTCATTTTAATAAATTTTGAGAGTGAGTTTTTCTGAATTGAACTGTATCAATCAGAAAGGCCTTTTATCTTTGAAATCATATTGTCACACTCTGCCTATTGTATGAGGTTACAGATCTATGTCATCTAGCATATGGATGTTTATTTGTTAATTGTTTGATAGGATTAGGGTGCTACATCAGCTTGCCTTGTCATCCTCAGCTTGGTTGTCCAGCTGTGGGTTTGGGTAAAAGTCCATATGAAAATAGATATAGGATTATTGGTTGCTGATAGTGAAGTAAAATTTTATTTACTTGTTGCACATCATAGATTTACAATTCTTGGTTAGGTCTCAAGGCTAGAGTTGTATATAAAAAGTAAAAAGAAAAATAATATTAAGCAACTATGGTGAAAAAGTATTTGGTTGTGTATTTATTTATTTGAGAAATTATCTGAGAAACATCTACTTAGGGGGTGATATGGTGGTGTTTCACTTTAATATGTAGGATTGAGAAGGAAATGGATTTAGATAGTTTTTACCTACAACCTAAATGAAAGCCCAGTTCTTTCTAAAGTAAACTTAGTTTTAAAAAATTAATAGGTTTAGAGAGATGGATTAGTGATAAAAGAATAGGCTGCTCTTGCACTTTGCCTGGATTCACTTTAAGGAACTCAGATGCACACTCAGAGCACTTCTAATTCCTCTTCCATGGGACCAGACACTCTTCTGCCATCTGCAGCAGCAAGCACAAACATGTTGCAAAGTCATAGAAGGAATCAAAACATACAAAACTAAGTTAAAATATAACATCTTAAAAGTAAAACAAAACACACACTAGAAAGAGCAGGAAACAAGCATTTATTTATTTATTTATTTATTTATTTATTTATTTATTTTAAGAAAAAGAGAATAGAATTAAGTCGGTGTGAAAATTTTGGAAAATTTCAGAACCCAGTGTATTTTATTAAAACTTACACATCTTGTTTCAGCCCTATTAAGATAGACCGTATTTCCTCAGGAGGTTAATTGTTCTTTGGGTGTGAGATTCTGGGAATCAATTAAGGAATGGCAAATCAGCTCTGACTGTTCCAGGGTATCGTGGCCGAGACTCTGGTCAGCTAGTCCCTCTCACCTCTGCATCCTAGAGTAGGGACCAAAGTCACAAGTCAATATAACTTTCTTTTCCTTATCTCAAAACTAGGAAGTATGATAATCCATCAATGAAAGATTTTGACAAGCCAAAGATCACGAAGCAGATGACAGGTCATTGCATACAACCTCCGTCTGAGAGACCCCCTGGAGACAAGACTCAGAAGGAAAAAGGCTTCAGAGCAGTGAGACCAAGGACTCCCAGAGAAGTGGAGGAAGAAACAAGTGTCAGTGCACATGGAACTTTGGGATTCTTTGTTCTACGTGTACTTTAGACAGTGGACTTAATCATGGGGCTGGGTTTCTGTAACTCACATTCTCTACTAGAAGCTAATCTAATTCCGGCCGTATTCTCTCAAGTTACCAGCCCCCTGAGAGAATCTGTTGAGCTCCCGTGTATACACTCAGTGTCATGAGCAGCCTGATTTTGCCCAGGTTGCCACTTGCAGTTTATTGAATCACATATATGTAGCTGTCCATCCATTACTGACTGAGCATGGAACTCAGTACCTCACACATAAGCAAGCTGCTTACGTAAAACCCAGACTTTACTGGTGTATCCATGGGTTGCTTCCTAAAACAAAGGCATTTCCCACGCTGGAGGAGTATATCCAAGTGCTCTACGTCTGAGCTGTATCTCCAGCCTGCATTTTGCTTTTTGCATTGAGACCCATCATCATCATTTTTCTCAGGCTGACCTCGATCTATCTGTACAGACAAGGTTTTTCTTAAACTTATGTTCCTCTAGATATATATTCCTGAGTGCTAGCTTCAAAGTTGGGAGTCAAAATAATGTATCCACTGTAGTTGTTTAGACACAAATTTATCTCTGCAGTGCTCCATAAATTGGGCCCAGTTAATGACTGTAGAATCCTGTATTCTTTGGCAGATAATTGAGTATTGTTTGAGGCTACATCCTACAAGCAAGGATGAATCTCACCTAAAAAGAATTTTGTGGCACTTCGATACTTATGTGAGATTGTAACTATCATGTGTTCACTCCTCGGTCAACACAGGTAAAATGCAAGAACTGTGGGGCCTTTGGACACATGGCAAGGAGTAGGATGTGTCCCATGAAACGCTGGGTTGAAGCCCTTCCTGTCCAGCCTCTAGGGTCAAACAAGGAGAAGGAGAAGATGAAAACAATGACAGCCCAGCAGCTCCAGACTCCAGGAATATTTAAAAAGACTGAGGAAGAGAAGAAAGAAAGACAAATGTGAGCTTCATCAGAGGCTTGTGTATTATTCTAACATGCACACTTGTCTGGGTTCCATCCCCACAATCATATCAACAATTTTGTGCATACCCTGAAATCCAGCAGTGGGGAGACAGATAATAGTGGACCATAAGTTCAAGATTGCATCAGCTACCTTGCATTTTAGAGGCTTGCCTGTGTTAAAGGATACTCCTTTGTATTTACTGTTAAGACATATGCAAATCTAATCCCAGGGTGTGTGGATGGTTTCAGGTGTGTTACCAGATCCTTAGATAAAAGATGATCCTAGATTAGATGAGAAAATCTCACTTTGGGTACAAGATCCTTAGATAAAAGATGATCCTAGCTCAGATAAGCAAATCTCACTGTGGCTTCAATACCTCCTCACTCCAATCAATGCTGGCATTAACTTTCAAGACAGAGATTGCTTTTAGTTCTTCACATGCAGAGATTCTCCTGACCCCAGAATTTAATGCTATGTGCTCTGCAGGCAAGAATTGCTTCCAAGGAAATCTCTACCACAGAAATTTCCCAGACGCTCTCCAGAAAAGAAGATGAGAAGCTTGGAAGAACCAGAAGAATCATATTTCTTTTTGAGGGTGAGTCTTCCTTGCTTGTTTGTTGTGTTTCTCTTGTATCCCATCTCTGCTGCTCTGCTGTATGCCTGGTGTTGGTATTGTGAGGAAAGCCAGGCAAGCTCATGGCACTTCTCTACCAGCTTCTGCTTGATTGCCTTTTCCATTTTCTTCAATTCTTCACCTGCTGTTGCTTACCCTTTAGTTACCCTCCCCTCTCTTATTTCCTCCTCACATTTCTTTCCCTATTCTCATGCCCTCCACTTTTCCTGTTCCCTCTCCCTCTCTGTATCCCTATGGTACCATTCTTAGCTCCCCTTTTTTGCACTTCCCATTGCTTCCTCTGTCTTTTTGTTCTCTTTTGCTACTTGGGAACAGGGACTTATTCAGTCTATGCTGGCCATGATCATGCTCTTTGGCTCAGTTTAGCATTCATCTTGAATTACCTAGAAGGCTTCCCACATACTGGGATTGTCTGTGTATAAAGAAATGCCTAGCATGTATTTTTTTTAACCTTTGTGAAGTCAGGGTGTGTAGATTAGCATTGTCTGGAATTTGACATGAGTTTCCTTTCTGTTACATGTTTGGGGATCACAGACTTGCAGCATCACATATGGCTTTCTGTATCTTTATTTGAATATGCTCATTCACTTTGAGTCCAGGCCAACAAATGTTTTGGAGAATTTATGTATACATGGGAATTTTTTCCCTCATGCTGAATTATATTGCACCAGGCTTTTGTCATTCATGTTTCTTCAGAGTCTGTCTATCTGCCCTTGAAAGAAGGCCTGTCATCCAAACTGATCACAACTGTGAGGAAGCACTTTGTTCATTTGATCTAAACAAGAGAACTTGTTGACATCCCCTTCTTAATTGGTGGACTTAAAGTTACATCTCCTAGGCCAAAAAAAATGTCATTCTTATATCAAGTTGTGTTCTTAGTTTTAGGTTCATCTTATTACTTATGTATGAGTGTTTTGCCTGACAGTATGTATCTATGAGTATGTACATTTATCTGGTGGCTGAGGAGGTCAGAACAACAGGTCAGATTTCAAAAACTGAACTTACAGACAATTGTGAGTCAGTAGATGGATCCTGGGAACTGAAGAAGCATCAACTGCTTTTATTCACTTAGCCATCTCCTAAATCCCATGTTCAGATTGTGTTGTTGCACATCCTGTGATGCACGAATGACTGCAAATATACTGTGGGCATTTAAAGGGGTTTTCTACCCCTCTCCCCCGTGGATTATTATAGTTCAGTGTCCTGTCTCCTTTTGTTGGTATGCCATCTGTTCTACTCATTGTTCTCCCATACCCAGCCCTGGTCATTATGTTTAGCTGTGTATCACTTACTGTACAATATTAGGCTTTATTTTGACACTATGACTATTGCATCTTCCCTTACACAACCTGTAACCTATATAAACATGTTCCCTGTTCCCTCACAGTCCTCTCCCCTGGTCTTTTTTTTTTTACTTCCTAATGGTCTGTACCATGAATTTGTGTAACCTACTTGTTTGTTTCACATAATTTCTAGTTTGATAATTTTAATGAGAAACCTATTCATACAGGTGGGTGACTTTGATTTGAAGGAGTGTAATTTGAGTTTTTTTTTTCTTCACAGAAACCTAGCAGACCAACACTTTTTCACATGACCAAGAAAAAAACTTCATCAGGTCCTGTCTCCATTGGTCTCCCACTTGTCAAGACACCAAATAATGAAACAAACACCCACTCATATTTCTACGAGAACAGACAAGAAGTTAGCACCTATAGAATGGTTCAATCACGTGATACAGGATTATCAGATATCTTGGACTCCAATTTGAGCAACTGCCAGGATTCTGCCCCCAGCTCCAGTAGGACAGCCCAGGAGTCTGTTTCCCCTGAGGGTTCATTTCAGCCACCTGGTTTGGTCAACGACATTAAACTCCAGACAAATATGAAACATCCTGGTTTACCTTCAACTTCCTGCGTACAATCTTTGAGACCAAAGTATGACCAGGACTCTGAAGTCAGAATCCAGGTTCCAGGAAGAAAACCTCTCCAATTTACCAGCCAGGAGAGCCAAGGTCACCTAAACACACCTCAAATCAGTTTTTGCCCGAATCCCACAATGAGAAACCTGTTGCCTGAGTTGGGTGATATCCAGGTTTCTCAGCCTTCTCTGGGTACAAATAATTGCCATGTCCAACAGGCACTCAAGGTGAGCCCAAAGAAAGCAGCACCAGATGCCTGTGTCCAAAAGAAGCTTTTGCATGGTTCTTCTTATTCAAGATCTGTCAAGAACACAACTGCCTCCCAGTGTACACATTCAAGCATGCACATCACACCTATCATCTTAGGAATGGACAAAAAACAACCATGCTTTGGGATCCCATTGGCACCCAGGACTAAACCTTCTGAAAAGACCAAGTCTGTTTCTCAGAGCTTTCTTCATTTAGAGGGTGCTGATATGCCTGGCTCTGATGCCACAAGAAGTGTCCTTCATGAGGACCTCCTGGTATCATCCTCCTCAGAAGAAAGTGATGGGTAGGATCACATCTTCAATACAGAAGACTTAGTGTAGAGAGCTGCAAAGTGCCATGCCTTAAAGATGGTGCTGGCTTCCACCTTCCGCCTCCCCAAGGGTGAGTGCTCTCTGGCATAAACAAGCCCTTATTTGGTTAAGTCTCTTCAGCCTGTCTGCTTCTGCATTAGAGTAGCCTATCTGCAGGGTCCATGTAGCTCACTGGGGTTGGTTACCTCAAGGGTATTTAAGCCTGTGCAGGGGTTCACTGGGGTCCTGCAGGTCAGAAGAACATGTTTCAAGGATCCTGATTAAAACTACATGAAGAAGACCTTCCCGGAGATGCATCTTCCTTGCTGGTGAGGGCAGGCAGAAGAAAGAATCAAGAGAGGGAATGTTCTGAAAATGGAATAAGCCCACTTATTCCAATAAGCCACTCAAGGGCTCACCTTGAGTGCCTGTTGGACATGGAAATTATTTGTACCCAGAGAAGGCTGAGAAATCTGCACATCACCCAACTCAGGCAACAGGTTTCCCATTGTGGGATTCAGGCAAAAACTGATTTGAGGTGTGTTTGGGTGACCTTGGCTCTCCTGGTTGGTAAGCTCTCCTGGAGGAAGACACTTTGTATTCATGAAGACAATTTAAACCAAGCTACTTGAGAGGACATGTCTTTATAGAGCTGATGGAGTTATCTGATCAGGATACTGATTTGAGGTGTCAAAATCTAAGCAAGAACAGACCTTGCATCTAGGCTTCAAGACTCTGAAGTTTCTTTCTCTATGATGATTCTTTGTGAGCCATCCCACTGAACCCTTCCTTCTCTAGCCATGTACTTTCCTGCCAAAATCGGAAGTCTTATTCAATAAATGATTCTATACCAAGTTACAGCTTTTGAGGTTTTTGTTTAGGTGAATTGGATTGGATTCACCCAAGAATAATCTGTATTGATGATCAGGGTCTCATACAAATGATACAACCTACAGACAATGAGTTCTTAGATATGCATCTCTGCCCTTAGGGTTGTTTTTTTTTTTAATTTTGAAATGATGTTCATGGTGTTCCTAAGTTACCTAGAACTCACTATGTTATGTAGGCTGGGTTGGAACTGTCAGCAACTCTCCTGTATCAACCTGCTATGTGCTACATTATGAACTGACACATATGTGTGAGCATTACTCATATTTAGACAATAGAGTTCTGCAAGCGAATTGGTTCAGGGGTACAAAAGAATGTTGCTCATGAAACACCTGAAATACAAAGATCAGAATGTCATGGTTAATGGATCTATGTGGCCTGATCTCTGCAGTAAGCCTGTTGTGGAATCTAAGAGCTATGCCATTTCCTTGCATAGGCTACTGCCATGTCAGGAGTTCAGAAGGCTGGGGCATACATATAGTGTAGGTTCTTTCCAATCATGACAGGGATACTGGGAATGCAGAGCAGTTGTTAGAGCATTTCTTTTATATGTGAACATTGTAGCAGGGTGCAGGAGAAGACTTGCAAGTGTGTGTCTAGCTTTGGCTACAACAGTGAAATCATTCCTGAATGAACAACATTGAGAGTTATGGCCCAGTGTCCAAAAGGGGATAGAAGTGAGTCCTGCAAAATCAGGCAGTTCACAATGTGACTCATCATCTGCTGTAATCAAAGTCTCCATTCCACTCACTGTCAACAAGGGAGCCCTTCCCAAGCATCCAACTTTATTTATTTGAGTTTATATTATGATTTTTCTTTCCTTTTAAAATTATTGTTTAATAGTTTTCTTATTTTACATATCAATACCAGTTCCTTCTTCCACCCATCTTCCCTTGTACCCCAGGGATCCCCCATCCATACCCCAGGCACAGTGAGGCCATCCATGAAGGATCATCAAAATCTCTCAAATTATTTGGAGTAGGACCTAGGCCCTCCCTCCTGTCTCTAGTCTAAGGGAATATCCCTCTATGGGAACAAGCTCCTGAAATATGTTTGTGCACTAGGGACATATCCTGGCTCCACTGCCAGAGATCCCATAGACTTCCAGGCCTCCCCACATTCAGGGGGTATATGTAGGTCCTATGATGGTTTCCCAGCTATCAAACTTGGGTCCATGAGATCCCTTTGTTCAGGTCAGCTATTTCTGTGAGGTTTTTCACCCTTGTTTTGACCCCCTTTCTCATCACTTCTCCCTCTGTGCAGCTGGATTCCAATATTTCAGCTCAGGGTTCAGGTGTGGGTATCTGCCTCTGCTTCTGTTACTACTGCTACTTCATCTGCTACTAGATGAAGGATTTGAAATGGCAATACGGTATTCATCAATCTCATTATCAGGAAAGGGCATTTAAGGTAGCCTCTCCATTATTACTAAGATTCTTAGTTGGGGTCATCCTTGTGGATTCCTGGGAATTTCCCTAGTGCCAGGTTTCTCAGTAAGCAGTTAATGGCTCCCTCTATTAAGGTATCTTTCTCCTTGCTCTCCTTCTCCGTTCTTCCCATAACTAGACATTTCTGATCCCTCATGATCTTCTCCCTCCTCCCCCTCTTCCCTCCTCTTTCTCCTATCTCCTTACCCCCCCTCCCCGCCGTGCTATGAATTTACTTAGGAGATCTTGTACTTTTCTCCCTCTTGGGAGTCCTTGTATGTCTCTAAAATGTTCCTCCTTGCTTCCTAGCTTTTCTGGGGTTGTGTGTTGTAGGATGATTATCCTTTGTTCTATGGAATCACATCTCTGTTTTTCAGCAATAGCTTCTCATCGTAGGATATCATATTAAGTTACTTAATCCAGGCTCAGTTCATTGCCCACACAGGTATATGCTGCAAAAGAAATACATGACACTGTCTTCATCACAGCTCTTTCTCCTTGTTTGAGTTTTGTTCTCTTGATACTGTCAAGATCCATGTGTACCTAATGGATTCAGTTGCCAACTCTCGGTTACCTGGGTCATTAACCTGCAAGAGTATTGAAGAGCTGATAACTCCAGGTCAACTCTCCCCCCAGCTCTGGCTCCTAAAGACTATGTTGTATGTAACAGACCAAGGGCTAAACACAATGGGACTCCAGACACCTAGCCTCCTAAATGCTTGGATCCTGGGGACTGTTTGACTACAAAAGACACTCCCCTGTATTCTCCAGGAAATTCAGTTCTGAAAAAAGAATTGGTACAAGCCATAAAAACCACAGAATGTGCCTTTCCAGTACCAACCTATGAGAATAATGGGCACTCAGGTATTACACACCAAAAACATGACTTTAAAAATTTCTTGACTGTTCCCAAGGTGTCAAACAATCAGGAGCCCACCTGTTCCCCTCCCCTCCTGCTGATGTAACTCTGAATTTTTTCCTTTAAAAAAACATAGCAATAGACCAAGAGGGCAAACCCTCTGGAGACTGCTGCACCAGCTTTCTGGACAACAGCTTTATATCAAATACAGAGTCTCTGTTTGTTATTTGCGGCTGCTGCAACTCTGGGACCAGGCAGGCAGGGGAGGGAAAACTTCTCATAACAAAATGGTGTCCAATGCGGGGCTGAGAACTTTCACTTAAAACTTGATAAAACCTTAAAAACGGATTTTAGAAACAAAAGAACAGAGACAAGTAAGACTTCTTGGTAGCAGCATTTTTTCTCAGTTAGACTCTGTTTTGATAGAGACAAACAGAGATTTGTGTGGCTCCTTTAAGGGAGGATTCATGACGCAGCATGAGCAGTAAAAAAAATCCATTGCTTTTAAAAAGCTCTGCTAACTACTGAATGGTGTGTACGAGAGCTGGCAAAGGTAGTGACCACATCTCCAAGCTGGCAGCATGCTGCTGGATGGCAACGTAAACCAAGGCAGTGAACACAGCTCTCAGTTCTAGTGGTAAAATTACCACCCCCACCCCCACCCCCGCCATCTTGGATAGACCTTGCTGAAATAACTGTGGTTTTCATTTTAGCAATGTTGTTGTTTATCAGATAAAAGACTTGTGGCCAGAAAAAGATAAAAGATTTACAGTAATGACAGATTCACATTAAGAAAAAACGCTAAAGATTTACAGTGTGTTTTAAAATACACGTTGGCTTGGGAGGGAAAGAAAAAGAAACAGGATACAATGGTTTAAAAAAGAAAAAAGGAAGTAGAGTAACTGGGTGTGATGGTGCACACCTTTAATCCCAGCACTTGGGAGGCAGAGGCAAGCAGATCTCTGTGATTTCAAAGTAAACCTGGTGTACGGAGTTATTTCCAGGACAGATAAAAGTTATGCAGAGAAACCCGGTCTCAAAAAATGAAAACATAGAAGTAGAAGAAATAGAGTAATAAAAAGCCATGTAAAGATGAAAAGCACAGAGAAACTTTGGATACTATACGCTATTCTGTTGTCTTTAAATTGTTTGACTGCTGAGGAAATAACAACAACTGTTAAAAGAAATGCTGCTGGACTAATTCAATTTACATATTTTAAAATGCTTTGCCTACAAATTTAATTCTAAGGACAGGTTACTGGGGGAAAAGATTTCTATTTTTGTTTCTACAGAAAATGAAAAGCTATGGATTTATTCCAGACTAATATGGTTTGATCAAGCAAGAGCCCCAGCAATAGCGTTTCAGGTGATCCAACATTTAAAACAGCTTGGACCAGGCAGCCTTGCAGACTACAGCCAGGATTTCTGTGTCTTCTTAGGATCCCCATGACAGCGCCCCCTACCAGCAGAAAGCAGTTTGGAAAGAACAATGCCCAAATTCCCAAATATTGCTTATAAATGTTTGTTTTCATTTATGTAGGCTTGGTTATAAATGGTTACTGATCACAAGCAAACTTTCTAAAGGTAAAAAGGGGACTATGGTATAGATATGAATACTTTGCTTTGGAATGGATTTTCATTTATTGATAAAATGTAATGTCAATTTTGTGATATGTATATTTCTCCTCTGACCAGGCAGTGAGTTGACTGACCAGGCAGTGAGTTGTCTCTGTCAATTCAAAAGTTTATATATTATCCTTCTGTGGTCTTTGATGGAGTTGAAGACAGATAGATATGGGTATAGTTTTCCTTAGTTAGGATTAAAGATGAGTTACATATAGGACTTTAGACTTACAAAGATAGCATAGATGATAAAATATTTTCTTTAAATCTTGCTAAATGTTAATGGACTAAATATTGTTCATTGTGATTGTTATTTGACAACTGTTGTGTGATATATTTTGCTATGTTGAGGTTAAAACCCTTTTAATTTTAGACAGAAAAGAGGAGATGATGGGAGATGTCATTCTGTAAATATGTTTCTCTTATTGGCTAATGAATAAAGCACTATTGGCCAATAGGAAAGCAAGATAGGCGGGACGAGGAGATTAGGAGAAGAGAGGAAGTGATAGGGAGATCCAAGATGGAAGACGGGGAGAAAGGAACCCCAGCCCCTCTCTCCGGTAACATAAGACCATCTGGAGGAACTTAGATTAATAAAAATGGGTTAATATTTAAGACAGAGCTAGCCGATAAGAAACAAGTAACTGGCCAACAGAATTATATATAATACAGTGTCTCTGTGTATTCATTGGGGCTGTCAAGGAGGTGGGACCAGACTGGCTGGCAGGAAAACCCTACTCATAACAGACGGGTTCCCTCCCTTGGAAGGATAGAGCAATCAATAAACCTTGTGCATTTTCACCAGTGGGGTTGTCTCCCTGGACTCTTTGGGGATCTGAATGCAACCAATAGGTTGACCCATCCCTGTGTGCCTATAATAATTCCTTCTTGGGTTTATGACTCTCCTTTTGTCTAATTTCAAAGTCAGACATTGAGAATGTATGTGGGCTGCACCTGCTGGTTAGAAAGCTCCTGGATAATCTGAACCAAAGGAGATCATGTCTCAGAAAAACAGACTGTTACATGAGGACAAACAAAAGACATCAAAGATTTCTCAGAGGCTTGCAAGCAGAAGTTTTAGGCATTGAGAAGCTCAGGAAGGAAAGTTAGTCTGCAGAGTGAGTTAAAGTCTAGTCTGTGCTACAGAATAAGACCCATATCTAAAAGAGAGGAAAGTTTTGTGGTGTTGACCTTTGATGGCCATATACCACCATCTGAGACAGGTGGATAAAAAGGTTTCAGCCAGGTTGGGCTATATAATCCCTTGAAGGCCATTCTCAGAAAACCAAATTACATCAGTAAAATAACCACATAGCTGATTACTTACTTAAAACGACCTGGAGTCAAAGAACACTGCTTTCTGTTTTTTGAGGAGAGAGATCGCTACACACTTTGTACATAGAAATACCCAGATGAAAATCTGCTCCATAAAAATGCTGTGATGTTCCTCAAATGGTGGAGTGCTTTTCTAGCATACATGAAGACTTGGTTGTATCTGAGAACTCCACATATGAGACACCAAGTGCAAACCCATAACCCTCCACTCCTGACAGGAAGATGGAGGACCAGAGACTGGCTTCCTAGCTGGGTTAGCCTGGTTCCAAAACTCCAAGAAATGTAAACAAAAAGAGCTATTCATCATTGTTCATTTTGAAGTCAATGTCCATCTAGGAATTCCAACTGTGGAAATTTTTAAAATTCTATTACTTTGGGTTTTTTATTTTTTTGGCTTCTTTTTTATTTTATTTAAATAAAATTTTATCATTTATTTTGCATGTCAACCAGATTTCCCTTCTTTCTCTCCTCCCATAGCGCCCCTTTCACAACTACCCACTCTCGTCCACTCCTCGTCCATCTCCTTCAGAAAGGGGAAGTCCTTTCATGGGCTTGCCCTAAGCATGGCACATCAAGTTGAGGCAGGACCAAGCTTTCTGCTTACTTCAAAAAGGACCAGGTAATCCAGCAGAAAGAACAGATTAACAAAAATCAGCTAAATGTCACAGAAAAGTCCAGCTCTCATGTTACAAGCCTTACTAAGAGACAAAGCTACCAGAATGTCACACACATGTAGAAGGCTGAGAGATATCACATGCAGGTTCCATATCTGTTGGTCCAGTATCCATGATCTCCCAAGACCTCAGGTCAGCTGTCTATGTGGGTAATCCCATCATGACTCTTTGCTTCATAGAAGAACTCCTCCCCTTTTTCTGTAAAAAACTCAGAGCTCAGCATAGTGCTTGTATGTCCATCACTGCATCTGCTTCCATCAATTAATGGAATAGATGTGACCCACACTTGAAAGTCTCCTCTGCATTATATCACAATCAAAGCTCACATGCCAGGGAAAGGACCTATGAAATGTGTTGCATCCCTACTATTCCTGTGATGAGTGGAACAACCTCACACCATCCTCCTGCCTCAGTCTTCTGAAATATAGGTATATCAGTTGCCTGTGCCAGGAAATAGCATAGCTCCTAAATTCCAGTAAGGGTTCAGGATAGAGATCATGTCACACCACATAGATCCATTAACAGTGATATTCTGATATTTGTATTTCAAATATATCAAGGGCAACATTCTTCTACATCCCTAAGCCAATTCATTCTCAGAACTCTATTGTCTACATATGAGTAATGCTCAGACATATGTGGCATCTCATACTATAGCACATACCAGGGTGAAACAGAAGAGTTGCTGACAATTCCAACACAGTCTCTGTAACACAGTGAGTTCTGGCTAATCTTAGGCACACTGTGAAAAATCATCTCAAAGTTTAACAAACCTAAGAACAGATATGGATAACTGAAAACTCGTTGTCTGTAGGTTGGATCAGTTGCATGAGACCTTGAACATCAATACAGATTATTCTTGGGTGAATCTATTCCAATTCATATAAACAACAATCCAAAAAAAGTGTAATTGAGAATCTTTTATTGAATAAGACTGCATATTTTGGCTGGAAGGATTATGGCTAGAGAGGGGAGGGTTCAGTGGGAAGGTTTACAAAGAATCATCATAGAGATAGAAACTTCACAGTCTTAGAGTCTAGACACAAGGTCTATTCTTTCTGCGATTCTGACACCTCAAATCAGTGTCCTTGTCAGGTAAATCCTTCAGCTTTATCAAGACATGTCATCTCAAGTAGCTTAGTTTAACATTGTCTTCATCTCAGATAATATATAAATATATATATATACATATATATATATATATGAATATTCAGTGTCTTTATCCCAATATTATCAGGGGTGACTCCAAATTCAGAACATGGTTTCTCTGAAATCATTCTTCTGCTTGGTCCTGCAGTCAGTTCTGCTTACACCAAAGTCCTCTATATTGAATCATATGTGACTCTACTCATCACTGTCTTCTGAGATGGATGATACCACAAGGGCTTCATAAAGGACATTTCTTGTGGCACTGGGACCAAATATCTTAGCATTTTTTAAAACAAGGCAATTCTGAGATAGACTAGATCTTTTCAAGAGATTTAGTCATGGGAGTCAATGAGATCCTAAAACATAGTTGTTCTTTGTCTATTTCCAAGCTGATAGGTGTGTTGTGCCTGCCTGAATGGATGCACCAGGAGGCTGTTGTGTCCTTGGATAAAAAGAGCCATCCAGAAGCTGTATTTAGACACTGGCATTCAATGCTGGTTTCTTTTGTCTCATCTTGGGTGCCTACGGGATTGACATGCATTTGTACTGAGAGATGGCTGGGAACCCTGGACAGCCCCCAATTCAGACACCAGAGTTCTCATGGTGGGATTCAGACTGGAGCTGATTCGACGTTTCTTTGGGTGACCCTGACTCTCCTGGCTGGTGAATTGGAGAGGTTTCTTTCCAGGAGCCTGGATTCTGACTTCAGAGTTTTGGCCAAACTTTGGTTTTGTAGATTGTACACAGGAAGTTGAAGATGTACCAGGATGTTTCTTATTTGTCTGGAGTTTAATGTCATGCACTGAAACAGCTGTCTTCACATCAGGCTCAAGAGCACACTTGGTAAAAACAACAGCCCCACGGGATGTCAACATGGAGCTGGGGGAAGGATCATGATGGTCCCTAATATTGGAGTCCAGGGTGTCTGAGAATACCATATCAGGTGCTGGTACTAATCCATAAGTGTTCTCCTCCTGTCCTTTTTTGTAAGAATATGAGGGTGTGGTTGCTCTCACATCAGGTGTCTTGCATAATGGGAGACCATTGGAGACAGGACCCAATGAAGTTTTCTTCTTGGATATGCAAATTAGCGATGGCCTGGTAGGTTTCTGTGATGAAAAAAAACCTCAGATTACTAGCCTTCCAGTTAAATTCCTATCCTGTGTGACAAGCTCTCTAATTGAAATTATCCACATAGAAATTATGTAAAGCAAATATGTAGGGAACCAGATGCATGGGAGAGAAGGGCCATTGAGAACTAAAAAGAAGACCAGTGGAGAGGAAGGTGGTGTAACATATTTATATAGGTTATAGGTTGTATAAGGGAATGTGTAATAGTAATGAGCAAGACAGTGTCATAACAAAGCCCAAAATTGTGCAGTGAGTGATAGAGAACTAAACATAATGAACAGGGCTAGATAAAGGGATATGGGAGAACAATGAACAGAACAATAAACACATTAGGATTCTTCCTAATTCAGATAAACAGAAGCCATGCCAACCAAAGGAGATAGGACACTGAACTTAATCTGTGTGTGTGTGTGTGGAGATTAAACCCTTTAAATACCCAAAGTATGTCTACAGTCATTTGTTCAGTAGAAGATGTGAAAAAAACATTTGAACCTGGGACTTAGGAGACATCTAAGTGAATAAGAGCAATTGTTGCCTTTTCAGTTCCTGGGACCTATCTAGAGACCCAAAATTGTCTGTAAGTCCAGTGTTTGAAATTGTTGAAATCTCATATATTGTTTTGACCTCCTATGACCCTAGATATATGCACACACAAGTCATAAACGCAGTCAGGCAAAACACTCATACACACAAATCAAATGAACCTAAAAATAAAAACACAATTTGATATAAGAATGAGATTTTAAGTCTAGGAGATGCCACTCTGAGACTATCAATTAAGAAGGGGATGTCAACTTGCTAACACATCCCCCATGTAGGGATACCCCCTTAACCTAGAGACAGGAGCGAAGTCCTAGTCCCTACTTCAAATGACTTGACAGATTTATATGACCCAACCTGGATATCATACCCTACATGTGGAATGGGGGTGGGGGGATGGGAGGGGAGGGTGGTCAGGGTGCATGTCACAGGGAAAAGACAGTAAGAGGGAGGGAGAGAGACAGGGAAGAAGGGAGGGAGGGAGGGAGGAAGGGAGCAAGAGGAAACTGGGGTCGACATGTAAAATTTTAAAAATTTTAAATTAAAAAAAATTTAAAAAAGGGATGTCAAGAAATTCTTTTGTTTACAAAGACAATATGAACATGGTTTTGGTAAGTCTGGATGAAAGCATCCTTTCTCCAGCAGACAGGAAGATTCTGGAAAAGCATGGATGACACCAGACTGATGCAATATCACTCAGCATGAGGGGAAGCATTTCCCACATACACATACATCCACCATATTTCTTGGCACAACCAAGATAAAGGAGCATATTCAAATGAAGATACAGAAAGCCATATGTGGTGCTGCAAATATGTGGTCCCAGAACATGTAACAATAAATAAGAGTCATCTCAAGTTCCAGACAATGCTAAGTTACATACCCCATATCCACAAAATGAAAACATATTAGACGTGTCTTTATACACCTGAAATCCTAGTATGTGGGAAGCCAGGCAATAAGAATGTGAAGATGCCAAAGAACATGATCATGGTCAGCACAGACTGAATAAAACCCTGTTCCAAAGAAGAAAAAGAGAATGAAAAGAAAGGAAACAAAAAGAAGTGAAGAAAAGGGAAGCTAAGAATGGTACCATAGGGATACAGAGAGGGAGAGGGAACAGGAAAAGTGGAGAGCATGAGAATAGGAAAGGAAATGTGATGAGGAACTAAGAGAGGGGAGGGTAACTACAGGGTAAGCAACAAAGGGTGAAGAATTGAAGAAAATGGAAAAGGCAATCAAGCAGAAGCTGGTAGAGAAGTGCCATGAGCTTGCCTGGCTTTCCTTACAATACCAACACCAGGCATGCAGCAGAGCAGCAGAGATGGGATACAAGATAAACACCACAGGCAAGCAAGGAAGACTCACCCTCAAAAAGAAATATGATTCTTCTGGTTCTTCCAAGCTTCTCATCTTCTTTTCTGGAGAGCGTCTGGGAAATTTCTGTGGTAGCGTTTTCCTTGGAAGCAATTCTTGCCTGCAGAGCACATAGCATTAAATGCTGGGGTCAGGAGAATCTCTGCATGTAAAGAACTAAAAGCAATCTCTGTCTTGAAAGTTAATGCCAGCATTGATTGGAGTGAGGAGGTTTGAAGCCACAGTGAGATTTGCTTATCTGAGCTAGGATCATCTTTTATCTAAGGATCTTGTACCCAAAGTGAGATTTTCTCATCTAATCTAGGATCATCTTTTATCTAAGGATCTGGTAACACACCTGAAACCATACACACACCCTGGGATTAGATTTGCATATGCCTTTACAGTAAATAAAAACAGGGTATCCTGTAATTCAGGCTAACCTCTAAAACACAAGACAACTGAGGGAGACCATGTAATTCATATCCACTGTTACCTGTCTCCCCTCTGCTGGATTTCCAGGTATGCACAAGCATGTTGATATGATTGTGGGGATGGAACCCAGACAAGTGTGCATATTATCATAATACACAAACCTCTGATCAAGAGCATAGCCCAGCACTGCATTCTTTCCTTTGATGCTACTTCTGCTCTGTCAACAGTGGGCACCATTCCCACCTTTATCCCTCCCTGCTCTTTGGTGGTCTCAACACTACATAAGCTGAGTGAACTATTCTCTGATCATTGAATGTGATGGTTTTTTAAGGTTGGGGGGGGAAGCTGCTTCCTGAAATGTCTGTATTCAATGAACAACTATCCAATACCATCTACTCATGTGCCCTTGCACATGAATAATTATGGATGTGTCCCATGCTCACATTTGTCTTCCTTTCTCCTCTTCCTCGGTCTTTTTAAATATTCCTGGAGTCTGGAGCTGTTGGGCCGTCATTGTTTTAGTTTTCTCTTTCTTGTTTGACACCAGAGGCTGGACAGGAAGGGCTTCAACCCAGCGTTTTATGGGGCACATCTTGCTACTTGCCATGTGTCCAAAGGCTCCACAGTTCTTGCATTTTACCTGTGTTGACCGAGGAGTGAGCACATACTTAGTTACAATCTCAGTTAAGTATCAAAGTCCCACAAAATTCTTTTAGGTGAGATTCAACTTTGCTTGTAGGATGTAGCCTCAAACAGTACTCCATTATCTGCCAAGTAAGACACGATTCTACAATCATTCACAGGGTGCATTTTATAGAGCATTGCAGAGATAAATAAATTTGTGTCAAAAGGATTACAGTGGGTAACATGGTGTGACTCCCAACTTTGAACTAGCACTCAGGAAGATTCAGGTAGAGTAACATGGGTTTAAGAAAAACCTTGTCTATGCAGATAGATCCAGGTCAGCCTGTGAGAATTATTTACATGGGGTCTAAATACAAAATGTAAAAGGAATGTTGGAGATATAGCTCAATCTTATAACATTTGGATATAATTCACCAATAGGGAAATAGGTTCTGTGCTAGAGAAACATCCAGGAACATGAGGCTGCTCATTGCATTGAGTATATACAAGGTATCTCCTCAGAAGCCCTCAGTGGACTATCAACTTGAGAGAAAACTGCTCAAATTAGATTAGCTTCTATTAGAGAATATGAGATACAGACAACATGGTTAAATCCACTTTCTAAAGTACATGTAGAGCAAAAATTCTCAAAACTTGAAGTGCATTGACCTTGGTTTCTTCCTCCTCTTCTCTGGGAGTCCTTGGTCTCTCTGCTTTAAAGCATTTTTTCTTCTGAGTTTTGTCTTCAGGCGGTCTCTCAGCAGGGGATTGTATGCAATGACCAATCATCTGCTTTTTGACATTTGGCTTCTTGTCAATATTTTTCTTTAATTGATTATTGAACTTCCTAGTTATGGAATAAGGAAGGAGAAGTTATATTGATAAGTATCTTTGCTTCCTACTTTAGGATCCAGAAGTGCAAAGGATTTACTGACCAGAGTCACACACATCTTACCCTAGAACACTCAGAGTATGCATGCCTGTTCCCAGAATATCACACTCAAAAAACTGTTAACCCCCAGAGAAAATGCCATCAGGCTTAATAGGGCTGAAATAAGATGGGTAGGACTGCATAAAATAGAGTGGGTTCTGAAATTATCCATGATTTTCCCACCAACGTTTTTCTTTTTTTAAAAAAAATTTCTTGCTTCCTACTCTTTCCAATTCGCTTTTCCCCCTTGTTTTAAGATGTTATATTTTAAATTAGTTTTCCATGTTTTGAATCCTGCTATGACTATGCACCCTGTTTGTGCCTGCTGCCTACAAGGATCGAAAAGAGAGTGTCTGTGCCCAAGAAAGGATTGAGAAGTATTAAGAGGGTCTTTGTGAGTGCAATAAAGGGAACGCAGGCATTCTGCAAGAGCTGTCTATGCTTCTAGCCACATAAACTTCTCTCTAAACCCTATCAATTTTTGAAAGCTAAATTTCAGTTCATGACAACTAGGTATTAATTTAGGATTTAGACAAGAATTACCTAAATCCATTTCTTCCCAAACATATTTACTAGCAACAAAGGCATTCACCACCATACAAATTCCTAAGAAGACGTTGCATAGATTATTTTTCAAACAAATACATTTACAAGAAAAGCAAATTATTTTTTCAGCATATTTGCTAGAAATTATTTTCTGTTTACCTTGTATGTACAATTTCATCTATAAGCTTCAAATGAGAATTATAAAACTCTGATGTGTAGCTGATAAATACAGTTACACTTCACTAACAGAAATTCATGATCTTGTATCTATTTTCATATGAAATTTTTCTCAAACCCACACCTGAATAAACAAGCTGAGGATGACAATGCAAGCTGATGTACTGTGAAATTTCATGTCAAGTGATTCACAAATAAGTTCCTTTATGAGCATATGCTACATGACACAGATAGGTAATCCCGGATTTAGGGAGTTTATGAAAATGTAATTTCAAGTTCAAGGCCTTTCTCAGCGATAGTGTTCTACTTAGCAAAAATCAGTATCAAAATGAAACAAAAAGAATTTTGTCTGGTGTCCTGGTGTAGCTCAAGATTGAAGTAATTCCTGACACAAAATAATGAAGTTAGTCTACAATTTAAGAAAACAAAATCACTCATCAACGAAAAGCCCTCAGGCAAGCCAATGTGAAAAAAAAAAAAAATGTGATCCACAACAAATGCCACAGACAGCTGTTTTCCTGCTGTGCCCACCCAGTGCAGGTCAGTTCCTACCTCTTTTCTTGGTCTTCCAGATTTTGTGGAATTGGATGTCCTCGGGGCACAGAATTCTGAGTATTTTTATTAGAAACACAGCGGGCTGTGGGGTCCTCCCCTGGCTGCAGAGGGAACCGAAGTAAAACCTCCACAGAGGCTAGAACTTCCCATTTCTCTGTCAACAAGTCGATCTGAGGACAAGAAAGAGGAAATTAGTTGGTGTTCCACGGTGGAGAAGAGGCCATTCATGGAGGAGATAGATACTTGTCCAGTTCCTTCTATCTTTCAGGATTATCAGTCTAAAATCCTTCTCACCACAGCACACCAGAACTTTACAAGTGCATTCGAAGTAATGAGAGGGTAAAAGGTGAGTTTGGGGTAGTGGAAATGTTCCCTTGGGGAAATGAGCACTGCTGTATATGCTGTCCCTGCTGTCGTCCCTGGATTACTAGCTCTGTTTCAGGTGCTGTGTTCCTGAGAACACATTTGTACACACTCAGGGCAAGGAATGAGATGCTGCTTCAAGGGAACCATATATTCTACTCTACCTCACTCCATGTACTTCTTTTTACCCAACCACACCCATACTTACATCCCTTTGTGGGATCCCACACTGTTTCAGGAACCGCTTTCCCTCTTGCATTGAAAGATTGTATGGATCCATCTCTGTTGGACCTTTCCAGGAACTCAGCTTCCCTCTAGAGTTTAGAAAAAAATCACATAGTGCTTCTTACTAAAATGTCCTCAGTGATAGACATTCAACTATGTCCATTTAGTAACTCATCTCCTCATAATCCTTCCACTAAAACTGTATATATGTCCTAAATGACACTAATGTGTGTGAGAAATAGGAAGACAAAAGGACAAGAGATTCTTCACTAGCTTCTCCAATGTTAGCAACTAGCAACTAGAAATGCATACAGATTAACCAATGGCCTTCAACTTTTACGGTATTAGACTCAGGGAATGCTACTTCTATTATGAGCTTCAAAGAAATTCAATATGTACAGAGTCCTCTAACTTCTGAGATTCAGCCTATGATTATTCATATCTAAATGCCTAGGTCAAATCAATAATGATATAGAAAAATTTTAGAGTTTAGAATCTGCATTTTTTTAGGTTCAAACAAGCCTGCACAACATAGTCTCAGCTATTTGAGTGCTTGGAGTTCAGTGGGTGTTGCTATCTGAAGTGGTGTCGAGGGTTTTGTCCTAAGACGCCTCCTGAAAATTTCTGTGAGAATCCATTTGTTCCTCCAGGAATTTACCAAGGTATGTTTCTTGATTATAGTTGTTTAGTTATGTGTCCTAACAGCAAGACCACTGTGAAACCCAGGGCTCCTTTGCTACTGAGTGTAGAGACAGACTCAGACTGACACCTGGATTTATACTCCTTCTCAGCCCATGTCCTTGTAATGATAAAAGGCAAAGCAATCATGTGTGATTGAATTATCTTGCTCCACCCTGATCTGAACAAACACTTTTTTTCCTTTTCCACTGATTATTTTTATAGCAAGTAAGTGTATCTGAATCACATACTAATTGGTGTTTGCATTCTAAACGTTTCAAATTATTCAGCATGAAATATAAACAATCAGTGATATAAAAATATTTCTTCAATTAATTTGGATTTTCCTTCTCTTAGCTTATCAAAGGACTTTGCCAAGTTCAAGGTGATTTAAAGTTATAAAGCAAACATGAAGCCATCCTGTTGGATATGTGGTGCAGTCAAAAAATCACTGATTAAATCATATCAATCATGATTTTAATTTATACTCAACGGAATTATGGAATTTTTTTTATATTTTTGGACATGATTTCTCTGTGCAACAGTCCTGGCTTACCTGTGTAACAGTCATGCCTATTTTGGACTTAACCAAGTTTACTTTTAACTTAAAGAGAGACACCTGCTCTCAAGTGCTGAGATGAGAGCCATGAGACTCTGCTGCCCTGTGATAGAAATTTTCTTGTAAAAATATTTTTTGAGTTTCTTTCATTCTGAATGTTTTACCTAGATTGTTATGATATGTAATGGGCACATGCAGTTCCCACAAATGCCAGAAAAAAAATCTTCAGATATTCTGGGCCTGGGATTCCTAAGACTCTTACTGGGGTTTCTAGGACATTATTCAGCACAGTTAATGTTTGAGCCACTTCTCTACCCCCATCTTTTGTTTTTCATCTAATTACCTCTGTCCTTTCAACATGAACCAAAATTTATTCCTTACCATTAAGACAGTTACTGTCCCAGACACTCATCCAGCAGAAACTACCAGAATTAAAGCTCTTGATTGCCTTGGAGACAAATCAGAAGGACTTGTCCGATTTGTGAATATCTTCTTTTAAGTACAACATAACAGACAAGCATCCTATCAACCCAAAAACAACATTGAAATGTCTTCCATATGCTTAACGAGTGTTTGTAGATATTATGGAATCAAGAAAACAGAGATTTCCAGAATTTCTCCAAACCTAAGTATGTGTGCACATATATGTAACACAAATGACAAAACACAG
This sequence comes from Cricetiscus sungorus, assembly GCA_030556225.1. NCBI lineage: Eukaryota > Metazoa > Chordata > Mammalia > Rodentia > Cricetidae > Cricetiscus > Cricetiscus sungorus. The sequence goes on from JANBXA010000736.1 coordinate 985,421, forward strand.
AACAGATATTGTAGTCAAAAGTGAAAAGGAGAGAAGAAAACCGGCAAGCCGCTTGAGAGTTCTCACCTCTACCAACGCTCAGAGGGAAGGGGCGATCCACTAAAGCTTTACTGCTCTCAACTGCACTGCTCCTCAGACTGACTTGAACTGCACTGAGCTCCAGTCTCCTCCTGCCTTTTATTCTGGTCTAGTGCTGGGATTAAAGGTGGGAGGTTCCAAATGTTGGGATTACCTTTGTGTGAGGTCCGTTTCTTTTACAGTGTGTGTATTTGTGTAAATCCAAGTGGCCTTACATGATCAGGCATCCATCTACCAAGAGGACAATTCCTTCAAAAATCCTTTCCCGATATGCTAAAGTGACCAAATTTCTTTACTTTTGTATTTTCAAGACCTCTCACTATAGGCCTGGGCTTGTTCCATTTTGTCTTTTGATTTTACTCATTAATAGAATGTATATATATCTCCTTGGATCATGTCACATAAGGAAATTTTTTTGGGACTTCACGCATGTATTTCACACCATATTTTATGAATAAATTTTAATATGTGTAGGAAAGTTACCAAAATATTTTTTTTAAATTGGATGGCATTTATCTAGATATAAAGAAACAAAGAAAGAAATAAACAGCTTTGAAAACCTTCACTTTCAAAACTGAATTTAAATAGGGAGGGAGACTAACTCAGAAAGCAAGTAATCTACATGTCTGTTTATTGAGATCAAATAATTTCAGTAGGTGCTTACCTCACATGCATTGCAATCTTGCTGACTCATACTTCCCAAGGGTTGGTAAAGGCAGGCATCCGTCCTGACTCCTAAAAAGTCCTGACTCAAAAAAGCAATCAAATATAAAATATCCTTGACCATCCACCATGAAATGTTCATATTGGAAGAAAGAATCCTTTAAGTCATATTGATGTCTTATTTCTCTTTTAGATTAGGGTATCAGTAAAATATAAAATAAAGGGCATAGATTTCTACATTTGCAAATACAGTATTAGAGGGTTTACTTCTCTGAATTCCTTTTGTCTTTCCTCTGGGACACTTTTGGGCCATGAAGGCTGACAGGCTATCAATCCATTATGCCAAGTTATTCTCATCTGACATTGCTAGTGCTATTTTAACCTTGAATCCAATCATGGATTCCTCTTGGTCAATTTTATAAGTAGTTAGAAAGTAAGTGGTTAGACTCCTAATAAAAGAAAATTTGGGCCTGTGATGACTTAGGATGAAGGATGTATGCAAATGGACATTGATTTTACTATTTGCTTTTAACTACAATATATTACACAGCCCTATGTGTTTGCTACATAATATATATTGGTATGCATGCACATTTCATAACGAATTCATAACTTAAATATTTTCTGTGGTGATATATTTCTTATGATTTATTAAATCCTGTCTGAGGAATCAGAAAGCAAGTTATGCCACAGGCCACGGAAGCCAGATACAAGCCTTTAATCCAAGCAGCAAAAGCTAGGAGGTGATGTGACACACCTTTAATCCTAGGACTCAGGGTTAAGAGGCAGACACACCTCTCTGAGTTCTAGACTACATGGCGATGCACAAAATCGAATCAATTTAAAAGCATAACAAATCTCATGCTTTTAATCACATCAGTGGAGAGATATAAAAAGTAATATTCAGTAGGGGTATTCATTCACCAGTCACTTGAAGAATAGGAACTCACCAGCCAGTCCTGTTACACATAAGAGCTGTCTGGTAGTTTAGCAACTTTTCTTCCAGATCTTCTGCTTAAATCCCAATAACTGTCTCTTGATTTTTAATTAATTCTTGTTAATTTTCGGTGTGAATCCTGAGGACCTGACTTTGCCCAGGTAATCTGTCTGAAGAAAGGAACCCTTGCAAAGAGCCCCACCATATTGCTCTTCCCAAATTACTCTAAAATGTTACTATCTTCTAGTAAATTGAAATACCAAGTAAAGTAGAATCAAGTATAGAAAACATTCACCTACTTTACTAAGATAATATCACTCTTTGCCTTCTGAACAATCCAAGTAGTCATCTTGATCCCTGCCTACATGAACAATGATAGACTGAAACTTTCTACTTGAAGCAGAAATTCATAGGTAATAGCTTAGGTGGTGATCCATTTGATTGAGTTATGCACACTCTCATCTTGTGAAAATGCTATTGACTTCAACACACCTTTACATATGCATCATACTCAAAACAATGCATCCTACCATCCCAAACACACAAGATCCTCCATGGGACATGTTTCCCGTTCTGATCAATAATTTATATTTATCTCTCTCTCAAAGGAATGGTAACAATTCTAAGCAGTTCTGTTCAAGGGTACTATCTTTGCCTTATGTTTTCTCTATTTTCAGTCATAATTGATGGAACCACACTGCATGTACCCTGAATAATCTGGAATGTAATTTCACATGAAAATGAAACCACCTTCTTTGAAGAACAGACCTGTATTTATCTGATTGGATTGAAAATTCATTGCGCACACTTCACTGAATAGATGCATGGGAGGGCTGGGTGGAATGACAAGAAAGGAATGCCAGCAACATTCCAACATATAGTAATTCAGAAGTGTTCTGGGGTTTCAGGACCATTGATGAAAAAGCTCTGTTTTATTTTAACACATAAAGCCACAAGGTTTCCCTGACTTTTAACCTGGGAACCAGCTAAACAGGTCAGTCACAGGTGAGGACTACTACCAGATCCCAATCAGGTGTGCCTTATTTAAATTTTCCTTTACAGCTACCATTATGGAGACACACCAAGTAATCAGCTCTTTGAAGGGCAACATTGACAAGTTATCAATTGCCTCTTTGACCTCAAGCATGTAAAAATGCACAATGTGTTCTGACCTCAGAAAGTTCCTGTCCCCTCATCCCAGTCTTTCCCAGGTGATCACCAGTCAGGGATCTGAGCACAATGCACAGCACATCCACCAAGTGCACTGAACATTATGTGAGCTATGTGCTCTGTGTCCCAATGATTAGAGACAAGTCCCTAGACTGCCACAGCAGTCATTCCCTGGGACATCATTTGCCCTGAAATTTAACAAAGATTCATTTCCAATTTTTATTTATTTGGATTATGCTAGACTTTTAGTATTTAGCTTTCTGTTAAACATTTGAATCAATTAATCAGTCATCTTTCCTTGAGAAATTATTTGTATGCTTTTAAGAACAAACATATATCTTTAAGTACTTTGTTATGTGGGTATGCCTTTTAGATTTTATATGAAATAGGAATTTTGTTTCAAATTAATTAAAATATCCATACTCCAGAATTCAATGTTGTATTCCTGGTGCATAAAAGGACCTTGCAGACACATCCCCCATGGAGGGATACTCCCTTAACCTAGAAACAGGAGAGAAGTACTAGTCTTTACGTCAATGACTTGAAAGATTAACATGACCCCACCTGGATAGCATAGCCCTACTTGTGGAATGGGAATTGGGGGAAGGGAGGAGAGGGTGGTTAGGGTGCATAAATAAATAAAAAGAATTCAATGTTAAAAACTAAAAGATAAAGTATAAACACTGTTTAATAAAGATGAATTGGAAGCAATGTTTAAAGCATGAAATACTACTATGAAAATAATGATAAAAAATGAAATATGAAATATTGTGTATAATGAATAGACTTGGTTGAGACTAGAGACCAGAAAGTTTCGGAGACACACACACCTGTTATATAGATTTACATATGTATAAGTGGTAAAGCCAATCGGGTGTGAAAGACCAAAATTAAAGTTAATGAAACACCTCCCTCTTAAACTGAAGGTAAGTCCAACCTGGAAGGATAACCCAGCCCACTGTCAGTTACCTGGAATTTGCTAACCACTGAGAACTTCCCTCACAAGGCCCTAGGATAACAGGATAACAAAAATTCACACTGCCCCTCCCATCAGTGATAGCTGCAACTCCGGTTTGCCCAGACAAGATTAATTAGCACACCCTGAGGCCCTAAGGTCCTGCTGACCCAAACAGTGAGTCAAGGAGAAAACCCATGACTGGTCAGGAACTCAGCAGTCAAGGAGTCACAGCCCCACCCTAAGATTGTGGATTTTTCCTTTAAAAATACCTGCACCCAGAAAAATGTTGCTTCTCTAGCCTGTGTGCTGAGAGAAAGAAGCCCATTTGCTCAAACATATCCTGTTCTTCAAAGCCTCTTGAGTGTTGCATCAACTGGACTGGACTTTGAGGTCTTGGAGGTAACACCGAAACTGGGAGACTCCTCATTCTGAGGGTCTTACATTTTTGGAGGTCCCACCGAGATCTAGTGGATCCCTAGATTCAATTCGAGTACAAATTGGAGGTAAGATAGAGCTCGCAACCTATATGTTTGATGTATGTCTGATGTTATGTGTTTTAGACTAGAGTTTGATTTGAAATTGTGCCTGCCCAGGATCTATTAGGTAGAGGGCCACAGGGGGAGACAAACGTGTCCTGAGACCCTTGATCCCATCCTCGACAAAGGTCCCGGGTTCTTTGGAGGAGGGAAGAAGATGAGGACTCACTTCTCAGGGGGATGGCAGGCTCACCTGGACTCTGCATTCTCCCACTTTGTAACTTTGTTTTGGGCACTGTTTGTGTACAACACGGATTTTCCTGTTTTTGGTCCAATTGTTTCCTGTTGTCTTGTTCTTCTCTACCTACTGTTTCGGTCCCTTTCTGTTTCTTGTTTGTGTCCATTTCTATTCTCCCCATGGGCCAACAGTTAATTCTGCAACTGTTTTTTGAACCTAGTTCTCATCCCAGTCCCCTGCAGCAGCTATCACCTGGGCTGCCAGGGCTGAGCGGTGGTGGGCCAGGGCTGGAAGGGTGGAGCCACACCAGAATGGAAGAACAGGGTTATAACCTTCCCCAGCGGTGCATGCTTGACTCCCCAGTGTCTGGGGACTTCTGGGTGACCAGATTACAGCCTCCAGTACTGGTCCTTTCCCTCAGATCTTTATAATTGGAAAGACTAACCACCCCGTTTATCAGAGGATCCCCGATACCACACGGGTTTGGTGGAGTCTCTTCTCATCTCTCAGAAGGCTAAATCAACAGCTAGAAAAAAATGTCCCTGAGGCCAATGGGCGTCCCATGCAGCTGAAAAACAAGATTGACCCACAAGATTCCCCTCAGTGCAACTTTCACACTGCTAAAGGTACAGTGAGCTTGAAAATCTATCACCAGACTCTGGTGGCAGGTTTCCAAGGTGCTGAAAGAAGAAGGCCCAGCAATTGGGCTAAGTTAAAGAGAACACTCCTTTTGACCCTACCTCAGAAACCCAGAGAGCTTCAGTGGCTCTGGCCCTAGGACAATTGGGCCCCGGATATTAAAAAAAAAAAAAAAAACTCCAGAGACTGGAAGGGTTACAAGAAGCTGAGTTATGTGAATTAGTAAAAGAGACAGAGAGAGTGTATTACAAAAGGGAGACAGAGAAAGAGAAGGAGTGACAGAGAAAGTGTACTAAAGGGACAGAGGAGAGAGAAAAAATGTGACAAAAGAAAGGAAAGGAATTTGAATAAATCTTGGTCACAGTGGTTGAAGGGAAAAACAGTAATAAAAAAAAAAGTTAAAAAAAATTTAAAACGGGAAACCTGGGCATCTGGACCTTGATGGGCAAGGACCAGTGTGCATCTTGTAAAGAAAAAGGATGGACAAAGGACTGCCCCACAAAGGCAAACAAGGGATAGGAGGTGCTAGCCCTGGGGGAAGATAAAGAGTGAAAAAGACTGGGTTTGGACCCTCTCTTGAAGCCCAAGGTATTTTTAAAAGTGGAGAAAAGACCAGATGATACAGCCATTAATAAAAAAAAATAAAAGGCAAAAAACCTTAAGTAATGAGTACCACAGGGCAATGCCAGTACTCATAAATTACCAAAGATCAATAGACCTTAGCCTGTCCTGGGACTGGTATCGCACTCATTTGAGGCTAAATCGCACCAGCCAACCACTTTTTGCCTTTGAATGGAGGGACCCTGAAACGGGCAAAACCTGGCAGCTCACCTGGACCTGACTGCTCCAAGCATTTAAAATTCCCCTTCCATCTTTGATGAGGCCCTTCATAAAGATCTGGCCAGGTAGACCTACTAGCCAGAGCCACCCAACACAACTGCTTAGAAAGAACAAAAGCACCGCTGCTGGAATTGTCTGACCTAGGCTACCGAGCCTCAGCCAAAAAGGCCCACATTTGCAGAAGAGAGGTAACAGACCTGGGGTAAAGTTTACGGGATGGGCAACAATGGCTGAAGGTGGCTCAGAAACCATGGCCAGACAAGTAAGAGAATTTCTGGGGACATCTGGGTTTTGCAGGCTATGGATTGCAGGGTTCACAGCCTGAGCAGCTCCACTCTACCTGCAGATGTAACTAACATTTTTTCCCTATATGTGGACAAGCATAGAAAAGTAGCCTGGGGAGTTTTGACCAAGTCCCTGAGGCCATGGAACAGACCAGTTGCTTATCTGTCAAAGAAGCTTGATCTGTAGCCAGGGGAAATGACCTGGCTGTCTAAAAGCTATCAAGGCAGTGACTGTACCAGTCAAAGTATAGACCTCTATGCATTGGAAAACATTGTCTGGCAGAACCCCGACTATTGAATGACCAAGGCCTGCATGACTAACAACCAAATCCTGCTTCTAACAGAGAGGATGCACTCTCCTGCCTGAGGAGACTGATGAACCAGTGACCCATGATTGCCATCAACTGTTAGTTGAAGAGACAGGGTTGGAAAAGATCTTATGGACATCCCATTGACCGGGTAGGTGCTGACCTAGTTTGCTGCAGCAGTTACATAGTAAAAGGTAAATAAGAGCTAGGGCAATGGAGGTGGATGAAAACATGCATGGCTCATGGCAGCTGAAGAAAAGTCCATAAACATCTACAAGGCAGCAGGTATGCTTTTGCAACTGTACATGTGCACAGGGCTATCGAAAAATAAAATGCCAAAGGTAGTAAGATCAGACAATGGTCCAGTTTTTCTTGCCTGCTTAAGTCAGGCCCTGGCCTAGATATTGGGAATTCATTAAAATTACATTGTGCATGCAGACCCCAAAGCTCAGGTGAAAAACAAAACAGATAAAATCATTTAAGAGACCTGAGACATTCGATAAATTCACCTTGGAGAATGCCGTTAATGATCAGATAGCTCTCCTACCCTTTGTGATTTTAGGTTTATAAACACCCCTGGACATTTGGGCTGACTCCCTATAGATGGCTTTATGGGTGGGGCTGCTCCCTCCACTGTGCTGATGTGCTGTTCACCCAGCCTCTGTTTGCTAGGCTCAAGGTGCTCGAGTGGGAGAGACAGAAAGCTTGGAAGCAGCTCCGGGAGGCCTACAGAGGAAAAGAGACTTGGAAGTCCTTCATTGGTTCTAAGTTGGAGAGATGTCCCTGCACAGAAAACCTTAAGACTCTGTTAAAAGGCCCTATTTGTGGCTGTTCCAGAATATGCCCTCCTCCTCCCCTGGACCCACTTCCATGCCACTGGAGGACATAAGACCCAGGGACAGCCTCTTAAAAGTACTCATTTTTATTCCCCACTTGTTGCTTACTGTTAGAAAAGTTGTTACTTTTGTTGGAAACAACTGAAAGTGGGAAAGATTATGATATTCAGATTAAGGAGCCTCCCAAGGCAAGAGGAAGTTGCCTCTTAATTTCTCTAGTTCTAAGATTAGAACTATTGACAAAAGAAAAAGGGGGGAATGAAAGACCTAAATTAAAGTTAAGGAAACCCCCCATTTAAGATGAAGGACAGTCCAACCTGGAAGGCTAACCCAGACCACTCTCAGTTACGTGGAATTTACTAACCATTGGGAACTTCCCTCACATGGCTCTAGGATAGCAGGATACCAAGAATTCACACTGCCCTTCCATCAGTGATACCTGCAACTCTGGTTTTCCCAGACAAGATTAATTAGCACACCCTGAGACCCTAAGGTCCTGCTGATCCAAACAGTGAGACCATCTGGCCTCAAGAAGAAAACCCATGAATGGTCAGTACTCAGCAGACTGGGAGTCACAGCCCCACCCTAAGCTTGTGGGATTTTTTAAAGTACCTGCACCCAGAAAAATGTTGCTTCTCTAGCCTGAGTGCTGAGAGAAGCCTGTTTGTGCAAACGTATCCCGTTCATTAACGACTCTTACATGTTGCATCAACTGGACTGGACTTTGAGTTCTTGGGGGTACCAACTGAAATGGGGAGACTCCTCTTTCTGGGGGTCTTATAGGAGGAAAAGGAAGCTCCCAGCATTGTAGATCAGAAAATACGCAGAGGGAGGGAAGATGGGGAGGTAAATATGTAGGGAAAGACAAAATGATATATATGTATACAACACCATCAGGATATCTATTTTTATTCTAATTTTGAAGGTAAATGGTGGTTGATCTAAAAAAAAATAGTTAATACCATCCTTTAATTGCTCCATTTCCAAACTGTCCAACAATCATACAGAGACATAAATCTTTATATTGTAATAGTTTTTTTCCATTTTATAATGTAGGGGGAAATCCTATCTTTTGAACAATTGCTTCCTTTAAGAGTCCCCACCTGGATGATCTCTGACCCCCACTGCCAGGTCTCTGCTGGAGCTCTGGGCCCTGCCAGAGATCTGCCTATCCTCTCAAGACCATCCTGATTTCTTTCCTGTCAAATCTTTGACCCCCATCACTGGACCTCTGCTGGAGAGGGAAGATCCACCAATCCAGCCACCTTGGGGAACTTCCTGGAGCTGCTCTGAGCACACTAGACACGCCTATCCTAGGGGAAAAATTCCTGAATCCCTGCCTGCCAAATCTCTGACCCTGACTTCCTGGCCTGTGCTGGAGTTGAGTCTGGGAAGAGTTCATGTTGAATCCCTCACAGACCCTTCATAGGGAACTCCCTGTATTGGCCCCAAATCTCACTCCCCCCTCCCCTGTCCTGTCCCCAACAAAAGCACTCCTGGTGCTCTGATACATACCCCTCACCCCCCACATCCCTACCACCACCCCCTCCCTACAAAGGGCCTGCCCTTCCCCCACCCTGTGCCATACTCTGCCATCTGTCCTACCACTCTGGTTTGTCACTGGAACAGAGGGAGGATCCAATAATTCTGGCAACTTCAGGAAACTTCCTAGAGCTGTTCTGAACACAACAGACGTGCCTATCCTCCTGGGACCACCCCGGACTCCCCTCCTGCCTGATTTCTGACTCCTACTGCCGGTCCTCTGCCTGAGCTCCAGGCCCTGGCCAGAGATTCGCCTATCCCCTCGGGACCATCCTGAGGACCTGCCTGTCCAATCTTTGACCCCTATAGCTAGGCCTACTGTTAGGATGAAAAATTTAGTCCAATTCCCCAGAAAACCCAGAAACCTGGGAGTCTTAAATCCCAAGCACATGGTCACCTACTTTAATGTTTACGGTAGCAAATGAACATCCAGAAGCCTGTGCAAAAGCAGACTTCCTGAGCTAAGGGCAGGGTTGGATACTTTAAAGTAATTGGTCCACACTGGATGCTATGAGGTGATTGGTTCACGATGCTTGGGCTTTGCTGTAACCCTATAAAAGCTGTCTCAATTCTGTGCTAGGGGTCGTCCTCAGCCCCCTACCCTGCATGGGGTATGGCTGATGGCCCCAGTATACTGGAATATAAAGAACCTTATGCATTTGCATCAAGACTGCTTCTCGTGAGTGATTTGGGGGGGCTGCCTTTCCTAACGGGGAGCATGAGGGACCATGCTGTCATGAGTCTTACACTACTTGAGGAGAGACCTCCTAGAGAGCTTGGACCACCCAGAGCTACAGACATCAAACTTCTGACCCACCTAAGCCCACTGGTGGAATAGAATAGAGAGAGAGAGACTCCACCTACACATGCTGGAAGAAAGGATGGGAAGACAGAAATACAAGAAAACACCTAACAATAGAAAAACAAGCATAACACCACCAGAATCTAGGGACTCTACACCAACTAGACCTGAACACCCCAAAGCAGATGAGGCAGAAATGAATGACTTAAAAATATTCTCATAAAAATAATAGAGGCTTTCAAAGACAATGTGAGAAAATCACTTAAAGAAATGGAAGAAAAAACAAACAAAAAGTTGGAAGAATTGAACAAATCTCTTAAAGAAAGTATGAAAAGCCAAAAAAAAAAAAACTAAACAGAAGAAGGAAACAGTTCAAGACTTGAAAACTGAAATAGAGAGAATAAAAAAAACACAAACTGAAGTAATGCTGGAAAGAGAAAAACTGGGCAAACAATCAATTAGGAACTACAGACATAAGCATAACCAACAGAATACAAGAGTGGAATAGAGAATCTAAGGCACTGAAGATAAACTAGAGAAAATAGATTCATCGACCAAAGAAAATCTTAAATCCAATGAATCCTTAACAGAAAACATCCAGGAAATGTGGGAAACCCTGAAAAAGACAAACCTAAGAATAATAGGCATAGAGGAAGGTGAAGAAGCCCAGCTCAAAGGTGCAGAAAACATATTCAAAAAATCATCGAGGAAAACTTTCCCAATCTGAATAAGGATATGCCAATAAAATTACAAGAAGCATACCAAACACCAAATAGACTGGACCAAAGAAAAAAGACCCTTCAACACATAATAATCTGTACAGAGCTGCGAAGTGCCATGCCTTAAAGATGGCGCTGGTGTCTGCCTTCACCTCCCTGAGGGCGAGCACTCTCTGGCATAAAGAAGCCCTTACTTGGTTAAGTGTGTTCAGCCTGTCTGCTTCCGTGTTAGAGTAGCCTATCTGCAGGGTCCTCATAGTTCACTGGGGTTGGTTAGGGCAAGGGTATTTAAGCCTGTGCAGGGGTCCCCCAGCTCTCTCAGGTCAGAAGAGCATGTTCAAGGATCCTGATTAAAACTGCATAAACAAGATCTTCCTGGAGTCGTGTCTTCCTTGCTGGCGAGGGCAGGCACGGCACAAATTGTGGCCCACATGGGAATCTTCAGATCAGAACTCTTTGCTGGTGAGGGCACGTGCCTACAAATGGTGGCCCATACCGGGAATTTTTCAGATCAGAACTCCTTGCAGTCAGGGCAGTGCTGGCAAGTTCCCAAGGTAAGTTGGGACCAAATTTAAGGCACTCGGTAAAGAGGCGATAAGGTCTCCCATAAGGAGCAATAAAGTCCCAGGTAAGTTGGGACAAAGTTAAAGACCTTGGAAATAAGCGGCAATAAAGTCTCAGGCATTGAGCAAGAGGTTCTAATGAAGCGAAAGTGAAATTTTCAAAATAAGGACTTCTCAGTCTCCTCCAATTTTTCTGGCTCTTCAGGAGCTACTTTTGTCAAAGAAACTTAAAATAAAGTAAAGCACACTAGAAAGATTCCTGAGCGAATGCGATGACATTGCACCTTGGTTCCCAGTTTCTGGAGACATTGCGGTAGCATGCTGGGACAAGTTAGGCAAGGATCTTGATTTTGCTTGGGAACAAGGGACGCTATATTCCGGAGTCCGACCTGTTTGGAAGTTAGTGCGTAGCTGTATCAATGACCAGAGGTACTGTAAAGAGGCGATGGAAAAAGGGAAAGCTGTGCTAAAAATATTTCAAGAAGAAAGATCAAAAGAGGTTGAGAGCACAGGAGAGTCAGGTATGGACGAAACAGATTCTAAGGAAGAATTGCAAGCCCTGGTAGAAAAGGTTCAGAAACAATCCCTTAAGGGGTAGAGGGGGAAGGGAGAGGAGAAATGGCGATGTGGGGAAGGGAGGGACCCTCCTGGAACAATGCCTTCTGCACCTTCTACTGATCAGAGTGAGGAAGGGCAGGGCCAAGGTATAGGGTGTTCCTTTTGGCCTGAGGTCTGGAAAGCCACATGAAATGACTTAAGTCTTGAAGAAGTAAATCAAATTGCCATAAAAGCATGGAAGTCATTACCCAATAAGGGAGAGGTGAATGGTAACCTCATTAAGATACTACAAGGCCCCATAAAACCATTTTCAGATTTTATGGCCTGTTTGGTAGAGGCTACAGAGAGAGATTTTGGCATTACAGCAGCCATAGTTGCAGCTATCTCTTTTGCAGTGTGGATTCTTTCATGGCTGTGTGGCTCTGAGCACACCGGTGCAGACAGCCTCTAAGCTAAATGAGTTGTCCAAGAACGTGGCTACTGTCTTGGATACTCAATCCACAATTGGTGCTCAACTAAAAGGAGGTTTAATGATTGTAAACCTAAGAACTGATCTGGTGCAGGAGCAAATAGATACCTTGTGACAGCTGACGCAATTGAGACGTGAAATGGAATACCCAGGTTTGTATGTTACCAGCATTCAGTATGAGAACTTTACACGTGCTGCTAATTTGTCACGACAGTTGTCTAGATATCTTTTAGGAAATTGGTCTGCTGACTTTGATGACTTAATGGTACAGCTGTGAATGGCCATCGTTGCAGTAAATTCGATACATGTGGATGCAGGACTGGCTGCTGGATTGTCATCATGGTTCCTGTTGCCATGGATCATCTGAAAGAGTTGGCGGGAATGGGAGCCATGGCTGTCCTCTTGTTGCTTATCTCCTTCGTTGGCCTTTGCAAGATGAGGTTCACTCAGAAGTGGTATGCAGCTATGGTTGTCCAGGCATTTACAGCCATTGAGGCAGGACAGTCTCCCCAAGCATGGCTCACAGTCATGAACAAGAATTGATCCTTCACCCTCAGGTTGTATGGCTTAGCACTGCACTCCGAGTTAGCTCTGGAAGTGGGCAACTCTATGAAGGGCAAGTCTGGTTGCATGTGTGTTGGTGTCCGATGCACCATCTCCAAGAAAAAGATACTGGAAGGGTGTGGCACTGACTTGGCTGACTACCAGGATTCAGGGTCATTATAATGTCCACTACTTTACTGGAGACCATACCACTACCCTTGCTTGTTGCTTTATTAAAACAAAAAGTGGGAACTGTAGAGAGCTGCAAAGTGCCTCGCCTTAAAGGTGGCGCTGGTTTCTGCCTTCCACCTCTCAAAGGATGAGCGCCCTCTGGTGTAAACAAACCCTTATATGATTAAGTCTGTTCAGCCTGTCTGCTTCCACCTTAGAGTAGTCTATCTGCAGGGTCCATGTAGCTCACTGGGGTTGGTTAGCACAAGAAGATTTAAGCTGGTGCAGGGGGCCGACGGGCTCCCACGGGTCAGAAGGATCCTGATTAAAACTGCATGAAGAAGATCTTCCAGGAGTCGCGTATCCTTGTTGGCTGGGGTAGGTGCGTACACAGTTTAAAAGAGTTAGTGAGCATACCTAATTTTCTAACATTTCCATGCTACTTTCCTACAGGCTAGGTATGATGTAATACCTCATGCCAGGAGCATAAGGATTATGTACTTAAGGCAAGCCTGGGCAACATAATGACTTCTAGATCATTTTAAGGAATATGAGATTCTCTTTTTAAAAAGAGTGAGTAAGAGCTACATGAATCAATAGGTAAATAAAGGTATTTAATATTATACATAATGGCAGGATTTTAGACCAGAGCCCCACATGTTGATGCAGAGAAAAGACCAGCAACAGTTTTCTTATGTTCTTCAAGGTGAACTTTAGCACTTGTGCTCAGTACAGGCATGCTCATAAGAGCAGGTATGAAATGCGGGTGCATGCACGCATGCACACACACACACACACACACACACACACACTCACACAAACAGATATGAATGTAAAATAAAATTAAAGAGGAAATGAGAGACATTCCAGGGATTCAGCTTTATTGAGAGTAATACAAAATTTTACCCAGAGCAAATTTACAATCCTATGTGCAGAGGATATAAACATAGCATCTTTCTCTCCCCTCTCCCTCTCCCCTCAATTCAGTTTTTTTTTTTATTTTTTAATGAAGAAATGTGGATTTTTGGAACATTCAGTACATTTATGTGTAGGGTATGTAACAAATTATATACTGCCTTTTTCTTTTATTATTATTACATTTTCTTATTTTACATATTGATCCCAGTTCCCTCTCCCTCCCATCCTCACACACCCTGCAATCACCCTCCCTTCCCATTCCCCACCCAATCCACAAAGAGCGTGAGGTCTTCCAGGAGGGATCATCAAAATCTGCTGGGTCATTTGGAGTAGGGACTAGGACTTCTCTTCTGTATCTAGGTTAAGGGGGTATCCCTCCATAGAAAATGTGCTCCCAAATTCCTTTTGTTCACCAGGGACACATTCGGGTTCCAATGTGAGAGGTCTGGTAGAAGGCCGAGCCTTCTAACTGAGACCCACATTCAGGGCATCTGAGTCAGTTTCTGCATTTAGAGGACAGATATGAATACAGAAACCATTCTTACAGTCCAGTATCCAGAGGAACAGCTCCCTTCATAAACCCTGGGATATGTCTCAGATAGAGTAATGCCTGTTTAATATGCTTGAAGACTGACTTTAAACTCAATCCTTAATAAATGGGCATAGGAATCCGAACATGGTGAAGAGAAAAAAAGGTGGAGAGGATCCAGGTCATCCCACACTCCTTGATAGGGTATATGAAATCCTGTCTCCAAAACTCCAGAAAACGAAATAAAAAATTGGAAATGAATCTTTGTTAACTTTCAAGGCAAATGATGTCCCAGGGAATGACTGCTGTGGCAGTCTAGGGACTTGTCTCTAATCATTGGGACACAGAGCACATGGCTTCACATAATGTTCAGTGTACTGTGTGGACATGCTGTGCATTGTGCTCAGATCCCTGGACTGAAGTTCACCTGGGAAAGACTGGTATGAGAGGACAGGAACTTTCTGAAGTCAGAACAAACATTATGCATTTTTATATGCCTGAGGTCAGAGAGATAATTGATAACTTGTCAATGTCGCCCTTCAAAGAGATGATTACTTGGTGTGTCTCCAGAATGGTAGTTGTAAAGGAAAATTTAAATAAGGCACACCTGATTGGGATCTGGTAGTAGTCCTCACCTGTGACTGATCTGTTTAGCTGGTTCCCAGGTTAAAAGTCAGGGAAACCTTGTGGCTTTATGTATTAAAATAAAACAGAGCTTTTTCAGCAATGGGCCTGAAACCCCAGAACACTTCTGAATTACTATATGTTGGAATGTTGCTGACATTCCTTTCCTGTCATTCCAGCCAGCCCTCCCATGCATCTATTTTGTGAAGTGTGCACAATGAATTTTCAATCCAAAGAGAAAAATACAGGTCTGTTCTTCAAAGAAGGTGGTTTCCGTTTCACAGGAAATTACATTCCCGATTATTCAGTGTAGATGTGGTGTGGTTCCATCAATTATGACTGAAAATAAAGAAAACATAAGGCAAAGATAGTACCCTTGAACAGAACTGCTTAGAATTATCATTCCTGAGAGGGAAATAAATATAAATTATTGATCATAACGGGAAACATGTCCCATGGAGGACCATGTGTGTTTGGGATGGTAAGATGCATTGTTTTGAGTATGATGCATGTGTCTATAACATGAATTTTAAGGTGCATTGAAGTCAATAGCATTTTCACAAGATGGAAGTGTGCATAACTCAAAATCAAATGGAACACCACCTAAGCTATTACCTATGAATTCCTGCATCAAGTAAAAATTTTCAGCCTATCATTGTTCTTATAGGCAGAGATCAAGATGACTTCTTGGATTGTTCAGAAGGCAAAGAGTGATATTATCTTAGTAAAGTAGGTGAATGTTTTCTATACTTGATTCTACTTTACTTGGTGTTTCAATTTACTAAAATATAGTAACATTTTAGAGTAATCCAGGAAGAGCAATAGGGTGTGGCTCTTTGCAAGGGTTCCTTTCTTCAGGCAAATTACCTGGGCGAGGTCAGGCCCTCAGGCTTCACACTGGAAATGTAACAAGAATTAATTAAAAACCAAGAGACAGATATTGGGATTTAAACAGAAGATCTGGAAGCAAAGTAGCTAAACTACCAGACAGCTCTTATCCGTAACAGGGCTGGCTGGTGAGTTCCTATTCTCCAAGTGATTGGTGAATGAATACCCCTACTGAATACTACTTTTTATATCTCTCCACTGCTGGGATTAAAGCATGAGATCTGTTACCCTTTCAGATTGATTCAATTTTGTGCATCCCCATGTAGCCTAGAACTCAGAGAGGTGTGTCTGCCTCTTAACCCTGATTCCTAGGATTAAAGGTGTTTCACATCACCTCCTAGCTCTTAGCTGCTTGGATTAAAGGTTTGGGAATGGTTTCTGTGGCTTGTGGCATATCTTACTTTCTGAATCCTTAGGCAGGATTTAATAAAGAATATATCACCACAAAAAATATTTAAGTAATGAATTCATTATAATGTGTACATGAATACCAATATTTATATGTATCGTACACATACAAGTTTGTAATAGATTACAGTTAAAAGCAAATAGTATATTCCTGAGTGCTAGCTTCAAAGTTGGGAGTCAAAATAATGTATCCACTGTAGTTGTTTAGACACAAATTTATCTCTGCAGTGCTCCATAAATTGGGCCCAGTTAATGACTGTAGAATCCTGTATTCTTTGGCAGATAATTGAGTATTGTTTGAGGCTACATCCTACAAGCAAGGATGAATCTCACCTAAAAAGAATTTTGTGGCACTTCGATACTTATGTGAGATTGTAACTATCATGTGTTCACTCCTCGGTCAACACAGGTAAAATGCAAGAACTGTGGGGCCTTCGGACACATGGCAAGGAGTAGGATGTGTCCCATGAAACGCTGGGTTGAAGCCCTTCCTGTCCAGCCTCTAGGGTCAAACAAGGAGAAGGAGAAGATGAAAACAATGACAGCCCAGCAGCTCCAGACTCCAGGAATATTTAAAAAGACTGAGGAAGAGAAGAAAGAAAGACAAATGTGAGCTTCATCAGAGGCTTGTGTATTATTCTAACATGCACACTTGTCTGGGTTCCATCCCCACAATCATATCAACAATTTTGTGCACACCCTGAAATCCAGCAGTGGGGAGACAGATAATAGTGGACCATAAGTTCAAGATTGCATCAGCTACCTTGCATTTTAGAGGCTTGCCTGTGTTAAAGGATACTCCTTTGTATTTACTGTTAAGACATATGCAAATCTAATCCCAGGGTGTGTGGATGGTTTCAGGTGTGTTACCAGATCCTTAGATAAAAGATGATCCTAGATTAGATGAGAAAATCTCACTTTGGGTACAAGATCCTTAGATAAAAGTTGATCCTAGCTCAGATAAGCAAATCTCACTGTGGCTTCAATACCTCCTCACTCCAATCAATGCTGGCATTAACTTTCAAGACAGAGATTGCTTTTAGTTCTTCACATGCAGAGATTCTCCTGACCCCAGAATTTAATGCTATGTGCTCTGCAGGCAAGAATTGCTTCCAAGGAAAACGCTACCACAGAAATTTCCCAGACGCTCTCCAGAAAAGAAGATGAGAAGCTTGGAAGAACCAGAAGAATCATATTTCTTTTTGAGGGTGAGTCTTCCTTGCTTGCCTGTTGTGTTTCTCTTGTAAACCATCTCTGCTGCTCTGCTGTATGCCTGGTGTTGGTATTGTAAGGAAAGCCAGGCAAGCTCATGGCACTTCTCTACCAGCTTCTGCTTGATTGCCTTTTCCATTTTCTTCAATTCTTCACCCTTTGTTGCTTACCCTTTAGTTACCCTCCCCTCTCTTATTTCCTCCTCACATTTCTTTCCCTATTCTCATGCCCTCCACTTTTCCTGTTCCCTCTCCCTCTCTGTATCCCTATGGTACCATTCTTAGCTCCCCTTTGATTCACTTCCCATTGCTTCCTCTGTCTTTTTGTTCTCTTTTGCTACTTGGGAACAGGGACTTATTCAATCTATGCTGGCCATGATCATGCTCTTTGGCTCATTTTACCATTCATCTTGAATTGCCTAGAAGGCTTCGCACATACTGGGATTGTCTGTGTATAAAGAAATGCCTAGCATGTATTTTTTTTAACCTTTGTGAAGTCAGGGTGTGTAGATTAGCATTGTCTGGAATTTGACATGAGTTTCCTTTCTGTTACATGTTTTGGGATCACAGACTTCCACCATCACATATGGCTTTCTGTATCTTTATTTGAATATGCTCATTCACTTTGAGTCCAGGCCAACAAATGTTATGGAGAATTTATGTATATATGGGAATTTTTTCCCTCATGCTGAATTATATTGCACCAGGCTTTTGTCATTCATGTTTCTTCAGAGTCTGTCTATCTGCCCTTGGAAGAAGGCCTGTCATCCAAACTGATCACAACTGTGAGGAAGCACTTTGTTCATTTGATCTAAACAAGAGAACTTGTTGACATCCCCTTCTTAATTGGTGGACTTAAAGTTACATCTCCTAGGCCAAAAAAAATGTCATTCTTATATCAAGTTGTGTTCTTAGTTTTAGGTTCATCTTATTACTTATGTATGAGTGTTTTGCCTGACAGTATGTATCTATGAGTATGTACATTTATCTGGTGGCTGAGGAGGTCAGAACAACAGGTCAGATTTCAAAAACTGAACTTACAGACAATTGTGAGTCAGTAGATGGATCCCGGGAACTGAAGAAGCATCAACTGCTTTTATTCACTTAGCCATCTCCTAAATCCCATGTTCAGATTGTGTTGTTGCACATCCTGTGATGCACGAATGACTGCAAATATACTGTGGGCATTTAAAGGGGTTTTCTACCCCTCTCCCCCGTGGATTATTATAGTTCAGTGTCCTGTCTCCTTTTGTTGGTATGCCATCTGTTCTACTCATTGTTCTCCCATACCCAGCCCTGGTCATTATGTTTAGCTGTGTATCACTTACTGTACAATATTAGGCTTTATTTTGACACTATGACTATTGCGTCTTCCCTTACACAACCTGTAACCTATATAAACATGTTCCCTGTTCCCTCACAGTCCTCTCCCCTGGTCTTTTTTTTTTTACTTCCTAATGGTCTGTACCACAAATTTGTGTAACCTACTTGTTTGTTTCACATAATTTCTAGTTGGATAATTTTAATGAGAGACCTATTCATACAGGTGGGTGACTTTGATTTGAAGGAGTGTAATTTGAGTTTTTTTTTTTTCTTCACAGAAAACTAGCAGACCAACACTTTTTCACATGACCAAGAAAAATCTTCATCAGGTCCTGTCTCCATTGGTCTCCCACTTGTCAAGACACCAAATAATGAAACAAACACCCACTCATATTTCTACGAGAACAGACAAGAAGTTAGCACCTATAGAATGGTTCAATCACGTGATACAGGATTATCAGATATCTTGGACTCCAATTTGAGCAACTGCCAGGATTCTGCCCCCAGCTCCAGTAGGACAGCCCAGGAGTCTGTTTCCCCTGAGGGTTCATTTCAGCCACCTGGTTTGGTCAACGACATTAAACTCCAGACAAATATGAAACATCCTGGTTTACCTTCAACTTCCTGCGTACAATCTTTGAGACCAAAGTATGACCAGGACTCTGAAGTCAGAATCCAGGCTCCAGGAAGAAAACCTCTCCAATTTACCAGCCAGGAGAGCCAAGGTCACCTAAACACACCTCAAATCAGTTTTTGCCCGAATCCCACAATGAGAAACCTGTTGCCTGAGTTGGGTGATATCCAGGTTTCTCAGCCTTCTCTGGGTACAAATAATTGCCATGTCCAACAGGCACTCAAGGTGAGCCCAAAGAAAGCAGCACCAGATGCCTGTGTCCAAAAGAAGCTTTTGCATGGTTCTTCTTACTCAAGATCTATCAAGAACACAACTGCCTCCCAGTGTACACATTCAAGCATGCACATCACACCTATCATCTTAGGAATGGACAAAAAACAACCATGCTTTGGGATCCCATTGGCACCCAGGACTAAACCTTCTGAAAAGACCAAGTCTGTTTCTCAGAGCGTCTTCATTTAGAGGGTGCTGATATGCCTGGCTCTGATGCCACAAGAAGTGTCCTTCATGAAGACATCCTGGTATCATCCTCCTCAGAAGAAAGTGATGGGTAGGATCACATCTTCAATACAGAAGACTTAGTGTAGAGAGCTGCAAAGTGCCATGCCTTAATGATGGTGCTGGCATCTGCCTTCCACCTCCCCAAGGCTGAGTGCTCTCTGGCTTAAACAAGCCCTTATTTGGTTAAGTCTCTTCAGCCTGTCTGCTTCTGCATTAGAGCAGCCTATCTGCAGGGTCCATGTAGGTCATTGGGGTTGGTTACCTCAAGGGTATTTAAGCCTGTGCAGGGGTCCCCTGGGGTCCTGCATGTCAGAAGAACATGTTTCCAGGATCCTGATTAAAACTACATGAAGAAGACCTTCCCGGAGATGCATCTTCCTTGCTGGCGAGGGCAAGCAGAAGAAAGAATCAAGAGAAGGAATGTTCTGAAAATGGAATAAGCCCACTTATTCCAATAAGCCACTCAAGGGCTCACCTTGAGTGCCTCTTGGACATGGAAATTATTTGTACCCAGAGAAGGCTGAGAAATCTGCACATCACCCAACTCAGGCAACAGGTTTTTCATTGTGGGATTCAGGCAAAAACTGATTTGAGGTGTGTTTGGGTGACCTTGGCTCTCCTGGTTGGTAAGCTCTCCTGGAGGAAGACACTTTGTATTCATGAAGACAATTTAAACCAAGCTACTTGAGAGGACATGTCTTTATAGAGCTGATGGAGTTATCTGATCAGGATACTGATTTGAGGTGTCAAAATCTAAGCAAGAACAGACCTTGCATCTAGGCTTCAAGACTCTGAAGTTTCTTTCTCTATGATGATTCTTTGTGAGCCATCCCACTGAACCCTTCCTTCTCTAGCCATGTACTTTCCAGCCAAAATCTGAAGTCTTATTCAATAAATGATTCTATACCAAGTTACAGCTTTTGAGGTTTTTGTTTAGGTGAATTGGATTGGATTCACCCAAGAATAATCTGTATTGATGATCAGGGTCTCATACAAATGATACAACCTACAGACAATGAGGTCTTAGATATGCACCTCTGCCATTAGGGTTGTTTTTTTTTTAATTTTGAAATGATGTTCACGGTGTTCCTAAGTTACCTAGAACTCACTATGTTATGTAGGCTGGGTTGGATCTTTCAGCAACTCTCCTGTATCAACCTGCTATGTGCTACATTATGAACTGACACATATGTGTGAGCATTACTCATATTTAGACAATAGAGTTCTGCAAGCAAATTGGTTCAGGGATACAAAAGGATGTTGCTCATGAAACACCTGAAATGCAAAGATCAGAATGTCATGGTTAATGGATGTATGTGGCCTGATTTCTGCAGTAAGCCTGTTGTGGAATCTAAGAGCTATGTCATTTCCTTGCATAGGCTACTGCCATGTCAGGAGTTCAGAAGGCTGGGGCATACATATAGTGTGGGTTCTTTCCAGTCATGACAGGGATACTGGGGATGCAGAGCAGTTGTTAGAGCATTTCTCTTATATGTAAACATTGGAGCAGGGTGCAGGAGAAGACTTGCAAGTGTGTGTCTAGCTTAGGCTACAACAGTGAAATCATTCCTGAATGAACAACATTGAGAGTTATGGCCCAGTGTCCAAAAGGGGATAGAAGTGAGTCCTGGAAAATCAGGCAGTTCACAATGTGACTCACCATCTGCTGTTCTCAAAGTCTCCATTTCACTCACTGTCAACAAGGGAGCCCTTCCCGAGCATCCAACTTTATTTATTTGAGTTTATATTATGATTTTTCTTTCCTTTTAAAATTATTGTTTAATAGTTTTCTTATTTTACATATCAATACCAGTTCCTTCTTCCACCCATCTTCCCTTGTACCCCAGGGATCCCCCATCCATACCCCAGGCACAGTGAGGCCATCCATGAAGGATCATCAAAATCTCTCAAATTATTTGGAGTAGGACCTAGGCCCTCCCTCCTGTCTCTAGGCTAAGGGAATATCCCTCTATGGGAACAAGCTCCTAAAGTATGTTTGCGCACTAGGGACACATCCTGGTTCCACTGCCAGAGATCCCATAGACTTCCAGGCTTCCCCACATTCAGGGGGTATATGTAGGTCCTATGATGGTTTCCCAGCTATCAAACTTGGGTCCATGAGATCCCTTTGTTCAGGTCAGCTATTTCTGTGAGGTTTTTCACCCTTGTTTTGACCCCATTTCTCATCACTTCTCCCTCTGTGCAGCTGGATTCCAATATTTCAGCTCAGGGTTCAGGTGTGGGTATCTGCCTCTGCTTCTGTTACTACTGCTACTTCATCTGCTACTAGATGAAGGATCTGAAATGGCAATACAGTATTCATCAATCTCATTATCAGGAAAGGGCATTTAAGGTAGCCTCTCCATTATTACTAAGATTCTTAGTTGGGGTCATCCTTGTGGATTCCTGGGAATTTCCCTAGTGCCAGGTTTCTCAGTAAGCAGTTAATGGCTCCCTCTATTAAGGTATCTTTCTCCTTGCTCTCCTTCTCCGTTCTTCCCATAACTAGACATTTCTGATCCCTCATGATCTTCTCCCTCCTCCCCCTCTTCCCTCCTCTTTCTCCTATCTCCTTACCCCCCCTCCCCGCCGTGCTATGAATTTACTTAGGAGATCTTGTACTTTTCTCCCTCTTGGGAGTCCTTGTATGTCTCTAAAATGTTCCTCCTTGCTTCCTAGCTTTTCTGGGGTTGTGTGTTGTAGGATGATTATCCTTTGTTCTATGGAATCACATCTCTGTTTTTCAGCAATAGCTTCTCATCGTAGGATATCATATTAAGTTACTTAATCCAGGCTCAGTTCATTGCCCACACAGGTATATGCTGCAAAAGAAATACATGACACTGTCTTCATCACAGCCCTTTCTCCTTGTTTGAGTTTTGTTCTCTTGATACTGTCAAGATCCATGTGTACCTAATGGATTCAGTTGCCAATTCTCGGTTACCTGGGTCATTAACCTGTAAAAGTATTGAAGAGCTGATAACTCCAGGTCAACTCTCCACCCAGCTCTGGCTCCTAAAGACTATGTTGTATGTAACAGACCAAGGGCTAAACACAATGGGACTCCAGACACCTAGCCTCCTAAATGCTTGGATCCTGGGGACTGTTTGACTGCAAAAGACACTCCCCTGTATTCTCCAGGAAATTCAGTTCTGAAAAAAGAATTGGTACAAGCCATAAAAACCACAGAATATGCCTTCCCAGTACCAACCTATGAGAATAATGGGCACTCAGGTATTACACACCAAAAACATGACTTTAAAAATTTCTTGACTGTTCCCAAGGTGTCAAACAATCAGGAGCCCACCTGTTCCCCTCCCCTCCTACTGATGTAACTCTGAATTTTTTCCTTTAAAAAAACATAGCAATAGACCAAGAGGGCAAACCCTCTGGAGACTGCTGCACCAGCTTTCTGGACAACAGCTTTATATCAAATACAGAGTCTCTGTTTGTTATTTGTGGCTGCTGCAACTCTGGAACCAGGCGGGCAGGCTAGGGAAAACTTCTCATAACAAAATGGTGTCCAACGCGGGGCTGAGAACTTTCACTTAAAACTTGATAAAAGCTTAAAAACGGATTTTAGAAACAAAAGAACAGAGACAAGTAAGACTTCTTGGTAGCAGCATTTTTCTCAGTTAGACTCTGTTTTGATAGAGACAAACAGAGGTTTGTGTGGCTCCTTTAAGGGAGGATTCGTGACTCAGCATGAGCAGTAAAAAAAAATCCATTGCTTTTAAAGAGCTCTGCTAACTACTGAATGGTGTGTATGAGAGCTGGCAAAGGTAGTGACCACATCTCCAAGCTGGCAGCATGCTGCTGGATGGCAACGTAAACCAAGGCAGTGAACACAGCTCTCAGTTCTAGTGGTAAAATTACCACCCCCACCCCCACCCCCGCCATCTTGGATAGACCTTGCTGAAATAACTGTGGCTTTCATTTTAGCAATGTTGTTGTTTATCAGATAAAAGACTTGTGGCCAGAAAAAGATAAAAGATTTACAGTAATGACAGATTCACATCAAGAAAAAGCGCTAAAGAATTACAGTGTGTTTTAAAATATACATTGGCTTGGGAGGGAAAGAAAAAGAAACAGGATACAATGGTTTAAAAAAGAAAAAAGGAAGTAGAATAACTGGGTGTGATGGTGCACACCTTTAATCCCAGCACTTGGGAGGCAGAGGCAAGCAGATCTCTGTGATTTCAAAGTAAACCTGGTGTACGGAGTTATTTCCAGGACAGATAAAAGTTATGCAGAGAAACCCGGTCTCAAAAAATGAAAACATAGAAGTAGAAGAAATAGAGTAATAAAAAGCCATGTAAAGATGAAAAGCACAGAGAAACTTTGGATACTATACGCTATTCTGTTGTCTTTAAATTGTTTGACTGCTGAGGAAATAACAACAACTTTTAAAAGAAATGCTGCTGGATTAATTCAATTTACATATTTTAAAATGCTGTGCCTACAAATTTAATTCTAAGGACAGGTTACTGGGGAAAAAGATTTCTATTTTTGTTTCTACAGAAAAAGAAAAGCTATGGATTTATTCCAGACTAATATGGTTTGATCAAGCAAGAGCCCCAGCAATAGCGTTTCAGGTGATCCAACATTTAAAACAGCTTGGACAAGGCAGCCTTGCAGACTACAGCCAGGATTTCTGTGTCTTCTTAGGATCCCCATGACAGTGTCCCCTACCAGCAGAAAGCAGTTTGGAAAGAACAATGCCCAAATTCCCAAATATTGCTTATAAATGTTTGTTTTCATTTATGTAGGCTTGGTTATAAATGGTTACTGATCACAAGCAAACTTTCTAAAGGTAAAAAGGGGACTATGGTATAGATATGAATACTTTGCTTTGGAATGGATTTTCATTTATTGATAAAATGTAATGTCAATTTTGTGATATGTATATTTCTCCTCTGACCAGGCAGTGAGTTGACTGACCAGGCAGTGAGTTGTCTCTGTCAATTCAAAAGTTTATATATTATCCTTCTGTGGTCTTTGATGGAGTTGAAGACAGATAGATATGGGTATAGTTTTCCTTAGTTAGGATTAAAGATGAATTACATATAGGACTTTAGACTTACAAAGATAGCATAGATGATAAAATATTTTCTTTAAATCTTGCTAAATGTTAATGGACTAAATATTGTTCATTGTGATTGTTATTTGATAACTGTTGTGTGATATATTTTGCTATGTTGAGGTTAAAACCCTTTTAATTTTAGACAGAAAAGAGATGATGGGAGATGTCATTCCGTAAATATGTTTCTCTTATTGGCTAATGAATAAAGCACTATTGGCCAATAGGAAAGCAAGATAGGCGGGACGAGGAGATTAGGAGAAGAGAGGAAGTGATAGGGAGATCCAAGATGGAAGACGGGGAGAAAGGAACCCCAGCCCCTCTCTCCGGTAACATAAGACCATCTGGAGGAACTTAGATTAATAAAAATGGGTTAATATTTAAGACAGAGCTAGCCGATAAGAAACAAGTAACTGGCCAACAGAATTATATATAATACAGTGTCTCTGTGTATTCATTGGGGCTGTCAAGGAGGTGGGACCAGACTGGATGGCAGGAAAACCCTACTCATAACAGACGGGTTCCCTCCCTTGGAAGGATAGAGCAATCAATAAACCTTGTGCATTTTCACCAGTGGGGTTGTCTCCCTGGACTCTTTGGGGATCTGAATGCAACCAGTAGGTTGACCCATCCCTGTGTGCCTATAATAATTCCTCGTTGGGTTTATGACTCTCCTTTTGTCTAATTTCAAAGTCAGACATTGAGAATGTATGGTGGCTGCCCCTGCTGGTTAGAAAGCTCCAGGCTAATCTGAACCAAAGGAGATCATGTCTCAGAAAAACAGACTGTTACATGAGGACAAACAAAAGACATCAAAGATTTCTCAGAGGCTTGCAAGCAGAAGTTTTAGGCATTGAGAAGCTCAGGAAGGAAAGTTAGTCTGCAGAGTGAGTTAAAGTCCAGTCTGTGCTACAGAATAATACTCATATCTAAAAGAGAGGAAAGTTTTGTGGTGTTGACCTTTGATGGCCATATACCACCATCTGAGACAGGTGGATAAAAAGGATTCAGCCAGGTTGGGCTATATAATCACTTGAAGGCCATTCTCAGAAAACCAAATTACATCAGTAAAATAACCACATAGCTGATTACTTACTTAAAACGACCTGGAGTCAAAGAACACTGCTTTCTGTTTTTTGAGGAGAGAGATCGCTACACACTTTGTACATAGAAATACCCAGATGAAAGTCTGCTCCATAAAAATGCTGTGATGTTCCTCAAATGGTGGACTGCTTTTCTAGCATACATGAAGACTTGGTTGTATCTGAGAACTCCACATATGAGATACCAGGTGCAAACCCATAACCCTCCACTCCTGACAGGAAGATGGAGGACCAGAGACTGGCTTCCTAGCTGGGTTAGCCTGGTTCCAAAACTCCAGGAAATGTAAACAAAAAGAGCTATTCATCATTGTTCATTTTGAAGTCAATGTCCATCTAGGAATTCCAACTGTGGAAATTTTTAAAATTCTATTACTTTGGGTTTTTTTTTATTTTTTGGCTTCTTTTTTATTTTATTTAAATAAAATTTTATCATTTATTTTGCATGTCAACCAGATTTCCCTTCTTCCTCTCCTCCCATAGCGCCCCTTTCACAACTACCCACTCTCGTCCACTCCTCGTCCATCTCCTTCAGAAAGAAGAAGTCCTTTCATGGGCTTGCCCTAAGCATGGCACATCAAGTTGAGGCAGGACCAAGCTTTCTCCTTACTTCAAAAAGGACCAGGTAATCCAGCAGAAAGAACAGATTAACAAAAATCAGCTAAATGTCACAGTAAAGTCCAGCTCTCTTGTTACAAGCCTTACTAAGAGACAAAGCTACCAGATTGTCACACACATGTAGAAGGCTGAGAGATGTCACATGCAGGTTCCATATCTGTTGGTCCAGTATCCATGATCTCCCAAGACCTCAGGTCAGCTGTCTATGTGGGTAATCCCATCATGACTCTTTGCTTCATAGAAGAACTCCTCCCCTTTTTCTGTAAAAAACTCAGAGCTCAGCATAGTGCTTGTATGTCCATCACTGCATCTGCTTCCATCAATTAATGGACAAAGGTATGACCCACACTTGAAAGTCTCCTCTGCATCCTATGACAATCAAAGCTCACATGCCAGGGAAAGGACCTATGAAATGTGTTGCATCCCTACTATCCCTGTGATGAGTGGAACAAACTCACACCATCCTCCTGCCTCAGTCTTCTGAAATATAGGTATATCAGTTGCCTGTGCCAGGAAATATCATAGCTCCTAAATTCCAGTAAGGGTTCAGGATAGAGATCATGTCACACCACATAGATCCATTAACAGTGATATTCTGATATTTGTATTTCAGATATTTCAAGGGCAACATTCTTCTACATCCCTAAGCCAATTCATTCTCAGAACTCTATTGTCTACATATGAGTAATGCTCAGACATATGTGGCATCTCATACTATAGCACATACCAGGGTGAAACAGAAGAGTTGCTGACAATTCCAACACAGTCTCTGTAACACAGTGAGTTCTGGCTAATCTTAGGCACACTGTGAAAAATCATCTCAAAGTTTAACAAACCTAAGAACAGATATGGATAACTGAAAACTCGTTGTCTGTAGGTTGGATCAGTTGCATGAGACCTTGAACATCAATACAGATTATTCTTGGGTGAATCTATTCCAATTCATATAAACAACAATCCAAAAAAAGTGTAATTGAGAATCTTTTATTGAATAAGACTGCATATTTTGGCTGGAAGGATTATGGCTAGAGAGGGGAGGGTTCAGTGGGAAGGTTTACAAAGAATCATCATAGAGATAGAAACTTCACAGTCTTAGAGTCTAGACACAAGGTCTATTCTTTCTGCGATTCTGACACCTCAAATCAGTGTCCTTGTCAGGTAAATCCTTCAGCTTTATCAAGACATGTCATCTCAAGTAGCTTAGTTTGACATTGTCTTCATCTCAGATAATATATAAATATATATATACATACATATATATATATATGAATATTCAGTGTCTTTATCTCAATATTATCAGGGGTGACTCCAAATTCAGAACATGGTTTCTCTGGAATCATTCTTCTGCTTGGTCCTGCAGTCAGTTCTGCTTACACCAAAGTCCTCTACATTGAATCATATGTGACTCTACTCATCACTGTCTTCTGAGATGGATGATACCACAAGGGCTCCATATAGGGCATTTCTTGTGGCACTGGGACCAAATATCTTAGCGTTCTTTAAAACAATGCAACTCTGAGATAAACTAGATCTTTTCAAGAGATTAATCATGGGAGTCAATGAGATCCTAAAACATGGTTGTTCTTTGTCTATTTCCAAGCTGATATGTGTGTTGTGCCTGCCTGAATGGATGCACCAGGAGGCTGTTGTGTCCTTGGATAAAAAGAGCCATCCAGAAGCTGTATTTAGACACTGGCCTTCAATGCTGGTTTCTTTGGTCTCATCTTGGGTGCCTACGAGATTGACATGCATTTGTACTGAGAGATGGCTGGGAACCCTGGACAGCCCCCAACTCAGACACCAGAGTTCTCATGGTGGGATTCAGACCGGAGCTGATTCGACATTTCTTTGGGTGACCCTGACTCTCCTGGCTGGTGAATTGGAGAGGTTTCTTTCCAGGAGCCTGGATTCTGACTTCAGAGTTTTGGCCAAACTTTGGTTTTGTAGATTGTACACAGGAAGTTGAAGATGTACCAGGATGTTTCTTATTTGTCTGGAGTTTAATGTCATGCACTGAAACAGCTGTCTTCACATCAGGCTCAAGAGCACACTTGGTAAAAACAACAGCCCCACGGGATGTCAACATGGAGCTGGGGGAAGGATCATGACGGTCCCTACTATTGGACTCCAGGGTGTCTGAGAATACCATATCAGGTGCTGGTACTAATCCATAGGTGTTCTCCTCCTGTCCTTTTTTGTAAGAATATGAGGGTGTGGTTGCTCTCACATCAGGTGTCTTGCATAATGGGAGACCATTGGAGACAGGACCCAATGAAGTTTTCTTCTTGGATATGCAAATTAGCGATGGCCTGGTAGGTTTCTGTGAAGAAAACAAATCTCAGATTACTAGCCTTCCAGTTAAATTCCTATCCTGTGTGACAAGCTCTCTAATTGAAATTATCCACATAGAAATTATGTAAAGCAAATATGTAGGGAAACAGATGCATGGGAGAGAAGGGCCATTGAGAACTAAAAAGAAGACCAGTGGAGAGGAAGGTGGTGTAACATATTTATATAGGTTATAGGTTGTATAAGGGAATGTGTAATAGTAATGAGCAAGACAGTGTCATAACAAAGCCCAAAATTGTGCAGTGAGTGATAGAGAACTAAACATAATGAACAGGGCTAGATAAAGGGATATGGGAGAACAATGAACAGAACAATAAACACATTAGGATTCTTCCTAATTCAGATAAACAGAAGCCATGCCAACCAAAGGAGATAAGACACTGAACTTAATCTGTGTGTGTGTGTGTGTGTGTGTGTGTGTGTGTGTGTGTGTGTGTGTGTGTAGATTAAACCCTTTAAATACCCAAAGTATGTCTAGAGTCATTTGTACAGTAGAAGATGTGAAAAAAAACATTTGAACCTAGGACTTAGGAGACATCTAAGTGAATAAAAGCAATTGTTGCCTTTTCAGTTCCTGGGACCTATCTAGAGACCCACAATTGTCTGTAAGTCCAGTGTTTGAAATTTTTGAAATCTCATATATTGCTTTGACCTCCTATGACCCTAGATATATGCACACACAAGTCATAAACGCAGTTAGGCAAAACACTCATACACACAAATCAAATGAACCTAAAAATAAAAACACAATTTGATATAAGAATGAGATTTTAAGTCTAGGAGATGCCACTCTGAGACTATCAATTAAGAAGGGGATGTCAACTTGCTAACACATCCCCCATGTAGGGATACCCCCTTAACCTAGAGACAG
The DNA here is from genome assembly GCA_030556225.1 of Cricetiscus sungorus. Classification (NCBI taxonomy): domain Eukaryota; kingdom Metazoa; phylum Chordata; class Mammalia; order Rodentia; family Cricetidae; genus Cricetiscus; species Cricetiscus sungorus. The sequence goes on from JANBXA010000736.1 coordinate 1,015,269, forward strand.
GAGAGAAGTCCTAGTCCCTACTTCAAATGACATGACAGATTTATATGACCCAACCTGGATATCATACCCTACATGTGGAATGGGGGTGGGGGGATGGGAGGGGAGGGTGGTCAGGGTGCATGTCACAGGGAAAAGACAGTAAGAGGGAGGAAGAGAGACAGGGAAGAAGGGAGGGAGGGAGGGAGGGAGGAAGGGAGCAAGAGGAAACTGGGGTCGACATGTAAAATTTTTAAAATTTTAAATTTAAAAAAAATTAAAAAAAAGGGATTTCAAGAAATTCTTTTGTTTACAAAGACAAAATGAGCATGGTTTTGGTAAGTCTGGATGAAAGCATCCTTACTCGGGCAGACAGGAAAATTCTGGAAAAGCATGGATGACACCAGACTGATGCAATATCACTCAGCATGAGGGGAAGCATTTCCCACATACACATACATCCACCATATTTGTTGGCCCAGCCAAGATAAAGGAGCATATTCAAATGAAGATACAGAAAGCCATATGTGTAAATTTGTGATCCCAGAACATGTAACAATAAATAAAAGTCATCTCAAGTTCCAGACAATGCTAAGTTACATATCCCAAATCCACAAAATGAAAACATATTAGACGTGTCTTTATACACCTGAAATCCTAGTATGTGGGAAGCCAGGCAATAAGAATGTGAAGATGCCAAAGAACATGATCATGGTCAGCATAGACTAAACAAGCCACTGTTCCAAAGAAGAAATACAGAATGAAAAGAGAGGAAACAATGGGAAGTGAAGAAAAGGGGAGCTAAGAATGGTACCATAGGGAAACAGAGAGGGAGAGGGAACAGGAAAAGTGGAGGGCATGAGAATAGGAAATGAAATGTGAGGAGGAACTAAGAGAGGGGAGGGTAACTAAAGGGTAAGCAACAAAGGGTGAAGAATTGAAGAAAATGGGAAAGGCAATCAAGCAGAAGCTGGTAGAGAAGTGCCATGAGCTTGCCTGGCTTTCCTTACAATACCAACACCAGGCATACAGCAGAGCAGCAGAGATGGTTTACAAGAGAAACACAACAGGCAAGCAAGGAAGACTCACCCTCAAAAAGAAATATGATTCTTCTGGTTCTTCCAAGCTTCTCATCTTCTTTTCTGGAGAGCGTCTGGGAAATTTCTGTGGTAGCGTTTTCCTTGGAAGCAATTCTTGCCTGCAGAGCACATAGCATTAAATGCTGGGATCAGGAGAATCTCTGCATGTGAAGAACTAAAAGCAATCTCTGTCTTGAAAGTTAATGCCAGCATTGATTGGAGTGAGGAGGTATTGAAGCCACAGTGAGATTTGCTTATCTGAGCTAGGATCAACTTTTATCTAAGGATCTTGTACCCAAAGTGAGATTTTTCTCATCTAATCTAGGATCATCTTTTATCTAAGGATCTGGTAACACACCTGAAACCATCCACACACCCTGGGATTAGATTTGCATATGTCTTTACAGTAAATAAAAACAGAGTATCCTGTAATTCAGGCTAACCTCTAAAACACAAGACAACAGAGGGAGACCATGAAATTCATATCCACTGTTACCTGTCTCCCCTCTGCTGGATTTCCAGGTATGCACAAGCATTGTAGGGATGGAACCCAGACAAGTGTGAATATTATCATAATACACAAACCTCTGATCAAGAACATAGCCCAGCACTGCATTCTTTCCTTTGATGCTACTTCTGCTCTGTCAACAGTGGGCACCATTCCCAGCTTTATCCCTCCCTGCTCTTTGGTGATCTCAACACTACATAAGCTGAGTGCACTATTCTCTGATCATTGAATCTGATGGTTTTTTAAGGGGGGGAAGCTGCTTCCTGAAATGTCTGTATTCAATGAACAACTATCCAATACCATCTACTCATGTGCCCTTGCACATGAATAATTATGGATGTGTCCCATGCTCACATTTGTCTTCCTTTCTCCTCTTCCTCGGTCTTTTTAAATATTCCTGGAGTCTGGAGCTGTTGGGCCGTCATTGTTTTAATTTTCTCTTTCTTGTTTGACACCAGAGGCTGGACAGGAAGGGCTTCAACCCAGCGTTTTATGGGGAACATCTTGCTACTTGCCATGTGTCCAAAGGCTCCGCAGTTCTTGCATTTTACCTGTGTTGACAGAGGAGTGAGCACATACTTAGTTACAATCTCAGTTATGTATCAAAGTCCCCCAAAATTCTTTTAGGTGAGATTCAACTTTGCTTGTAGGATGTAGCCTCAAACAATACTCCATTATTTGCCAAGTAAGACAGGATTCTACAATCATTCACAGGGTGCATTTTATAGAGCATTGCAGAGATAAATAAATTTGTGCCAAAAGGATTACAGTGGGTAACATGGTGTGACTCCCAACTTTGAACTAGCACTCAGGAAGATTCAGGTAGAGTAACATGGGTTTAAGAAAAACCTTGTCTATGCAGATAGATCCAGGTCAGCCTGTGAGAATTATTTACATGAGGTCTAAATACAAAAAGTAAAATGAATGTTGGAGATACAGCTCAAGCTTATAACATTTGGATATAATTCACCAATAGGGAAATAGGTTCTGTGCTAGAGAAACATCCAGGAACATGAGGCTGCTCATTGCATTGAGTATATACAAGGTATCTCCTCGGAAGCCCTCAGTGGACTATCAACTTGAGAGAAAACTGCTCAATTTAGATTAGCTTCTATTAGAGAATATGAGATACAGACAACATGGTTAAATCCACTTTCTAAAGTACATGTAGAGCAAAAATTCTCAAAACTTGAAGTGCATTGACCTTGGTTTCTTCCTCCTCTTCTCTGGGAGTCCTTGGTCTCTCTGCTTTAAAGTATTTTTTCTTCTGAGTTTTGTCTTCAGGCAGTCTCTCAGCAGGGGGTTGTATGCAATGACCAATCATCTGCTTTTTGACATTTGGCTTCTTGTCAATATTTTTCTTTAATTGATTATTGAAATTCCTAGTTATGGAATAAGGAAGGAGAAGATATATTGATAAGTATCTTTGCTTACTACTTTAGGATCCAGAAGTGCAAAGGATTTACTGACCAGAGTCACACACATCTTACCCTAGAACACTCAGAGTTTGCATGCCTGTTCCCAGAATATCACACTCAAAAAACTGTTAACCCCCCGAGAAAATAACATCAGGCTTAATAGAGCTGAAATAAGATGGGTAGGACTGCATAAAATAGAGTGGGTTCTGAAATTATCCATGATTTTCCCACCAACGTTTTTCTTTTTTTAAAAAAAATTTCTTGCTTCCTACTCTTTCCAATTCGCTATTCCCCCTTGTTTTAAGATGTTATATTTTAAATTAGTTTTCCATGTTTTGAATCCTGCTATGACTATGCACCCTGTTTGTGCCTGCTGCCTACAAGGATCGAAAAGAGAGTGTCTGTGCCCAAGAAAGGATTGAGAAGTATTAAGAGGGTCTTTGTGAGTGCAATAAAGGGAACGCAGGCATTCTGCAAGAGCTGTCTATGCTTCTAGCCACATAAACTTCTCTCTAAACCCTATCAATTTTTGAAAGCTAAATTTCAGTTCATGACAACTAGGTATTAATTTAGGATTTAGAAAAGAATTACCTAAATCCATTTCTTCCCAAACATATTTACTAGCAACAAAGGCAGACACCACCATACAAATTCCTAAGAAGACGTTGCATAGATTATTTTTCAAACAAATAAATTTACAAGAAAAGCAAATTATTTTTTCAGCATATTTGCCAGAAATTATTTTATGTTTACATTGTATGTACAATTTCATCTATAAGCTTCAAATGAGAATTGTAAAACTCTGATGTGTAGCTGATAAATACAGTTACACTTCACTAACAGAAATTCATGATCTTGTATCTAATTTCATATGAAATTTTTCTCAAACCCACACCTGAATAAACAAGCTGAGGATGACTATGCAAGCTGATGTACTGTGAAATTTCATGTCAAGCAATTCACAAATAAGTTCCTTTATGAGCATATGCTAGATGACAAAGATACGAAATCCCGGATTTAGGGAGTTTATGAAAATGTAATTTCAAGTTCAAGGCCTTTCTCAGCGATAGTGTTCTACTTAGCAAAAATCAGTATCAAAATGAAACAAAAAGAATTTTGTCTGGTGTCCTGGTGTAGCTCAAGATTGAAGTAATTCCTGACACAAAATAATGAAATTTAATCTACAATTTAAGAAAATAAAATCACTCATCAATGAAAAGCCCTCAGGCAAGCCAATGTAAAAAAAAAAAAATGTGATCCACAACAAATGCCACAGACAGCTGTTTTCCTGCTGTACCCACCCAGTGCAGGTCAGTTCCTACCTCTTTTCTTAGTCTTCCAGATTTTGTGGAATTGGATGTCCTCGGGGCACAGAATTCTGAGTATTTTTATTAGAAACACAGCGGGCTGTGGGGTCCTCCCCTGGCTGCAGAGGGAATCGAAGCAAAATCTCCACAGAGGCTAGAACTTCCCATTTCTCTGTCAACAAGTCGATCTGAGGACATGAAAGAGGAAATTAGTTGGTGTTCCACGGTGGAGAAGAGGCCATTCATGGAGGAGATAGATACTTGTCCAGTTCCTTCTATCTTTCAGGATTATCAGTCTAAAATCCTTCTCACTACAGCACACCAGAACTTTACAAGTGCATTCGAAGTAATGAGAGGGTAAATGGTGAGTTTGGGGTACTGGAAATGTTCCTTTGGGGAAATGAGCACTGCTGTATATGCTGTCCCTGCTGTCGTCCCTGGATTACTAGCTCTGTTTCAGGTGCTGTGTTCCTGAGAACACATTTGTACACACTCAGGGCAAGGAATGAGATGCTGCTTCAAGGGAACCATATATTCTACTCTACCTCACTCCATGTACTTCTTTTTACCCAACCACACCCATACTTACATCCCTTTGTGGGATCCCACACTGTTTCAGGAACCGCTTTCCCTCTTCCATTGAAAGATTGTATGGATCCATCTCTGTTGGACCTTTCCAGGAACTCAGCTTCCCTCTAGAGTTTAGAAAAAAATCACATAGTGCTTCTTACTAAAATGTCCTCAGTGATAGACATTCAACTATCTCCATTTAGTAACTCATCTCCTCCTAATCCTTCCACTAAAACTGTATATATGTCCTAAATGACACTAATGTGTGTGAGAGATAGGAAGACAAAAGGACAAGAGATTCTTCACTAGCTTCTCCATTGTTAGCAACTAGCAACTAGAAATGCATACAGATTAACCAATGGCCTTCAACTTTTACGGTATTAGACTCAGGGAATGCTACTTCTATTATGAGCTTCAAAGAAATTCAATATGTACAGAGTCCTCTAACTTCTGAGATTCAGCCTATGATTATTCATATCTAAATGCCTAGGTCAAAACAATAATGATATAGAAAAATTTTAGAGTTTAGAATCTGCACTTTTTTAGGTTCAAACAAGCCTGCACATCATAGTCTCAGCTATTTGAGTGCTTGGAGTTCAGTGGGTGTTGCTATCTGAAGTGGTGTCGAGGGTTTTGTCCTAAGACGCCTCCTGAAAATTTCTGTGAGAATCCATTTATTCCTACAGGAATTTACCAAGGTATGTTTCTTGATTATAGTTGTTTAGTTATGTGTCCTAACAGCAAGACCACTGTGAAACCCAGGGCTCCTTTGCGACTGAGTGTAGAGACAGACTCAGACTGACACCTGGATTTATACTCCTTCTCAGCCCATGTCCTTGTAATGATTCCAGGCAATGCAATCATGTGTGATTGAATTATCTTGCTCCACCCTGATCTGAACAAACACTTTTTTTCCTTTTCCACTGATTATTTTTATAGCAAGTAACTGTATCTGAATCACATACTAATTGGTGTTTGCATTCTAAACATTTCAAATTATTCATCATGAAATATAAACAATCAGTAATATAAAATTATTTCTTCATTTAAAATGGATTTTTCTCCCCTTAGCTTATCAAAAGAGTTTTCCAAGTTCAAGGTCATTTAAAATTATAAAGCAAACATGAAGCCATCCTGTTGGATATGTGGTGCTGTCAAAAACTCACTGATTGAATCATATCACTCATGATTTTAATTTATACTCAACCAAATTCTGGAATTTTTTTTTTGATATTTTTGGACATGGTTTCTCTGTGCAACAGTCCTCGCTTACCTGTGTAACAGTCATGCCTATTTTGGACTTAACCAGGTTTGCTTTTAACTTAAAGAGAAACACCTGCTCTCAAGGGCTGAGATGAGAGCCATGAGACTCTGCTGCCTTGTGATAGAAATTTTCTTGTAAAAATATTTTGTGAGTTTCTTTCATTCTGAATGTTTTACCTAGATTGTTATGATATGTAATGGGCACATGCAGTTCCCACAAATGCCAGAAAAAAAATCCTCAGATATTCTGGGCCTGGGATTCCTAAGACTCTTACTGGGGTTTCTAGGACAATATTTAGCACAGTTAATGACTGAGCCACTTCTCTACCCCCCTCTTTTGTTTTTCATCTAATTACCTCTGTCCTTTCAACATGAACCAAAATTTATTCCTTACCATTAAGACAGTTACTGTCCCAGACACTCATCCAGCAGAAACCACCAGAATTAAAGCTCTTGATTGCCTTGGAGACAGATCAGAAGGACTTGTCCGATTTGTGAATATCTTCTTTTAAGTACAACATAACAGACAAGCATCCTATCAACCCAAAAACAACATTGAAATGTCTTCCATATGCTTAACGAGTGTTTGTAGATATTATGGAATCAAGAAAACAGAGATTTCCAGAATTTCTCCAAACCTAAGCATGTGTGCACATATATGTAACACAAATGACAAAACACAGAACAGATATTGTAGTCAAAAGTGAAAAGGAGAGAAGAAAAGCGGCAAGCCGCTTGAGAGTTCTCACTTCTACCAATGCTCAGACAGAAGGGGCGATCCACCAAAGCTTTACTCTCCCACTGCACTGCTCCACAGACTGACTCGAACTGCACTGAGCTCCAGTCTCCTCCTGCCTTTTATTCTGGTCTAGTGCTGGGATTAAAGGTGGGAGGTTCCAAATGTTGGGATTATTTTTGTGTGAGGTCCGTTTCTTTTACAGTGTGTGTATTTGTGTAAATCAAGGTGGCCTTACATGATTAGAAATCCATCTACCAATAGGACAATTCCTTCAAATATCCTTTCCCGATATGCTAAAGTGACCAAAATTCTTTACTTTTGAATTTTCAAGACCTCTCACTATAGACCTGGGCTTGTTCCATTTTGTCTTTTGATTTTACTCATTAATAGAAAATATATATATGTACATATATATATATATATATATATCTCCTTGGATCATGTCACATAAGGGAATTTTTTTCGGACTTCAGGCTTGTGTTTCACATCATATTTTATGAATAAATTTTAATATGTGTAGGAAAGGTACCAAAAGATTTTTTTAAATTGGATGGCATTTATCTAGATATAAAGAAACAAAGAAAGAAATAAACAGCTTTGAAAACCTTCACTTTCAAAACTGAATTTAAATAGGGAGGGAGACTAACTCAGAAAGCAAGTAATCTACATGTCTGTTTATTGAGATCAAATAATTTCAGTACGTGCTGAACTCACATGCATTGCAATCTTGCTGACTCATACTTCCCAAGGGTTGGTAAAGGCAGGCATCCGTCCTGACTCCTAAAAAGTCCTGACTCAAAAAAGCAATCAAATATAAAATATCCTTGACCATCCACCATGAAATGTTCATATTGGAAGAAAGAATCCTTTAAGTCATATTGATGTCTTATTTCTCTTTTAGATTGGGGTATCAGTATAATATAAAATAAAGGGCATAGATTTCTACATTTGCAAATACAGTATTAGAGGGTTTACTTCTCTGAATTCCTTTTGTCTTTCCTCTGGGACACTTTTGGGCCATGAAGGCTGACTGGCTATCAATCCATTATGCCAAGTTATTCTCATCTGACATTGCTAGTGCTATTTTAACCTTGAATCCAATCATGGATTCCCCTTAGTCACTTTTATCAGTAGTTAGAAAGTAAGTGGTTAGACTCCTAAGAAAAGATAATTTGGGCTGTGATGACTTAGGATGAAGGATGTATGCAAATGGACATTGATTTTACTATTTGCTTTTAACTACAATATATTACACAGCCCTATGTGTTTGCTACATAATATATATTGGTATGCATGCACATTTCATAACGAATTCATGACTTAAATATTTTTGTGGTGATATATTTCTTATGATTTATTAAATACTGTCTGAGTAATCAGAAAGCAAGTTATGCCACAAACCACAGAAACCAGATACAAGCCTTTAATCCAAGCAGAAAAAGCTAGGAGGTGATGTGACACACCTTTAATCCTAGGACTCAGGGTTAAGAGGCAGACACACCTCTCTGAGTTCTAGACTACATGGGATACACAAAATCGAATCAAATTAAAAGCATAACAAATCTCATGCTTTTAATCCCATCAGTGTAGAGATAGAAAAGGTAGTATTCAGTAGGGTTATTCATTCACCAGTCACTTGGACAATAGGAACTCACCAGCCAGTCCTGTTACACATAAGAGTTGTCTGGTAGTTTAGCAACTTTTCTTCCAGATCTTCTGCTTAAATCCCAATAACTGTCTCTTGATTTTTAATTAATTCTTGTTACATTTTCAGTGTGAAGCCTGAGGACCTGACTTTGCCCAGGTAATTTGACTGAAGAAAGGAACCCTTGCAAAGAGCCCCACCATATTGCTCTTCCCAAATTACTCTAAAGTGTTACTATCTTCTAGTAAATTGAAACACCAAGTAAAGTAGAATCAAGTATAGAAAACATTCACCTACTTTACTAAGATATCACTCATTGCCTTCTGAACAATCCAAGTAGTCATCTTGATCCCTGCCTATAAGAACAATGATAGACTGAAACTTTCTACTTGAAGCAGAAATTCATAGGTAATAGCTTAGGTGGTGATCCATTTGATTGAGTTATGCACACTCTCATCTTGTGAAAATGCTATTGACTTCAACACACCTTTACATATGCATCAAACTCAAAACAATGCATCTTACCATCCCAAACACACATGATCCTCCATGGGACATGTTTCCCGTTCTGATCAATAATTTATATTTATCTCTCTCTCAAAGGAATGGTAACAATTATAAGCAGTTCTGTTCAAGGGTACTATCTTTGCCTTATGTTTTCTTTATTTTCAGTCATAATTGATGGAACAACACTGCTCTACCCTGAATAATCTGGAATGTAATTTCACGTGAAAATGAAACCACCTTCTTTGAAGAACAGACCTGTATTTTTCTGATTGGATTGAAAATTCATTGTGCACACTTCACTGAATAGATGCAAGGGAGGGCTGGGTGGAATGACAAGAAAGGAATGCCAGCAATATTCCAACATATAGTAATTCAGAAATGTTCTGGGGCTTCAGGCCCATTGATGAAAAAGCTCTGTTTTATTTTAACACTTAAAGCCACAAGGTTTCCCGGACTGTTAACCTGGGAACCAGCAAAACAGATCAGTCACAGGTGAGGACTACTACCAGATCCCAATCAGGTGTGCCTTATTTAAATTTTCCTTTACAACTACCATTCTGGAGACACACCAAGTAATAAGCTCTTTGAAGGGCAACATTGCCAAGTTATCAATTGCCTCTTTGACCTCAAGCATATAAAAATGCATAATGTTTGTTCTGACTTCAGAAAGTTCCTGTCCCCTCATCCCAGTCTTTCCCAGGTGATCATCAGTCCAGGGATGTGAGCACATGCACAGCACATCCACCAAGTGCACTGAACATTATGTGAAGCCATGTGCTCTGTGTCCCATTTATTAGAGACAAGTCCCTAGACTGCCACAGCAGTCATTCCCTGGGACATCATTTGCCCTGAAAGTTATCAAAGATTCATTTCCATTTTTTATTTATTTGGATTATGCTAGTCTTTTAGTATTTAGCTTTCTGTTAAACATTTGAATCAATTAATCAGTCCTCTTTCTTTGAGAAATTATTTGTATGCTTTTAGGAACAAACATATATCTTTAAGTACTTTATTATGCGGGTATGCCTTGTAGAATTTATATGAAATAGGAATTTTGTTTCAAATTAATTAAAATATCCATACTCCAGAATTCAATGTATTCCTGGTGCATAAAAGGACCTTGCAGACACATCCCCCATGGAGGGATACTCCCTTAACCTAGAAACAGGAGAGAAGTCCTAGTCTTTATGTCAAATGACTTGACAGATTAACATGACCCCACCTGGATAGCATAGCCCTACATGTATAATGGGGATTGGGGGACTGGAGGGGAGGGTGTTTAGTGTGCCTAAATAAATAAAAGAAATTCAATGTCAAAAACTAAAAGATAAATTATAAACACTGTTTAATAAAGATGAATTGGAAGCAATGTTTAAAACATGAAATACTACCATGAAAATGATGATAAAAAAGAAATATGCTCAGCACACTCCCTTATGGTGTATGATGAATAGACTTGGTTCAGACTAAATACCAGAAAGTTTGCATGACACACATACCTGATATGGAGATTTAGATATGTATAAGCGGAAAAGCCACTGGCGTGTGAAAGACCAAAATTAATGTTACGGAAACACCCCCCACTTAAGATGAAGGAAAGACCAACCTGGAAGGATAACCCAGACCACTATCAGTTACCTTGAATTTGCTAACCACTGGCAAATTCCCTCACAAGGCCCTAGGATAGCAGGATACCAAGAATTCACTCTGCCCCTCCCATCAGTTATAGCTGCAATTCCGGTTTGCCCAGACAAGATTAATTAGCACACCCTGAGTCCCTCAGGTCCTGCTGATCCAAACAGTGGGACCATTTGGCCTCAAGGATAAAACCCATGACTGCTCACATATTCAGCAGACAGGGAGTCACAGCCCCACTCTAAGCTTGTGGATTTTTCCTTTAAAAGTACCTGCACCCAGAAAAATGTTGCTTTTCTAGCCTGAGTGCTCCTGTTCATTATAGCCTCTTGCCTGTCGCATCAACTGGACTGGACTTGGGAGTACCACCGAAACAGGGAGATTCCTCATTCTGAGGGTCTTACATTTTTGGAGGTCCCACCGAGATCTGGTGGATCCCTAGACTCAATTCCGTTTTAACTTGGAGGTAAGATAGAGCTCAAAGACTATATGTTTGATGTATGTCTGATGTTATGTGTTTTAGACTAGAGTTTGATTTGAAATTGTGCCTGCACTCGACTTGTATTTGGTAGAAGGACACAGGGGGAGACACACGTGTCCTGAGACCCTTGATCCCACCCTGGACAAATGTCCCGGGTTGTTTGGAGGAGGGAAGAAGATGAGACTCACTTCTCTGGGGGATGGCGGGCTCCTCTGGACTCTGCTTCCCTCCCACTTTGTAAATTTGTTTTGGGTGCTTTTTGTGTACAACACTGATTTGTCCTGTTTTTTGTCTGATTGTTCTCTGTTTGTCTTGTTCTTCTGTTCCTACTGTTTGGGTTCCTTTCTGTTTCTTGTTTGTGTCCATTTCTATTCTCCCCATAGGCCAAAATTTAATTCTGCAACTATTTTTTGAACCAGGTTCTCATCCCAATCTCCTGCAGCAGCTATCACCTGGGCCGCCAGGGCGGAGTGGTGGTGGGCTAGGGCTACAGGGGAGGAGCCACGCCAAAATGGAAGGACAGGTTTATAACCTTTCCCAGCTGTGCATGCTTGACTCCCCAGTGTCTGGGGACATCTGGGTGACCAGATTACAGCATCCAGTAGTGGTCCTTTCCCTTGTTTCTTTATAATTGGAAAGACTAACCACCCCGTTTATCAGAGGATCCCTGATGCCTTATGGGGTTGGTGGAGTCTCTTCTGTTCTCTCAGAAGGCTATGTCAACAGCTAGGAAAAAATGTCCCTGAGGCAGATGGGCATCCAATGCAACTGAAAAAGAAGATTGACACACAGGATTCCCCTCAGTGGGACTTTCACACTGCTAAAGGTAAGAGTGAGTTTGATAATCCATCACCAGGCTCTGGTGGCAGGTCTCCAAGGTGCTGAAAGATGGCCCAGCAATTAGGCTAAGGTAAAGAGAACACTCCTTCTGACCCTACCACAGAAACCCAGAGAGCTTCAGTGGCTCTGGCCTTCATAGGGCAATTGGGCCCTGGATATAAAATAGAGAGTCCAGAGAATGGAATGGTTACAGGAAGCTGAGTTATGTGAATTAGTAAAAGAGACAGAGAAAGTGTATTACAAAAGGAACACGGAGAAAGAGATGGAGGGACAGAGAAAGTGTACTAATGGGACAGAGGAGTGAAAAAAATGTGACAAAAGAAAGGAAAAGTATTTGACTAAAATCTTGGCCGCATTTTGTTGAAAGGAAAGACAGTAAAAAAAAAAGTTAAAAAACAATTTGATATGGGAAAGCTGGGCATCTAGACTCTGCTGGACAAGGACCAGTGTGTATATTATAAAGAAAAAGATTGCTGGACAAAGGACTGCCCCAAAATGGCAAACAAGCAATAGAAGGTGCTAACCCGGGGGAAGATAAAGAGTGAAAAAGACTGGGTTTGGATGCTCTCTCCAAGCCCAGGGTAATTATAAAAGCGGAGAAAAGACCAGTTGATACAGCTATTAAAAAAATTAAAAGGCAAAAAATCTTAAGTAATGAGTACCACAGGGCAATGCCAGTACTCATGGACTACCCAAAGATCAGTGGACCTTGGCCTGTCATGGGATGGGTATCCCAATCATTCGAGGTTACATCTCTCCAGCCAACCGCTTTTTGCCTTTGAGTGTAGCAACCCTGACATGGGCAGAACCCGGCAGCTCACCTGGACCTGACTGCCCCAAGGCTTTAAAATTCCCCATCCATCTTTGATGAGGCCCTTCATAAAGATCTGGCCAGGTAGACAAACTAGCCAGAGCCACCCAACATGACTGCTTGGAAAGAACAAAAGCACCGCTGCTGCAATTGTCTGACCTAGGCTACCGAGCCTCAGCCAAAAAGGCCCACATTTGCAGAAGAGAGGTAATGGACCTGGGGTACAGTTTACAGGATGGGAAACAATGGCTGAGGGAGGCTCAGAAGTGAACTGTTGTCCAGATAACGGCCCCAACCATGGCCGGACAAGTAAGATAATTTCTGGGGACATCTGGGTTTTGCAGGCTATGGATTGCAGGGTTCGTGTCCTTACCAGCTCCACTCTACCTGCAGATGTAACTAAACTTTTTACCCTTTATGGGGACAAGCATAGGAAAGTAGCCTGGGGAGTTTTGACCAAGTCCCTGAGGCCATGAAACAGACCAGTTGCTTATTTGTCAAAGAACATTGATCTGTAGCCAGGGGATGACCTGGCTGTCTAAAAGCTATTATGGCAGTGACTGAACGAGTCAAAGATTAGACTGCTATGCATTGGAAAACATTGTCTGGCAGAACCCAGACTGATGGCAGTGACTGAACGAGTCAAAGATTAGACTGCTATGCATTGGAAAACATTGTCTGGCAGAACCCAGACTGTTGGATGACCAAGGCCTGCATGACTCACAACCAAAGCCTGCTTCTAACAGAGAGGATGCACTCTGCTGCCTGAGGAGACTGTTGAACCAGTGACCCATGACTGCCATCAACTGTTAGTTGAAGAGACAGGGTTCAAAAAGATCTTATGGACATCGCATTGGCCGGGTAGGTGATGGCCTGGTTCGCTGGGCAGTTACGTTGTAAAAGGTAAAAAAAAAAAAAGGGCTAGGGCAACAGAGGTGGACGAAAACATACGAGGCACATGGCTAGCTGAAGAAAAGTCCATAAACATCTACAAAGGCAGCAGGTATGCTTTTGCACCTGTACATGTGCATGTGACTCTAGATAAATAAAATAACTAAGGTAGTAAAATCAGACAATGGTCCAGTTTTTGTTGCCTGGGTAAGTCAGGGACTGGACAAGTAATTGAGGATTAATTAAAATTACATTGTACATGCAGACCCCAAAACTCAGATGAAAAAAAGATAAAACCATTTAAGAGACCTTCACTAAATTGACCTCCAAGACTGGTGTTAGTGATTGGATAGCTCTCCTACCCTATGTGTTTTTCAGGGTTAATAACACCCCTGGGCCATTTGGACTGTCCCCCTATAGATGGCTTTATGGGGGGCCTCCCTCCACTGTGCTGATGTGCTGTTCTCCCATACTCTGTTTGCTAGGCTCAAGGTGATCGAGGGGGTGAGACAGAGAGTTTGGAAGTAGCTCCAGGAGGCCTACACGGCAAAAAGGGACTTGGAAGTCCTTCATTGGTTCTAAGTTGGAGAGATGTCACCCTACATGAAACCTAGAGACTCTGTTAAAAGGCCCAATGTGTGGCTGTTTCAGAATATGCCCTCCTCCTCCCCTGGACACACCTCCAGGCTACTCGAGGACATAGGACCCAGGGACAGACTCTTATAACTACTCATTTTTATTCCCCTCTTGTTGCTTACTGTTACAAAAATTGTTACTTTTGTTAGGAAACAACTGAGTGGGGGCAAGAATATGGTGTTCAGATAACTGTACAGAAGCCTCCCTAGGCAGGAGGAAGTTGCCTCTTAATTTTCCTGGTTCTAAGATTATAATTATTCACAAAAGAAAAAGGGGGGAATGAAAGACCAAAATTAAAGTTAAGGAAACCCCCCATTTAAGATGAAGGACAGTCCAACCTGGAAGGCTAACACAGACCACTATCAGTTACCTGGAATTTGCTAACCACTGAGAACTTCCCTCACACGACCCTAGGATAGCAGGATAACAAGAATTCACACTGCCCCTCCCATAAGTGACACCTGCAATTCCTGTTTGCCCAGACAAGATTAATTAGCACACCCTGAGGCCCTAAGGTCCTGCTGATCCAAACAGTGAGACCATCTGGCCTCTAGGAGAAAACCCATGACTGGTCAGTACTCAGCAGACAAGGAGTCACAGCCCCACCCTAAGCTTGCAGTTTTTTTTCCTTTAAAAGTACCTGCACCCAGAAACATGTTGCTACTCTAGCCTGTGTGCTGAGAGAAGCCTGTTTGTGCAAACGTATCCTGTTCATTAAAGCCTCTTTATGTGTTGCATCAACTGGACTGGACTTTGAGTTCTTGGGGATACCAACTGAAACAGGGATACTCCTAATTCTGAGGGTATTATATGAGGAAAAGGAAGCTCCCAGCATTGTAGATCAGAAAATAAGCAGAGGGAAGGAAGATGGGGAGTTCTATGTGTAGGGGCAGAAAAAATGATATATATGTAAGACGATACCATAAGGATATCCATCTATTTGTATTCTAATTTTGAAGGTGAATGGTGGTTGATCTAAAAAAAATAAATAAATTGTTAATTAACATCCTTTAATTGCTCCATTTCCAAACTGTCCAACAATCATACAGAGACATAAATTTTTACATTGTAATAGTTTTTTTTTTTTCATTTTATAAGGTAGGGAGGAAATCCTATCTTTTGAACAATTGCTTCCTTTAAGAATTCCCGGAGTTCCCACCAGGATGATCTGTGACCCCCACTGCCAGGCCTCTGCTGGAGCTCTGGGCCCCGGCCAGAGATCTGCCTATCCTCTCAGGACCATCCTGATTCCCTTTCTGTCCAATCTTTGACCCCCGTCACTGGACCTCTGCTGGAGAGGGAAGATCCACCAATCCAGCCACCTTGGGGAACTTCCTGGAGCTGCTCTGGGCACACTAGACACGCCTATCCTCAGGGAAAAATTCCTGGATCCCTGCCTGCCTAATCTCTGACCCTCACTGCCTGGCCTCTGCTTGAGTTGAGTCTAGAAAGAGTTCAGGTTGAATCCCTCACACACTTGTCCCAAAGAACTCCCTGTATTGGCCCCAAATCTCACTCCCCCCCTCCCATGTCCTGTCCCCAGCAAGAGTACTCCTGGTGCTCTGATACATATCCCCCCACCCTCCACATCCCTACCACCACCACCTCCCTACAAAGAGCCTGCCCTTTCCCCACCCTGTGCCATACTCTGCCCACTGTCCCACCACTCTGGTTGAGCACTGGAACAGAGGGAGGATCCAACAATTCTGGCACCTTCAGGAAACTTCCTAGAGCTCTTCTGAGCACAACACACCTGCCTGTCCTCCTGGGACCACCCAGAATCCCTTCCTGCCTGATTTCTGACCCCTACTGCCAGTCCTCTGCCTGAGCTCCAGGCCCTGGCCAGAGATTCGCCTATCCCCTCGGGACCATCCTGAGGACCTGCCTGTCCAATCTTTGACCCCTATAGCTAGGCCTACTGTTAGGATGGAAAAATTTAGTTCAATTCCCCAGAAAACCCAGGAAGCTGGGAGTCTTAAATCCCAAGCTGATGGTCACCTACTTTAATGTTTATGGTAGCAAATGAACACCCAGAAGCCTGTGCAAAAGCAGACTTCCTGGGCTAAGGGCAGGATTGGATACTTTAAAGTAATTGGTCCACATTGGATGCTATGAGGTGATTGGTTCACGATGCTTGGGCTTTGCTGTAACCCTATAAAAGCTGTCTCAATTCTGTGCTAGGGGTCGTCCTCAGCCCCCTACCCTGCATGGTGTATGGCTGACGGCCCCAGTATACTGGAATATAAAGAACCTTATGTGTTTGCATCAAGACTGCTTCTCATGAGTGTTTTGCGGGGGGGGGGGGACGCCTTTCCTGAGTGGGAGCATGAGGGACCATGCTCTCTCAATAAGGTCTCTGGTAAGGAGCAATAAAGTCCCCCGTAAGTTGGGACTAAGTTAAAGACCACGGAAATAAGCAGCAATAAAGTCTTAGGCATTGAGCGAGAGGTTGTAATGAACCAAAAGTAAAATTTTCAAAATAGGGAGTTCTCAGTTTTATCCAATTTTTCTGGCTCTTCAGGAGCTACTTTTGTCAAAGAAACTTAAAATAAAGAAAAGCACACTAGAAAGATTCCTGAGCGAATGCGATGACATTGCATCTTGGTTCGCAGTTTCTGGAGACATTGCGGTAGCATGCTGGGACAAGTTAGGCAGGGATCTTGATTTTGCTTGGGAACAAGGAATGCTAAAGTCCAGAGCCCGACCTGTTTGGAAGTTAGTGAGTAGTGTATCAAAGACCAGAAGTACTGTAAAGAGGTGATGGAAAAAGGGAAAGCTGTGCTAGGAATGTTACAAGAAAGAAGATCAGAAGAGGTTGAGAGCACAGGAGAGTCAGGTACGGATGAAACAGATTCTCAGGAAAAATTGCAAGCCCTCGTAGAAAATTCAAAGGAAATGGACAGATTTCTGGACAACTATCACTTACCAAAATTAAACCAAGAACAGACAAACAACTTACATAGACCTACAACCCCCAATGAAATCGAAAAAGTCATCAAAAGCCTTCCAACAAAAAAGGCCCAGGGCCAGATGGCTTCAGTGCAGAATTCTACCTGAAATTCAAGGAAGAGCTAATTCCAATACTCCTCAAATTGTTCCACACAATAGAAACAGAAGGTTCATTACCAAATTCTTTCTATGAGGCCACATTCCCCTTGGTACCCAAGCCTCACAAAGACACAACTAAGAAATAAAATTACAGACCAATATCCCTGATGAACATCGATGCAACAATACTCAATAAAATACTGGCAAACCGAATCCAAGAATTCATCAGAGAAATCATCCACCATGACCAAGTATGATTCATCCCTGGGTTGATGGGATGGTTTAACATACGGAAATCTATCAACGTGATCCACCATATAAACAAACTAAAAATGTCAACCTTGCCAAAAAACAATCTACAGATTCAATGCAATCCCCATTAAAATTCCAAGACAATTCTTCACTGACCTTGAAAGGACAATAATCAACTTTATATGGAAAAACAAAAAAAAAAAAAACAGGATAGCCAAAGCAACCCTGTACAATAAAGGAACTTCAGGAGGAATCACCATCCCTGACTTTAAGCTCTACTACAGAGCTATAGTCCTAAAAACAGCTTGGTATTGGCACAAAAATAGACAAGTAGACCAATGGAATTTAATTAAAATTCTGACATTAGCCCACATAGCAAAGAACACCTGATTTTTGACAAAACAGCTAAATGTATACAATGGGAGGAAGAAAGCACCTTCAACAAATGGTGCTGGAACAATTGGATGATGGTGTGTAGAAGACTGCAGATAGATCCATGTCTATCACCATGCACAAAATTCAAGTCCAAATGAATCAAAGACCTCAACATAAATCCAGCCACATTGAACCTCTTAGAAGAGTCACAGGGCACAGTTGACAAGACCAAATGGCAGCCCACAGACTAGGAAATCATTTTCACCAATCCTATGTCTGACAGAGGGCTGATCTCCAAAATATATAAGGAACTCAAGAAACTAGTCAACAAAACACCAAATAACACTATTAAATAATGGGGTCTTATCTTACAGTAAAATAAGACCACATGGAAATACTTAGATTAATAGAAATGGGTTAATATTTAAGACAGAGCCAACTGATTGACAAGAAACTAGTAACAGGCCAACAGAATTATATCTAATATGGTGTCTCTGTGTGTTATTTGGGTCTGGTACCACAGTGGGACCCGACCGGTAGAGAAAAAACATACTCCTAACATAATCGTGTCCAACATGGACTGAAGAACTTACACTTAAAACTTAACAAAAGCTTAAGAAAGGGTTTTAGAAACAAAAGAACAGAGACAAGCAAGGCTTCTTTGTAGCTGCATTTTTCTCGATTTGACTATTTTGCTAGAGAAAAGCAGAGATTTGTGTGGCTCCTTTAAGGGAGGTTTTCTGACTCAACATAAGTGGCAAAACCCACAAGGCTTTTAAGAACTGCTGTTAACAATTCAGTGGTGTGTGCAAGAGCTGGCAATGGCAGTGACCACATCTCCAAGCTGGCAACATGCTACTGGATGTCAGCTTAGACCAAGGCAGTGAGCACAGCTCTCAGCTCTGGCAGTAAAAGTACCCACTGCCATCTTGGATAGACCACCACTAATACAGCTGGGGCTTTCATTTTAGCAATGTTGTTCTTTACCAGATAAAAGACTCGTGGCCACAAAAAGATAAAGATTTTCAGTAAAGACAGATCCACATTAAGAAAACCCACTAAAGGTTTACAGTGTGTTTTAAAATATACATAAGTTTGGGAGAGAAAATGAATAAATGGTTTTTAAAAAGACAGAGAGGAGCTGGGTGGGGTGGCACACACCTTTAATTCCAGCACTCGGGAGACAGAGGCAAACTGATCTCTGTGATTTCAAAGTAAACCTGGTATACAGAGTTAATTCCAGGACAGATAAAAGTTACACAAAGAAACCCTGTCTCAAAATATGAAAAAAATAGAAGTAGAAGATGCTTTCCACATAAAGATGGAAAGCACAGAGAAACTTTGGATACTGTATGCTATTGTGTTGTCTTTAAATTGTTTGACTGCTGAGGAAATAACAACTGTTAAAAGAAATACTGCTGGATTAATCCAATTTTTGTATTTTAAAAAATGCTTTGACTTCCAAATTTAAGTCTAAGGACAGATTACTGGGGGAAAGGATTTCTATTTTTCTTTCCACAGGATATGAAAAGCTGTGAATTCTTTCCAGACTAACATGGTTTGATTAAGTTGGACCCCCTGAAACAGCATCACAGGTGATCCAACATTCAAAACAGTTGGGACAAGGCAGCCTTACACACTATGTCTTCTTAGGATCCCCATGACAGTGCCCCCTACCAGCAGAAAGCAGTTTGAAAAGAATGATGCCCAAATTCCCAAATATTGTCTATAAATGTTTGTTTTCATTTATGGGGTTGGTTATAAATGGTTAATGACCACAACCAATGTTTCTAAAGGTAAAAAGAGGACTATGGTATAGATATGTATACTTTGTTTTGGAAGGGATTTTCATTTATTGATACAAATTTAAGGTCAATTTTGTGATAAGTATATTTCTCCTCTTGTTTAGGTATTGTGTTTATATAGGTCATTTAGAAATGTAATGTATAATTCAGTACAGATTACAGGTAGTTACCTATGATATTCAAAACAGAGTTAAGTTAGTTAGGTGTTTTAGATATATAGAGATGTATTTGAGATGAATAGGCATTCTTCAAACCTTTCAAAGACCTACAGAATATGGCATTTAAAATGGTCTAGGGTTTTTTTTAACAGTGGACACAGCTGCCCCTGGCAACACCACCTGCGTCAGAAAGGAAGATGGACATTGAAGAAACTCATTATGGGGTTTGCTTTCAATATGGCAAGACTAGCCATTTGAGCAAGATACTGCTCTTGTCCAGACTGTTTGACTTTATGCTGTATAAAGAAGACTTGCAGTACACACAGGAATATGATAGACATTGCTACAGTGTTCCTGCTTCATAGAAGAATCTGCCAGACAATCTGCAGGACACAGAGAAACGTGGCTGACAAACTGCCAATACAGATGAACAGTTTCAAGTTTCCTGCTTTGCTGAGGAGTCTTCCAGACACACTATGGGCTATAGGCTGAAGATGGAACATTACAGAAGAACTTCAGGTGACTGACTAGGCAAGTTGTCTCTGTCATTTCTAGAGTTTATATTATCCTTCTGTGGTCTTTGAAGATGTTGAACATAGATAGTTATGTTTATAGTTTTCCTTAGTTAAGATTAAAGATAAGTTACATATAGGACTTCAGATTCACAAAGATAGGTAGATGATGGAATAATTTCTTTATATCTTACTAAATGTTAATGGACTGAACATTGTTAACTGTGGTTCTTATTTGATAACTATTGTGTAATATATTTTGTTATGCTAAGGTTAAAACCCTTGTTTTTATTTTATACAGAAAAGAGGAGATGAGGGGAGATGTCATTCTGTAAATATGTTTCTCTTATTGGTTAATGAATAAAGCACAGTTGGCCAATAGGAAAGCAAGATAGGTGAGACTAGGAAACAAGGAGAATTTGAGGAAGTATTAGGGAGGAGTCAACATGGAGAGACTAAAGAGAGCAGAACGCCAGCCCCTCTCTCTGGTAAGATAAGACCACATGGAAGTACTTAGATTAATATAAATGGGTTAAAAATTAAGACAGAGATAATCAATAAGAAACTAGTAACTGGCCAACAGCATTATATTAAATACAGAGTCTCTGTGTGTTATTTGGGGCAGGTGTGGTGCTGAGTCCAGGCCAGCAGGGAAAAACTACTCATAACAAATAGAGGAAATCAAAAAGGCTGAAAGATACTTAAGAAAGTGTTCAACATCCTTAGGTATCAGGGATAGCTAAGAGATACCATCTTACTCCTGCCAGAAAGGCTAAAATTAGAAACACCAATGACAACTTATGTTGGAGACGATGTGGAGAAAAGGGAACACTCCTCCACTACTTGTGGAAGTGCATACTTGTACAGCCATTTTGGAGATCAGTATGGTGGTTCCTCAGGAAAATGGGAATCAGTCTACCACAGGACCAGGCAATAACCCTCTTAGGCATATACCCAAATGATCCACATCCATGCAACAAAAGCATGTGTTCAACTATGTTCATAGCAGCATTGTTTGTAATAGCAAGTACCTGGAAGCAACCTAGATGCCCCTCAACTGAAGAATGGATAAAGAAGATATAGCACATCAACACAATGTAATATTACTCTGTGGAGCAGGGGGGGCAGGAGAAACCAATGGAATCTTAAAATGGGAGTGGGGGGGGAGTGAGTGGAGAGGGAACTAGGCAAAGGATGGTAAGGAGAGGAAAGCACGTGGGACTAGGAAGATTGAGTCAGGAGAGGAATAGATGAGGAGAGAGAGAGAGAGAGAGAGAGAGAGAGAGAGAGAGAGAGAGAGAGAGAGCATAAAAGAGGGAGCCATTATAGGTTTGAAGAGAAAACTGACTCTAGAGAAATGTCCGGAGACCTATAAGACTGGCCCCAACTAACAATTTGAACAACAGTGGAAAGGCTACCATAAATACCCTTCCCTGATAATGAGATCGACAACTATCCACCATCATAGAGCCCTCATCTAGTAGCTGATGGAAACATAAAGCAGACATCCATAGCTAAACACTGAGCCGTGCTGTAATCCACATGCAGAGAAGGAGGACAAGACCAGGCAGCAGAAACACATAGAGGCAGCTGACCTGAGCAAGTAGGAGCTAATGGGCCCCCAGACTGATATCTGGGAATCAAGCATGGGACTGACTCAGAACCTCTGAACATTGGTCTCAGTTAGAAGGACTGGGTAGTCTAAGGGACCTCTGACAGTAGAACAAGGATGTATCCCTGGTGCACAAAAGGACTTTGGGAGCAAATCCTTCATGGAGGGATACTCCCTTAACCTAGAGACAGGAGAGAAGGCCTATTCCCTACTTCAAATGACATGACAGATTAGATGACTCCTCCTGGAAGGCATCACCCTACATGTGGATTAGTGTTCTACTCAACACAGCTTCTTTAAATATATTATAGGAAGAATACATTGAGATGATTTTAAATTATTATGCATTATATGGGGAAAAAGTATTTCACAAACATCCTCATGTTCTCAGAGTGGGGTAAGTGACTGTCAAACTCTAGATACAGGTATTGATTGTAATAGCACATCTACTCAAGTATTTACTGAGGATGAACTAGGACAACAGTGGTACACTAGCTCAAACTTCACAATCTAAACAGGAAACTTCATTTCTCAGTGAAGTGGCCCATTTAGAATGTAATAGTTTAGAGAACCAGTAATTTTCTCAAAGTGAGAATAAATTTATAGTATTGGGTGTGCACCTTATGTTGATCTGCATATGTAGATTTATCATACAACAAGGAAGCTCTGAGACACAGACACTCAGCAAGTAGAGTCCACTTGTTTCATGATGTCTGAATCATTTTGCTTGGTTTCCACAAAAATGGTTGTCCCTTTCTATTTTCCTACTACACTTCGGATGTCATCCTCTGGTAGAACTTGTTTATGCCAACCTCAGTTATTTGCATATGAAAAGTTCTTGCTTTATACCTTATGGCCAAATTAGCCAAAGAATTCATTCCTAAACTCTTAACATCTGTTGTTTTAACTGAAATTGTGGTGTGATTGGGTTGAGAAGAAAATCTCAAAACATATTTTCCAACTTGTTTTTCACCTAAGTATAGGGCCTCAGGTGCACAGCCCAAGGAAAGAGTCCCAGAATTCTCATTGGAATTGTAGTAGATGTCAGAAAGAAACAAAAGCAATTAGCATGACAGCCTCACTCATCAACAAAATCAGACGTGCTTATGGTCACAAACACATAAGCTACATATATACCTGCTAGACTCTGTGTGATCTGCATCCATCTGAGCAGATATGTGTGTTAGTAGGATGCTTTCTTTCATTATTATTATTGCTGGGCTCTTGTTTAATCCCAGTCTTGTATGTGCCTATAACAATTATGAGTGTTACTACAGAATCAAAGAAGATTTTCACCATGAAGGAGATGTGGTCATTGGTGTGTTTTTGCCACTTCATACTTTCTACACAGGCAACAAAGTTCTAGATCCAAATATGCCACACAATTTCAATGACATGCACCTACAGTAAGTATTATGAGTCGTTTATCCTGTTTCAGAATTCATATTTCTTCTGACATAGGTAATATATGGATTCAAATTTTCATACTTGATATATGCTTTATCATGACAAACCCTCTTCCTATCCCAAATCTCTTATTTAACTGTGTGTTCCAATTCACTTGTTTCTTATCTCAAAGGTTATGTAATAAGTTTGTTTATTTTTCTATTAATTTTTGTTTCTTCATATGATGATTGAGATCTGTGTCCTTACTTGGCCATGCATTTAAAGCCACAGAAACTGCATGATTCCCATGTTAAATATTCAGAAGAAGTGTGGCTTTATCAAAGGTTGATTTTTCTCTTCAGGAAATTCTAAGAGTCTAGATATACTCCTGTGAAAGGTGGTGATACCGACGAAAGCTGATGTTACTCCTGAGTGTCTGATGTGATGATAGTGTTCCAAGTATGTGATGTCATGGACTTATGAGTGAGGGTGTCAGATTTAGAAGTGATGAACACTTCTTTATTGTCAAAACATCTCAATTTGTCCATAAGGTTTTTTTTTAAAGGAAATTATTTGTGTGCTAACATTTTACTGTCACAGTTTCCCTTTTACATTTTTTTCTGTGAATATTGAATAAGTTTGTATCTGTTTTTCAAGAGTGTTCATAACACACATTGGCTATGATTGTGGCCACATAGGACTTTTTTAGATTAGAATCAAAGTAAAATTGTGGTATGGAAATATTTTTGTTAGAGCAAAAGATTATTTTGTGCATCTTTTCACCTTTCCTTTCTCCCCTCAAAATCTAACATTTCCTAATTTTTTTTACACAAGTTGGAGAATATGAAACGTATCATCCTGCTGGACTTCTGATTACCTTGTATATTTCTGTGTGACCGTGAATACATGTTTTCAAAAGGGAAATGTATCCTGTGTGTGTGTGTGTGTGTGTGTGTGTGTGTGTGTGTGTGTTTTCAACTGTTTGTCTTCATTTTCGCATGCCTAGAAATATTCATAATAATGATTAAGATTACAAAGCTCATGAGCTGTAGGAAGGTATCTAGTTCCACTGCATTAGTATTTGTGTGGTTCAAATCTATCCAGCATGATTTTAATTTCAGGCTATCATGACTGTTTAGATAATGTGATATATAAACATGAGAAATATAGATATAGATATAGATATAGATGTAGATATATGTAATTTCCTGATTCATGTAAGTTATTTTTAAGAGTGTCTATTGAACAGCAATCGGTACGTACTTTTCCAAATGTTTTTAACCATAATTTTTGTGTGTAGGCATGCCATGCACATTCATGTCTTACTTCCTATGTGCACCTGAGAGGCAATCTGTGGGAGGATATCTTCACCTCAGACCCTGTGTGTTCTGGGATCAAACTCAGCCTTTCAGCCACTACTCAGTGGCTGGCTTTGGCATATGCTGTGTCATATTTTTGTTCCATAATAATAAACCATGTTATCTGAAGTGCCAAACTTCAGATTGGAATTGACACTAGAAATGTATGAGAGGAAGAACCTGTCTCTTACTGGGCAACTGATATGGTTTAATCCATGCATGCCCTGGAGGTTTTTCTTTTGTTCTTTTAAACACCAATTATGTTGTTTTCAAGCTTCAAAAAACATTTTTATTGTCATATATGAACTGTACATATATTTTGATATACTACATCTTGTAAAAAAAACTGGGGATCCAACATTTCCTGATCAAATTTTGGAATTAAATCTCTTTATCATTGATTAACGTTTGGAGGCTTTGAGCACCTCTGTTGTTTTAATGGAAAATATAATAGGAATTTTGAGTTTAATGTCCTTATAACTCTATATACATGTATGAAATTGTCAAATGTAATATACGTGTGTGTGTGTGTGTGTGTGTGTGTGTGTGTGTGTGTGTGTGTGTGTGTATTCTGCTTGGAGAGAAAACTGGTTTCTATTTTTCCTGGTTTTCACTATTAAGGACTGCTGTGCCCTTTTCCCTTCAAGTATATACAATTATTTTATTTATCATTTTGCTGTGTCTGACTACTTTGTTGTTGGCTATTTTTTAAAAATATTTTCACTAGATAATTAAGAAATTAAGTACAGCATATTTTAACTATATTCACTCTTCCCCCAGCTCTTTCTATATGTACCATTCCATGCTAACCTTCCTATTCATCCAAGATTAAAAGTTCTTCCTTTTTCTCAAGGAGTTCTGTTAATATTGTTGAATTACTAGTAGGACTGGACCTTGCTCTGGACTGCAGTAAAGCTACCAGGTGTCAAAACATTGATAATAACTGACGCTCATAAAACCTATGAAATCTAACACACCACAGCTATTGGTGATATTTAATACCAAACTCTGTTTTTTCTCTAGCATAAACATGTACAGGTCAGATGTAACAAACCCCATGCAATTATATCCACAACTGCTCTGTTGTTTATGGATAGTAATTTTCTTGAAATTATATACATATCCTGGAAGATCAAAGAGATTTCTGTGGCTGAATATGATATACATGCCCCATATGGATCCAAGTATTACCTGATGATTTATTCTCTCCAAAATGGCCAGTTAGACATCTATGTTAGTTTACATCTACCTAGAGAATTTTCTCTGAAAATGGTGGATCAATACACTGATCTATGTTTTGAGAAATGAATTATTAATAATGATGTTAATTCTATATCCATTTAGTGGAATAATACTATTATATTCCCTCCTTGGGCCTATGACCTCATTAGGAACACTTTCTTGTTCCAAATAACAGTGCCAAGGATGAATTTCTTCTAGTGGAATATGCCCTAGATCCAACCAGAAAATTACTTAAGTACTAAGTAACATTTCTATTACTATTACACCAGATGATGTTAGGTCAGGTATTCTTGCATCTTGCAGGGTTTATAGCTGGGTGATCAGCTACTTTTTCTTTCTAGTTTCTTGCATAGTACGTAGTAATAGAGTGTATTCACAGAGAAAACTGCTTAAACATGGGTTAAAGCCAATAGTTTTCTTAGCCAGTCAGAAAACTAGACTTGGTGATCAGAATTCTAATGTAGTGTGAAACCTTTTTCAGGATAGCTCTTAAGCACACTTTTTTTCTAAGTCAACATGCTTCAGCTAACAAGAACAATTAGCTGAAAGCAGAACTACAGAAGACAAAAACATGGTTAGTACATTTATATTATTTCTGAGAACTACAGGCTTTAAAGGATTGAGTCTTTGTGTTCATTCTTGTCAGGTAGTGCTGTCTATGTGCTAAGCTTTACCAGCTAAATGGAACTCCATCATTGAATTTGGTGTGCTAAGATCTGCAGGCCTATTTAAGTTTGGCACATCTTACATTCACCACTGGTCTTAGTAATTGAGTCAAATAATAGACTCATTCCAATTTAGTTAATGATGTAGGCCTCACTCTTAATCCAATCAGAATAGTACTTATATGCCTATCCAGTGCTGATACCAGAGTCATGGGGACCAAGAAAACACAGATTGGTTCAAATTATTTCCCCAACCATGCCAATATTTCCTGCAATTAATTTTCATCAATTAGCATAGAAACAAGAAATTTCTTCCAAAGCTGTACATCCTTGACTTTATTTCATGAGGACCCTAAGACTCTAATTTGTAGGACCATTTATACAAAGGAACCTAACTGTTTTTCTTCAATTCAGAATCAGGAACATGTAATTCCTCTAAATCCTGTTCAACCTATCTACTTAGTTTGGAAAGCATTAGAAGAGCCACATTTAGTCCAACCATTAGTACCTGCCTACTGGGTAGTCTCAGAGGCCCAGTGATATTGATTCTATACATATGAATTAACCAATTAGGCTGAATATCAGGCATCAGAATAAGCAAGAGTGCCTAGGTTAAAAGTTTTTAATATTAGACATGTTTTTGCCCCTTGTAAGTCCCATAAGGGTAATTAAGCCTTCCCATTAACTGAAATTTTGTCAGTGAATGGACTGACAGTCTGTTTATTGCATATCTCTGTGTAATATGGGGGCAGGTGTCTAAGCATAAATAGCAATCCTGACTGATTTGGGACCAAAAATTATTAACTGCATCCCTAGAGTTCCTTCCTGCAGGATAGAGTTTTATTGTTCAGTCTTTTCCTACTTTCCCCAAACCAGAATTTATTTAATGCAATCATTTTGGTAATTCCCAGTTTTCCAATGGAAGTCCCATTGTTCCTGGCAACAAGTGGTCAAGCCACAGGGCATGTACAGAATTGTAAACTCTATGTTTCTATCTCAAAAGATAAACTCCACATCCGTACCTTCTCCACTACCAGTAAACACTTAAAGTAGGCATCACCAAGTAAAGGTCAAGATAAAATATAGGCTGGTGGTCTGTACTTGCTCTAGATAATACCTTCCATGTATCTGTCTTCCTCAGTTTTCAGGCCAGACCTGAAAGTGGTGGGGTTTGAAACATGACCCAAATTGAAAATACCCATAGTGAAAATCACAAGACTCAGAGGTATAGGGGCAGAAAGTAGAAGATCCTGGGGCCCAATGAAACCTTAATTTTAACAGGTCCATAGTGCAGACACAGTCTATTAGGCAGCAGTGTCTGTGGCTTCCACTTTCTTTATCTGGGTGTGTTGGGTCTAGTGTGTAAGAGCATCTATCTTCCCCACCATAGAGATGGACAGATTCACCTTGAGGGGCCCTTTCGGGATTAGTTCAAGTGTCCCTTGGGCTACTCACTTGACTCAGAAAATATCACAAGACATCATCTGAGTCTGTCAGTTCACTGAATAGCCTTTTGAAGAATTTGAGGGGCCTTTAATGACTTGAGAAAAGAATGGTTATAGAGGTCTGTCAGTTGGCTGTCTCTGAGGCTGGGAAGCAGTGGGAGAAGTCTTCTGAACAAAACCTTATGGGGGTAAATCCCTCACTAATGGGGTGCATCCAGCTGAGAGAAATTAAAGGAAGGAGGCATATCAATCTTGCTCTCAACTCTAATGAGAGTTTTGTTAGAGTTTCCTTTGATGCCTATTCCTTCTTTTTACCAGTCCAGAACTCTGAGGTCTATATGGACAGTGGAATTTTCACTCTATGTCTAAGGCCTTAGCTGTTCATTGAGAGGGTTTTTGGCTATGAAAGCCAAGCCATTGTTAAACCCTAATGCTACAGCAGGCTAAATCAGGGCACACATTCCTTGAGGAGTTTTTTCATGACTATTCAAGTGTAGCATGAATAATGTAAACCCAGAGACAGATATCAGAATTCAAACTGAAGATCAGAGAAGGAAAGCAGCAGGGCCAGATAGCTCTTACCTCTACCAAGGTTGGTGATATCCTATCTTCAACATGACTACAGGTTGATTCCTAAGACTGAATCTGAGACCCTGCTCCGAATATACCTCAATAGTGCAGGAATTGAAAGTTTGAGCTCTGTTTCTTTTTTAGGCTGATTCAGTCTCATGTTGTCCAGGATAGCTTTAAATTTATCTATTTGCCTCTGTCTCCTGAGTCTTGGGGTTAAAGTTGTGTGCAACCATCACACAGCCTCTATGCCTATGGCTAGCTTTGCATTCTGATCTCCAACCAACCTTTATTAGATGATAAACAATGTATCACTACATTCAAGCAGTTTTATTCTAGGTTGGGGGGACTTCTACCCATCCAAAAATGGTATCTTTAAGACAGGAGCAAACATTTTTTTGTACTCCTCCAGCAGGACAAATCTTGATTGAAAGTTTTGTGAAAGTTTGCCAAGGTGTTAGTATTCCATTTGGAGCCATTCTTGGGTAAGGGCTATCTGTTTTGGATTTACATGAGCACAAACCTGTTATCTGGCTGAGATATCCCATATTAGTATGTTCAATGTGCATATAACATGTCTTGATCCAAGAAACTCAGATGTTTTTGTGGTTCCCAGATGAGTAGCTCTGTGATAGGTAGTTATCAGAGACCAGCCAATTATTTCTGGGAGAATAATCTCACCCTCTGGTGTCCTCTGTCAACATATGGATTTGAACTGTTGATTTTTTTTCTTTACCGTTCAGTCTCAAGTAGCACTGGGTTGTGGTATGTGTCATTAGAACATCAATATTCCCCACTGGTCTTAGGATCTTTTGTCATAACATGTGTTCAACAGTCTGGCCACAGAGGACAGCAATTGAACATGAAGGGAAAGCAACATAGCCACTATAGGGCCAAGATTTTTTGGATATTTTTTAAAATTTAAATTTAAAACAAACTTGTTTTACATGTCAATCCATTTCCCACACCCTCCTGTACTTCCCTGTCTCCCCCACAAACCCACATCCCATCTGCTTTCTACTCCCCAAGGAGGGCGAGGTTCCATGGGAAATCTTCAAAGTCTGTCATATCATTGGAGCAGAGCCTAGACCCTCCCCCATGTGTCTAGACTGAGAGAGTATCCTTCTATTTGGAATGGGCTCCCATACTGATCCACTACCAAAGGTCCCATAGACTGCCTGGTCCTCTTAACTAACACTCCCATTCAGAGGGTCTCGGTTGGTCCTGTTTTGGTTTCCCAGCTATCAGACTGGAGTCCTTGAATTCCCCCTTGTTCTGGTCAGTGGTGTTTGTGGGTCTCTCCAGCTTGGTCTGAGAGTCAAGATTTTTAATGTCCTTTTTTTCCAGCAATGGGGAAACCTCTTTCTTTATAGATCAAAAGGTTGATATGCCCAGTTGTAAAGGCATATCAATTGATGTTTCTTATATATGTTTGTGGACTTACCTTTTTCCTATATGAGATGATAGATCAGAGGAATCAGTCCTCTCTGGGAGGAGCACAAATCTCTTTCATTAACTACTGCAATTCTCATGCTCCTGGTTTAATATTTCATCTTTCATCTAGTGACCATTTACACAAGAACCTGTAAGTCATTATTAGGCAAGAGAATAGTAGGATTGATAACAATGGGTTTCTCAAATTAGATTCAGGTGGGCAGGCAGGAGTAGGGCCTTGTACTGGGTCACACAGTCATTAAACAGTCAGTGTTCTTGTGTTCCTCAGAGAGAGGCCTCATCTGTGGTTGATGCCATGTCTTGACACAATTAACTTGTTTTCTTTCTTGTTTTAAGCTAGCAGAAGCCACCACATATCTTTGACAGGTGGTCAATACTGTGGGTACAGAGTCTACAGGTGTGTCAGATGAAATTTCCAAGGCCCCAACTATCACTGCTTGGGGGTGTCAGCCTCCAGTAGCACAGGGCTCAAAAATAATCCAAAGAGTTGGCAGTATATGACATTTTTATCTTTAGGGATATGAGGAAAGACACACAATCACACTTGACAGTGTCCTTCTATTTCTTTATTCTTCTTCTGCTTCCATTCCTTATTCCATTTTGGATCTCTATCCAAATATATTTCTCTGTCTCTCTTGTTGCATTCCTTTCAACTTTCCTAATTTCTCCTCCTGATCCTCTCATTATTAATGTTTTCCTTATAATTCTAACTTTAATCTTCCTTATTCTCTATTTTCCCCTAAAGTTTAGATAATCTAACAAAAAATCTTTCAGGCAGTGTAGAAATTACAATGTGGTTATATTCTACTTTTTAAGTGAACCATTACAATGAATAAAGCAATAAAAGCATGTTTTCCATACCCCTTAAGTGATTAATTATGTTATGTATTTATAGTTGAAAAACAAATTGTCTCAAAGGCCAATCTACACTCATAAGAGACTGTAAGCAAGCAATCACCTCTTTTACAGTTGGACTGCATTTTGCAATTACAAAGAAAGGTCCAATAACTTTATTACATACGTTGAAATGTATCTCATGAGGAATCTTAAAGTAATTACAAAACTCAACTTTTATACATGGAAAACAATCAGTCAGCTATAATTTAAATCTTTAGGGTACATTCCCACTCACGGTTTCTTATATTAGGAGATTAGGGTCAGAGATGGGTAAAAGTAATTAATCACCATCTTTGATCATAAACCAATATTCACAAGGAAAGTGCATCACTTAGTAATAATTGGTATGCCCAGGAGTACTTCTCCCTTCTGTAGGCCTACTTAGATCAGGCTGAGTGGAATACTCTCCCATGTGAACTATTGCTCTCTCCCTGTGTGCAGTCTGATTGATACAGTAGGCCCTGGATGGAGTTTGGGCTCTTCAGCACCTCCATGTAGGGACTGTCCCTGACTGTGAGCAAGAGCCAAGCAACAAAACAAACAACACTCCTTCCAGAGGGAGTGTCTTTACAAAGTGTGAGAGCTATACTTGTCTGTAAATATAAAGTTAATTTTAGATTCAGGATAGAGTTGTACTTTAGAAAACTGACAATAGCAGGTTCTCCTCCTGAATCCATGCCTTTAGCTGCAGGTAGTTGTCTAAATGTACAGGTACAGTGATAGACATGACTTCCTTCTTATCCCAACATGACTTGAGTCCTTAGGTAACTCTGAGTTATTCAAGGCTATAAGTCTCATAATTATACCTATCACAGTATCTTCTGCTTACTAGTGCTTTGATTCATTGGTCTTGCAGATGGATAGGACCACTGGTTGCTTTTCTTTATTGTCAACTTGTATGACTCCTGTAACTATGGGAGCCAGGCCTCAGTAGAGTCTTCCAGGTAAATTCAGCTTGATCTGTTTACATACTGTCTGAAGTTTGTGGTGTCCTAAGAAATAGGATGTTACCTCTTTTTCTGTAAGACACAAAGACCATGGGCAGCAGCCTATATCTTGGAAGGAGCTCACTTGGACTCCCCTACAAATAAAAAATCAAAATGGTTTCTAATGCCTGAGTTTGGGGTTCCTTCTCTCTTTCCTTCCTTTCTTTCTTTCTATTTTTGTGGTATTGGAATGAAGCCTACTTTTCTACATTTCAGATATTGACACAGATATGAGAAGTGTCTCTGAGGTTAAATGCTTCAGGTGCAAGTGAGATTATCTGAGGTCAGACAGCAGGCCAGTGGGAAAACATGCTCATAACACTCACACACAAACAAAAATATTGTCACATAATGAGAAATATTTTTAGAGTTAAGTAAAATTAACTCAAGAGTATTCTTTGATTAAAATACTTTCTTGTAAAACTGGGTGATTTAATCAAGGAATATTTATATTTCTCTAACTTTAGAAGCTAAACAACAAAGAAAAATGAACAGGGAGATATGATATTTTTAAGGACCATTGTTCACTATCATGGGCAAAATTTTAGTAGTGTACTAAATACAATAGAAGTAAATGTGACCTGTCATGGGACTTACAATAATGAGGATGCTACTTATAGGATCTTATCTCATTCTAACAAAGTAACATTGTCAGTTGAATTCCAGTTATTCAGTGGGAGATTTTAAATGTGGATTTATATAAACACTAATATTAGAACTAAAATAATATTGGAGTAAACTGCAGCTTTGTGTGGTCTATAACTTCCTGTGGCATGTTTTTATTTCATTTACTCAGGTATAATTTTAAAAACTACCAGTTTATTCTGGCTCTGGTATTTGCCATTGAGGAGATTAACAGAAATCTCCATCTTTTACCAAACATATCTTTGGGATTTGATTTTTATAATGTCCCATACAGTGAGAAAAACATTCTTATGAATGCCCTTGCTTGGCTCACTGGACTGAGTTATCCCTACTCTAACTATAACTGTGTAAAGGAGAGAAAGTCAGCTGCTGCACTAACAGGACCATCATGGGCAAAATCTGCCCATATTGGGACACTACTTCAACTCTACAAATTCCCACAGGTGAGAAGTTGTATGGGGGAAAGAGCCAGATCTCCTTGCTGACAATTCAGAGATATGCTAAGGTAAAAGAGAGATGCTTGGATTATTTAGCTATCAGTGAGAAATGTCTAGACAATTGGAGATGGATGCATATTTTAGTCACTTAGAAAATAAAGAAAGGGAAGGGTGGAGGAGGCATGGAGGGTTAATAAAAATGGAGGATTGGTGGAAGAGATGGCGCCAATGTTAAGAGCACAGTCTTCTCTTCCAGAGGATGTGCATTTGATCCACAGCATTCACATGGTGGCTCACAAGTGTCTGTAATGAGACCTGCCACCCTCTTCTGATATGCAGCCATACATTCAGGCAGAATACTGTATACATAATAAATACATAAGAGCAAAATTTGAGGAGAGTTAAGTAATTTGCTGAAAATTCTGTCAGAGGGTCTGCCCATTCTCACTCTGAGAATTTCCATCTGTGCTTTTACAATAGAAATTGTGATTTATTCCATTGTTCTTCCTCTTGTTTACAATTGTTTTCTTTTCAGCTTACCATTGGTCCTTTTGATCCTATCCTGAGTGACCAAAGTCAGTTTAATTCTCTCTATCAGATGGCCCCCAAAGCCACATCTCTGTCACTTGCAATGGTCTCTTTGATGCTTCATTTGGGCTGGACCTGGGTTGGTCTGCTTCTACCAGATGACCACAGAGGGACTGAGTTTCTGTCAGATTTAAGAGAAAACATGGAGAAAAATACAGTCTGCATAGCTTTTGTTGAAATGATCTCAAGCACATGGACTTCATTTTCTTACAAATTCTGGAAAAATCTCAGGAAGATCCAGGAATCATTGGCAAATATCATCATCATTTACGGTGACAATGATTCACTGCAAGGCTTAATGCTAAATCTTGGGCAACAGCTTTTCACATGGAAAGTTTGGATCATGAACTCTCAATGGGATGTTACCAACCATGCTGATTATTTCTTGCTAGATTCATTCCATGGAAGTCTTATTTTTTCAATCCATCAAGAGCAGACGGTTGAATTTCCAAATTTCATCAGAACAGTTAATCCTTTCAAATACCCAAAAGACAATTACCTTCCTAAGTTATGGTTTTTGTTCTTCAAATGCTCATTTTCAGAACTTGATTGTCAACTTTTGGAGAGATGCCAACCCAATGCTTCCTTGGAATTCCTCCCTAGACACATTTTTGACATGGCAATGAGTGAAGAGAGTTATAACATATACAAGGCTGTATATATTGTTGCCCACAGTCTCCATGAGATGAGCCTTCAGCAAGGACAAATGCATCCATTTGGAAATGGAAAAGAAATGGTTTTCTTCCCCTGGCAGGTAATACCTCTTCCATTATATTAGAACATCATAAATGTGACATTTTGACAGTATTTGAACACACTCCCAATTAAAAATTACTGATTTCATCAGTACACAAAAATTCACAGGAGAATCTTTACTTATTATTTTATATTATAGAGCAATGTGGTTCTTTGTGTGCCTGCTGCTGAGGAATGAGGTTCTAGTGGCAATGAGGAAGTTATTTTAATGACTATAAAGATTGTGTCATAAATAGATTCACACTCTTATCGTGATAATAGATTACATTAGAAAACTAGAAATTTCTTGGTCAGTGAAGCAATGAAAGTTCATTGCCACAAGCTATTAGTATATAAATTATTTCTTTTAACAACCATTTTGTCATTAATACCCACATTCTACTCACTGAACTTTGCAAGACACCCTGAATGTAAATGGGTATAGCTCCATTTTAAAAAACTTGAATTTTTGTTCAATCATTGATTCCTTTCCTGGGATTGCTTAGATTTTTTGTAAGGCCAACTGACCTTCAGACATAGAACAGCATCCCACTAACTTAAGTAACCATTGCTCTCCCTCAGTGATACCTACAACAGAGGTATATGACCTACAACAAAGTTTATGAACAATAAGAGTGATTCTTAATCCATTTCTAGTTAACCTCTCAGACCTACTTTAAAATGTGTTTTTTTTTAATCACTTTCAGCTTCATCCTTTTTTGAGGAATATCCATGTTGTATCCAACATGGCTTTAAAATGGAAACAGAAATTAGGTGATAAGTATGATATTCTCAATTTTTGGAATTTTCCAAAGGGTCTTGGACTAAAAGTGAAAGTAGGAACATTTTCATCCAATGCTCCCCAGGGTCAACAGTTGTCTTTATCTGAACAGATGATACGGTGGCCAGAAAAATATTCAGAGGTGGGTTATGTATTATCTGAATGTATTGTAATATCCCCCAGTAAAACAACTCCTGGTGTTGAAATTGAATCCTATTACTATAAAACCTCCAGTAGAGAAGGACAAAACAAAAATAAATATTAGAACACAATATTTTGTCATCTTTGATTCTTAAAAATGGAAGTTTTTGTTTAAATTCTGTTAATATTCAGTCATGCATGGATTGGTTTTTGTCAGCTTGACACAAATTAAGTACATCTGAGAAATTATACATGTAGTCCTCATAATATCTCACAGGACATTATGATGTAGAAAATCTCTACATTAAAACAACAAAGCTGAATAAGTTATCCTTTTTTTTTCTATGATCAAACACCTTCATCAAAGGTGACTTTTAGGAAAAACATTTTATTTTTACTTATGGTTCTTGAGAATATGAGAGTCCTTTATGGCAAGGGGTCATGCTGGTGTCTTGCATCCATGAAGACAAAGGCAGGAACACAAAACAAAATGTCTCAGTCCACACATTTGAAGGAGAGTGTGAAAGCAGGATTAAGGGTGAGGCTAATAAATGTTCAAAGCCCCCCCCCAAGAAAAGCTGAAATAATTCTGCCAGTAGGTCTGCAATAATTAAAGTTTCAATAGCTGTCCAAATAGCATCACCATTGAGGAAACTTATAGTCAATTTCCACTTTTCATTCAAACCAGCACACTACATCCATATTAGGATTTCTTTCACTGCATCTAAAACAGTATCAAATCATTCTCATTTTCTTTTTTCCACCTTTTGAATGGGAAACTACTATAGTGAGCATGTATGTATGTTTCTCTGCTGTTCTGCTGCTGTAAATAAATACACACCTGATATGACTTAAGACAGTGTTTCTTTTGGCTGTCATAAGGAGGATGCAGCCCTTATCTTTGGAAATTTGTTGCTTTAGGATCATGAGGTTCCTGGTGACATCTCTTCTCTGTCAGTAGGAAAAAGTAAATATCCCAGATTGCCTTTTTGTCATTCTTATTCATTCTGAGACAGGAGTCAATGGAATGGTTGACTCTTAGTGTAAACCATTTAAACTTCCCTTTAAGATTACTCACAGAAATGGCCATGGTGATTATAAGTCATGTCAAGCTGACAAGCAAGATTCACAGTCATGGTGGAAATAAAAGTTTCTCGACACATTAGAAAGTAAGTACAGAGACAGCATCCAACAGGAAGGACCACTTGACCTTTTTGGTCATGTCTTGTGATCTACCTACATCACACTTGTCCCTATTTCAATATGCTTCAAATTGTCTAATACTGTGATAATGTTCAGAACAATCTTGAGTAGGTCACATTCAAAATTATTTTCTATATTGATAGGAATAAAACTCACAAATTAATTATATGATAGTAAAAGTAATATTTATTTGGGATTAAAATAAATCCTGAGCATTTCGTAACTTTGTTCCCATTATTCTCAGATTCCTCAGTCTGTGTGTAGTGCGAGCTGTGGTCCTGGATTCAGGAAAGTTTCCCTGGAGGGCAAGGCTGTTTGCTGCTTTGATTGCACACCTTGTCCAGACAATGAGATATCTAATGAGACAGGTATGAATAAATCTTACAGAGAATGGTTCCACATTTCTACAGGACTCTTCATTATCTTAAAAGATGAAGAACATTCGGAGAGAAGTTATAAACATTTTTTCCTTCTGTTATTTAGGGAATTAAATGTGCATCACCAAGTCTTGAAATCATGCACAGTAGACACTAAAATTTATAACTGATCTATATTTAATATCAACTGCAGATATTTTTCACTGCGGGAAACCTCTTTCCTCTCTACTGACCGATATGCTTTATTTCCCTCACCTCAATTATGATATATTAATAAAGTACCAAACTTTTATGGTTTTTCTTACTGTATTTCAAAAATGATTGGGACTCACCTAAGTGTTGGAAAGGTAATTCTTACAATGACTCTTTCCAGCAAGCTTTTTTCATACAGAACAGATTAGAAATTTTTGTTTGATACCACAATATTTTTTAATTACAGCATACCTAAAATTTCAAATTTCCTTAATGAGTAGGATTGTGTCCATTTTTATGCTACAATTTTGAGAAACAATATATGAAACAAAATCATAAAGGCAGTTTCAACAGTCTGTTATAGAGACCTGTACCAAGATCTAAGAGCTGCCATGGAATATAAAATCTCCATTTAGAAGAATTCACAGCATATTATATTGGCATGAAAAAAATCTTTAAAAGGATGCATTTCTGTATGTAATAGTAAATTTGATGAGAGTTACAGCAATTTTGAATATTTTTCTTGAACATTTATTTATTTTATGATGGACATAATTATGCATGCCTTTTGTTTTAAATGAAACAAACATTTATGAACAATATTTGGGAATTTGGGAGTCATTCTTTTCAAACTGCTTCCTGCTGGTAGGGGGCACTGTCATGGGGGAATCCTAAGGAGACACAGAAATCCTGCCTGTAGTGATCTGCAAGGCTGCATTGTCCCATTGACATTGATTCAGGGGGTCTTGCTCGATCAAACCACATTACTCTGGAAGGAATCCACAGCTTTTCATTTTCTGTGGAAACAAAATTAGAAATCCTTTTCCCCAGTAACTTGTCCTTAGGCTTAAATTTTGAAGTCAAAGCATTTTAAATATATACATATACATATATATATATATATATATATATATATATATATATGTTAAATTAATCCAACAGCATTTTTCCTTCTTTATTTTAATAATAATACAATTTAAAAATTTTACATGTGAATCCCAGTTTCCTCTTTCTTCCTCCCTCCATCCCACGTGCCTTTCTTCCCTCTTAACCTCTTTCCCCTGTGACATGCACCCTGGCTACCCTACCCTCCCATCCCCCCAACCCCATTCCATTTGTAGGGCTATGCTATCCAGGTTGGGTCATGGAAGTCTGTCAAGTCATTTGAAGTAGGGACTAGGACTTCTCTCCTGTCTCTAGGTTAAGGGAGTATCCCTCCGTGGGGGATGTGTCCACAAGGTCCTTTTGTACACCAGGAATAGATCCTGTTTCTACTGTCTGAGGCCCCCATACTGCTCAGTCCTTCTAGCTGAGACCCATATTCAGGGGGTCTGAGTCAGTCCCTTGCTGGGTTCCTAGCCATCAGTCTTGGAGGGCCAAGCTCCTCCTTGTTCAGGTCATCTCTCTTTGTGAGTTTCTGCAACCTGATCTTGTTCCCTCTCTCTGCATCTGGATTATAGTTCAACTCAGTGTTTGGTTATGGGTGTTTGCTTCTGTTTCCAACAGGTACTAGATGAGGACTCCATGATGGTGGATAATTTAGTTGATGATCTCAATATCAAGGAAGGTCATTTATGGTAGCCTTTCCATGGTTGCTCTAATTATTAGTTGGAGGCACTCTTGTAGTTCTCTAGACATTTCTTTAGGTACAGTTTTCTCTTCAAACCAATAATGCCCCCCCTCTCTCATCCTGACACAACCTATCTAGTCACATGTGTTTTCCTCTCCTCCCCTTCTCTTTTTCCCAGTTCTCTCTCCATTCACTGCCCCCCCATTTCTCATGTGCTCTGGGGGACTTGTCACTTCCCCCTTTTGTGAGGGACCATATATGAATCTCTAAGAATACACCTTGTATCACAGTTCATCTGGTAGTGTATATTATAGGCTGGTGATCCTTTGCTCTATGTCTAAAATCCATATATGAGTGAGTACATACACTGATCCTCTTTTTGTGACTGGGTTACCTTATTCAGGATGGTTCCTTCAAGTTCCATCCACTTGCCTTCAAATATTAAGATTCTGTTATTTTTTTTCCACAGAGTATTCCATTGTGTAGATGTGTCACATCTTCTTTATCCATTCTTCAGTTGAGGGGCATCTAGGGTGCTTCCAGGTCCTTGCTATTACAAATAATGCTGCTATGAACATAGTTGAGCACATGTCTTTGTTGCATGGATGTGAGTCATTTGGGTATATACCTAAGAGTGGAATTGCTGGGTCCTGTGGTAAAGTAATTCCCATTTTCCTGAGGAACCGCCATACTGATCTCCAAAATGGCTGTATGAGTTTGCACTCCCACCAGCAGTGAAGGAGTGTTCCCTTTCTCCAGCATAAGTTGTCATTGGTGTTTCTGATTTTAGCCATTCTGGCAGGAGTAAGATGGTATCTCAAAGTTGTTTTCATTTGCATTTCCCTGATAGCTAAGGATGTTGAACACTTTCTTAAGTGTCTTTCATCCTCTTTGATTTCCTCTATTGAGAATTATTTCTTCAATTCTGTACCCAATTTTTAATAGGGCTATTTGGTGTTTTGTTGACTAGTTTTTTGAGTTCTTTGTATATTTTGGAGATCAGTCCTTTGTCAGATGTAGGATTGGTAAAAAAAATTTCCCAGTCTGTGGGCTGCCAATTGGTCTTGTCAACTGTGTCCTTTGCCTTACAGAAGATTCTAAGTTTGAGAAAGTCCCATTTATTAATTGTTGATCTCAGTGTCTGTGCTACTGGAGTTATGTTCAGGAAGTGGTCTCCTATACCAATTTGTTCAAAGGTACCTCCTACTTTCTCTTCTAAGAGTTTCTGTGTGGCTGGATTTATGTTGAGGTCTTTGATTCATTTGGACTTGAGTTTTGTGCATGGTGATAGACATGGGTCTATCTGCTGTCTTCTACAAACCATCATCCAATTGTGCCAGCACTATTTGTTGAAGATGCTTTCCTCCCCCCATTGTATACTTTTAGCTGTTTTGTCTAAAATCAGGTGTTTGTAGGTGTGTGGATTAATATCAGGATTCTTGATTTGATTCCATTGGTCTACCTATCAATTTTTGTGCCAATACCAGGCTGTTTTTCAGGACTATAGCTCTGTAGTAGAGCTTAAAGTCAGGGATGGTGATGCCTCCTGAAATTCTTTTATTGTGCAGGGTTGTTTTGGCTATCCTGGGTCTTTTGTATTTCCATACAAAGTTGACTATTATCCTTTCAAGTTCAGTGAAGAATTGTGCTGGGATTTTAATGAGGATTGCATTGAATCTGTAGATTGCTTTTGGCAAGATTGCCATTTTTACTATATTTATTCTTCCAATCCAAGAGCATGAGAGATCTTTTCATTTTCTGATATCTTCTTTAATTTCTTTCTTTAAAGACACAAAGTTATTATTGTATAGGTCTTTCACATGTTTGGTAAACTTTACCCTGAGATATTTTATGTTGTTTGTGGCTATTGTAAAGGGTGATCTTTCTCTGATTTCTTTTTCAGCCTCTTTGTCATCTGAATAAAGTAGAGCTACTGATTTTTTTGAGTTTATCTTGTATCCTGCTAGTTTGCTGAAGGTGTTTATCAGCTGGAGGAGTTCCCTGGTAGAGTTTATTGGGTCGCTTATGTAAACTATCATATCATCTGCAAATAGAGACAGTTTGACTTCTTCCTTTCCAATCTGGATCCCCTTGATCTCCTTTTGTTGTCTAATAGCTTTAACTAGAACTTCAAGTACAATATTGAAGAGATATGGAGAGAGAGGACAGCCTTGTCTTGTTCCTGATTTTAGAGGAATCGCCTTAAGCTTATCTCTACTCAGTTTGATGCTGGCTGTTGGTTTACTGTATATTGCTCTTAATATGTTTAGGTATGTTCCTGTTATCCCTGATCTCTCCATGAAAGGGTGTTGAATTTTGTCAAAGGCTTTTTCAGCACCTAGGGAGATGATCATGTGGTTTTTCTTTTTCAGTTTGTTTATATGGTGGATCACGTTGATAGATTTTCATATGTTAAACCATCCTTGCAACCCAAGGATGAAGCCTACTTGATCATGGTGGATCGTTTCTCTGATGTATTCTTGGATTCAGTTTGCCAGTATTTTATTGAGTATTTTTGTATCGATGTTCATCAGGGATATTGGTCTGTAGTTTTCTTTCTTAGTTGTATCTTTGTGAGGCTTGGGTAGCAAGGTGATTGTGGCCTCGTAGAAAGAGTTTAGTAATGTGCCTTCTGTCTCTATTGTGTGGAACAATTTGAGGAGTATTGTAATTAGCTCCTCCTTGAATTTCAGGTAGAATTCTGCACTGAAGCCATCTGGCCCTGGGCTTTTTTTGTTGGAAGGCTTTCATTGACTTTTTTGATTTCATTGGGGGTTGTAGGTCTACTTAAGTTGTTTGTCTGTTCTTGGTTTAATTTTGGTAAGTGATAGTTGTCCAGAAATTTGTCCATTTCCTTTGAATTTTCAAATTTTGTAGAGTACAGGTTTTCAAAGTATGACCTGAAAGTTGTCTGGATTTCCTCTGTCTCTGTTGTTATGACCCCCTTTTCATT
The DNA here is from genome assembly GCA_030556225.1 of Cricetiscus sungorus. Classification (NCBI taxonomy): domain Eukaryota; kingdom Metazoa; phylum Chordata; class Mammalia; order Rodentia; family Cricetidae; genus Cricetiscus; species Cricetiscus sungorus. The sequence continues at coordinate 1,056,963 of JANBXA010000736.1, forward strand.
TCTGATTTTGTTAATTTGCATGATCTCTCTCTGCTTTTTTGTTAGTTTGGATAAAGTTTTGTCTATCTTGTTGATTTTCTCAAAAAACCAACTCTTTGTTGCATTGATTTTTTGTATTGTTTTCCTGATTTCTATTTTATTGATTTCAGCCCTCAAATTGATTGTTTCCTGGCTTCTACTCCTCTGGGGTGAGTTTGCTTCTTTTTGATCTAAGGCTTTCAGTTGCGCTGTTAATTCTCTAATGTGACTATCCTCTGTTTCCTTCATATGGGCACTCAGTGTAATGAACTTCCCTCGTAACACTGCTTTCAAGGTGTCCCATAAGTTCGGCTATGTCGTGGCCTCATTCTCAATGAATTTTAGGAAGTCCTTAATTTCTTTCTTTATTTCTTCTTTGACCCAGGTGTGGTGCAATTGGCCATTGTTCAATTTCCATAAGTTTGTAGGGTTTCTGCGATTTATGTTGTTGTTGAATGCCAATTTTAAAGCATAGTGGTCTGATAAGATCCAGGGGACTATTCCAATTCTTCTGTATCTGATGAGGTTTGTTATGTCACCTAGTATGTGGTCGATTTTAGAGAAGGTTCCATGTGGAGCAGAGAAGGTATATTCTTTTGTGTTTGAATGGAATTTTCTATAGATTTCTGTTAAACCCAGTTGAGACATAACTTCTGTTAGTTCTTTTGTTTCTTTGTTAAGTTTCTGATTGGTGGTCCTGTCTAGTGGTGAGAGTGGTGTGTTGAAGTCTCCCATTATAAGTGTGTGAAGTCTTATGTGAGCTTTGAGTTTTAGTAGTGTTTCTTTTACCAATGTGGGTGCCTTTGTATTTGGGGCATAGATGTTCAGAATCAAGATTTTTTTTTGTTGATGGATTTCTCCTTCGATGAATATGAAATGACTATCTTCATCTCTTTTGATTAATTTTGGTTTGAAATCTAACTTGTTAGATATTAGGATGGCCATACCTGCTTGCTTCTTGGGTCCATTTGATTGGAAGACTTTTTTTCCCAACCCTTTACCCTGAGGTAATGTCTATCTTTGTAGCTTAGGTGTGTTTCTTGTATGTAGCCCCAAGAATGAATTCTGTCTTCATATCCATTCTGTTAGCCTGTGTCTTTTTATAGGCACTTTTAGACCATTAATGTTGAGGGAGAATAAGGACCATTGATTGTTAATGTTTGTTTCTTTTAGATTTGCTTTTACCTGTGGTATTGTGAATATATTTGTCCTGGTTTACCCTTGGTTTCTGATCAAGTGGGATTATCTGTTGCTTAAGTCTTTGTGAGTGTATTAAACTTCCTTGGGTTGGAATTTTCCTTCTAAAGCTTTCTGTAGGGCTGGATTTGGAGATACATATTGTGAAAATCTAGCTTTGTCATTAATTATCTTGTTTTCTCCATCTATAGTGATTGAGAGTTTTGCTGGGTATAGTAGCCTGGGCTGGCATCCATGAACCCTTAGTATTTGTAGAACATCTATCCAGGACCTTCTGGCCTTGAGGATTTCCATGGAGAAGTCAGGTGTAATTTTGATAGGTCTGCCTTCATATGTTACCTGTCCTTTTTCCTTCACTGCTCTTAATATTCTTTCTTTATTCTGTATGTTAGGTGTTTTGATTATTATATGTTGAGGGGTCTTTTTTCTTTGGTCCAGTCTATTTGGTGTTTGGTTTGCTTCTTGTACTTTCATGGGCATGTCCTTCTTCAGATTAGGAAAGTTTTCCTCAATGATGTTGTTAAATATGTTTACGGTCCCTTTGAGCTGGGCTTCCTACCTTCCTCTATGCCTATTAATCTTAGGTTTGGCCTTTTCACAGTGTCCCACATTTCCTGGATGCTTTGTGTTAAGGATTTGGTAGATTTAAGATTTTCTCTGGTCGATGAATCTAGTTTATCTTCAGCACCTGAGATTCTCTCTTCCATCTCTCAAATTCTGTTTGTTATGCTTGTGTCTGCAGTTCCTGATCGTTTTCTCAGTTTTTCTATTTCCAACATTCCTTCGGTTTTTGTTTTCTTTATTGTCTCCATTTCTGTTTTCAAGTCTTGAACTTGTTTAATTGTTTTTTTCTTGGCTTTCTGTACATTCTTTAAGAATTTTTTTCATTTCTTCCATTTTTTGTTTGCTTTATCTTCCATTTCTTGAAGGGATTTCTCAGATCTTCTTTCAGGGCCTCTATCATTTTTATGACAATAATTTTTAGGTCATTCTCTTCTGATTCATTTGCTTTGTTGTGTTCTGGTCTAGTTGGTGTAGCTTCCCTAGATTCTGGTGGTGTTATGGTTGTCTTTCTGATGTTAGGTATTTTCTTGTACTGTCGTCTTCCCATAGCTTCTTCCAGTAGGTGTTGATGGGGTTTCTCCCTCTCTCTATGAATTTATGTGGGTCAAAGTTCTGGGTGGTCCAAGCTCTGTAAGAGATCTCTCCATAAGCAGGGGCCCAACGATGGGGGTCAAAGTTCAGGCTCCAGCAGAGGAGAGCTGAGGCCTCTTTGGCAAAGGCTAGCCCACAGGATGTTTCCTCAGGGATAGTCAGGTCTAGCTCTAGCCAAGGCCTCTAGCCAAGGTCTGGTGTTGGGGGACAAAGGCTGAGCTGATACTCAGGATGTTTCTGCACCGATAGACAGGTCTAGCTGGCATTCTCCAACTGAGTACGGCCTCTTTAGCAGAGGTCCTGTGATGGGGTCAAGGATCCAGCCCACAGGAACTCAGAGTGGTCCCGTAGAGATAGGCGGATCTCTGGGAGGTGCCCAGAACTCCAGTAGAAGACTGGTGGGGGGGGGGGCGGTCAGAGACAAGCAGGTGGAAATTGCGGGTGGATAGGCTGGTCTATTGTGCTCAGAAAGGCTCCAGGAATTTCCCCCAAGGTGACTGGATTGTTGGCTCCACCCTCTGGCTCAGTGCTCAACCAGAGCAGTGGGACAGTGTGCAGGGTAGGGAAGAGAGAAGGGGGAGGGCAGCTTCGCTCTCTGTAGTGGTGGGGGGGGGGACAGGACGCAGGGGCAGGGAGATCCAGGACCCACCTAGAGATTTCCCGGGGAGAGTGTAGGGGAGAATCCACCGCCCCAGCCGGTTTGGACCCAAACTCACCTGCAGCTGAGGCCTGGTGATAGGGCGAGAAATTTTTAGTATGAACTAGATAAACTTATTTTACTTCTTTCTCAAGATAAGAATTGAAACTTTTTGCCTTGATCTTTATCAAATTAGGATCGGAGGTTAATATACTACTGCCAATGCAAAGTAGGCTTATACTACCCAAAGGAAACATTTAAAAATAGGTTAAATTTTATTTTTGAAAAGTTATCTCATACATTCAAGGTTCCCCAAAATATAATTTATTTTTGTATATTTTATTACTTTGTTTGTTTAACAGATATTGCCAAATTGATGGTAGAAGTATAAAGAAATGTGTTTAAAATATTTGAACTTCTTAAACACATTTATTTTACACAGTTTCTTCCTAAAATAATTTTTGTGTGTTAAGATTTGTCTACTTTTGTTAAGACTTCTTTGCTTTAACAGTTATTGTGCCTGTCAACATATTTTATTTTATTTTTTTCTTTTAAGGCATTTTTTTCTTTTTTAATTTTTATATTTTTTTCATATTTTACATAATGATCCCAGTTCTCTCATGCTTTCCTCTCCTCCCTTTCTCTTTCTCCTAGCTCCCTCTCCACTCACTGCCCCCTGACTCCCAATATGCTCAGAAGATCCTGTTCCTTTCCCCTTCTGTGAGGGACCTCGTATGAATCTCTTCGATTCCTTCTTGTATCCTAGTTTCTCTGGTGGTGTGAATTATAGGGCGGTGATCCTTTGTTCTATGTCTAAAATCCATATATGAGTGAGTACATACCACGTTCCTCTTTTTATGACTGGGTTACCTAATTCAGGATGGTTTCTTCTAGTTCCATCTACTTGCCTGTTTTTTTGGGGGGGGTTGTTTTTGTTTTTGTTTCGTTTTGTTTTTCTTGTGAGTAGTATTTTATTATGTAAATGTGCCACATTTTCTTTATCCATTCTTCAGTTGAGGGGCATCTAGGTTGCTTCCAGGTTCTTGCTATCACAAATAATTCTGCTATTAACATAATTGAGCAGATGTCTTTGTTGCATGGATGTTTTCTCTTCAGATCGTATAAATCTTTCTCCTTTTTCAACATACTTTAAATATGTGAAAAACTTATCGAAGTCCATCCTTAGTATATCTTTTACTTTCTGTTCTCTTGTTCTTCATGTTAACAACTGTAGCTCTCTTCAGTTCTCTCAGCAGACCGGCACTGGAATTCTTTTTGTGTCCAAAATTACCCTGTTTAGGGCACAATATTTATTTACTAGGTTTTTCTGAAATGATTAAGGGAATTTAAAAGTCCCTTAAGTAACTTAAGAGATACTAATCCCTGCACTCCTGAGAAGGTCCTGCTCTCCCACTAAATGGCACCATTTTCTTGGCCCATCACTGTTGTAGGGTTTACAGTTTCCACTTGGTTCCTTTTGTGTGTGTGTGTGTGTGTGTGTGTGTGTGTGTGTGTGTGTGTGTGTGTGTGTGTGTTCTTATTTTACATATCGATCCCTATTTCCTCTCCCTCCCTCCCATGTCCCCTGACACCCCTCCCCTCTCTACCCCCCATCCACTCCACAGGTGTGTGTGGGGGGGGTGATGCCTTCCAGGAGGGATCATCAAAATCTGTCAAGTCATTTGGAGTAGGGATGGCTCTCCCTCATGCCAGCACCATTTGTTGAACATGCTTTCTTTTCTCCACTGTATAATTTTGGCTACTTTGTCAAAAATCAGGGGGTGCTTGTAAGTATGTGGGTTAATATCAGGGTTTTGCATTCGATTCCATTGGTCTACTTGTCCATTTTTTGTGCCAATACTAAGCTGTTTTCAGGAGTAAATTTATAGTAGAGCTTGAAGTCAGGGATAGTGATGCCTCTGAAAGTTTCTTTGTTGTACAAGGTTGCTTTGGCTATCCTGGATCTTTTGTTTTTACATATCAAGTTGAGTATTATTATTTCAAAATCTGTAAAGAATTGTGCAGGGATTTTGATGGTGATTGCATTGAATCTGTGGATTGCTTTTCATAAGATTGCCATTTTTACTATGTTGTTCCTATCTATTCCAGAGTGTGGGAGATCTTTCCATTTTCTGGTGTCTTCTTTAATTTCTTTCTTTTAAGACTCAAATCCTTGTTGTACAGTTTTGGTTAAAGTTACCTCAAGATATTATACTATTTGTGGCTATTGTGAAGGATGATGTTTCTTTAATTTCTTTCTCAGCCCCTCTATTGTCTGTATATAGTAAGGCTACTGATTTTTTTAGTTAATCTTGTATCCTGCCACTTTGCTGAAGGTGTTCATCAGCTGTAGGAGTTCCCTGGTAGAATTTTTAAGGTCACTTATGGAAATTATCATTTTGTGTGCAAATAGTGAAAGTTTGATGTCTTCCTTTATAATTGGTATCCAATCCATCCCATTTTGTTGTCTTATTGCTCTAGCAAGAACTTCAAATATGATATAAAAGAGATATGGAGAAAGTGGACAACCTTGTTCCTGATTTTAGAGGAATTGCATTGAGTTTCTCCCTATTTGATTTGATATTGTCTGTTGGCTTGCTGTAAATACTTGCTGTATATGTTTAGGTGTGTTCTGGTTATCCCTGATCTCTCCAATACCTTTATCATAAAGGCATGTTGGATTTTGTTGAAGTCTTTTTCAGCATCTATTGAGATAATCATGTGGTTTTTCCTTTTCAGTTTTTTTATATGTTGGATTTTCGTTTATGTTGTTGGATTTTTGTTTGTTGAACCATTCCTGCATCTCCTGGATTAAGCCTACTTGATAATGGTGGATGATTTCTCTGATGTGTTTTTAAATTCAATTTGCCAGTATACTACTGAGTGCTTTTGCACTGATGTTCAGGAGGAAGTTTGTTTTGTTGTTATATTTCTTAGTTGTGTCTTTCTGTGGTTTGTGTACCATGTTAATTGTAGCCTCATAGCAAGAGTTGGCAATGACCCTTCTGTTTTTATTGTGTTGAACAGTTTAAGGAGTATTAGTATTGGCACTTCTTTCAATTTTTGTAGCATTCTTCACTAAAAACATGTGGTTCTGGGCTTTTTGCTTGGGACTGCTTCTATTTCATTAGGGATTATAGGTCTGTTTAAATGGCTTATCTGTTCTTGATTTCATTTTGTTAAGTGATATCTATTCAAAGAAATTGTTCATTTCTTTTCAATTTTCCTGTTTTGTGGAGTAAAAAGTTTTTTAGTATTATCTGATGATTCTCTGGATTTCCTCAGTGTCCTTTGTTCTGTCCCCATTTTCATTTCTGACTTTGTTAATTTGCATGTTTTCTTTCTGCCTTTTGGTTAGTTTGGATAGTTGTTGTCTATTTTTTTTCTCAATGAACTATCTCTTTGTTTCCTTGAGTGATTGTTTGTTTTCTTTGTTTCTATTTTATTGATTTCAATTTGACTTTTTTCCTGACATCTATTCCTCCTTGGTGAGTTTTCTTCATTTTGATCTAGATCTTTCAGGTGTGCTGCTAAGACTCTCCAGTTTCTTCATGTGGCACTTAGTGCTGTGGATATTACTGTTAGCACTGCATTATATGTGTCCCATAAGTATGGATATGTTGTGCTTTCATTTTCATTGAATTCTAACAAGTCTTTAATTATGTTATTTATTTCTTCCTTGACCTAGGAATAGTGCAATTGTGCATTGTTCAATTTTCATAAGTAGTAGGGTTTCTGCACTTTGTGTTGTTGTTGAATTCTAACTTTAAATCATGGTGATTTGATAAGATACAGGGGGTTATTGCAATTTTTTGTATCTGTTAGGTTTGCTTTGTTGACAAGTATGTGGCTGATTTTAGAGAAGCTCCCATGTGGCACTAAGAAGAAAGTATATTCTTTTGTGTTAGGATGAAATGTTCTATAGATGTCTGTTAAATCCAACTGGGGCATCACTTCTTTTAGTTCCTTTATTTCTTTGTTTAGTTTCTGACTTGTACTCCTGTCCAGTGGATACAGTATTGTATTGAAGTCTGCCACTACAAGTGTGTGGTGTTTTATAAATGGTTTGAGTTTTTGCATTTGGGTGCCTTTGCATTTGGGGCATAGATGTTGAGGACTGAGACATCATCTTGATGGATTTTTATGAATATAAAATGACCGTCTTCATCTCTTTTGATTAATTTTGGTCTGCCTTTATATGTTACTTGGTCTTTTTTCTTTGCTACTCTTAATATTCTTTCTTTATTCTGTATTTTTGATGTTTTCATTATTATTTGACAAGAGGGCTTTTTCTTTTGTTAATCCAGTTAGTGTTCTTTAAGCTTCTTGTATTTTCATAGGCATATCCTTCTTTGGGTTTGGAAATTTTTTTCTGATTTTGTTGAATATATTTTCTGCACCTTTAAGTTGGGTTTCTTCACCTTTTTCTATACCTATTATTCTTAGATTTGGTCTTATCATAATGTCCCATATTTCCTGGGTATTTTGTGTTAAGGATTTGTTGGACTCATGATTTTCTTTGATTGATGAATCTATTTTCTCTAGTGTATCTTCAGCACCTTAAATTCTGTCTTCCATCTCTTGTATTCTAGTGGCTATGCTTGCATATTTAGTACCTGATCATTCACACAGATTTTCTATTTCCAGCATTCCCTCAGGGTTTTTTGTGCTGTCTTTGTGGTCTCTATTTCTGTTTTCAAGTCTTAAACTGTTTGAATTGTTTCCTTCACCTGTGTGTCTGTTTTTTCTTGGCTTTCCTTGCTTTCTTTAAAAGATTTGCTTATTTCATAATTTTGGGGTGTTGTCTTTTCCTCCATTTTTGTTTGTTTTTTCTTCCATTTCTTTAAGGGATTTTCTCATTTCCTCTTTGAAGGCCTCTATCATCATCATCACCATAAAGTTGTTTAAGGGCATTCTATTCTGCTTCATCTGTGTTGAGATAATCAGGTCTTGCTGTTGTAGAATCCCTAGATTCTGGTGGTGTCATATTAGTCTTTATGTTGTTGAATTTGTTCTTATACTGTCATTTTTTCCATCTCTTCTTCCAGTGGGCACAGGTCCTCTTACTCTCATGGTAGATGGCTGTCCAAGGCTTTCTCTCTCTTTGCCTCTACTGTTGGGTGCATGTCCAATACTCCTGTAGCAACTGATGCTGAATGGTTTAGTCTTCCCTCAGTTCTCCCTGGGGGATTCAGTGGTGGAATGGGGCTGGGGACCGTAAGTCAGGGGACTCCAATAGGAGTAAGTGGGCAGGAGAAGGCCAAGCACTCACCTCTCCAGGTGGGTGCAGCAAGAATTTCATACTGTGTTTTGGTTATATTCATGGCCTTCTAAATCTTCTATTTTCCTACATATTTTCTCTCTGTGTCTTAAAACATTTTTTTTAAAAACTCATTGATTGTTTCTGATTTCCAAATGCTCTTTGGTGGGAGGCACCTGAAGGAGTATTGTCTAATTACCAATGACCACACTCTTAAAGTTAATGAGTCTTCCTCTTATAGCATCTATGAGTCAAATAGCTTCTCAGATGAGAACAATACTTCATGCCAACATTTCATTCATAGTGATACATTTCAGTATAACATGTTACATGCATGATTATACACCTATAATTTAAAAATTCAGTTGCCCTGTTGCGTCTGTAACTTTCTCTACACTTGCAATATTTCATGACCTCCAACTCTTAGAATATTTCTGCAACCTTTTCCACGTATTTCTCATATTGATGTATTGATGTATAATAGATTTCAAGCTATTAGTGAAAAGAAATACTCTTAGTGAATATCTTTCCTCTCTCTCTCTCTCTCTCTCTCTCTCTCTCTCTCTCTCTCTCTCACACACACACACACACACACACACTCAGAGAGAGAGAGGGGGGGAGGTATTTATATATAGAAAGGAACACTTACCCCTGCAAAGTCCTTCATAGTTCCTAATTAATAAATATACTTCACAAATTATGTAGCTACATTATGTTAAATACTTGAGGTTATATTACTAATTTAATTACTGATTATACAAGGTTTTAGTGTCTTAAAGTAGATATAGTTATTCTATATATAGTAGTTTTATCACATGTATCATGTACTTTTAGTAAGGAGTGGAGTTATACATGTGAATCATTCATTACAAGGTAAAAAACCAAAAGAAAATGAATGCATTTACAAAAAAACAGAAGGAAATAACAGAGTGTGAGGTAATACCTTAAAAATATGTCTTGAGAACAGATATATCAGTGTCACAATATTTCAAAGAAACAAGGTATACAAGAAATATATTTTATTCTACTATAGTGAATACAATAATATTTTAATGAAGTTTACCAACAAAATGAAACAGAAAGATTGGTGATGAGTTTTTTAATTCAGGGAATAATGATAGTGGAAATATGGAATGCATAAATCAATGTTCATGTACTTCAAATACAAGACAAGTTTTATAAATTTTTAAGAGTAGAATATGATATGACTGTTTTATTTCATATCCTAATCTCTTACAGTAGTTCAGGCCTCCCCCCAATATAAATAGTTCACTTGTGCACTATTCAAGCCTTTAAAAATGTAGAAATGACTATTTACTGAAGCTTCAGCAGATGAGGGTTAAAATTTTTAAACAGAAAGCATTTTATGATGATAAGAAAATTAAGAATCCAAGTTTAAGAATGCAAATTTATGAAAAATTTCAAAGTGCCTTTCCCCTTTTTTGCAGTATCCATAGGTTGAATTCATTGCATGGATGTAACTTATGTGGTATCAGAAGTGAAGTAGGTTTATGCACTGTTAGTCAGTATTCCAATCACTTAAAATTGTACAAGAGAGTTCATGGGACAGAAATGGCATAAGAAATGTTGTAAGGTTTATTTGATTTATACCACACACAAAAAAAAAAGATGGGTTGTAAAGAGAAGTCACTGGCGAGTGGTGACTACTACCGAAAGAGGGATGCCACTTTCCTTTAAGTTGTGTGCTGTAAAATGTTATCCATATTCCAGCAGATGCTCCCACAACACGTGTACACTAGCACCACTAAACAGACTCAGTGAGTGCTAAAATGTAAACAGAAGAGGTAGAGAGCACACTAGGTTGTGCAGGAAAAGGGGGAGAAGGTAAGGAGTGCAGCAAGAGCAAAAAGAGCTGAGTTGAATCTACACACATTATGTGCATTTAAATAATAACTGAAATATTTAATAAGGAAGATGATTGTATAAATATAAAATCATTTACTACAGAGTTCATATTTTTTGTCTCTGACAAAAGAAGGAATGTGATATAGATAAAAAGAAAAGGAAGTCCTAGCAACAGACAAAGAAATGGATTAAAATAAAAGGTATATTGTCACCTTGAACTAAAGATCACCTTCATTACTTACAGATGTGGATCAGTGCATTAAATGCCCAGAAAGTCATTATGCAGACACAGAAAAGAAACATTGCCTCCAGAAAGTTGTGACTTTTCTTGACTATAAGGACACTTTGGGGATGTCTCTCACAAGCATAGCTCTTTGCTTCTCTGTACTCACAACTGTCATTCTGGGACTCTTTGTGAAGAACAGAGACACTCCAATCGTCAAGGCTAATAACAGAACACTCAGTTACACCTTGCTCATCACACTCACTGTCTGTTTCCTCTGTACCTTTCTCTTCATTGGCCGTCCCTACAGTGCCACCTGTATCCTGCAGCAGATCACATTTGGAGGTGCTTTCACTGTGGCTCTTGCCACTGTGTTGGCCAAAGCTATCACTGTGGTTATTGCATTCAAGATCACTTTTCCAAGAAGAGTGGTGAGGTGGTTAATAATGTCAAAAGCCCCAAACTTCATCATCCCCATATGCACTATGATTCACCTTGTCCTCTGTGGAATCTGGCTAGGAACCTCTCCTCCCTTCCTTGACCAAGATGCTCATGCTGAATATGGACATATCATCATTTCATGCAACAAGGGCTCTTCTATTGCCTTCCATGGTGTGCTGGGATACCTGTGCTTCTTGGCACTTGGGAGTTATGCTATGGCTTTCTTGTCCCAGAATCTGCCAGGTACTTTCAATGAAGCTAAGTTCCTGTCATTCAGCATGCTGGTGTTCTTTTGTGTCTGGATCACATTCCTTCCTGTGTACCATAGCACCACGGGGAAGGTCCTGGTGGCTATGGAAGTTTTCTCTATCTTAGCTTCTAGCGCAGCCCTCCTTGGCTTCATTTTTGCCCCTAAGTGCTACATTATCTTAATAAGACCAGATAAGAATTCAGTTCATCATATTAGGAATAGGCCATATTCTAGAAGGGATACATCTCTCAAAACCTAATTCAAACTAAACATAATTCTCATGTTGAGAGATGAATTTCAACAATGATGTTCAGTTGATCTCTATTGCAAATGTGTATTATACACTTACAGTATGACTTTGATTCTTTGGGCTCCTGTTTGTTCATCCAGTTGTATTAAAGACTCTTTCATGGTTGAAATTCAGGCTGTATTTTCATATGAACTGGATCACACTATCTATCTGTGTTTGCTAAAAACATTCTATGAAGACCATGACATTTTAAACTTAAAGAGATCTTCTTATGTGTGCCTCTGCTGTTCTGGGACTAATGATGGCCAATCACATCACCCCACTATATTCTTCTCTAATATAGACTGTTAATATTTATGTTACTGATTTAAATTTCTTGGAAGTTTCATGTACTTTCTCTATTCCATGTGTACAAATCATGTGTTGTTTGATATTTGGAAAGTGGTTCCTAGTAAAATTTCATCGTGTCTTTCAAACACTGAGGTAAAATTCATAATTATAATTTTATAATACTTTCAACTTTTAGCATTCAAGATTTGTGAAGTAACATCAATCTATTCCTTATGACATCAAGTCCTTTTATTAAATTATCAGGCTTTAATTTTTGATTTGTGTGATTATACTGAATTATATGAGATTTTCAAATTTCAATGTAAACTTTTATAAATATAACAATCATTGTGTAATATGTTGCATGCTATGTTAAAATGTAGAAGCATTTAGAATTGTATTTTTTGTCAACAAATGCCAAGTGTCAGTCTGTCGGAATAAGTAAGGATAACAACTTGCATCCCTTATTTACAATGTGATAACATATGTGACATTTCAATTTGTTTTTAGTCTAGCTGAATACCACCACTTCTCTTTAAACATAGACATTTACTCATATTTCATCTGAATGCTTCTTCCAATTCACTGATTTTTCTTGAAGATTAACCATTTCCATATCATTAAATAAAAGCCAAAGTCTATAAATTGTTATAGCATGTCTACTGTGAATTTTGTCCTAGTTGTGGTCACTCCTTTGTTGTTATATTTATATACAAGGCTAGGAACTTTTTAAAAAGTTGTTGGTGGCTGTAATTGAACATAATTCCTGGTTGTCAAGAAGGAAACCATGCCTAGTTCTGGAAACCAAACTAACTACCAAGAGCTAGTGAAGTCTTGGATCTCAGAAGAGAAGATATAGCTGCCACTTTACTAAAATACCATATGCCATAAGCTTTCTAAATATTTGTTCTCATACATACAATTAACTATATCTCTCACATCTCTTTAAGGACATGTTGTATTGAAACAGATGCAGGCAATTATATAAGGCCAAAACCAATAAAACTGTAGAATTGTTGATCCCAGTTCCAACTGATACATTTACATTAAACACAGTTGCCATTCATAAAGTTCCAGTTTCATTAAGGAACATGAGACAAAAAGACTGTAAGAGTCTAGAAGCCAGGGAGATTTCTGTGAGATTATGTCTCTTAAAAATGTCATTCATTTCCCATTAGGATCAACATGACTTCCTAAAAATGAGCTGAACTAGGACCAAAGCAATAGGCATGCTGACGTGAATGGGAAATCTTATGAAACTTCAACCATACAAGGACTACAGGGAAAAAAGTAATGTTGTCAGAGGAAGAAAAACCTTCCATGGGACTGAGCAAACTAAATAATTGGGAAGACAATATGATATCCATATATAATTGGAATTATATATGGAATATATAAAATCATAAATTTTACATTATAAATTACAATTATAGGTTCTATGTGTATAAAATATAAGTCATATATTGTGTATAGAATTATCTCTACATATATTCATAAATATATTCACATATTTATATGAATATATTTAATAAACTTTTTCAAAAAGAGACAATGAGTTTGTAAGAGAGACAGAATGGTTATACAGAAGCATTTAGTGGAAGAAAAGAGAACAGAAAATTTATTTAAATTTTTATAATCCCCCAATAACTTTTCTATTACTTTGCATTTAAATTTGATATGTAATCTATGTATTTAAAGTTGGTCTTCTACTTTCCTTCCTAAGTAATTAATTAGGTTCTGAAATTATCTTGAAATTATTATCAATCTTATTTTAAAGAGTTGTTTTCTAAAATAGACCAATGAATAAGTTAAGTTTTTCTTTAATGACCATGAATGCTTAGAGATATTTCTTTTTACTCTCAAGTTCAATCTAATAGCAAAAGTTGAGAATAAAATTTCTCACAGTGTAGATACTTTTTTCTTTTACAAACATGTAGAACATAATAATTTATTGACTTTACTATGGGACAGATCAACCTAACATTCTACTAACATCCTACTGCTTTTCCACAATGAGCATCTATCACCTGTACTTTGTTACAGGTGAAAAGTGACTTGAAATAATAAACTCCATATTCTCAAATGTGAAGTTTTATACATTTTAAAAATATATTGTTGCTAAGAGTCATTCCCAAGTGAAACAATAATCTACATCCACCCCTGTAGCATGTAAGTTTCCGCCAGCCCGCCCGCCACTGGTCTGGCGTCCTGGCCCCCAATAACACGCAGGAGACTCTATATTTGATACAATCCTGTTGGCCTGTTATGGGCTAGCGCTGCCTTAATTATTAACCCATTTCTAATTATCAAGTGTTTCCACGTGGTCGTCTTATCAGGGAGCCGCGCGGCAGGCTTCCTGCTTCTTTCCAGGGCTACATCTTGACTCCGCCTTCTACTTCCTCTTTCCTCCTCCTAGTCTCCTAGCCCCGCCTATCTAGTTTTCTATTGGCCACAGTGCTTTATTAACCAGTATGAGAAACATATATACAGAATAACATCTCCCATCATCTCCTCTTTTCTGTCTAAAGTAAAAGAAGGGGTTTAACCTTAACATAGCAAAATATAACATACAACAGTTATCAAATAAGAATCACAGTAAACAATATTTAGTCCATTAACATTTTGTAAGACTTAAAGAAAATATCATCTATCCTATCTTTGTGAGTCTAAAGTCCTATATGTAACTTATCTTTAATCCTAACTAAGGAAAACTGTAACCATAACTACCTGTCTTCAAATCCATCAAAGACCACAGAAGGATAATATATAAATTCTAGAAATGACAAAAACAACTCATTGCCTGGTCAGTCACCCGAAGTTCTTCTGTAATGTTCCATCTTCAGCCCATAGGCCATAGTGTGTGTCCAGACTCCTCAACAAGACAGGAAACTTTTCTCTGTGTCCTGTAGACTGTCTAGCTGTCTGGCAGCCTCTTCCATGAAGCAAGAATCCTGTAGCAATGTCCATCTTACATCAGCAGTCACCTTTTTGTGGGTCCTGCATGTCCAGTTTCTACAACATAAAGTCAAACAGTCCAGAAGAGCAATACCTTGCCCAAATGGCTAGTCTTGCCATATTAGAAGCAAACTCCATAACACGTTTCTTCGATATCCATCTTCCTTTCTGACGCAGGTGGTGTTACCAGGAGCAGTTGTGCCTCATTGTCAAGAAAATCCCTAAACCATTTTTAAATGCCATATTCTGTAGGTCTTTGAAAGGTTTGAAGAATGCCTATTCATCTCAAATACATCTCTGCATATCTAGAAATCCTAATTAACTTAACTCTAAAGTTTTCATTATCATAGGCTACTCTCAATTATACATTACATTTTCCAATGAGCTATATAAACACAATACCTAAACAAGAGGAGAAATATACATATTACAAAATTGACCTTAAATTGTATCAATAAAAGAAAATCCATTTCAAAGCAAAGTATTCATATCTATACTATAATTCCCTTTTTACCTTTTAAAAGATTGCTTGTGGTCATTAACCATTTATAAACAACCCCGTTTAAATGAAAACAAACATTTATAAACAATATTTGGGAATTTGGGCGTCGTTCTTTCCAAACTACTTCCTGCTGGAAGAGGTCGCTGTCATAGGGTTCCAAAGAAGATGCACAAATCTTGGCTGTAGTCTGCAAGGCTTTGTCTCAACTGCTTTGAATGTTGGATCATCTGGGTTACTGTTTCAGGGGGTCTTGCTTGATCAAACCACATAAGTCTGGAAAGAATCCATAGCTTTTCATTTTCTGTGGAAACAAAAATAAATATCCTTTTCCCTAGTAGCTTGTCCTTAGGCTTAAATTTTGGAGTCAAAGCATTTTTAAAATATATAAATTGAATTAATCTAGCAGCATTTCTTTTATCAGTAGTTATTTTCTCAGCAATCAAATAATTTAAAGACAACAGAATTGCGTATAGTATCCAAAATTTCTCTGTGTTTTCCATCTTTACGTGGCTTTTTTATTACTCTATCTATTCTACTTCTATTTTTACATATTTTGAGACAGGGTTTCTCTATGTAACTTTTATCTGTCCTGGAATTCACTGCATACCAGGTTTGCTTTGAAATCACAGAGATCTGCTTGCATCTGTCTCCCGAATGCTGGGATTAATGGTGTGCGCCACCATAGCCATCTATTTAATTTCCTTGTTTCTTTTTTAAACCATTGTATCCCGTTTCTTTTTCTCTCCCAAGCCAGCGTATTTTTTAAAACACAGTGTAAACCTTCATTGCAGCTCTCATACACACCAATGAATTGTTAGCAGAGCTCTTTAAAAGCAAGGCGGGTTTTTTTTTTTTGCCGCTTATGCTAATTTTGGAAACCTCCCTTAAAGGAGCCACACAAATCTCTGTCTACAGCAAAACGAATCCAACTGAGAAAATGTTGCTACTAAGAAGTCTTGCTAGTCTCTGTTCCTTTGTTTCTAAAACTATTTTTTAAGCTTTTGTTAAGTTTTAAGTGAAAGTTCTCAATCCCACTTCTGACACCATTATGTTACAGCAGGTCTCCCCGCCGGCCTCCCGGTCCCACCGCCACGTGGGCCCACAGCCGCATATCTAGTTTTCTATTGGCCACAGTGCTTTATTAACCAGTATGAGAAACATATATACAGAATAACATCTCCCATCACACCCCTTATCAACAACAGGCTTAATTCCACTAAAGTTCACTTTGTGGATACAGTGTACTTATGGGTCCTTCTTACCATATATAGAAGAGGAGTTCTTAACACAGGTGTGGGCAATCAACTCCAACCATCTGCACCTGGAAATCCCAAAGCAGATGGGATTAGGGCTCTTCCTTAATCACATAGGTGAAACCACCTGCATTCTTTTCCTCGTTTCTCTCTGTGTCTTACTCTGTCACTGTCTTTCTCTGTGTGATTGTGTCTACTTTCCCAGGACACATACAGAGGTGATGGTTTATATGAAGTAAGTGTAATGGAGACAAAGTCAGCCTGGAATAATCTTTTTCAAGGCAACTCAGATAAAAATTCCACGGAGTCAATTTCAGTCATAGAATTCCTCCTTTTGAGCTAGTCCTTAGCCCAAATAGAGAATTGTTTGTTACTGCCATGATATTTATGTCACACTGGGTTTTTATGCCATGCAGATCATAGATAAGATCCTCAGTGCTAAAGGAATAACTATAATGAGTAATGCTGGGATCATGAGTGGTAGCACTCTCTAGGGAAGAACATACAAAGTGATTTCTCAGTGTCAAATGCTTAGTCCTGTAAACATGTAACATTATATAGAACCAGCATGCTATGTTTATAAATATATATGTGGAGCAAAATACAAATATTCAGGTGATAATAATTAATGAAAGAAGATGACATGAATTGGAATGAAAGCTGGGGATAATGTATAGGAGAATTTGTAGAAAGGGGTAGAGAGAAATACTCTTGTTTTCTTTCATTTTCTTTTTCTTCCTTTTAGTTATTTTATAGCCTATTTGCAGTTTTCCTTCCCTCATTCTTTGCCTCCCCTATCACTCCTTTCTTTTCCCACATTCAAATCCACTCACCATTTCAGTTCAGGAATGGCTAGCTCTTCTATGGATATCAACAAAAAATGTCATATCTACTTGCAGTAAGATTAAGTGTCTGCTAATATATTAAGGTGAGGTAAGGCAACCCAGTATGAGGAGTAGAGTCTCGAAAATCAGTAAAAGAGCATTTTACTGGAGAAATAGCCTAATTAAAATATTGTTTCAGAAATAAACAATAAAGGCAGTGAAAGATTTTTAGTTTGCAGAACAAAGATGTGGGAAAGGAGCAGGAGAATAAGTCTTGCAAGCAGAATATAGAAAATCATAAAAAATGGACATTGACATGGGAGGAAAGAACAGATATAAGAACAAGAAAGTTACTATGGTGATGGGGCTAGTGGTTATGCTAGGCTGATTCTGTTAAATAGGGCTAGTTACTGAATCATCAATCTTTTGTGAAATAACTGAAGTGAAGTCTCTCCCAGGTCTTGGCCCACAACAAGGAAATAGGCCCCCAATGCTGGAACAAATGGTCCCAGATGAACAGCACTGTTTCGGTCACTCCTGGCCAATGGACAGTCTGGGGACTTTCCAAGTCATTCTATGGTTTATCCTTTGAATAAGAACAGGT
Source organism: Cricetiscus sungorus (assembly GCA_030556225.1). Taxonomy (NCBI): domain Eukaryota; kingdom Metazoa; phylum Chordata; class Mammalia; order Rodentia; family Cricetidae; genus Cricetiscus; species Cricetiscus sungorus. The sequence continues at coordinate 1,074,728 of JANBXA010000736.1, forward strand.
CATACCTGGATGATCTCTCAAACATGAGATCATACTTTGTAATCAATCACCTTGTGCCCCATGGACGTATGCTGACTTGTGGTTTGTCTCTATAAAAAGAGGCCTGAACCCTTTGGGGTGTGTGCAGCTTTTCCCAAGATTGCTGTTACCCAAGTGCACTTGTTCAATAAACACCTCTTGCTTGTTGCATCTCCTGGTTTTGGTGTTTGTGTTGCGGGTCTCTCCCACTGGCCCATCAGGACCCCAGAATTAGGGTCCACCAGCAGTTGTCTGAATCTGAAGTCAATCCCTTTTGACAGTTGTGTAAATGGAATGGATTGTTATCCTTTATTGCTAAACTGAAAATGACACAAGGAAATTGTCACACCAAGCAATAGTTTTTCCTTTTTTTAGTCATGTTCTGAAGGAAGAGACACAAAGGCAAATGACAGTAAAAGCTTGGTCACTCTTCTCACAGTATTTTCTTTTCTTTCTTTCCTTCCTTGTTTCTTTCTCTTTTATTTTTTGTTTTTTAGATGAGAGAAAATGAAACCTCCCACAGTGTGGGAGTAACTGAGATGCCTGATGGATATCTAGAATTTGTTGAGAAAAAAATGTATCTTAGGACGAGAAGTGAAATATTTGTGAGGTGGGAGATCACTGGAATGAGGACAGTGCACTGGAGTAGAAGTTTGCAGAGTAATCACTTCAATACTAGGCATAGAAAAGTTAATTCTACAAAAGATGTATTATGGAGACTAAGATAAGTACAGTGTGAGTTTTCCTGGATGAAAAAAAAAAAGCTGTCTGTGTTGACATTGCTTACTTATTTTTTGATTCAAAGAAATTACCAGAGATTAAATATTTACGAATAGCAATCTTTTTAATAGCGTTATTTGGTGCTTGGTGACTAGTTTCATGAGTTCTTTGTTTATTTTGTAGATTAGTGCTCTGTCAGGTTGGGGAAGACTGTTTCCCAGTCTGTGGGCTACAATTTGGTGTTTTTGACTGTGTCCTTTGCCTTACAGAAGCTTCTCAGTTTCGGGAGGTTCCATTTATTGTCGATCTCAGTGTCTGTGCTACTGGTATTATGTTCAAGAAGCTGTCTCCTGTACCAATTTGTTCAAGGGTACCCCCCATTTTCTCTTCTAAGAGGTTCAGTGTGCCTGGATTTATGTTGAGGTCTTTGATTGATTTGGACTTGAGTTTCATGCATGGCGATGGACATGGGTCTAGCTGCAGTCTTCTACACACCATCATTCAATTGTGCCAGCACCATTTGTTGAAGATGCTTTCCTCCTTCCATTATATAATTTTAGCTGTTTTGTCAAAAGTCAGGTGGTCATAGATTTGTGGGTTAATATCAGGATTTTCACCAACCCCACGTCTGACAGAGGGCTGATCTCCAAAATATACAAAGAACTCAAGAAACTAGTCAACAAAACACCAAAATAATCCTATTAGAAAATGAAGTATAGAAGTGAATAGAGAATTCTCAATAAAGGAATCCAAAATGGATGAAAGACACTTAAGAAAGTGCTCAACATTCTTAGCCATAAGGAAAATGTAAATCAAAATAAATTTGAGATACCATCTTACTACTGTCAGAATGGCTAAAATTAGAAACAACAATGACATGTTGCTGGAGAGGATGTGGAGAAAGGGGAACACTCCTCCACTGCTGGTGGGAGTACAAACTTGTACAGTCATTTTGGAGATCAGTATGGTGCTTCCTCAGGAAAATGGGAATCAGTCTACCACAGGACCCATCAATTCTACTCTTAGGCATATAACCAAATGATCCACATCTATGCAACAAAGACATCTGTTCAATTATGTCCATAGCAGCATTAATTGTAATAGCAAGAACCTGGAAGCAACCTAGATGCCCCTCAGTTGAAGAATGGATAAAGAAGATGTAGCACATTTACACAACAGAATACTACTCAGCAAAAAATCAAATAACAGAATCTTGAAATTTGCAGGCAAATGGATGGAACTTGAGGAAACCATTCTGAGTGAGGTAACCCGGTCACAAAAAGAGGAAAATGGTATGTACTCACTCATATATGGATTTTAGACATAGAGCAAAGGATCACCAGCCTATAGTTCACACCACCAGAGAAACTAGGATACAAGGAGGATCCTAAGAGATTCATACAAGGTCCCTCACAGAAGGGGAAGGGAACAAGATCTCTTGAGCATATTGGAAATAGGGGGACAGTAAGTGAAGAGGGAGTTAGGAGAAAGAGAAGGGGAGGAGAGGAGAACATGTGGGATCAGGAAGACTGAGTCAGGGGACAAAGAGACAAGAGCAAAAAAAAAAATACTATTATAGAGAGAGTCATTATAGGTTTGAAGAGAAAACTGAGTCTAGAGAAATGTCCAGAGACCTACAAGGATGACCCCAACCAACAATCTGAGCAACAGTGGAAAGGCTATTTTAAATACCCTTCCCTGATAATGAGATTGATAACTAACTTATACATTTCCAAAGAGTTGTGTCCTCATACTGTCAGTCAAAAGAAACACTGTCTTAAATCATATCAGGTATGTATTTATTTGCAGTTTCAGAAGAGGGAAGAAACATACATACTTGGAAAATGAAAACTAATTATGGTCTGTAATTTTTAATCATAGTCAAAATTAATTATTCATATTTTAGATACAGTGAAGGGATTCTAATAGAGACATTGTGTTGGTTTCAATGAAAAGAGGTAATTATTGGCACAGATATGTGACTACACATTTCCTCAATGGTGGCTCTATCTAGAGAGTTATTAAAACTTTATGCATTTCGGATTTACTAGCAGACTTATTTCAGAGGTGGGGTTTGAACATTTATGAGCCTCACCCCAATTCTTGTTTTTACTCTCTGCTTCCAAAGTTTGGCTCTGACATGTTTCAGGTTCCAGCTCAAAGCTCCACAGATGCAACAAACTGGCAGGCCTCCTGACTATAAAGGACTCTCGTACCTCAGGAAGCATTAGTTAAAATAAACTCTATTTTTCCCAAAGTCACTTTTGGGGATGGTTTTTGATCATAAGAAGTAAAGATAACTTACTCAGTTTTGTTTTATGAATGTAGAAATTTTGCACATAAGAGTGTCCTGTGAGATATGAGTATTGCATGTATAATTCTTCAGGTGTGCTTGATTTGTCTCAAGTTAACAAAAAGTAATCTATGCATGACTAAATATTAACAGACATTCAAATTAAAAAACTTGTATTTTTAATGATTGGGGATGACAAAACACTACCTTCTAGTAGTAATTACTTTTGTCCTTCTCTACTTCGATGTTTATATTAGTGGTATTTAATTTCAAAACCAGGAGTTGTATTACTGGGGCATATACTTGTGTAATTATGATAAGTTTAATGCATTCAGATAGTACACAACACACTTCTGAATATTCTTCTGGCCATTGTATCATCTATTCAGATAAAGACAACTGTTGACCCTGAGGAACACTGGGTGAAAATTATACTACTTTCTCTTTTAGTCCAAGATATTTTGGAAAATTCCAAAAATTGAGAATATCATACTAATCATCTAGCTTCTTTTTTCCATTCTAAAACCATGTTGGCTCCCACAATATTTCCCTCAAGAAAGGATGAAGCTGAAAGTGATGCAAAATACATTTTAGACCCAGAACACCCCCAGCAACCAGGAGGACGCTAAGAGAGACATACATGATCCTCCACGGAAGGAGAAAGGGACAAGGTCTCCTAAGCAAACTGGGGGAGGGGAAAGGGAGTTAAGAAAGAAGGGTAGAAGAAGAGAGGAGAAGATGGCACGAGGGAGTAAAAAGATTGAGTAAGGGAAAGAATAGAGGAGAGCAAGAAAAACAGATACCATAATAGAGGGAGCTACAATAGGTTTAAAGAAATATCTGGCACTGGGGAAATGTCCAGAAATCTACAAGGGTGACCCCAACTAATAATCTAAGCAATAGTGGAGAGGCTACCTTAAATGCCCTTTCCTGATAATGAGATTGATAACGACCTTATATGCCATTCTAAAGCCTTCTTCCAGTGCTGATGGAAACAGAAGCAGACACCCACAGCTAAATGCCTTGTCAAACTCCTGGAATCCAATTGCAGACAGGGAGGAAGGGTGAGCAAAGGGGTCAAGACCAGGCTGGAGAAACCCACAGAAACTGATGACCTGAACAAGTGGGGGAGCTCATGGACTCCCATCTGATAGCTAGGAAACCAGCATAGGAGTGACCCAGATTCCCTGAATATGGTGTTAGTTGGGAAGACTGAACAGCCTATGGGGCCTCTGGTAGTGGATCAGTATTTATCCCTAGTATATGAATGACCTTTGGGAGCCCATTCCACACAGAAGGATACTATCTCAGCCTAGACACATGGGGGAGGGCCTGGGCCCTGCTCCAAATGATATGACAGATTTTGAAGACTCCCCATGGAAGGCCCCACCCTCTCTGGGGAGCAGAAAGAGGATGGGACGAGGGTTGGTGGGGATCAGAGGATGGTGGAAGGGTTCTGAAACTGGGATTGACATGTACAAGCTTGTTTCAAATTTAAAAGTAGTGTTAAATTCAAGAATCTCTTTCTGAAGGGGATAAAATATAGAAATGATGAGACAACAGGGTAGATAATTAAATCCAATTTTGTCCAAAAATGCAGCTATTGATCTCAAAAAGTTTTATATTGGAATTTATTTTTGTTTATTGACACACATTCAAAGATATGTTGGCTATATTATATTTATGTTTCTACTCTTGTGTGGGGTATTGTGTGGTTTTATTAATTGACAATGAAAGCTTCTCCTCTGAGATCCAAGACATCACTAACTCTTAGTAGCAGGGTTTTTTTCTGTAACTAGGTGTGGTTAACCTTTTTACAGTCAGGAATCATGTTCTTCAGCTACCAACACTATTTGTGAAGGCACCTCTCTAGTAGATAGACATAAGAGCAAGGAGTTTCCATAATAAGAACAACACTCACTGAAGTAAGAGTATAATAATTCATTGTGCTTCCATTTAATGATGTGGAAATGGAAAATCTTTTAATCAATGTATAGTACTTTTTAATGAAATGATGATGAATTCTGGACAATCTCATAATAATAATATAGCAGGTTGTAAATAATTCATGATTTTAAATGGACAATAAATAAGAATTCAAGAAAAAGCAGTAAATTGGAAGATTCAGCCAGGTAAAATATCTGTCAATGTCTATAAGTGAGGATACTCAGCAAGAAGTAAATCAGATGGAAATGTATTATATGTCATCAGGTTTTAAATAAGGGGTGCATGTAGTAGTGACTTGTTGTGATTGCCATTTGGCATTGGGTAATAAAATGTAATTCTTACAAGTCTACATCCCAAAATAGCATGCAACATATTTTGAAATGATTGATCTAATACTATGTTCATAAAGGATTACATTTACATTTTGAAAATCTGGTATTCTTCAGTATAACTCGAACCCAAATGAAATATGATCTGGTAGTAAAGGACCTTGAGGTTTTGAGAAAAAACCTGTTACATTAAAAGTTTAAGATAAAAAATATTGTAATTAATATTTTTAGCATAGTTATTAAAAGATAAGAGGAAACTTTACCAAATTTAATGTAACATGTGATTATTGCAAGTGGAGGAGAGAACTTTTACCTCTCATGCCATTTAAACCAATAATGTGAATATAAACACTCTGTGTTAGAGAATATACATTTTAATCATGAGCCAGGTGTGGGGCCAGCCATGAATAATGTCAGAACAGGAAAGGCAAATGTAGGCAGATCTCTATAAGTTCAAAACATCATGGTCTTCATGGAAGGTGTCAGACACGTACAGAAAAAAAAAATGAGGTTCTCCTCATATGAAAATATCTGGATTTCCCAGCCACACTGAACCTCTTAGAAGAGAAAGTAGGAGGTACCCTTGGACAAATGTAGGTGTAGGAGACCGCTTCCTGAACATAACTCCAGTAGCACAGACACTGAGATCAACAATTAATAAGTGGGACCTCCTCAAACTGAGAAGCTTCTGTAAGGCAAAGGACACAGTGAACAAGACCAAACGGCAACCCATAGACTGGGAAAAAATTTTTATCAATCCTACATCTAACAAAGGACTGATCTCCAAAATATACAAGGAACTCAAGAAACTAGTCAACAAAACACCAAATAACCCTATTAAAAAATGGGGTACAGAACTGAAGAAAGAATTCTCAATAGAGGAAATCAAAGAGGATGAAAGACACTTAAGAAAGTGTTTGACATCCTTAGCTATCAGGGAAATGCAAATGAAAACAACTTTGAGATACCATCTTACTCCTGCCAGAATGGCTAAAATCAGAAACACCAATGACGACTTATGCTGAAGAAGGGGAACACTCCTTCACTGCTGGTGGGAGTGCAAACTTGTACAGCCATTTTGGAGATCAGTATGGCGGTTCCTCAGGAAAATGGGAATTAGCTTACCACAGGACCCAGCAATTCCACTCTTAGGTATATATTCAAATGACTCACATCCATGCAACAAAGACATGTGCTCAACTATGTTCATAGCAGCAATATTTGTAATAGCAAGAACCTGGAAGCAACCTAGTCACAAAAAGAGGAACAGGGTATGTACTCGCTCATATATGGATTTTAGACCTAGAGCAAAGGATCACCAGCCTATAATACACACCACCAGATGAACTGGGATACAAGGTGTGTTCTAAGAGATTCATATATGGTCCCTCACAAAAGGGGGAAGAGACTAGTCCCCCAGAGCACATGGGAAATGGGGGGCAGAGAGTGAATGGAGAGAGAACTAGGAGAAAAAGAAGGGGAGGAGAGGAAAGCACGTGCTACTAGATAGATGAGTCAGAGTAAGAGTGAGTGAGTGAGAGAGAGAGAGAGACAGAGAGAGACAGAGAGAGAGACAGAGAGAAGGGGGGACATAAAAGAGGGAGCCATTATTGGTTTGAAGAAAAAAACTGAACCTAAAGAAAGGTCTAGAGACCTACAAGACTGACTCCAACTAACAATTCGAGCAACCATGGAAAGGCTACCATAAATGCCCTTCCCTGAGGAAGTGAGATCAGCAACTAAATTATCCACTATCATGGAGCCCTCATCTAGTACCTGTTGGAAACAGAAACAAACACCCATAACTAAACACTGAGTAGAACAAGAATCCAGATCCAGAGAGAGGGGACAAGACCAGGTTTCAGAAACACACAAAGACAGCTGACCTCAACAAGGAGGAGCAAATGCCCCCCCCCCAGACTGATAGCTGGGAATCCAGCATGGGACTGACTGAATATGGGTCTCAGCTAGAAAGACTGAGCAGTCTGGGGGAACATCAGACAGTAGAAACAGGATCTATTCCTGGTGAACATCCCCCATGGAGGGATACACCCTTAACCTAGAGACAGGAGAGAAGTCCTAGTCCCTACTTCAAATGACTTGACATATTTATATGACCCAACCTGCATATCATAGCCCTACAAGTGGAATGGGGGTGGGGAGATAGGAGGGGAGGGTGGCCAGGGTGCATGTCACAGGAGAAGGAGGGTAAGAGTGAGGGAAGGAGGGAAGGAGGGAGGGGAAACTAGGATCGACATGTAAAAATTTTAAATTATATTATTGATTTAAAAAAAGAAAGAAAAGAAAGACATTACCCAGAAAAAAAAGAAAGAAAATATCTGGATTTCTGGCATGTAAACCTTTAATATCTCCTGTATAAAGGGGTTCTAAAACAATTGAAAGAACAAATAAAAGCCCAAAATATAAAGTCTATGATATAATTGTGTAGCACACATTTGCAACAAAGATCAACTGGACTTCATCTTACAAATTATTCTCTTAATGTAAGAACTATGACTAGTTTCGAACTACATTTTTCAGAAGGTTATTCCTTGTAGAATATGGCCTGTTCCTGATATGATGAAGACTGTTCTTGTCTTGCCTTCTCAAGATAATGTAGCACTTTGGGACAAAAATGAAGCCAAGGAGGGCTGCACTGGAAGCCAAGATAGAGAAAGCTTCCATAGCCACCAGAACCTTCCCCTTGCTGCTGTGGTACACAGGAAGGAATGTGACCCAGACACAGAAGAACACCAGCATGCTGAATGACAGGAACTTGGCTTCATTGAATGTGTCTGGTAGATTCCGGGACAAGAAAGCCATAGTATAACTCCCAAGTGCCAAGAAGCACAGGTATCCCAGCACACCATGGAAGGCAATAGAAGAGCCCTTGTTGCATGAAATGATGATATGTCCATGTTCAGCATGAGCATCTTGGTCAAGGAAGGGAGGAGAGGTTCCTAGCCAGATTCCACAGAGGACAAAGTAGATCAGAGTACAGATGGGGATGATAAAATTTGGGGCCTTTGACATTATTAACCACCTCACCACTCTGCTTGGAAAAGTGACCTTGAATGCAATAACCACAGTGATAGCTTTGGCCAACACAGTGGCAAGAGCCACAGTGAAAGCACCTCCAAATGTGATCTGTTGCAAGATACAGGTTGTAGTGTTGAGACTGCCAATAAAGAGAAAGGTACAGAGGAAACAGATGGTAAGTGTGACAAGCAAGGTATAACTGAGTGTTCTGTTATTAGCCTTGACAATTGGAGTGTCTCTGTTCATCACAAAGAGTCCAAGAACCATGGCTGTGAGTACAGAGAAGCAAAGAGCTGTGGTTGTGAGAGACATTCCCAAGGGGTCCTTATAATCAAGAAAAGTCACAACTTTCTGGAGGCAGTGTTTCTTCTCTGTGTTTGCATAATGACTTTCTGGACACTTCATGCAATGATCCATATCTGTTCAGAAGTGAAGGTGATGGTGATTCCATGTTGAGTTGATCATTTTTATCGTAAAACGTTTCCCAGAGCCCGATCTTTGGATAAATACCTAAGTTGCCTTTCTTTTTTTTCTCAGCAGCAAAGTAATAAGTACTGTGTAGTGAATAACTCCATATTCGTACAACCTGTCTTCCATAGTATATGTTTCACATGTTATTTTTATTTAAATTTGAAACAAGCCTGTTTTACATGTCAATCCCAATTCCTGCACCCTCCTGTCCTCCTCTGTTCCTCCATCAACCCCTGTGCCATCCTCTTTCTGCTCCCCAGCAAGGGTGAGACCTTCCATGGGGAGTCTTCAAAATCTGTCATATCATTTGGAGCAGGGCCCAGGCCCTCCCCCATGTGTCTAGGCTGAGGGAGTATCCCTCTATGTGGAATGGGTTCCCAAAGTCCATTCCTATACTGGGGATAAATACTGATCCACTACCAGAGGCCCCATAGACTGCCCAGTCTTCCCAACTAACACCACATTCAGGGAGTCTGGATCAGTCCTATGCTGGTTTCCCAGCTATCAGAAGGGAGTTCGTGAATTGCCCCTTGTTCAGGTCATCAGTTTCTGTGGGTTTCTCCAGCCTGGTCTTGACCCCTTCGGTTATCACTCCTCCCTGTGTGCAACTGGATTCCAGGAGTTTGGCTCAGTGTTTAGCTGTGGGTGTCTGCTTCTGTTTCCATTAGCTACTAGATGAAAGCTCTAGAATGGTATATAACGTAGGGATCAACCTCATTATTGGGGAAGGGAATCTTGTTATTTATATGCACATAAATGTGTTTAAATTCAACACAGCCCTATTTTCTCCTGCTCTATGCTTCAATTTCTTTCACTTTTATCTCCCAACTCACTACTCTCTCTATCTCTTGATTTTACATTTAAATACACACGGTGTCTATTAAGTTATGCTAGTATATACATATTGAGGCTACATCTACTGGAATGTGAGTAGCATTTCAGAGTCCACACTCTTAAGGAAAATTGATGTCCCTCTCCTGTTAGTCATCAGTTACTCAGTAGCTTCTCATACAACCCATTTCCTTTATAGTAATATTTATCAAATGAACCTTTTATCATTCTTTCCTTTTAAAATCCTTTTGCCTTTTGTGCTATTGGTTTATCTGTGGTAGAATTTATTTGAATACTGCTTCATATTAGACAAACTGACTTAATTTTGGATATCCCATCATATGTATAGCCTCTCTATGAATTGGAGAGATGTATAAAACAAAAGAGGAAGAATTGCTTTTGAAATTATTTTCGTAAGTGGAGTTCTTGAGTATGGAGTCACATTTTTCTTACCTTCATAAATTTTTTTGTGTTTTATGGTTTTGTTTCTCCCCTGCTGAAGATTTATTGAATAAATGTTACTACATTGCCAAAGGTACACTGGTGAACGCTTGTCATTAGTATTGAAGAAATGTCACAGATATTGAAACTTTTCTTGAGTATCTAATAAAAGAATCTTATAACACATTGCTCTTGAATGCTTGTTAAATACATATTTTGTTTGAAATTTGGGCAAATTGATTTATACATATCAGATTTCCACTATCAATGTTTCCTGTGTTTCATAAAAGGAACTCAACGCTAGACTTTCAATTTTATTTTGTTGGCAAGCTTTGACAGAGATTTAAATACACTTTAGCAGATACAATGTTATTTCTCTATATCTTGTAAATATTTACTTGTTTCCTGACACTATTGTGACACATTGACATAGCTCTTCTCAGGACCAAATTTGAAGATTTTATTTCAAGGTCAGTTATTTCCTTTCTTTCATATGGAAATATTGATTTCCTTTGGGTTTTCTACTTTGTAATGAATGATCCACATGTATAACTGCATCCCTTAATAAAGGCATATGATAGATTATTTGAAACTAATTTTTATAGAATGAGCATCTCTATTTCAAGATACCAATAACTTTTTGCATAACATTCAATCAGTACTCCTTTCTACTTCAAGTATTTAGTAGAATTAGCCTCCATAATTTTGTGAAGTATACTTATTATAAGAACTATATATGGGTAAGTGAAACTCTTTTATATACACACAAAAATGTGCCATAAATCAAACTGCCTTAAACCAAAGTTTTCTTATATATTTATTCATATACAGTTGCATTAACATTTTCTCTCTCTTTTTCTCTCAACCTATCTCTCTATATATAAATAAAATAAATTCTCATATCCCATAAAAATCTACATCCATAGATATTATTCATGTATATGATGTGTTTTTATGATATATATATTATTTTTCTTATTTTACATATCGATCCTAGTTCACTCTCCCTCCCTCCCATGCCCCTCACTTCCTCTTATCCCATCCCCCCATTCCACAGGGAGGGTGATGCCTTCCAGGAGGGATCATCAAAATCTGTCAAGTCATTTGGAGTAGGGACTAGTCCCTCCCTCCTGCCCCTAGGATAAAGGACTATCCCTCCATGGCGAATGTGCTCCCAAGGTCCTTTCATGCACCAGGGATACATCCTGGTTCCACTGTCAGAGGTCCCTTAGACTGCCCAGAACTTCTAACTGAGACCCACGTTCAGGGGGTATGAGTTTGTTTTCTAGCTATCAGTCTTGAGGTCCATGAGCTCCCCTTTGTTCAGGTCATCTGTCCCTGTGGGTTTCTGTAGCCTGGTCTTGACGCCATTTTCTTATCACTCCTCCCTCTCTGCTATTGGATTGTTTATGGAAATTGTTTATGTTACATGTAGCAGAACAATAGAGACATACATAAAAACAGTCATTAAATAGGGAAATTTGGAATTTATTTCTGCTGTACAGTACAAAACTTGTGTACTGAAGACATCAAACACAAGTTTCTAATCTTCTGCTCTGTATGGGAAAAGATATCAGGGAAAAGTTAGCATGAGTGTAACCCATCCTACACTTAGCTGAGTCCTAATCGTATTGAAATAGGCTAGTAAATCATTAAACTTTGCCACTCTTTTACTTTGTGTTAAATTTTGCGGGGAAGTAAAACATGGATCAGAGCAGAGAAAGGGGGTTTCTTGCAGTTGCTCATAAATGATAAATTTATATGCCTTGTGTAATTAATTCCAAAAATAGTAATAAACTTTTGTTTCCTAAATATGGGAGGTATTGAAATTGTCTCACAACTACATATATGTTTTTTGGTTGTTATAGTATAGTACTGTGAGCTCCTAGTGAGTTGTGGAACCATTCTCTGTAAGATTTCTGCTTACCTGTCTCATTGGTAATCTCATTGTCAGGACAAGGAATACAATCATAGCAGCAAACAGCCTTGCCCTCCAAGGAAACTTTCCTGAATCCAGGACCACAGCTCACACTGCACACAGACTGAGGAATCTGAGAATAATAGAAGCACTGTTAACAAGTACTCCAAGTTTATTGAAAACCCCAATAATACTGGTTTTGTATATTTCATAATTAACTTGAAAGTTTTGTAGCTACAAATGCAGAAAATGATTTTAAAAGGCTGTGTCCCATACAAGATTGATTTGACATTATCACAGTGTTAGAAAATTTGGAGCATAATGAGTTTGGGACAAGATCGAAACAGATAGGTTAATGAAAACATGACTTAGAAGGGCAACTGGTCCTTTCAGATAGTTTCTGTATCTTTAGTTACTGCCTAATATGTTGAGAAACTTTTAAGTTCACCATCATTGTGAATCATACTTGTCATATTGGCAGGACTTATAATCATCATGGAAGCAAAATGTTGGGTATTTTTGTGAGTAATATTAAAAAGAAGATTAAAGGTTTCACTCAAAAGTGAGTGTTTTCCATTGACAGTTGTCTCGCAAGGAATGAGAATGAGAAAAAAGGTTACCTGTGGTTATAAGGAACCTGATGACCCAAAAGCAATAAATTTTCAAAGATAAGGTCTGCATCTACACATTTTAGGTTATTTTTAATTTGTGTTTATTTGCAGCATGATTGGAGAAAAACACACACACACCTGTTCTCTATAGTATTTTTCCTTTCTGCCCTGAGCCATCTCCTATAGGAAGGCTGTATCAACAGCTCTTCCTGGGACCCACTCTGGCCAAAACCCTTCCATCCTTAGTGAATTCAACAGCTCCTTGGGACACTAGGACACTAGGTACCTAGTGCACAGAGTACTGAGAGAGACAGAGAGAGAGAGAGGAACGAGAAAGAAGACACAGAAAGAGGACTAAGAGAAGCCCTCATGACACTGACATCTACTGTACAGATATGGCTGAGGAAGAAGACTAAAGGTTGGATCAAGAAGCAAAGACACTTCCTGCACCAAGCAAAAGAAGCAATGTGTAGACATCAAGACAAGAATGCATTCAACAACCTAAAGAACAATATGGAATATCAGAACCTAGTTGTACTACATCAGGAAGACCTGAACATCCCAACATAGAAGAAGCAGAAGAAAAGACCTTAAAAAAATAAGTTAATTAAAATGATGGAGGTTCATAAAGTAGAAATGAAGAACTCCCTTAAAGAAATGGAGGGAAAGACAAAAATACTCAGTAAGTCCGTTAAAGAACGTCAAGAAAACCAAGAGAAAAAAAACTAGTTCAAGACTTGAAAATTGAAATGTTTGCAGTAAAGGAAACTCAAATGGAGGGAATTTTGGTAATGGAAAATCTGGCTAAATGAACAGTAACTACAGATACAATCTTAACAAATGGAATACAAGAAATGTAAGAGAGAATCCCAGGTGTTATATACATGATAGAAGAAATGCATTCATTGGTCAAAAAAACATTAAGTTCAAAAAAGTAATATTACAAAATGTCCAAGAAATCTGGAAGACCAAGGCCAAACCTAGGAGTAATAGGGTAAGGAGAAGAATACCAGCTCAAAGGTACAGAAAATATATTAAACAAAATCATAGACTAACTTTCTCAATGTACAAGATCAAATGCTGATGAAAATACAAGAAGCTTATGAACACAAAATAGACTTGATCAAAAAATTGCTCCCACCATATAATAATCAATCAAAACACAGTGTAGACAGAATATAGAAAAATATTATAAACCCCAAATGGAATAGGTCAAGAAACAACCTATCAAAGGTGACTCTAAAAGACAGAAAATCCTGGATAACATTATGCAGACACCAAAGGATCACAGGTACCAATCCAGATTACTATATCCAGCAGAATTTTCAATTACCATAAATGGAGGAAACAAGATATTCCATGACAAAACCAGATTTAAACAATACACACCCATAAATCCATCCCTACAAAAACATTAGAAGGAAAAATCCAACCCAAGAAGGTAAGACATACCAAGGAAAGCATAGGTATTTAATAATCCCACACCATCAAATTCTCCCACACCACCACCAAAAAAAAAGAGAAACTACAATCACTAGTCATTGATATCCCTTAATGTCAATGGACTTAACTCACAATGTTGTCCACTCTCTCCATATATCTTCAATATTGTACTTGAAGTTCTACCTAAAGCAATAAGACAACAAAAGGACATCAAGGGGATACAAATAGGAAACAAAGAAGTCAAACTTTCAATATTTGCAGATGATATGATAGTTTACCTAAGTGACCCCAAAAGACCCTACTAAAGAATGCCTACAGCTGATAAACACCTTCAGCAAAGTGACAGGATACAATATTAACTTAAAAAAAAGAGTAGCCCTACTATACATAAATGCTAAAGGGGCTGGGAAAGAAATCAGAGAAACATCACCCTTTACAATAGCCACAAACAACATAAAATATCTTAGGGTAATGCTAACCAAACAAGTGAAAGACCTGTATAGCAAGAACTTTGGGTCCAAATGGACCAAAGACCTCAACATAAGTCCAGCCACACTGATCCTCTTAGAATAGAAAGAGGCAGGTACCATTGAAAGTGTTGGTATAGGAGACCACTTCCTGAACATAAAACCAGTAGCACAGACACTGCAGTCAACAATTCATACAGTTTCAGGAACTGAAAAGCTTCTATAAGGCAAAGGACATTGTAAAGAAGACAAAAAATCAGCCTATAGAATGGGAAAAGATCTTCACAAAACCACATTTGGCAGAGGATTGACCTGCAAAATTTATAAAGAACTCAAGATGCTAGACATCACAATACAAAATAAACCAATTGAAAAACAGGGTACAGAGATAACAGAGAATTCTCACCAGAAGAATCTCAAATGCCCAAAAGACATTTAAGAAAGCACTCAGTATCCTTAATTAAAAGGGGAATGCAAATCAAAATGACTCTGAGATTCCATCTTATAACTGCCAGAATGACTAAGATTAAAGTACTGGGGGCAGCTTATATTGGAAAGGTTGTGGAGTCAGAGTAACACTACTCCACTGTTGACTACAGTGCAAACTTATATAGCCATTTTGGAAATCAGTATGGTAGTTACTAAAAAATAATTTGGAATCAAAACCCAACCATACCATGTGACTGAATTAGGCTCTCCATCGGTGGTAGAGAGTTGTGAAGCTTGGATTATCAAAGGAGGCCCTGATTATCAAAGGAGGACCATGATACAGATCTTGCAAATGAGCTAGTTTATCGAAACCTATTTCCTAAAGTGAGATGCAATGCTACTGGCAGTAGCACCTTGATATAATCCCAGTACATGAGTTAGCTTTTTGGAACCCATTTCCTATGGTAGGATGCCATGCTCAATCTTAATCCATGAGTTTGAAGCCCAGCCTCAAACTGTTGTGCCAGGAGGAGGTGAAGGGTAGGAGGAGTAATGAGAGGGAGAACTGCAGTTAGAATGTAAAATGAAATAAATTTTTTTTAAATTGGAGAAAAAGCCAAAACCAAAATACACAAGCAAAATGAACTACTCAAATTTCAGACACAGTGAAGGAATTCTAATAGAGGCTTTGTGTGTTTGGTTGAATGAAAAGTGACAATGATAGATACGGACATATGACTACATACATCCTCAATAATGGTACTATAGGGAGTGTTACTAAAACTTTAAGAGTTTCAGACTTATGGCAGAATTATTTTAGTGGTGGGGACCTCTGAACATTTATGAGACTCGCCACAATTCCAATTTTCTCTCTCTTCTTCTAGTGTGTTGACTGACACATCTTGTTTTAGGATATTGCTCATCTCTCCATGGATGTAACACCCCTACAGGCCTCCTGACCATAAAGAACTCTCATACCTCATATACTATGGGTCAAACTAAACTCATTATTACATTTTTTTGTTTTCTGAGGCAGGGTTTCTGTGAATTGCTTTGAAGACTGTCCTGGAACTAGCTCTGTAGACCAGGCTGGCCTAGAAACCACAGAGATCTGCCTGCCTCTGCCTACCCAGTGCTCGGATTAAAGGAATACAACACCAGTGCCTGATTCTCAAAAGTCACTTTTGGTGATGGTGTTTGATCATAACAAGAAAATGTAACTATTATATAGTTTTGCAGTATGAATCATAAATTAAGAGACTATCTTCTGCAGAATATCCCATGAGACATTACAGAGCTTGATCATCCCAATTCTCAGGTATACCTAATTTGTAATGAGTTGACAAAAACAAACATATGAATGACAGAAAATTAACAGACATTTAAAACTTAAATTTTCTTCTTTTAAAAATCAGGGAACAATAAAAAACTGTACACTGGTAATTAGTTTTCATTCTTCTCTACTTGGAGTTTTGTAGTAATTTGTTTTAAGTTAGATCCAGGTGTTACTTTATTAGAGGGTATATTTCTCTTATTATGACAAGTTTAGTGCTTCAAAATCAATCACTACTCACCCTTGAATATATTTTTGGCCACTGTATCAACTGTTCAGATAAAGATAACTGTTGATACTGGGGAGCATTTGGTAAAAAGGTTCCCACTTTCACTTTTAGTCCAAGACCTTTTGGAAAATTCCAAAAGTTGAGAATATCATACTTATCATCTAACTCCTGTTTCCAATCTAAAGACATGTTGTCTCTGACATGATTATTTCTCAAGAAAGGATGAAGCTAAAAGGGGTGGAAGAACATATTTTAAAGCATGTATGAGTAGTTGAACACAAATAGATAATAGAATGACACTTGTTCTTTATATAATCCCTGGTGTAGGACACCACACTAATGTAGGTATCACTGAGGCTGAGAAATGGATACGTGGGTTAATGTGATGCCATTCTGTAGCTGATAGTATACCCAAATTCAAGAAAATCTTCTAAACAGACTCAGAGAAGGAATCAATGAGTATTGATTGAAGTAAATCTCAACTTCCTTTTTAAAAAGCTATTCAAATGTACTTACGTATATAGTATATCCCAAAGTTCTATGAGTAAACTGTGAATACTGATGCCTAAATATTAGTTAATATAAATAATTTGTGTACTAATACCTTGTTCTAATGAGCTATTATTGTTTCAGTTAGTAAGAGAATGCTTAGTTTTCTAATGGAATCTCTTACCATGAGAAGGTTGTGAGGCTATTTTTGACATAATCATTATATTCATTAACATTATTTCCTCTTTGCCACTATCACCCCATTTATCAGCAGCTTGCATACAAAGTGCTGCACTGGTTTGTAAGATATTATAAGAAATAAAGATTCTCCTTTGGTTTTAAATATAATGATCAAATATGTGATACCTAATTTGAGAATATTCAAATTCTCAAAAATTGTCACATTGCCGAAGCTCTAATACAATGGAAGTGGTATTACCTGCCAGGGAAAGAACACCATTTCTTTTCCATTTCCAAATGGATGCATTTGTATTTGCTGAAGGCTCATCTCATGGAGACTGTGGGCAACAGTATACACAGCCTTGTATATGTTATAACTCTCTTCACTCATTGCCATGTCAAAAATGTGTCTAGGGAGGAATTCCAAGGAAGCATTGGGTTGGCATCTCTCCAAAAGTTGACAATCAAGTTCTGAAAATGAGCATTTGAAGAACAAAAACCACAACTTAGGAAGGTAATTGTCTTCTGGGTAATTGAATGGATTAACTGTTTTGATAAAATTTGGAAATTCAACCATCTGCTCATGTTGGAGTGAAAAAATGAGACTTCCATGGAATGAATCTAGCAAGAAATAATCAGCATGGTTGGTAACATCCCATTGAGAGTTCATGATCCAAACTTTCCATGTTAAAAACTGTTTTCCTAGATTTAGCATTAAGCCTTGTAATGAATCACTGTCACCATAAATGATGATGATATTGGCCAATGATTCCTGGATCTTCCAGAAGTTTACCCAGAATTTGTAAGAAAATGAAGTCCATGTGCTTAAGATCTTTTCAACAAAAGCTATACATACTCTATTTTTCTCCATATTTTTTCTTAAAATTGACAGAAACTCACCCCCTCTGTGGTCATCTGGAAGAATCAGACCAACCCAGGTCCAGCCAAAATGAACCATCAAAGAGACCATAGCAAGAGACAGAGATGTGCCTTTAGGGGGCATCTGATAGAGAGAATTAAACTGACTTCTGTCACTCAGGATAGGATCAAAAGGACCAATAGAAAGCTGAAGAGAGAGCAATGAGGAACAGGAGTCAAACAATGGCATGACACACAATGTCTATTCTAAAGGAACAGATGGAACTACTCAGCATGATGATTGGTTCATACTGATTATAAAGGTAAATATCTGATAAATAAAGGTAAATTCCTGTGAATTACTGAACTCTCCATTGTTAAGCAATCCTCCTTATCACCTCCATCATCCCCTTTCTTTTCCAAGTGCCTGAAATATGCACCCATCTTCAATAGTCTAGGCATTTGTCACAGATAGCTAAGAAATCCAAGAGTCTCCATTTTGCCTAGAATATCTCTGAATTGTCAGGAAGGAAATCTGGCTCTCACTCAAATATAATGCCTCACCTGTGGGATTTTGTAGAGTTGAAGCAGTGTTGCAATATGGGCAGATTTTGCCCATGAAGGTCCCGTTAGTGCAGCAGCTGACTTTCTCTCCCTTACACAGTTATAGTTAGACATTGGGTTAAGCATTCCTGTGAACCAAAAGAGGGGACTCCCAAGAATGTTTTTCTCACTGTAAGGAATATTATAAAAATCAAATCCCAAAGATATGTTTGGTAAAAGATGGGGATTCCTGTTGATCTCCTCAATGGCAAATACCAGAGCCAGAATAAACTCATAGTTTTTAAAATTATACCTGAATAAATAAAAGAGATACACACTAGAGACAGTTATAGATCACACAGATCTGTAGCTCAATCCAATGGATTTTCTAGTTCAAATATTAGTATTTATATACAGTCCACATTTAAACTTTACCACTAAATGACTGGAATTCAACCAATTATATTATTTTGTTATAATGAAATAAAATCCAGCAGCTAGTATTGTCATTATTTATAGACCTACAACACCCTACTTCACTTTCAATTGCATTTATTACACTACTAAAATTTGATCAGGAAATATTTTATTTCCTATAAATGTAGATGTTAAAACCAAGAGCAATGCAACAGGGAACATAATCTGTCAACTCATTTGGAGCAGGGCCTAGGCCCTCCCTCCTGCCTCTAGGCTAAGGAGGTATCCCTCCATGGGAAATGTGCTCCCAAAGTCCTCTCATGTACCAGGGATTCATCCTGTACCATGGTAAATTTTGAGGATAGAAAGGAAAAGACACACTATTAAACTTTTGTAGTAACAAAAATATTTCCCTACCATAAAGTTAGTTGGACTTTATTTCTGACAACCAAAATCACATCAATGTGTCATATAAACACTACCATGAAAATATGATAAAAAAAATGTATTATAAATGCACCAAACAAACCTGTAGAAGGAAAAATGTATCTGAGAATAGCAGATTGGCAAATAACTAATTTAATTTAAAAAACCTTGAAGGCAGGGAGAGATGTTTTGATAACAAAGAATATTCCCAACTTCTAAATCTGACAGTTTACTTCTAAATCAGTGGCATCTAGTTCATGCAAACTTAATGACTCTACCATCACATCCCACAATAGGATGAGTATTTGGTGGCATAACCTCTTTTCATAAAAGTACACGTGAACTTCTAGATTACCACAAAGATCCAAGTCAAACTTTGATAAAAAACCACCCTTCCTCTGAAGACTTATCATGAGAAATGTGGCTGCAAAGGCATGGTCCACTAAGATCGCAAGATTAGAACTAACATATTTGTAAAGCAATAATCAATATACAGTAAGCAACCTTGTTTTATCACTTTTGAGAAAAGAAAATAAAGGAACAATAACATACAAATAAACAAGTGATTTTGGATTAGAAGTTGGGTTTTCCAGGTGAAAAATAAGAAGTATGGAAGTTTAAATACATATACATATGTATTATTACCTGGGTCATATAAAATATGATATCTAAAACAGGACAAATGAGTAATGATACTTACTGTAAGTAAATGTCATTGAAATAGTATGAAACATGTGAGTGTGGAACTTTGCTGGCTGTGAAGTAAGTATGAATTGGGAAAAATACACCAATATCCACATCTCCTTTATGATGAAAATCATCTTTGATTCTAAAGTAACACTCAGAAGAGTTATAGGCACATACATGAAAGGGATTAAACAAGATCCTCATAACAATAACCAAAAGAAAATAACCTGCAAACACACATGTCTGCCCAGACATAGGTTTGATGGACGCAGATCTTACAGTGTCCAGCACGTATTTACTTAGCTCATGTATCTGTGTCCACAGGCACTTCTAGCTTTGTTGATGAGTGAGGCTGTCACGATAATCACTTTGAATACTTTCTTATACCTCTTCCATTGCCATCAAGAATTCCCCAACTATTTCTTCCCTCAGGCACTGCATCTGAGTCCCTGTGTTCAGGTGAAAAAATAATCTGTAAAATACATTTGTAGATTTCTTCTGTACCTGGAGGCACCATTATTTCAGCAGTACATGATTACAACAGGCAGTAAGAGCACAGGGATGAAGTTCACTTTGGCTAATTTGAACACAAGCGTGAGTTTAAAAAGTTTTCACATGAACAACTGAGGTAGCTATAAACAGGCTCCATCAGACAATCATATTCTAAATGTAGTGGGAAAAGGAAAGGAACAAATCCCATGCCAGGTGAAACACCACCAAAATGATTGAAATGGCATGATTTCTCAAACCAAAGAAAACCAGTGGATTCTACCTGGCTTTGTGTTTGTGTTAGATTCATTTCTTCCACATCTACACATGTATCTTCATCTACATACATCTACATATTAATATAATGTCCACACCCAATACAATCCATTTAGTTTTCTCTTTGAGAAAATGAATAGTTCTGCTAAGTTGTTTAGTTCTAAATTGGATACCTAATTGAGAAATGATGTTTCCAGTTCAGATTCTTGGCTTTGTGCCACTGCCCCATGTTGTCCTTGTTATTCCTCAGTAAATCGTTTAGTGGATGCTATAATCCACGCCTGTATCCAGAAAAGTGGATTTACTTACTTACCCTGTTCATAGAATATGAGAGTGTTGGGTGTTTTCTTGGGTCTGTTCCCAGAAGTGAAAGAATTCATCAGGGTGATAGTAAGTTAGGCGAGGGACAACCTGTACAAGGATACAGAAGCCAACATCAGAGAAATAATGAGTAGACAGGCAAGGGGTTATTCCATCAACACAGGCCCACCAGGTATCTTTGGGAGGAATAACATAATGATCATTGGTATTAAGAATTATTGTGGTATTGCATAGCTGGGTATATGAGGAGGGGGGAGAGGGATGAGTCAGTGAAGTAAGGCAGAGCCCTGAGCCAAAAACTTGCTGTAGGATGAGACTGGCTACTAAAGCAGGTTTCCAGAGACAGTAATTAGAGTGATTGGCAGTATAAAGGGGTGAAGATATAGCGATTCCTTCATAGAAGGGTGGGGAGGAATGATCGCAAAGCCAACAATCTTCAACTAGGTTGGGAGTAATGGAATTTAGCTTGAGGAAGGTCTGGTTGATTGGGGTCACAACAATGTCCTGGAATTTGTCTATGTGGGGATCTGGGTTGTAGTCCTGTGGGGGAGTAAGATTAGGTGGTCTAGTGCTATCTGGCGGAGTCTCCATCACCATCGTCATTCTTGGGAGCATCTCTATCCAGGTTAGCAGCATCTGTGTGAGGAGAGGAAGAGGTCTCAGGCAGTGGCATTTGCTCCCATCTGGACATTAGGTCATTAGAGGGGATGGTGGTAACTTGTTTAACAAGCCTCTCACCCACATGTCACCTAATGCTAAAGTCACCTTCTTAATGTCATTGTGCCAACAATGTGCTCTTGATGCTGCTAAGGCTGCCCATGAGCTACACCATTTAAATGTCCAAACCCGTTGCCTGGCCTCCAGGATCATGCATAGTGAGGTCAGGGAAATTGTTAAAGCCCATTCTGGCTGTGTATCCCTTCTTACTGTCCCACATCTAGGGGTCAGCCCCTGAGGCCTCACCCCAATGCACTCTGGCAGATGGATATTACCCATATTCCCTCCTTTGGAAGGCTAAAATTTGTTCAATGTCACTATTGACATCTTCGTTGGTTTTATTTTTGCATCTCCAGAATCAGGAGAGGCATCTAAAGATATTATTTCACATATGATGACTTCTATGAACACTCTGGGTAAGCCCTCCAAGCTAAAAACAGACAATGTCCCTGGACGTACCAGTGCTAAATTTAAAGAATTTTGTATGTCCCTGCATATTTCTCATGTCACAGGTATCCCTTACAATCCTAAGGGACAAGGTATCATAGAGTGAGCCAATCAACTCCTTAAAAATACTCTCAATAAACATAAGGCCTCTACCTTGCCTCTTGGAAATAACAATTTCAGAGTCATGTTACACAATGCCCTCTTTGTCCTTAACTTCCTAACAATGGATCAAGACAGCTGTTCCACAACTGATCGCTTCTGGCATCCTGCCACAACCAAGTCACACACTTCAGGAAAGTGAAGAGATCCTCTTACTGGCACTTGGAATGGCCCAGACCCCATCCTAATTTGGGGAAGAGGCTCAGCCTGCATTGATGATCAACAACATGATGCCTCCAGATGGCTACCTGAGTTGTCCCTCGCTACCGTCTCGCCAGAGACGCGGCACACTCAGGATCCTTCTGCAGTAAAGCTTTAATGCTCTTGAGAGGGAGAGCATAAGCTTACAGGACAGAGAGACCCCAAACACACAAAACCCATCCCTTATATAGGCTAGCAGCCTCTGCCTTGGACGTGTCACCCCCTGACTGGCTGCTGCTCATCGGCCCATATGACGCCACGGGAGAGGCAGGGACCCAGGGATTGACAATTACCCAGAGCATGCGCATCTCTCCTGTCTACCAACGGTACTTGTAACGGCTCCCTACAGTGGGTGACAAGGTCAGCCAGATCATTGCCCTTGCTTAGAGGTCCTGAAGAAGCCTCCATGTTCCTGATTTCTTTTTTAAAACAAAAATAGGAGTATTCCATGGAGAATTAGAGGGGACAATTCTGCCTGCTGCCAGTTGCTTCTGTACTAGCTGAGTGGCTTCAGTCAGGTTTTCTGAAGTTAGAGGTCACTGGTCCACCCAGACTGGGTTTTGGTATTTCATGAAATCTTTTCAGCGTGAAGTTGAGACTGAGGTGTCTAGAACACAGGAGGAGCAGTAGTCATCATGAAAAATGGTGACCAAGGCCAAATCTGTCTGCTTTAATTGTGGGCTGTATGGGCTCCCGTCATCCCTGAGAGAGTTTGCCCAGACCCTGTCCTGGAAGAAAGCTGAGGGCAAGCATCTGTTTGGTGACCACCTCATTAGAAAAACACATGATGACATTTATTTGTGAAAGAATATTCCACCCTCAAAGATTAATAGGCAAGCCAAGAATAATGAAAGGTTGAATTTGTCCCTGGTTTCCTTCCTCATTCTGCCAGGTGAGGACATTAGAGCTTGGTTTGGGATTAAAAGCCTGGCCAATTCCCTGTAAATGTGTGAGAGTATCTGTGAGAGGCCAGGTCAATGGCCAGAGTGGTTGTGAAATCAAGGAAACTTCAGCCCCAGAATCTAAAAGACCTGTGAAGGGCTTACCATCCAGACTTAGAGTGAATGTGAGCTGGGAGGCAGTAATTTCTTTGACCCAATAGTCATCAGTGGATTATAATTGATATAAATTTCTGTTGGGCTTTTTGAAATTTAGGTTAGGGGCAATATAATAAGCTGAGCAAGCTTTTGTACTTTAAGAAGGGAATGGATCCCTTGTACAGCCTGAACTAGAATTTTAATTTTTGTATGTGTGCCTGGGTCAACAGCCCAGAAGTGTTTTGAGGAAGGGGACCAAAAACTCCTGTGGGGAAAGGGAGGATTCCATCCTCAGTGATTAGTTCTGAGTCGGCAGTGGGACCAAGGTCCAATCCTAGACTGTCCTTGCTCCCTCTCCATAACTCTGTGACATGTTTGTATTCTGGGGAAATGGGGTAGGGTTGCTGCCTGGGAAGGCTGGTATCAACCCATTTGCCCCAGGGGTCTTAAAGAGCAGGACAATGATTATTAACCCACATATCATTAATAAGATTCCAGTAGCAAAATGCACTAACAGGTACCTTTTTAGTTCTGAAAGTTTCATAGTAATCTTGTATACAATTGCCCACTCTGGCTCATTTATTTTCATTAATCACGCCTTCCTGTGGAAACCATGGACAAATGTCCCCAATAAAGAAGAAAAAAATTCTTTAGGTGTTTTTTTCTTAACTCGACCCTCTGCATCTTGAGAGATTCTTTGATCTCAGAAATTAACAAATCTTCCTTGCTAAATTCTTGCCCCATTACTCACCTCTGCTTCAGGTGGTGTTCATGAACCAGAAGGCTCTATTAAAGGCAGAGTCAGGTGATCGATGAGTCATTCACCTCTGAGGCCTGCAATGACCATGTCGCAGAAGCCTCACTGCATGGATGAGCCCATCCCTTAATGAACACTGAAGTTAGGAGACTGAGAATGGGAGGAGAGAACATGTGGGACCAGGAAGATTGAGTCAGGGAATGAATAGAACAAGAGTAAAAAAAGAGATAACATAATAGAGGGAGCCATTATAGGTGTGAAGAGAAAACTGATTCTAGAAAAATGTCCAGAGACCTACAAGTGTGACCCCAACTAACAATCTGAACAACAGTCAAAAGGCAACCATAAATGTCCTTCCATGACAATGAGATTGATAACTAATTAATCCACCATCATAAAGCCCTCATCTACTGGTGATGGAAACAGAAGCAGACACTCACAGCTAAACGCTGAGCAGAACTGAAATCCAGGTGCAGAGAGGGAGAAGTGATAAGAAAATGGGGACAAGACCAGGCTACAGAAACCCACAGAGATAGCTGACCTGAACAAGGGGGAGCTAATGGACCACAGACTGATAGCTGGGAAACCAGAATTGGACCAACTCACACACCCTAAACATGGGTCTCAGTTAGAAGACCTGGGCAGTCTAAGGGACCTTGAACAGTGGAACCAGGATGTATCCCTGATGCACAAAAGGACTTTGCAATCACATTCCCCATGGAGGGATACTTCCCTAACCTAGAGGCAGGAGGGAGGGCCTAGTCCCTACTCCAAATGCCTTGACAAATATTGTTGATCCCTCCTGGAAGGCATCACCCTCCCTGTGGAGTAGGGGGTAATTTAATGGGAGTGGGGGTCAGGGGCATGGGAGGGAAGGAGAGATAGGGAACTGAGATCAATATGAAAAATAAGAAAAATAATAAATATATATTGTGGGAAGCCACAGCCCCAAGATGGTGCCTGGCTGGATGCCAGGTAGTTCAAGCTTAGCTGTAAACAAGCCTTATTTGGAAGTGCTTGATGAATCTGGTACGCTTCCTCCTTCTGTGGCCTATCTGGGATCGCCAGATGTCATGAGCTGATTGGGCTGTGAGAGCACATTTAAGGGCTTGCGGGAGCTGGGAGAAGCGGAAGCTGCTGGGAGAAGGGGAAGCTGATGTACAAGGATCCTGAATAAACTGCTTGAAGAAGAGTTGTGGTCATGTTTCCTTGCTGGCCGAGGTAGGTGCAAACAAGTGGTGGCCCGTACGGGGAACCTCTCCATGGGTGAACGGCTCAGAACTTCCTGCAGTCAGAGCAGTCGACTGGTAAGTCCCAGGTAGGTTGGGACCAAGCTAAGGCCCTCGGTAAAGAGGCAATAAGGTCTCTGGTAAGGAGCAATAAAGTTCTGTGTTTGGAAAAAGTAGAAGAAGCCAAAAGTGAAAGTATGGGGAACACAACATCACAACCTATTTATCTAGCTCTTCAAGAGCTGTTACATTCAAAAGGATTTAAACTAAAGAAAAGTACATTAGAAAGATTTCTCCGGGAAGTTGAGACAGTAGCTCCCTGGTTTGCTGTCTCGGACAATTTAACTACCAGCTGCTGGAACAAACTTGGGAAGGATCTAGATTTTGCCTGGATGCAGGGAACACTGAAGCCAGGGACAAGGCCAATTTGGAAACTTGTTCGCAGCTGCCTAGAGGATCAAAAATGCTGCAAGGCTGTTGAAAAGGGACAAGAAGTATTAGAACATCTGAAAGAAGAGCACTCCATGAAATCAGAAAAGGAATTCAGAGGAAAGTTCAGAGGGGAGTAGCTCAGAATCAGAAGAGGAACTAGAAATGCTGGTAAAGAAAATGGAGACGTCATCTTTGCGGAAGTGCTCTGAATCTTGTAAGGTGGAGCCTAGCACTCCGGGACCATCCTCTCCTCTGTATAATGTAGCTTCCTTCCCGGGAGGTTCTGGGGGGTGTTCCTTTTGCCCAGAGGTATGGAAGGAAGTAAGACATGAATTGTGTTATCTTGTTTTTCAGAATAACACAGGGCAACGCTATCATGAGCCTCTTGGTTTTAAAACAATCAAAGCACAATGTTTTTTGTTTATCAGAGATCAGACCTCTACCCTTGCCTGTTGCATTTAAAACATAGAACGGGGAACTGTGGGAAGCCACAGCCCCAAGATGGTGCGCTTCCTCCTTCTGTGGCCTATCCAGGATCGCCAGGTGGCATGAGCTTATTGGGCTGTGAGAGCACACTTAAGGGCTTGCTGGGGCTGGGAGAAGTGGAAGCTGATGTACAAGGATCCTGAATAAACTGCTTGAAGAAGAGTCATGGTCATGTTTCCTTGCTGGCCTAGGTAGGCACGAACAATATATAAATAATATATATAAATATATATATATAAAGAATTTATGTATGAGTCAGGCATACACTGCTCGATGATATCTCCAAAAGAGGAAATATCTCTGAATGCTACAAATACATGGAAGTAACTGTAAGTCTCATAGATGCCTCCTCATATATAGTTGTAGCTCTCGTAAGTAAGGCCTCTGTTATGACAAACAACATAGACTTCTTTCTTCCTGTTACTTTATCTTTACGGAGCAATTCAACATGAATATTTGTGTTTATTTAAAATTTCAAGTGCTTTTAAAATTTCCCATTTGTTCTCATATTGGTGTTGACATTTTACCATGTTAACTTCCAATGTAAGCATTCTTTTCTTAATGCAAGTGTACTATGGGTGAGATATTTTATTCCTTTCCTAGAAGTTGGATGCTTGGTCACAGAAGAAGATGTCATGCAGGATATTGGGTCCTTTAAGATTTAGCTCAGCAGAAGGATTCCAGGTCTAATCACCCTTACAGAAGATCCAAGTTGATCTATGCCATGTAACAATTCTAAACAAAATGGGTTTTACTATATTAATGTTAGGATGGGGGATGTCCTGTATGCTGTGAACATATGTTTCTCTTATTTTTTTGATGAATTAAAACACTGACTAGCCAGTAGCCATGGAGAAAGTATAGGTGGGGCTATCAGATGAGGAGAATTCTGGGGAAAGAAGGCAGAGAGGGGCCACCAGAGAAACATCATGTAGCTGCTGAGGAAGAAAGGGAACTGAGCATCACTAGTAAGCCCAAGACCATGTGGAAATACATAGATTAATAGATATAGATTAATAATTAAGAGAGAGCTAGCCAGTAGGAAGCCTAAGCCAGTGGCCAATAGTTTGTAATTAATATAAGCCTCTGTGTGTTTATTTGGGACTAAAGGTCAGTGGGACTAGGTGAAGAAGAAGCATCACCTACAATATCAGTGGTAGACACTCTAGTTCTCTTGGCTTCTTATCTGGTCACATGCGCTCTTCTAAATGGTTTCCCAACCCAAATAATTACATATGATCTGAGGCCTTCTCCATGGCTAGGCAGTTACTACTATGGTGTTCTTGACATATGAGCCTCAGATAAATTTCTTTGCTTCTTCAAATATTCAGCACAATGTATGTTCTGGCATTCTGAACAGGTAACTATAACATGGTAGAGATGTCAGTCTGCAGAATAATGATACTAATTGAGTTCACTACATAATTAGAATCTTGATGAATTTCTCGTGGATATATTTGTGTCAGTTTCCTTGTTTAATGAATATCTATACCTTATCACCTATGACAAATATTTCCAAAGATAACACAAAACGGTTAATATAATACCAAAAACATCATTGATTGGACATATCTGCTCTTAGAGATTTTGTTTTGTTATATACTATTAGAGGGTACCCTTCAAATTAGTCTAAAACGTGAATATATTCATCTAAAAACTACATCAGCAATTCATGAAAAGTCATGTGGTCCTTAGTATTGGTAGCCAAGTAAAACTTTTTAAAGCAATTAATATATTTTTAATTCTCATTGTTATGTGTACTTACATAAGAACACTTTCATGGAAGTATTACATATATGTAAGCATATTGCTTCCCTACTGCACCCCAACCATACCTCATTAATTTCCTTTGTTTCCAGAAATGGCTTCATATCTACTTCGTGCCTAATATACATGTGTGTGATTTTAAGTGTCTATATAAAATGTAGACATTCAAAAAGAATGAAAACATGGAATATGTGGCCTTGTAGAATTTACATAATTTGCTTAATAATTTTTATCACACATCACCCATACTCAGGCACATTTATTCTAACATATACACTCACAACCACAGACACACACACACACACACACACACACACAAATTTTCAACATAATTCTTCACACGAAGAGAAAAATATCATAACATTCCTATGGCAGCACATATGACCCCAGAAAGCCAAACCAACCCAGAGGAAGAACAATACAGCTAGAGACATCACCACTCCCAATTTTTAGTCACATTGAAAAATCATAGTATTGACACAGTGTGGTACTGTAAGGAAAGCAGACTGAGCTTAATAAAGCCAATGTAAGGAAGTTCACAAGATGTATGAGCATCATCATCCTTCTAGAGGAGATGTTCCAACTAACATTTGGTTAAACAACTGGCTCTTTCCCTAGCTTTTAACTTTCTTTCTACCCCCTTTCATTATGATTCCTAGCTCTTTGAAGAAAGAATGTAGGAAACAACTTGTTTTAGATGGGGGTTGATTTCTGATGACAACTGAGGATTGGGTCACCTAGACACAACAGTTAGTTAGTTTCAAGTACAAGACAGATTATGTGTTCCCATAGCACCTACTGCTCAGTTGCTAAAGATGGCTTTTCTCCATGATTCAGGGCATATCAGGAGTAATCTAAGGGCAAACATGGCATTGTTTAAATATTTGAAAAATCTATCAAGTCTCTTTGACAAAACAATAGTGATATTCTCCAACTGAGGCCAATTCCCTGACAGATAGTGTCCTCTACAATAAAAAAAAAAACCTCATCAGATACAGTTCACACTGTTAATTTATCCTTGGACACATAGCCTTCCAATAAAGCATAGTCAACCTTGAAGGGAACATATCATTGAAGAACCACTCCTCTCTAGCTGTTAATTGATGACAATATTTCTAAGGATGGTACTGGTGTCCACCTCCTTTCTACATATTACCATTCCAGTTGCCTTTCTGCTAATTTCCCCCAAAGCACTCTGGTTCAATACAATCCCTACCACAGTTTGTCTTATAGCCACTTGGGAAGACCCTTTAATCAGCTTTTTACACTGATCCCCACCCCTTGATAGCATTTACAAATTATGAAACCATTTAAATTGCAAGTATTTGCCTCCATTATGCTAGAGCCTCACATAAAATTCTAATCTCACCCTCACATTTGGCAAAGCCACTATACTACCTCACTGTCCAGATGTCTTGTTTAATTAACACCTATTTCAACAATACTATCAGGCCTCAAGACCTGGGAATCATTCATCAACTCTTACATCTTAGTTACATTCCTAGTGTTTCTCATCATCTATCATCCTCATAGATGTGTTATTCATGTGAACATTAAATGGTATTGATCAAAAGTTCCTCTTAGCTCATATGACCCAGTTCACTAAGATATGATCTTCCATATGCTGTAACAAGTTACACAACCACTTTCTCAAGGAGGTATAGGCAGATTGTTACTCAGTTTTTCTACTGCCATGACACCAAGACTGATTAAACCTGACCCTATGCCCTTCTATATCATAAGCAATATTGTGAGTAGTAGTTTCTTTTGTTGCTTGAATGTCCTTTTTAATAAAAAACATTAGTTAGAGTATTTCTTGGTTTTACCATACTTTCTGTTGCTGTGCCTCATTTACAGAACCAAAATTGTGTATTGAAAGATAGTTATCTAAAATTTTTCTTGAGTTCATACCTGAGAGATGCATCTCATAAACTTCTACTTTATTTTCCTCCTCTTATGGCTTTCCCATCTTTGAACTCAAGGAAAGATTGTTAGAACAGACTTACTTGGTCCTCTTTTTTAGAATAGCTATGAGAAGGAAAATAAATAGACATGTTATCTTTCTTCTCCAAATCATAGATTGCTATGGTGATGAGCACACAAGTATATCTTCCTCATGATAATTTCTCATATGTATGAGTATGTTCATCATGGGCACAAACCTGAACCTGTGGGACACATTCTACCATCTATAACCAGTGTCCAATGTTCTAATTTCAGAGACTAAGATATACCCCCTAGACAGTCTGCAGATTGGGAACAACCCTGACAAAAAGCATTGCATTGCACACAATTTAGAGAAATATAGGATTCTTGGGATTCTGTTTCTAAAGTATCTACCCTTGATTATATATTTAATCATTCAGAGCACACAACTGTCACTACATTAGGTATACTATTCCATACAACAGAGGAGCAGGTATTTATAGTAGGATTGACCTAGTGAATACTCACATCTCAACAAGATCAGCATCACTGTCAACTGTTATCCATGCACCTGTTTCACATTATTTAGGTTTCAATCTGAAATTTCATGTTCTGACACCATTATATTGTGTAACTTTTTATTGAAATACCTGTGAAAGCTCTATTCAACATAGACAGAAAACAGAAGAAATAGAAGAATGATTCCACCCAAAAATATCTTCTTAAGCTCATTAACTTACTGTAGCTTCATCTAAAACCATGGGAGTATGGTAATCATGTCTCACTGCAGATGTTATTTGCACAGCACTCAGTTACAACATGATGTTTCCTATGTTGATTTTCCTTTCTAACAGTGAAAAATTAACAGAACATCCATAAGAATGTGTGTTTAATGGTAAATACAAATTCAAAAGTATTAATTTGGATGGTTATAATTGACTTTGAAAATTCCAGTGTGGATTAATAGTATCTGTGATTTATATTGTCAATCTGAAAATACCAACATTGAAGTTTTATAATTGAACTACTTCTTTATGTTGCAATGAACAACTATATTGAGTAGGAAATACCTCAGAGAATCAAGAAATGTCATGACATATACATATCTTAATGGTAGGTCCTATATGAATCTCCTGATAGTACACACTAGACTTAACCTGCCTCCACAGAACACAACACAGGGCAGCTTCAACAAGCTCTGTAATTTTCCTTTAAGCGGTGACAGCAAGAAATGTTTCATTGTTTCTGAAAACTGACCCAAGGGGAAGCATTACTCAGAAACTTCGTGGCACCACAGTCCTGTGTGCCCATTGCCAGTTCAAGTGAAAAGGTAATTGCAGGTCTGACAGGAGATGAGGTCACAGAATCAATACTCATATCTCAGGCACTGGCTTACTCCCTTCAGCTCACGTCCTTGTCACAGAGACCATGACACTGAGAACAGCATTCCTTCAAGTAGTATAGTGCTGGGATCACTTCCAACTGCAGACCTTGAGGCAGAGTCCAGCGTACAAGGCCATCACAAGACTCAAGGCAGATGACCACTCCAAAAATCAATTGTAAGTAATTGAATGGCAATACCTAAGCAAGCTTAAGAAATCTAGAGCAACGCCCCCTACCCACAGAAAACTGGGGTCCTAGACCCATAATAACCTATGTTCAAACAGCTGTGGTATAATCTGAGTGATAAACCTGATTTTCAAAGTGCTGAGAGTTATTTTAAAACCATCTACTGCTCAGTATCCCAAGGTATCTCTTCCTGAGTTGTCAGTTTACCAGAAGCTGGTCCCACAATGCTTCCATGCATGCTGGTGACAGGTGGAAGAAACTAAAGGAACCCTATAGTCCTGAGAAAATTTGTATATAATATTTGAGTACTGGGTTCTCTTTAACTCAACAGACAGGGACACGGGATTTATATCTACAATGAAAACCTGCAGTCTGAGCTCCTGAGGAGGCTGATTCTTTCTTTTGGTTTATTCAATTCAGGTTAAAGTTAGCATTAGTATAATGCACTCTCAACATCATCATTATTTGTGTATCATCTCATTCTTACTTGTTTAATGAGTTGTTTCCCTTTTTGTCATTATAATATCCATCTAATATGTTAGAGGCTACTTGAGTCCAGGGGCACATTTGAATGAATCTCTTTTTATGCTGCACAGTACAACCGTGAATCTAAAACATTTACAGGAGTTAAGCTTGGTTTTATGTAAAGAGATTAATTGTTTCAATTTATAATAAGAAAACACTTCATGACAACCTAGTGCAGGATCACACATGACCACCACAGAAGTGCTATTTATCAACAAAACTTTATTGCTTAAAAAAAAAAAGGTCAAACAGTACTTTGGTGTTTCATCCAATCAATGTTGATGTTGTGCACACATCCCAAGTTTGATATTGGGTTATTTCTTCTTTTTGCTAATTCAACCATATTATTTAATTTGCATTGTTTAATTTGCATTTATTTTACTTGCAATTGTAGCATAATAGTAAATAAATCATTAGGTACCTATGTTTTATTACAACCATTTTCTTTTTTATTTATTTTTTATTACTTTTTCTTATTTTACATGTTGATCCCAGTTCCCTCTCCCTTCCATCTTCCCATGCCCCCCGACACCCCTACTATTCCATTTACCACCCACTCCACAGAGAGGGTGAGGCCTTCCAGGAAGGTTCATCAAAATCTGTCAAGTCATTTGAAGTAGGGGCTAAGCCCTCCCTCCTGGCTTTAGGTTAAGGGAGTATCCCTCCATGGGAATGTGCTCCCAAAGTACTTACGTGCACCAGGGATACATCCTGGTTCCACTGTCAAAGGTCCCGTAGATTTCCCAGGTCTTCTAACTGAGACCCACATTCAGGAGGTCTGGGTCAGTCTAATACTGGTTTCTCAGCTATCAGTCTGGGGTCCATGAGTTCCCCCTTGTTCGTGTCAGCTATCTCTGTGGGTTTCTGTAGCCTGTTCTTGACCCCTTTGCCCTTAATTCATCCTTCTCTGCAACTGGATTCCAGGGGTCCACTCAGCGTTTAGCTGTGGGTGTCTGCTTCTGTTTCCATCAGCTACTAGATGAGGACTCTAGGATGGCATATATGTTGGTTATCAATTTCATTATCAGAGAAGGGCATTTGAGGTAGCCTTTCCACTATTGCTCAGATTGTTAGTTAGATCATCCTTATAGGTCTCTGGACATTTCTCTAGTGTCAGTTTTCTCTTCAAATCTTTAATGGCTCCCTCTATTATGGTATCTCTTTTCTTGCTCTCATGTATTCATCCCCCAACTCAATCTTCCTGGCCCCTCATGTTCTCCTCTCCCCTCCTCTTTTCCTGTTTTTTCTCCTAACTCCCTCTCCAACTCACTGCCACCCTATGCTCCAAATATGCTCAGGAGATCTTGTACCTTTCCCATTCTGCGGGGGACATTGTATGTCTCCTTGTATCCTAGTTTCTCTTGTGGTGTGAATTGTAGGTTGGTGATCCTTTGTTCTATGTCTAAAATCCATATATAAGTGAGTGCATACCATTTTCCTCTTTTTGTGACTGGGTTACCTCACTCAGGATGGTTTCTTCAACTCCCATCTGTTTGCCTGTGAATTTCAAGATTCCATTGTTTTATTCTGCTAAATAGTATTTCATTGTGCAAATGACCATATCTTCTTTATCCATTCTTCAGTTGTGGAACATCAAGGTTGTTTCCAGGTTCTAACTATTACAAATAATGCTGCTACAAACATATTTGAACAGATGTATTACAACCATTTTCAATCAATACTAATTACCTGTCATGAGGCTACTTCCAGCTCAATTTTCTTCATTATATTAGCATATATCAATATTTGCTAAATTTAATTTTATATCCAAATATGAACTGTTAAGATTATACAGCTCTGTGTTAAGACCATCTAACTGTATAAAATAAATCATAGTGATATTCTCTTTGATTTTAAAACTGACCTGAGGTGTTTTACAGATATTGGTGTATTACTATACTTTCAGCACCTTCATTCAATTGCTACAATAACATAACTTCACCATTAATTAAGTAGGAATCATAAATATTTGATGGAGTTGAATTTGTCTCACTTTTCCTTACCTTTTTATATGGTTCAGAGTGCTTGTCGTCACACTGAAACTAGCGGAAAAGATATATATGAAGCTTTCATAGCATATACATCTACAAATGGAGTCTCTAAAGTTATGAAACAATCTTTTGAACCAAAATCTTATCATAAGTTTTAGAAGAACAACAAGTGACTAACTGTATATTGAAATGTTGAATTTCACGCAGCACATGCAGCCTGTACCTACCCTTCCCTTGTACATTCTCATGGTCAGCAAACAACAACCATCAACATGGAAGCTGGTGAGGTGGTCATAGGAGTGATCTTTTTAACACAGGTTGTGTTTGGAGTACTGGGTAACTCCTTCTTGGCCTCCCATTATCTGTTGCTTTACATCATGGGGTGCAGGTTAAAGTTCAAAGACTGGATTTTACAACATTTGGTTGTAGCCAACTTCTTAACTCTCATATGTAAAGGAATTCCTGAGACAATAGCAGATTTTGGGTTGAAAGACTTCCTGGATGATTTTGGGTGCAAATTTCTCCTCTATCTTCACAGAGTAGGGAGAGGTGTGTCCATCAGCAGCACCAGCTTCCTGGGTGTCTTTCAGGCCATCACCATCAGCCCTAAATGCTCCAGATGGTCAAAGGTTAAAGTCAAGTCTCCATGTTTCATTTCTTCTTGTGTGTACTTGAGCTGGATCCTGTCCCTCATAGCAAACATCGGTATTCCTATGAACATGACTGCAAGATGGAGCCAAAGAAACATGACAAATCTAAAAGAGTATGGATATTGTTCTGCTGTATATGTTGACAAAACTACTAACATCCTGTATGTAGCATTACTCTCAAGTCCTGATGTCTTGTTCATGGGCCTGATGTTGTGGTCCAGCAGTTCCATGGTTAGCATCCTCTACAGGCACAAGCAGAGAATGAAGCACATTCATAGGGGCAACTTTTCCCTCAGGTCCTCCCTTGAGACCAGAGCCACAAAGACCATTCTGCTCTTGGTGAGCACCTTTGTCTGCTTTTACACACTTTCTTGCCTCTTACATGCTAGTTTGGCTCTTATGAATGATCCAGGCTGGCTTCTGGTGAACATGGCTACAATTGTCTCTAGGTGTTTCCCAACTGTGACTCCCTTTCTGCTGATGAACCATGACTCCCATGAAAACCCTTTCTGCTTTACTTGTGCAAAGAATAGAAAATAATAACCATATAGGCAACAAGTAAATTTTTTGTTTCTAAGTAATGTTTGATTCTGTCTTCAATGTCTAAAATACATATAATACCATAATGAAACTGTCACATCATAAATATGAGTCTGACTAGCCACAGGAACATATGCAAACATATTTACTACTGAATTACATATTATTCTGTATATCTCATGATATTTTACAATGAAGGACCATCATTTCTTTGACATAGATTATAGACATATCATACTATCAAACAATGGTAATCTGACTTGTCTATCAAAATTTACTTGATAGTTATTTTAATAAAGCAGTTAAAATGTAATGATTCTATATGCATACCAACTTTATATTAGCTATTCTGTTGGAAAGGAATTAAATAGGCTTGAATATGTGTGATTTCTCTTCTGCTCAATGAACAGAGAGTTTTTACAAAATTGCTAACCTTTGCCCTCAAAAGAAGAGTCACTTTTGTTAATAGAATGATGGGACTATTTTAGAATAATTTACCAATAAAAAGTTACTCATTCTAAAATAATTATGCACCTAATAAGAATAATTTTCAAGAGACTAACGTGCTTGCATTTACCTGTTTTATTTTATTCTTATTTCTGCATTAATTTTTTATGTAGAACTGATTTTGATATTATCATATTTTATCTGTGTTATGTGATATTATATATTTCCTGTTTCTTAAATGTTAATTTTGATATTTTAGAGTGATTTTAAAAGGTAACCATACTGTAAAGCTTTTGTGAAATTTTAGCCATCACTCTTCACAAGTAAAGGACAGGATACACAATCCTTTACCATCCTTCAGTGTGTTTGTAATCTTTAATGGGCGTGTTTTTTAAAAGTTCATTTTCATAACACGAATAGTCAGTTCACTGAGATTTCATTGGTTATGTACACATCTCCCAGAAATGATGATGTCCATGAGACAGAACATTGTCACCCTCACACCAATGCTTTTCCACATCCCATCTCACAGGATCCACACATGACCACAGTGATGTATGTGATGGAACATCACATTCACCTGCATAGTTTCCAAGCTAAATATAGCAAACTATTTATGTTTGGTTATGGCGTAAAACCACTGAAATAACCACTTCCTACCACTTTTATGAACCAGCACAATGCCAAACTGCATTTTTCAATACGTACTATCATATACCCACAGATAAAATGTTGCTCTCGCCCCTCGTGAAAGAAACTTCTAGTTGAAGCAGGTTGAAACCATTATAGAATTTGACAATTGATCAAAGTAAAGAAAACAATTGGCCATAAGATGCATAAACTAATACATTTACAATACAAATCCCACACATAAGATTAAGTGAATATCACAGAATAAGGGATAAAATTGTCATAAGACCCAGGAAAGCAGGATGTCTGCTTTGAGATAATATTTTATACTTAAGGCCAGAAAGCTGCATGCATGAATTCTGATGAGACATGAACAATGACACTAGTTGGCTTCCGAACATGAATGGGGATATTTTCATATGACCTAATACTATATTAAGGGGAGTAGGTGATTTCTTGCCACAGAGTGAAAGAGAACCAGTCTTGTCCAGGAGTTATCCTATTCTCTCATTATGCAATACCATGTGGCCATCCAAAGAAACAAATAAAAGAAGGAAAACACTGGAAGCCCTTAGCAGGTTGGTATATATGTATATACATATATACATAGGAATGTGTCAAGGTCCATGCCTCAGATAAGTCAGCCATCAAGGTTCAGGGTCAGTCTCCAAATAATGTCAGGAAGAGAGGCAGAAGCTTATTTTTGGTGTAAGTAGTCCTTCTTTCCTGCACTGTGCACAGAGAGAGAGAGAGAGAGAGAGAGAGAGAGAGAGAGAGAGAGAGAGAGAGAGAGAGAGAGAGCTGTCCTGGGCATAATGTACTACAATTTTAACCAGTAGGGTCTTCAATTATCTTCCCTTGTTTTAATTTATAGTAGAGAGATATTGCAATTTAATAAGGATCAGGATATCAGGATAAACAAATAGGCTGAATAGGTGTTTATTCAGGGAGAAATAACTTATAACCTAGACAGATGAACACCAGAAAGCTCCACCAGATGCTCTCCTCTTCCCAACCTGCCAGCAAGACAGCATTCTCCGGCTCCTCCTCAGACCTAGTTCTCAGGTCACTTCTGCCCCTGGCTCTACCCCCCCCCAATGGGCGTGGTCAGTGCCACAGAAGCAGACAAAGTGAGTATCTCACTACAGAGAGATGTCATTGTAAGCTTTGAACTCCTACTAAAACACCAACTGAATGCTTGTAACATACATGCAGTTGAACTGTTGCAGACCCATATAGTCCTATGATTGTCACTTGAGTGTCTGTGAACCCATGTGAGCCCTACTTACTTGATTGAGTGGACCATGTTTTCCTGGTTCCTTTCATCCCTTCTGAGTTCTATAATCTGTCTTCCCTTCTTCTTCAGAATCTCAGATCTCCCTTGAGATAGAAAGTATGGAGACCTCCAATTTACACTTTCTCCTGCTGCATCAATCTGGCTGTGTGTTTCTCTACCCACTCCCGTCTCTGCTACTGGACTAAACCTATCTGATGATGATTCACTTGGCAAGGCAGAATATCATTACTAACCATTCTATTAATTTTTTGTTAGGCTCTTTTGATTGTACCTGTAGTCTCAGGACTGTCTTGTCTCCACTTCCTGACCATCCATCAACTGAAAAGTTGTGGATATATATATTTATATATATATATTTATATATATATATATATATATATATATATATATATATAAAATGCTTTGAGTTCAAAATTAAAGCCTAAGGACAAGTTACTGGGGAAAAGGATTTCTAATTTTGTTTCCACAGAAAATGAAAAGCTGTGGATCCCTTCCAGACTAATGTGGTTTGATCAAGCAAGACCCCCTGAAGCAACATCAATGGGACAATGCAGCCTTGCAGACCACTACAGACAGGACTTCTGTGTCTTCTTAGGATTCCCCCATGACAGCGCCCCCTACCAGCAGGAAGCAGCTTGGAAAGAATGACACCCAAATTCCCAAATATTGTTTATAAATGTTTGTTTTCATTTTTTAAAAGGCATGTATAATTATGTCCAGCATAAAATAAACAAATGTTAAAAGAATTTTCTGTATAGATCTGTATCCCAATTTTAATTTGGTTAGTTAGTTTTCTGATATCAAATTTCTTGAGATCTTTATATATTTTGGATATTAGACTTCTATCAGACTTAAAAGTTGCTCAAAATATTCTGCCTTTCTATAGTCTACCTCTTTGTCTGACTGTTGGTGTTGTTTGCCTTACAGATCATGAGGTCCCATGTATTATTTTTTGATTTTGGGGAATGAGCTGTTTGTCTTCTATTTAGAAAGTTGTCTTCTGTAAGAATTCATTCAAGTCTGTTTCCCACTTTTTCTTCTGTCAGGTTGATTCTCTTGAATTTGAGTTTTATACAGGGTGATAAATGTGTATCTGTTGCATTCTTCTACATGCAAATAATCCAATTTGACCAGCATAATTTGTTGAAGATTCTTTCTTTTCTCCAGTGTGTATTTCTGAATCCTTTACAAAAATCAGGTGTCTATAGATATGTGAATTTATGTCAGATTTTTCAATTTGATTTCATTGATAAATGTGACTGATTTTATGCCAATAGCATGCATCTATTGTAGGGCATGGACCCCTGAGGCATCTTGAGCAAGCCTGAAGCTGTTGGCTGAAATATCTTGGCCCTGAGTTGTGATTGGTACTCTTCCTGTTTTGCTAATACACATATGCTGGGGAGGAGCTAAGCCTGGACACTGTTGCTTTCCACTGTGCTGTGAGTCAGTATATAAGCCAACCACATCCCTCCAATGCATTTGGCATTCAGCGGGTTAGGGAGCAAAACCCACTAAATTTCAAGGATATAAAACAGCTTAAGGAGGCTGTCACTGCTTATGGGCCCCATGCTCCTTTCACTCAATTTTTAATCTTCGGCAGTGTTAAATTGCACACCTAGTGGTTAGATGCAGCTCTGTAGAGCCACACTGAGTGGGGGTGATTATTTGCTCTGAAGAGGCAAATTTCAAGAATATTGGAAAAAAAACTGCCCAATGCAATGCCACTGCCAGATTTCCTGCTAGGAATTTAAATATGCTCACAGGCGCTGGGCAATATTCTGCCTTTGTAGCTCAAATTTTTTTTGACCCAGAGGTCTATGAACAAATTGTTGTAACTAATGCTACTAATTTTGGAGGACGGCTCAATTGTTCTCAGCAGGTCTGCTGACTGGTATGAAGTAACAGCTGCCGTGGGCCACGTACCCCAGGTGGTACCTATGCCAGAGACCTCCTCTACAGATGACCAACTTGTGTGGCATAGAGGAAATGAGATTTGAGGATCACGGCTGCCATTGTTATTACCACTGCTACCTCCACCACTGTAGCAATGGTTTCAAGGACAGCCCTCTCCCAATATGTAAATACTGCAAGCACAATGAATCAACTATCAGGTGAATTGGCTGAAGCCTTAGCTACCCAAAACACATTCGATTATCTAGTATAAATTGGCATCTTAAAACTAAATCTACAAACCAGCCTCCTATATGAACAAATGAATTTATTGTGGGAGGCTCATATGGCTTCTTGTTCTCTCTCTTTCACACATATCTGTGTTACACCGCTAAAGCTAAGAATGCATCAGTTATAGTTACTTTTCTCCAGGGATTCTGGAGTAATCTGTAGTTAAATTATACACATGCTTTAGTCATGCAGATCATTAACATCAACGAAACCCAAGTACCACCTGCCAGTGCAGAAGAACTTTTACAAGGACTTCAACCTGCAGGCAGATTAGAGAACGGACAAGCTCTCTCTCACTGGGACTCATAGCCCTTGCCCTTGATGCTATCTGCCTGATCTGCCTATGCTGCCACAGCATTAGACAGACCCAGACCGACTTCCAAACAAGATGTATTCTACGCGGCTGCCCAAGTATGGCTGAACTTACAGATGAACTAATCACCAGAGATGGGTAAGACAGAAGGGGGCAAATATCCAAAGTAACACAGGAAGGTTACCAGCCTGGGTGACCTCTCCAATGATGGGTAAGGAATTATACTGACATCCTCTGACAGCTAAGACAGGTGTTAGTTTATATTAAAAGAAAGGGGGACCAGTGGGGCCCTACATGGACCCCCGAGGCACCTTGAGCAAGCCTGAAGCTGTTGGCTGGAACATCCTGACCCTGAGTTGTCATTGGTACTCTTTCTGTTTTGCTAACACACATATCTGCTGGGGAGGAGCTAAGCCTGGAAACCCTGTTGACTGTGCTGTGAGTCAGTATATAAGTTCATCCCATCCCCCTCAATAAATGGCATTCAGCATTTAGCTTTCCAACATTGCTGTTGAACAAATGACCCGCTGTCTTTTTTCGTATTTCAATATCTAGGCCCTCACCCACTTCATGGAGCAGATTGTAGCATGGGTGCTACAATTTATTATTACCATAGCTCTGTTGCACAACTTGAAATGACAAACAGTGATAGCTGTGACTATCCTGGCTTTTATGTTTTTCCATAGGAAGATGAGAATTTTTATTTCAAGTTCTATAAAGTATTTTGTTGAAATTTTGATGTAAATTCTGCTAACGATTCAGATTACAATTGGTGTGGTGGCCACTTTATTGTCTTAATTTTATTGTTCCATGGCCTGAGAGATCATTACATTTTCTGATGTCTTCCCCAATTTAGTCCTCCAAAGATTGAAGCTTTTAATCATTCAAGTCTTTAACACGCTTGGTTTATTTCCCCCAAGATATAGTACATTATTTGTGTGAAGGGTGTTATTTC
Organism: Cricetiscus sungorus; assembly: GCA_030556225.1. Taxonomy (NCBI): domain Eukaryota; kingdom Metazoa; phylum Chordata; class Mammalia; order Rodentia; family Cricetidae; genus Cricetiscus; species Cricetiscus sungorus. Next base: position 1,116,192 of record JANBXA010000736.1, read on the forward strand.
TATGATTTGATTTCTTTCTCAGTTCATTTGTGATTTTATGGAGGAGGATTTGGGGAGTTAAGTCTTCTATCCTTGCATGTTGCTGAATGTGTTCATCAACTACGTGTTCCCTGTAAAGATTTTAGGGTCATTTATGTATGCTGTCATATCATTTGTATCCTCTTGATTTCATCCTGTTGTCTCATTGCTCTAAGTAAAACTTGAAGCAAATTTTTGGATATGTATGGCAAGAGAACACATTTTTCAATGATTGGTGGATAGTGCATACACTAAAATCTTGTCAAAAGTCTGAGAATAAGTGGCTGTTGAGTATTCAGTTCTACATGGTGCATTAATACTACTTACTCCTAGAGCCTGTAGAAATGATGGAAAAGGAGGCTGTAAGATTATAATCACTGAAGGATGGGGAAGAGTCTTAAGAAACATGATCTTCTGCATATGGTAGGACCCATGTAATAAGGAGCACAAAGAAACTATAGCTACATGCACAAGGCCTGTTTTTAAAAATGGAGTAGGAGGAATACTATTTGGGTAGTAGAAGTTGGTTTAGATGACTGGAAATGAGGTAGGGTAAGGAAATGTGGTAACTATGTTTACAAATGTTGCAAACATGCATAAAATAATGACAAATTTTAAGAAGGTCTCTTTTAAGATTAGCTTGAGATCAATATTAAGCTTACCATTTCTAACATCTGGGCACAAATAAGAGGAAGAGAAAATAAGAGGAAGAGAATACAAGTAAGACCTACACTAAGAAGCTCCTAAGGGATTCCAAAACTTATAAAATATGAGAAGAATTGAAGAAGAGAGGAGAATGAAAAAAAACTGTAGACAATGACTCTCAGGTTTTACCTTTAATATACAAGATGGAAAATTCAATGCAGATAGGCTTTGAAAAATATTCCAATATCTGAGTATTGTTTCTGAACCAAAGTATGAAAAACTTTTAAGAAAGAAATTTAGGGTTTCTCCATGTCTGACTTCTGAGACTTTGGGACATGAAGGTGTGGTTGGATATTTTCGGGTGGCACAAAAGTGGAAGGATGTAATGTAACTCCCATCTGTCAGTGAGAGAGAAACTGCATACTGCCTAATCTGAAGCAATAAAAGTAAAACCAGTCTTTGACACACTGGCTCTTGGAAGCAATTGGAGATATGTACTTATCCTAACCTGATATCACTATAAAAACTGAGGACTGAAAGGCAATGAAGGAAGGACAAATATGCTAGAGAACAAGTATAAAAATTGTGATTTTTTCATATTAACTTCATTCTCCTGGATAAGACAATGTTCTTCAGAAAGTTGAATAAGAAATTAATTGAGCTTAGAGACTTTATTGAACACCATGGAGAGATAAGATATTTATGATGCAAGAGGTACAGTAACAGACCCCAATGTCTTTTTCTCACTTGTAAATTGTGTTCCTAATGAAGGTATAGTGACATATTGTTGATGATCTAATAAAGCTTGCTTACCTGGAAATCAGAAGTAAAGCTAGCCAGAGCCATAGAATCTGGATGCCAGTGGCACACACCTTTTATCTCAGGACTCAGGAGACAGAGAAAGATGGATCTCTGAGTCCAAGGCCACCCAGGGCTACATGAGAGTGAATCAGTCTAGAAGAGTAACAGAGTTAAAGTCTTTAATACTAGTCTTAGAGGGGTGTGCAAGAAAGAAGCAAACAGGTCTCATATGGTATTTAGTTTCTAGTCACAAAGAAGACAGAATCTTCATTTCGGCCTTTGGAGCAGTAAGAGCTGCTGGCTGGCTGTTTTGCCTTTTTGATCTTTATCTTGAATCACAATATATATTCCTGGATTTTTATTATTCATGCCACATGAAGGAGATGCAGATAGCAATCACCGTGTGTTAAAAAACTACACATGCACAAGTACATAAATAAAACTTTCCAAGAGAAAATAGATGATAGAGCTGCGTGGATCACTAAAATAGCAAGCATATATACATTCTATAGAATATAGGAAGATACAGACTGAGAATGGAGTCCTAATATGACAGAGTATTACCACAATACATGGAGTGATGCATTCTCCAATTGCTGTAGACCAAGGGGACCAGATCAGTATACTATAATGTCAATAAGACAGAGTCAAAGTACCAGCAGGTGCTGGGAGCCCAAAGTAGAGAGCTGTTCTGTCCAAAAGAGTGTTATTAGTTTTTGAATTTCTGGTAGCATGCAACGGAAGCTGCTAACCCTTGATAAGGGCTTTACGGGGCTGCAGTTAAGGTCCAGAGATACAAGAAATTCCTCAACTTGCCTTTGTCAATATCCAATATCCCTTCCTGATAAATGGTATAGACAATAGATACAAAGAACTACCTAAACATGATGAGGCTCTCTATCAAGTCTGCTGTTATCATTCCAAGGAAGAGAAACTCAGAATTTCCACTAAAATCATGATTGAGATAAGGGTGCAAAATCCATCCATACAAGTTCAATATATTTCTTTAAGGGTTAACTAGAGAAATATCAAACCTGAAGGAGCTCAAGACAAAATAGGAAAGGAAGAAATCAAATTATCCTTATTTACATGTTAAATGATTTTGTACATAATTTTGCCAAGAACCTTCTACCACTGATAAATACTTTTAGTAAATTCTTAGGATACAAAATTAACTCACACAGGACAATGGTGGCACACGCCTTTAATCCCAGCACTTGGGAGGCAGAGGCAGGAGGATCTCTGTGAGTTCAAGGCCAGCCTGGTCTACAAGAGCTAGTTCCAGGACAGCCTCCAAAGCAATACAGAGAAACCCTGTCTCAAAAAAAAATAACTCACAATAATCCTTTATCTTCCTGCATACAAATGGCAAACCTACTAAGAAAAAATTCAGGAAAACAATACCTTTCACATAAGCCTCAAAAAACTCTCTTGAAATAACACTAAAAAACAAGTGAACAATCTATACCATAAAAACTTTAAGAGACTATAAATTGAAGGCCCTCGAAGATGATAAAATCTTCTATTCTTGTTGATAGGTAGGATTAAAGCTGTGAAAATAGTCATCCCTTTAATGCTATTTACAGAATCTGTCCTATTTCTTTTTAAATTCCCAAAGAGTTCTTAAGAAGTTCTTCATAGAATTTAAAGAAGAAGTCTCAGATTTCATATAGAAAACACACCAAACTGAAGTCATCTAAGACAAATTTCAATAATAAAAGATTCTGGATGTATCACCCTCTCAGACTTTAAATTATATTACAAAGCCACAGTAATAATAACACCATGAAATTCACATAAAATAAGACACATTGATTAGCTAAATGCATGAACTGGACATAGCCCACCCACTAAAAGACACCCAATTTTAACAAATATATATATATATATATATATATGTATATATATATGTGTGTGTGTGTGTGTGTGTGTGTGTGTGTGTGTGTGTGTGTGTGTGTGTGTGTACTGACAAAAAGACAGCATCTTCAACAAGTGGTGTGAGTCAAACTGCATAACTGCATATAAAAGAATGAAAATCCATATTCATCACCCTTCACAAAATTCAATCAAAAATATTTTAAGAACTTCAAAATAACACTAGATAGCCTGAATCAGGTAGAAAGTAGTGTTGGAAATAGCCTTGAGCTCACTGACACAGGAAAGGACTTTCTAAATAAGACCTTCACAATGCAGGGATAAATACTAATAATTAATAAATAGGACTGTGTTAAGGAAAGTAGGTAAAATCCCTACCCCTAACCAAGAACACTTGGCACTTGATAGCAACTGAGAGAGGGAAATAGGTGTTCTTCAGTAGAGTGACACTGGCTATATCAACCATATATCAGGATAAAGACTTGTATTGATTTATTTTCAATGGACCCTACATGGACAGTGACTGCTTATAGCTGAGCCCACTATTTGGGGTTCTTTATTTAAAAAAAAAAGTAAAATAGATTATTTCTCTCCTTGCAAGTCTTCCGGGACCTTCAAAATGAGTGATTTCATTCTGTGGAAAGATGAATGACATGGAATGGTAAAAATACCCCAACAACCCAAGCAATGTTATCACACTACTTAATCTTCTGGGTACTAAAAGAATGGGCACCTTACAGTGAAAAGGTATAGAAATAACTAGATACTAGACTATTTTTCCACAGGGGAAAACTTGTAACTCAGTGAGACACATCAATTCACTGTCAGGTCTTCTCATGTCAGAACTCAGTGTTTTTATTGGTTTCCCTGTAAGACATTGTCTGTCTCCAGAGATCAAGAATAAGTAAGAAAGAACCTTTCCAGTGTCTCCAACATTTACTCAAGTCACACTGGGAACAGTGTGACTTATAACTATCTTAGATAACTATCACCTTTGGGAGAAAATTATAGAGAAAAGTTCATGGCTGATCATGGCATATGGCTACTGTAGGTGACATGATAATTTCAAGTCTGGGGAGAGGGCAGGTCACAGAATCACAGACCTGCATCCTTACCTCCTGACCTCTGGGGCCATTGCACTGAGATAAGCATCCAGACAAAAGGATGTGAAGAGAGTGGAACTAACTGCCAGTGGCAAGCCCTACGACTTACAAACGGGGAACTTGTGAGTATCACTGTGAATGGTAAAGAATGTAAGTGATAGTATAGATGTGATCTGAAAGTAATAATTGTTTGGTAATATCATACGTGACTTTCATTGTGTTACCCATTTTTTCTATGAAGTTGAATATATGATATTTGACTATGGCATTTATTTGTATTAAGGGCATTGCCTCTATTCCTAATGTCAGTTATGCCTGGCATTATTACCTTACCTGTTATTGTTGTCTCTTTGCAAATAGCCCACAAGGCTTCAGGCTTGTGTTACATTACGGTGTCTGAAATGTTCCAAAATTTACCCAGAGAGCTCAATATCTACTCATACTTAATTAACTAACAAAATGAGCATTTACAAATACCGGGAATTTTAGTACAGCAAAAAGATGAGAAGATCAACACCCTGACCAGCAATGGTTTACAAAAGAGCGGGTGGTGTGTTCAAAGGTATTGCTGGAAGGAATCTATAAAACAGCAGGGTTGGAGAGTAGTGGCTCACTGCATTCTCTCTTTCACTGTCTCTGTCATCACCTAGCCAATTTCAGGAAGCAAATTTAGCATTAATCACAACATGACTTTATAAATGTTTAGATGCTTTGACACCAGTTCAAGTGTCTTCACTTTTATAACTAAATTAACATTAGTGGTTGCCCCATGTGTTGGTAAAATTGAAAAGTTGTCTTGTGCACCTTTCCCATGGCAGGGTATATATCTATTAACCAACCAAATGAGCATTTAATATTATGTGGAATTTTATTGCAGCAAAAAAAAAGATAAGATAAACACACTGAATAGCAGAAGGCTTACATAAAACTGAGTAACATGTCAGACAGCATTGCAGGAAGAATTCTCTAAACTAGCAGAGTTGAATATATTTATGATGTATGTATGATGGATGCTGTATAATTTTAAACCTAGTGGAAAGAGCCTATAGATTTTCCAAGAAAATTAAAAGCTGAGTATATCTAGTAATTGTGAGCATTGTCTTCCCATGCACTAACTCCGGGCTGATTACAGGCCTGGAAACAATGAAAGGCAGAGATCTGGCTGTAGGAGTGATCATCTTATCACAGACTATGGTTGGAGTTCTGGGAAATTCATATCTCCTCCACCATTATCTGATGTGTAAGTTCAGAGGATTCAGGTTAAGGTCTACAAACTGGATTCTGATGCACTTAACTGTAGCCAACATCTTAACTTTGTTGAGCAAAGGAGTGCCCCATACAATGGCAGCTTTTGGGTTGAAAAATGTTCACAATGATTTTGGATGCAAAGGACTTTTCTATCTCCACAGAGTGGGCAGGGGTGTTTCCATAGGCAGCACTAGCTTCCTGAGTGTCTTCCAGGCCATCACCATCAGCCCCATGGAATTCAGATGGGCAGAGCTTAAAGGAAGAAGACAGAAACATATTGGTTCTTCTGTGTACCTGAACTGGATCTTGTATATGCTTGTCAGTACTTTAAATATTCGACATGTGGGAGCAAAATACAGCAAGAACAACACAGCAAACCTACAAGATCTGGGATACTGTGCTGCCACTCCTACTGACAGAACCTATGGCATATTGCATGTAACATTGATATCAGTTCCTGACTTTCTATTTGTGGGGCTCATGGTCTGGGCCAGCAGCTCCATGGTTCTTATCCTGCACAGGCATAAGCAGAGGATGCAGCAAATGCCCAGGGCCAAGGTCTCCTCCAGATTTCCCCTTGAGACCAAGGCTACCCAAACCATCCTTCTCCTAGTGAGCACCTTTTTATGTTTTCACACACTCTCCTGCATTTTTATCATTTATTTAATATTTTCTGTTCATCACAGCTTGTTCCTGCAGGATGTGTCTGTATTACTTACTGGGTGTTTCTCCACTATCAGCCCCTTCGTGCTCTTGAGCCATGAATCTGGTGTGTCCAGGTGTTTCTGCTTTATCTCAATAAGGAGTGGGAAAAACACCTTGATCGGTCATTTAATATGAATATGGGTGGTGTATTAAAATGAGCCCTTATATTATGAATATGTGCATGTGTGTATAGGTATGTGTTATATACTTATATGGGTTAACATGTATTTACTAATGTGGCATTCATTATCCTTCACTAAATATTACCAAAAGCAGGGCACAACTCACATGTTTGAATTGTTAAATAAAGAGAATAAAAACATAATTTTTGTGTTTTAGAGCATTAATAAATAAAAAATAAATATAATGCTGTAACAAAAAAGTAACTTATTTTGGATTTGATTGCTATTTTGGTGATGAGCATGTTAAAGAAAATTATTTTCATTTGCTTTCAGGTTTATTTTTGAGGTGTATTTCTTGAAACATCCAGTGTACTCAATCAGGCAATACATGCTTTAAACAGCTTTCCTGGGTTTTATATCACAATAAAATGAACATTTATATCAGTTATGTCTCCTTTAGTATCCTGTTCCATTTTCTTTTATCTGTTCATTTCTCCATTTAAAGCTTATTTTCATAATGCTGCATTCAGTTTTTGAAATAATAATCCTACTTAATGCTTTATTAATGGGCTTATTTTCCAATGATATACTGTAGGACATTAGTTCATAGTGATTTCAATTTCACACTGGACCTTTAAAATTATGATATGTATGTGTTTAACCTTTTTGTAATAGTCAACCGTGAGTTGATCAATGGCTTTTCCAAAATTGAACACACTTCTGCATGCTGCTTACACATGGTGACACACTGCTGACAGTCTCAAATGCATCTCCTCATGTGCTTTTTTATGTATAACTTCTGTAGCTTTTATTGTTAAAGTCACAGCGCAGACTGTCTTCACATTTCACTTCATATTAGTGAAGGAACGTTTTATATTGTCTTAAATTTCCCTGTGTGTTTCAAGTTTTGTGTATTTTATCCTACCAATGCTGGAATTCGTCAGATATTCAGTTTAAGCTTTGCTCTCCTGTGGCATGTGTGCTATGGGTCTGAGTGTATTCAATGTATTTAGTCAGACAAGCTTGGTCCCCATTATGATGATGCAGAGATGGTGGAAACTTGTGATGTTTGGTTCAGGAGAAGGATCCTAGGTCTAGCTCACACGCCATGCAGGGTGTTATTTCACACAGGACTGTGTTTTATAAAGCACATGAGTCACATGAGTCAACTCACTTGGATTGCTGTCTAGTCCTGGGAAATCTTCAGTATGCTTCCCATTCCACCAAGACTCTATCTGCTCTGAAGTCCTGGCCATTTAGCTATGTACATGTGGTTATGATACTCTTGACATATAAGCCTGGGATATATATTTCTGCTTTCTTCTAAAGGTCCACAAGACAGATGTTCTAGAATTCTGAGTAAATGTTTACAACAGGCAAGGGATATCAGCTTGGTAAGTAATGATAAGTTCTGCAGTAATTGATCACAACATATTTGGAATCCTTTATGAATTTATCTTGGCTACGTTTGTCTTAGATAACTTGCTATATCAAAGTGTATACCCACTCAGCTTTGGGAAATATTTGCAAACGGATTTTAAAAGGATTACTGAGAAACAAAATACCTTTAATTTAACAAGATATCCATGAAGATATTTTTTCTCTTAGTGGTTCTGTTTTGGTGTAAGGCACCTTACAAGGTGTCCAAGTTAGATTTATGTTTCTGTGATAAAGCACTATAACTAAAACAAACTTGGAGAGAACAGTGATTTTTTTTAAATAAAAAATTGATATATTTACCATGAGTTTCTACACTGACTTCTTTGAAGAATGTCACTATTCTGTTTTTACCCTGTTTATATCAATTACCCTGTCCTCACATCTGTAACATGGGAATTAAAGATGTTTGCATATGTGTTCTTACTATTGTCATTTAGCTGTGTTAATTCATTGCTAATAGTTTGACTAACACTGATATTGTCACATGGATGGGTCATCTCAACTCAGCAATAATTTAATTTCTTCCTAATCATATTGATTTTATTGTTCTAGATTGTTTCATGCTATTAAATAAACTCATGTATCTAACACAAATCTATATTAGTCATAAACTTACTATGCTAATATTGAGACATTTCATCAATGCACTTGACATGCAAATTTAAATTGTGCTTCCTTCCATGCATCAATTGTCATTAAAACACTTCAACACTCATAACTGATGTTGCCTGTATTGTAAACATTCACAAAAAATTTTGGAAAGAATTTACAGTAAAAATAATGAGTATACCCGCTTTATAGGAGAATAAGTATGCATAAAGACAAAACAAAAGGCATAGGACAGGTAATCAGAAGCTCCCACATAGACTCATTTCAGAAAAGCCTGTTGAACATGTTTGTTAGGAAGCAGCTGGGCTCAAGGCTCCACTTTAATCAGATGAAACTTACACTCTAGTTTGCTACGTAACTCCGATCCCCTCATCCTTCATCTTAAGGATCAAATTCATCATAGTGTCAAATTCTACATATGTGGTGAATACAGGAAAAGTTTCTTCTTGCTACCTTTACAATAGGGACTTGTAATTAACAAAGCTCTATAAACTTTAAGTCTTGCGATCTTTTTACTAAGAAAAACATTGAGTAAATAGTACTATGGTAAGTGGACTAAGGTGGATTTCAAGGGACCCATCACATACAGACCATGACTTGTCTTTCATGCAGGAGAACCTGAGACTCAAACACCAGAAACAGACAGAAAGGCAACCTGACAGCCAATGCTGTGATCATAGGAGTTTTGGGCAATTTCTCTTTCCTCTACTTCTGTTTTCTTGCTTTACAAAGAGTAGTTTAAGTCTACAGACTGCAGTCTGATGCACTCAATTGTAGTCAACTTAACTCTCCTATGTTAAAGAATATTACAATGGCAGCTTTTGCTTGAAAACACGCCCTCAAAATTTTTGGATGCAAAGAACTTTAATTAATCTCCAGAATGGGCAAGAGACTTTCCATTATCAGTAGCATCTTCCTGAAAGTCTGTCAGTCCATCACTGTCAGATGCAAGAATTCAAAGTATATACAGCTTAAATTCTCCAAAAGTATATTTTTTCCTGTGGGAACTTCAGTTGTGTTTTGAACATCATTATTAGTATAGATTTTTTTTCTTATAGAAGTAAATTTAAAACAGAACAATAAAAATGTCACAATGCTAAAGAACTCTGGAAACTGTTCTGCTAATCTTAGAGAAATTAATAAAATTCTGCATGTGGTATACCTGTCATTCTCAGGTATTATACAAACATAGCAGCTCTATGACCTTCATCCCGCACAGACACAAACAAAAGGATGAAACACAGTCAGAATGTATGCGTCAGAGAATGGGAAGGAAGTAAATGAGCTGTGGAATCCTGTGGATAAGGCATATATTCATGCAGCATGCTTGAGTAGAAAATCTCAAACTCTGTCACCAGGCCAAACAAACTGTACTAGCTTGAAAGTTGTGAATTCTGAGATCATGATGTGGCCAATATGCATTTTCAGTGATAATTTACGAGAACAATATTTTTTCAACTGAGCTAAAACTGTGAAAAATTCCAATTAGATTATATTTGGCCATGTACCAGGGAAATGAAAATTAAAGGACTTAATGGTGCCTTTACCACCACCTTCATTGCAAACTTCATTAGTCAAGTTTCTTTGGTATCACATCCTAAAATTTCCCTCATTTCTCTATATTTTAGCTTTTGCCTTATGCTCATCTTCCAAACATTCTACAGTAATATTAGCTCGCATGCAACACCTCTTCCCTGCAACCAACTTAAATGTCTTTCCTCTGTATTAAGTTTGAAATGCACTTCAGGAAAACCTAAGGACCTAAATTGCCCTAAAGCCCTTAACTCAAAGCCCTTCTTTCTCTGTTGATATATGCACACCATAGTGTCCATTCCAAAAGACCATTCTGCTGCATGCACCCAAATGTCCCAACATTAACTTTAGGGTAGCCTCATCTTCACCAGTAAAACCCACATTAAGACACCAAACTGTTAATAACCAACCCCCTACAAGTAAACTTTACTTTCTCTTATTTTTTTTCCATTTGAGATGATTCTGAAACAGAATCATCCATGTCATCATGGAGTTACTTTACAAATGCTTTGAAAATGGTAGAGTTATTCTTGAAATTTAGTCTTTCTCATACAAATATCCTGATTATAGTTTTCCCTCCCTATACTCCTCCCAGTTTATCCTGTCTCAGTTACAGGCTTATAAATAGAATAGTATGCTGCTTATAAATAGAATAGTGTGCTGCTTAGTTGCTGGTGGGGGTGTTTGTTGCTATTGGTGTTACTATTGTTGAATTGACACAAGCTAGAATCATCAGGAAACGGGAAACTTTAATTGAGTATATTGCCTCCATCATATTGACTGGCATGCATGTCTGTGGGCCATTTTGGGGGGTGATTATTGATGTAGGAGAATACAGCTCACTATGAACAGCAATGTCCCTGGGATATCCTGGGTTATATAAGGATGCAGGTAGAGCAAGCCAGGAAGACAAAGCCAGTAAGCAGATTCTGCTATGGTCTCTGATTCAATTTTTGTCTTCATGTTCCTGGCCAAGCTTTCTTCCAAGATGAACTGTAAGCTATACGCTGAAATAAACCCTCCTTCTACAAGTTCCTTTTGGTGATGATGTTTATCACAGCAACAGAAATTGAGCTGGGGTCATCCATTTCCATTTAGTATGCTGCACCTGTATTTGTCAGATATACTTTTGGGACATGAGATTATCAACATTTTAGCAAAGCAAAAAATATCTGTTCTCATCAGTCACCTTGGACCATGTTGGTGTCCAAGGACCATGCCACACCTGGGGCCCAGCTTATCAGAGTGTCAGGTGCTGCCATTTGAAGCCATGGAGACGTCTGAGTGCAATCCACTGCCTAGGGCCATGTCTGGGTACTGGACCTGTGGAGGATGGAGTCTTGGGTGGTGTTGGTAACTTAGGTTGCCACCGATGGCTTTGCAATTGACTGAGGTCTACTTAGCCATCTGGGATCATGCTGTCACTGGGGAAAGTGCTGATCTGAGTGGCCTGTGCTGCCACCACGGCTGTGATTGTGTCTGGCCCCAAGCTGCTACCAATAGACCATGTTTGTGTCCATGATCCTACTGGAGCTCTAGTCTGTGGTGATGCCCATGGCCCATGTTAGCACAGGGGTCATTGCAACCGTGTTTTGCTGAGCTGGCCCTGCTCTTTATTGGCCCTGGAATGGTTGGTGTTAGTATTTAGGCATTTGTACTGGCCTGCCTTTGGAGTTCTGATCTGATACAGCTGCTGTGATTATTCAATATGTTCACTTTTAAAAGGGCCTGCCCAACTCCTCTCTCTCTCTCCTTTCTCTCTCTCTCTCTCTCTCTCTCTCTCTCTCTCTCTCTCTCTCTCTCTCTCTCTCTCTCTCTCTCTCTCTCTCTCTCTCTCTCCCCTCTCCCATTGCTCCTGCCCCTGGAAGTGGCTTTCCCCCTCCTCTTTCTATGATCCTTATCCCCTAAGAAAAAACCCTCCATGGGGCTAGAGACATGGCTCAGAGGTTAAGAGCACTGGCTGCTCTTCCAGAGATCCTGAGTTCAATTCCCAATAACCACATAGTGGCTCACAACAATCTGTAATGAGATGTTATGCCTTCTTCTGGCTTGCAGGCATACACACATAGAATTATTTATTGCACGTAGAACACTGTAATAAATAATTTTTTTTAATTTTATATACTCCACTTGAATTCTGTTGCATGCCATCTTTTTTCTTATTTTAAATTACAACAACTGGCCCTGCCCCTCACTGGAATCTGTTGGGGGTGGTGGAGATATGCAGCATATGTCAACTGATAACTCCAGTGTCAACCCATCAGAATCTGATGGAGATAATCATGTCTTGCCAGTCCTATGGGAACACTGACTCTGAAAATCAGTTGCATGTATCTCCAATTCCTATCATGTGTCACTTCACTTGTTCTGGGTGTTTTCCCACTGCTTGTGTGTTTATCTCATGAAAATATTCTATCTGCTGGGCACATATGTCTTGGAGGGTGTAAAAGATTACTTTTCATTTAGCTATGTAATTCTGATATATAGAATATATACTGGGACATGCCACATAACCGAATCTATTTATCCCTCAAAGACAGCCAAGGCAGCCTTGTTCTCTTCCTCAGGCTTACTGCACGCAATTAGCTCACTTTCACTTCAGAGCAAGTTCAGACGAGACTAAGGCCTTTTGTAAATGTAACATCAGTTTAAAACCTTACAGCCATGTACAAGGTCAGAGTCACAGATGTCCAACCAAGGTGACTAATAAAAGCATTACAATACTTCGCTTGCCAGTCTACTAACAATAGCTCTGTGTCTTAAAGTTGTCACTGGGCACTATGCACTTCCTGTCTGATCACAGTTTTGCTACCATGGCCTTGGAACCTTATATTGTCATGGCAATGGGTCTGCCTTTATTGACTTGCCTAGGAATGTGCTTCTGACCAATGACAGAAATCCTGGTAACTCTTTCTTTTGCCTCTTCAAGCCTCTGAGGAAAGAGATATTTATCAAAACATGAGACTATGGAGGTAGTAGTTGGAGGGAGAAGCTGGTAAAAATTAGTAGAAATATAAGGATATGAATGTAGGAAAAATAAGTATGTAGGGAAAAAGAAGACGGAGAAGGAGGAGGAGGAGGAGGAGGAGGAGGAGGAGGAGGAGGAGGAGGAGGAGGAGGAGGAGGGAGAGGAAAGAAACAGTTAGAATTGAGACTGAGAATTAGAGCTAAGACATTATAGACAATTAGAACAAAAGAAAGAATAGAAAACAATAAAGATATTCTTCTTAGAGACTAGACTCAAGAAGAAAGAAGCATGGAGAAGTTAGAAGTAGCACAGGATTATGACAGTAAACTGTAAAACAATAAAGAGCATGACTCTCAGATTGTGTGCCATGTTACTTTAGAAATCTTTTACCCTCTCCTTTGATCCAGGGAGGCATTTTACCTTTCAAACTCTGAGTAGGGGGCTGGAGCAGGTCTCATATCCTTTACAGAAACTGCAGGGAACAAGCTGACCCTATGCCTTAAGAGGGTGTTTTTGGTTATTTTTACTCTCTGGCTTTTTAAGGGGCCCACCACCCAGCTCCCAAATAAATCACAGAGGCTTATTATTACTTACAAATGCCCAGCCTTAGCTTGGCTTATTTCTAGCCAGCATTCCTTAGCTTAGATTATCCCTTCTGTCTTTTGCCTCGGGGATTTTTTCCTTTCCTTACATCTTTTTATCTTACTTTCACTCTTATTTTGTGGCTGGCTGTGTGGCTGGGTAACTGGTCCCTAGCATCCTCCCCTCCTTATCCCTTTGTTTCTCCTTCTCTTGCTCTTTTTCCCTTCTATTTATTCTCTATCCCTGCCAGCACCACCTATCCTTTCTCTGCCCAGGTCTCAGCCCTTCAGCTCTTTATTAGACCAATCAGGTGTTTTAGACAGGCAAAGTAACACAGCTTCACAGAGTTAAACAAATGCAACATAAGAAATGCATCATTAAATATCCAACAGCATGAACAAGTGTATCACACCTTAAAATAGTGTTCTACAAGAGAGAGCTCACCCCTGCAATTGGGAAAGATGATCCCACCCCTCACCATAGGCATACACCTCACTTGTGAAGCACACTAGAGCTGATCCTGTGGTCAGGAACACAGGTGAACCAACCATGAGGGCATGAAGTCAGGAGAGAAAGTACAAGAGAGCTGATGCATTTTCCCCTTCATCTGCCATGTGTCATGGGTGGGGGAAAGATGGCCTCCCTTCTCCACCCCACACTACCTGTGGTAGGTAAAAGAGCTGCCCCCTGCGTCGTGAAAGTGAGAGAAGTAGCCCTGCCCGACCAGCTGTAAGACAGGAGACTGGACCCTGTACCCCACCTAGACAGCACAATAGAACTCACCCTGTTGTCAGGGTTGCAGGTGACCCAGCCCTGAAGATATAAGAGCAGGAGAGCCAACACTTCTACCTCATCATATGCCTCATACAGCCATCAACCTTGCCTGGTTATAAGAGTAGGGCTGGCCCTGAGGGAGACCTGAATCTGAGGGTCCAAGGGCAGAAGAAACTGCCTGGCTCCCTGCTGTAGGCTGCTTCAGAGGAACCAGATGAGGCAATACTGGAGACCTTGTCTGGGTAGTAATGATGAGAGAAAGCTAGAAAGCTGACCAACCCACCTACCAACCAGGCCCAGAACTAGAACTATGAGTTGGACCACCCCAAAATCCGGAGCTGTTGGAGCATGTGAAGGGGACAAATCTACAAATCTAGAACAGCAGAATCTCCATGACACAGGACAACAACAGGATATCCAAGAAGAGCCCATTATCAGTAGAACAGCGGAAGCTAGAGCCCTCAAGTCAAACCAATGACCCATGGCAATGAACCCTCACAAGTAAAGATGAGTTGACTAAACCGTAAACTGGGAGACACTACAGCTTCCACAAGATTCCTCTTTCTTTTTTTTTTTTGCCATTTTGTTTGTTTCATTTTTCTTTGTTTTATTTTGTTCTTGGATTTTATATTTGGTTCTGATTTGAGGGGAAGATGCAAGGACAATGGGTAGATATGAGGAGCAAGGAGATACGTAAGATGAGATTTGGCATGCATGATGGGAAATCACCAAAGAATCAATAAAAGAAAAAATAAGAAAAGAAATGTATATATATATATATGTATATATATATATATATATATATATATATATATATATATACATGAAATGCCCCCCATAGGCTGAGGTTCTTGGTCTCCAATTAGTGAAGTTTTGGGGGAGGTTATGGAGCATTTAGGAGACAAACTCTTGCTGGAGGAAGTATTTCGAGGGAGCAGGTTTTGGGAGGTGAACTCCTAATTCCATGCCTTGTTTTCTCTGCCTTGTGTTTTCATTTGAAGATGTGATTTCTCTGTTGCCTGTTGCCACACCTCCCCCACTGTTATGGAGCTCTGCAACTTCAAAACTAATTTCAGTCTATGAAAAAAATAAAAATATTTGCTTGTGTTATATATTCCTTCTCATCACTGCTAATGAATATGCAGTATGTTCTACTATTTCTGAAGTTTCTGGTTAAGCTGCTAAGCAGAATCACATTGTTATTTTAGACACAGATTTAGGGTTTACAACATAAACTTTGTGTTACACTGAATGAATCTCTTTTCTCTTTGCAACTTATAATAAACTTGTTTTCTGTACTCTGACACTGTTACAATAACATTTTTACTTTTACAATACTGCCATGGAATTCATCATATCTGATAATTTCTATGACCTCTGAATTCATCAATGTCTAATTCCATTCAGGCAAATGTTACACTACTTTTTAATGAAAGTTAGAAGTGATGTAATTTGTGTAGATCCAACACATGCATGGCCCCCCATAAACATTTTTAAAACATATATACTTATATGATTTCTCCTGGGGAAACAAGGTAAATTGCCTTTGTATATTTTTTTACTCTTGTCTTTTATTTATTTATTTAATCCAACTTATGTTCCTAGTGGATCCTCGGTGATTCTTCCTCCTGTAGATATACTATAATGTTGCTCTGTTTTTAGCTTTTCTATAACATACGTTATATGAAATGCCCTTGTAAAGTAAAATAAAAGAAATTGACCCTTGCTAGTTTCCACAAGATTGGGTCTGATCAGTTTCAAAGAATCTGAAGAGTTCAGATCTCTTGCACAAAGACCACCCTCTCTGTTTTTTGACCAGCACAGCAAACAGGGTATTGAAAAGGAACAAATGATTGTTGTCTCACCCACCCAATCTTTTAAAAGAGTCTCACATGGGGGAAAATGTTTTGTGGCCCCATTTACTCAGACAAACACAGAAAGTCACAACGTGTGTGTGTGTGTGTGTGTGTGTGTGTGTGTGTGTGTGTGTGTGTTGTTTAGTGTAGTCACTGCACTCAGACATTTTTCTGAATTGGGAACATGAATAAGCCATGAAGTAGAAGTACATCAGGAATCCAAAGCGTAGTGATATTGATTGCATTGTTTTCTTTGAAGGTCCATTAGTTTTAAGGATGTTGCTGAGTCCACAGCATGTTAGCCAGATGAGTATTTAATCCTAAATGATTCCAAACACATTTTTTTTAATTTTCAAGACAGGATTTCTCTGTGTAGCTTTGGAGCCTGTCCTGGAACTTACTCTGTAGACCAGGTTGACCTTGAACTCACAGAGATCTTCCAGCTTCTGCCTCTGCCTCCCAAGTGCCAAGATTAAAGGCATGCACCTCCACTGCCCAGCTTCCCAAACACATTTTGACTTAACTACAAGTTAGTTGAATGTTTAATTTGTTAAGGCAAACTTCAAACAACATTTATCAGAAAAGTCAATACCATTATTTTCATATGTCCATGTTTAATTCCCTTAGACCTTAAGGTTACAAAATCTTTTCTATTCATGATATATACCTCAAATATGTGCACAAATATGTATACATAGATATATGCTCCTATGTATATAAAACTGTACATATATGTGTATGTGTCTATATACTTGTATATATAACACATTAATATATTCATATGTATACACTTTCTACATAGTCATTTCAACTTTAAAACTTTTATGACTTACCATCTTTACTTTCCATGATAAACTGCCTTTGGTGAAATCTCCAATGAAGTATTGAGTCATTAAGAGAATCTGTGTTGCCAGTGTTTTCCCAATTTAGAATTACTCCTCTCAAACATACTTTACAGATAGTTTGTATAGGTGTGCATAAACATTCTCTAATAGATTTGATTAATACTCCTGGGCACAATAATCCTAATTGTGCTGTTCACTTGACGTTACATGTTCCATATCCCTAATCATAGCCTTGTTAGTGGTGTAATTCATGAGGCTGTGACAAAACAGAGGAGGAAAGTCTGCAGGACAGAAACTTTCTCACAGATGCACACAACCCAAAGGGACAATGTACCTAATTGATAGCGTTGCTCTCTAGCGTGAGTCATCAAAGCCTCAGACCCATGCTGTTTACAACTGGGACATTCTCTGCCCCAGGATCATCGGAAACACTAATGCCGTGTCACACGTTTATGACTCCACAGAGATTCTTGGCAGCATCCTGAAACTTTTAATTGCTTGTAGGTATTTAGAATTAGAGGAAACTTTCAGAAATACAATGCAAACACTTCAGTGTCATTAATGCCACAGGGAAATGTTCATTTATATTCTGAAGGGAGGTGAGGTCACAGACAATTCATGTTTATCTTTGCGCCCTCTCCATGGGCCACCCCTTGTTGCCCAGAAAGAATCACACTCACAACAGGGAAGGGGGAGGCAGATGAGGATTTCTCTTTCAAACTGACAGGCAGAGCCAGAAAGGGAGGAAGGAGTAACAGTGTTTTGGGAAAGGACTCTTGGTTGGAAATGGCATTCTTGTGGGGCTCGGGCTGATATTTCAACAGAGCCACACAGGTAGAAAGAGTGATTCCCTCAGATATTGTAGAGCTGTGTCTAGGGATAGGGGTCCTAGACAGACCTTGAACTGAATCCTTACAATGCTATTGTGTTCCAATGTAAACCTCTCAGGTAAAGGTGATTGGAGTTAGTTCTAAGAAGAATGAAATCTCAAGGCTATAATGTGCAGGTATAATTCTGGGTGTTAATCTGACTTTGAATGTGCCATTGGGAAAGAATTAAGATAAGCAGTTCTCCTAAGTACTTATTCTCTTATACTAAATCCATCTTTAAAATGCTAAATCATTTCATGTATATACACATGCATATGTTAAGATGCTAAAACTTTACTCATTCATTATTCTTCAATTTCTAGCGGTGTAAACTGTAATATTTAAACACCAAGCAGAAGTGTAAAGAGATGGCTCAGTGGTTGAAAGTGATGTCTGTTCTTCTAGATCACCCAGGTTCAATTTCTAGTATCTACATCGCTGCTAACAATTGTCTAACTCTCTTCCATGGGATCCCATACCTTCCTCTGGCCTATGCATGTGCTGCATACATGGAGTGCACATGTATGTAGGCAAAAAACATAAGTAAATACAAGCATAAGGTATATCATCAAACTTGGAAAATAAACGTATTTATAACTCCATGTTATACATATATGTATGTATATATTTTCTGTAAAAATAGATGCCAAAGAAATACATTAAGTTCATTACCATTCAACAGTCCAAACCTAAATTCTTTCCAATGCAGCCACTGATTGGCAAGTAGCTAAGACTTCCTGTAAGACAAATGAATAGCAACACATGTACAAGATTATGTCATTGTTAGTGTTACATTAATAACACTGAAGTCCTTAGTTGCAGTGATCCATATATTATCCGTGGTCTAGGCAGAAGCACATTATTCTTGTTCAATATCTAAAACAAAGAAAGTTTAGGAGATAATGATCATGGTATAGAAATAATACTGATTAAAGTAGTGTTTTTTCTATTTCATTCTCCATATAAAATATAGCACAACTCGTGGTGTTCTTTGCTTAATACTCTATATAAGAAAAATATTACATATTGAGTATGAGGAAGTGATACTTTTGACCTCCATAAATATGATCATTTGAACAGTTTCCTCATCCAGTTTAACACTGGAATTCTAGAGAATTTCTCTCTCCTGGTTCAGCATTAACTCTGATCACCCGGTAGACGCAAAACAACAACTACAGATCAGATTCTCTGGCACTGGATTGTGGCCACTATCTTATTTCCCGAAAGAAATTAGTGAGACCCTAGCAACTTTTGTATAGTAACACATCCTGGGCCGTCTTCCTGGCCAGGGTCTGGCAGGAATGTGAAAATCCTCTCAGCTACAGGAGGCCCCTGGTGCAGCCTGGGAAAGTCACCAGTCAGCAGCTTGTGGTGGCCTAACCACACCCTGGCAGCCCTAGGACCTCCCAGGTCAGAGGAGCTGCAGGGCTGAGACAGAAGAGGGAGGCGACCAGGAATATGATCACTTTCTCTAGTGCTGTTCTTCTTTTTTAAAAAATTAGAAACAATCTTATTTTACATATTATTCCCAGTTCCCTCTCCCTCCCATCCTCCTATGCCCTCCCCCCAACTATACCCCACCCCATCCCTTTCTGTTCCCCAGGGAGGGCTAGGCCTTACATGGGGGATCACCAAAGTCTGTCACATCATTTGGTGCTGGGCCTAGGCTGGGAGAGTATCCCTCCATAGAGAATGGGTTCCCAAAGTCCATTCATGCACTAGGAATAAATACTGGTTCCACTACCAGAGGCCCCATAGACAGCGGAGGCCTCCTGCCACCCACGTTTAGGGAACCTAGTTTGGTCCTATGCTGATTCCCCAGCTGTCAGTCTGTGGTCCATGAGCTTCTGCTTGTTCAGATCAGCTGTTTCTATGTGTTTCCCCAGTCTTGTCTTAACCCCTTTGCTCATCACTCCTCCCTCTCTACAACTAGATTCCAGGAGTTTGGCTCAGTGCTTAGCTATGAGTCTGCTTCTGCTTCTATCAGCTACTAGATGAAAGCTCTAGGATGGCATATAAGGTAGTCATCAGTCTCATTATAGAGGAGGGGCATTTAAGATACCCTCTCCACTATTGCTTAGATTCTTAGTTGGGGCCATCCTTGTAGAACTCCAGACATTTCCCTAGTGCCAGATTTCTCTTTAAACCTATAATGGTTCTCTCTAGTATGGTATCTCTTTTCTTGCTCTCCTCTGTTCTTCCCCATACTCAGTCTTCCTGCTCCCTCATGTTCTCATCTCCCCTCCTCTTCTCCCTTCTCTATCTCCTAATTCCCTCTCCCCTTCCCCTATGCTCCCAATTTTCTCAGGAGATCTTGTCCCTTTCCCCTTGGGTGGGGGGGGGGGTAAGTATGTCTCTCTTAGGGTCCTCCTTATTTCCTAGCTTTTCTGGAGGTATGGATTGTAATCCTTTGCCTCTAGTGCTGTTCTTGAAGACTTTTTTCTCATAATTCTGTTGTTCGGCCCATGAACGCAAGACAAATGGTTCTTTTCTATCAAGGCTGTTGACATATAGTTCTGTAGCTGTAGACGTTTCCCGGAAAAGGGAGCGGGATTTCCGCAGAATTGCAGCCATCGGAGTTCTGTAGGTGAGAACAGTTTGCTTGCAGTCTCCCTTGATCCTCCGCAGGCTCCCAAGGAAAATTATTCTGCAAGTGCGCCAGCTGTGTGAGAATGAGTCCCGCATCTCACAGTCTAAAGTGAAATCCTGAGTGAAGTAAGCGTTACACGGTAGTTTTTCTGTTCTTCATGTGCGTCCTTTGGGAGGCATCGGGCTTTTTTCGATTTGCTTCCACCGTAAATCCATAGACTCTAGTGTACAGAATTGCCATTGCAATCATTCAGTTCTATTTGGTGCCCTTGTGTTTTGATTGAGCTGTGGTTAGACATTTGGGACTCAAGTTACACTAACTGAAAATGTTTCCTGAATAGTTTCAGTATTCTGACATTGCATGACAGTTGGTGAATTCTTTGCAGAACTCACTGGTTTTCTCTTCATCTACTGACACAGTACTGTGTGAGAAATCCAGGGGCCTCCTGAGCAATCTCTTTCTCATGTGCAGGGCTCACTGATCACCCAGACCTGCTCACCTGTGCAGCAGAACAAAGGGGCTTAGAAGATGGAGAGAGGGGAGACAGTCGCTAAGAATCCAAGTATGTTGCAGGAATTGAATGGGGGTGTGGAAGTGATAGTGGAAATATGAAGTGAAGTATTGCGGTTTAATAAGGATCAGGATAAACAAATAGGCTGAACAGGTGTTTATTCAAGGAGAAATAACTTTACAACCTAGATAGATCAACCTAGATAGATGAACACCAGCAGGTTCCACTGGATAATCTCCTCTCCGCCTCCTTCCGGGCTCCTCCTCAGACCTAATTCCATAAGTCACTTCCGCCCCTGGCTCCACCCCCCAATGGGCGTGGTCAGTGCCACAGAAGCAGACAAAGTGACTATCCCACTACAGAGAAGTCAATTTCATCACATTCTGTTTCATTAAAAATGATTGTGAATGGAAACATCTATTGTTTGTTACTATTCTTTTTTATTTTTAAGATTTTAATTCTTTAATAGGCCTCTTCTGTTTTCTATCATAACCATGGCCAACTCTCATCTTTATTGCTAGCCACATCCATGGCCTATCTTTTGATAGTTTTGATTGTGGCTTTTTTTTTTTCTTTTCTTTTCAATGATGAAGCCTATTTGGAGTTGAGGCTGTTATGTTCTTGCTGGAGATGATTTCTGTGTTTATCCTGAGAACACACAGCATCGCCCTGCCCTCTGTCAATACGGAAGCAGTCTCGTTTATGATTTGTGAGATGGTAATGTTGTCAATACGCGTGTCTTATAGGTGAGACAGGAAGAACACAGTGCTGCCTTGTTCATGGCGATGCTTTCTTGACTCAAGGTCACATCGACGTTGTGGTTTCTAGGCCCGTTCTCACAATAACATTACCTTTACTTCTAGCTCCATCAAGAGCTCTTTATCCCCTCTGAAGTTTCTGTGTCTAAGCAGTGTTTTTTATTTTTCTGATTTATTTATTTACTTTTTCCCAACATAATATTTTTATTAATTATTTGGGATTTTCATTCAATGCACCCCTGTTACGGGCACATTTTCCCCCACCACCTGTCTGGTTCCGACACGCCAGCCCCCAATAATATGAAGAGACTCTCTGTATTTGATACAATCCTGTTGGCCAGTTACTATCATTGTTTATCGGCTAGCTCTGTCTTAATGATTAACCCATTTCTACTCTTTTAAGTATTTCCACGTGGCACATCTTACCGGCCAGAGGCTGGCGTGCTACCTCTCCGGGCTCTCCATCTTGCCTCCTCCCTCCTACTTCCTCTTTCCTCCTTGTCTCCTAGCCCCGCCTATCTTGCTTTCCCATTGGCCAACAGGGATTTATTCATTAACCAGTGTGAGAAACATATTTACAGAATAACATCTCCCATCACACCCCAACCACATTCTTCCCAAGTCTGCCTTCCACATAAGAAGAAAAAAAATACACTAAGTCCAATTTGTATTGCCCATATACTCATTGGAGCATGGTCAAAATCCCAGTTGTCAATCTTTAATGCTACAGTTCCTCATGTTGTGGAGATCTCTAATCATAAAATTATCTAGTTCCTACTTCATAGTTGTAATTTTGCTACTGCTATGAATTGTAATATAAATATCTGATATGCAGGATATATGATATTTGGCCCCAGTGAAATGTTCATTTGACCCTTAGGTTGAGAACCACTAATCTAGAGTCATTCTCAAGACCTATATCCACATTGGAATATATGAAAATGAAATATGAAATCAGTACATGGGATAAAATGTGCCAAAATTTTCTTTGCTAGTAGGAACTACTTCAATTAATATTATATTCATTTTTGTTGATTTTAGTTTAAATATCATGCTTATAGTTTTCTTTGCTGCAAAGTTAAATTCCATCATGTAAATTCACTCTATTTTCTTGACCCATTAATTTGTTGCTGGGCATCTAGGCTGGTTTCATTTCTTATCTCTTGTGAACAGTGTAGCAATAACCCTATATGTGTCTCTTCTATGGTAGACCTTGGTAGACCTTTGAGAGGTGTGTACATTACTCAGTGTTTAGTGTGGTATATAATATGGTGGTTCAAACTTTGGGTTTTGAAACCTCCAAAATGATTTCTTTTTTTTTTCTTATTTTGCATATCAATCCCAGTTCCCTCTCCCTCCTTCCCTCTCTCCCTCCCTCTCATGCCCACCCCTACCCCCCGACCACTCTCCCATCCCATTCCCTCCCACACTCCACAGGGAGGGTGATGCCTTCCAGGAGGGATCATCAAAATATGTCAGGTCATTCAGAGTAGAGACTAGGCCATCCCTCCTGTCTCTAGATTAAGGGAGTATCCCTCCATGGGGAATTTGCTCACAAAGTCCTTTTGTGCACCAGGGATACATCCTGGTTCCACTGTCAGAGGTCCCTTAGACTGCCCAGGCCTTCTAGCTGAGACCCATGCTCAGGGGGTCTGATTCTGTCTACTTCTGGATTCCCAGCTATCAGTCTGGGGGCCCATTAGCTCCTCCTTGTTCAGGTCAGCTGTCTCTATGTGTTTCTGCAGCCTGGTCTTGTCCTCCCTCTCTGCATCTCCAGCTCAGCTCAGCTCAGAGTTTAGCTGTGTGTGTCTGCTTCTGTTCCCATCAACTACTAGATGAGGGTACTATGATGATGGATAAGTTAGTGGTCAATCTCATTATCAGGGAAGGACATTTATGGTAACCTTTCCACTGTTGCTCCCAAAATGATTTCTAATGTTTTCACTGCCTCACATCCCCTTGAGGAGTAACTAAAGATTCCAATAAAGATCCATTTCCTCAACTGCATTTCTTGCCATTTTTTTTCTTTCTTTTTCTTTCTTTTTTTTTTTTTGTTGTTGTTTTTGTTTGTTTTGACACAGGGTCTCACAGTGTAGTTCTCACTATCCTGGAACTCACTTTGTAGATCAGGCTGGCATAGATTAACAGATTCACCTGCCTCTGTCTCCAGAGTGGTGTGATTAAAGGCCCACCACACCTGCCTCCTCCATCCGCTTTCTTAATGTTAGCCATTGGGACTGGGTTAGGAGTAAATGTTTGCCTTATATTTGTGATTCTCTCATGACTAAGGATGATGATTCTTTTTTATTATTATTATTTCTCTTTGAGGTTTAATTGAGAAATACTAAGTCAGGCAAACATGCAAACTCAGAATACAAAGAAAGAAGTTCAAGGCCTGGTTGTTCTGAAATAAACCATTGGCCGTCAGCTAGAGATGGACCTGAAGATACTTGACAGAACAAATTAAATTCTACACTGAAAGAGCCACCCCAGAGATGCGCAAACTGGTCCTTCCAGTCTGTAAAGAGCAGAGTGAGCAGAGAACAAGGCAAGGCTCCCCAGGTTGAAATCCCAGTGCTATCTGCAGCCAGGTTCTTGAAATACTAGGAGTTAGTGCCCAACACATTAAGCCACTGATGTAGACGGAAGCTTCTAAGGAAACACACGAGAGACCGGGATTGCTAACAGCACAACGGCACACTTCACATGTTCAAGAGTAAACAGAAAGATTTTAATGCTCAGTTTTTACAAACAAGTTTCTATCCAACTTTATGGTTTACATTAAAATGTACTAGTGTTTTAAAATGGGCATTATTCAACTATCCTTCACACTCTCTTCCAATCTTTTAAAACTCATCACCAGGAGTTTTTAACCGAAGTAATAACTCTGCTGTATTTACATCTGAATGAAGAATAAATGAAATGCATGATTATTTTGGTTAACTCGGTGTATTTATAAAATGAAAAGTTCTATCAAAATAGTTTTCACTGGAAAAAAATAAATAGAACAGACAATGGATCTACTCAAAGTACACATTCACTTTGGTAGACTTCAGCGTAGGACAGTTTCGTGACAAGCATATTTGCCCTTCTCCCCGCAGAGCTGATCAGCTTCCAAGCTAATGGTTAAATCATTTTTAACTGAGATTTTTTTTCGTGCTGATATCTGGCTCATTCCACATCATCTTCCGCCAAGCTCTGAGCACCTACAATTCTCTGACTAAGGGTTGGAAGCTTGGTCAGAAGCATCTGGAACACTGGTGGTGTTAAGAGTCTGCTGCAACACTTGCAGCAGCTGCTGGGGCTGTCCACACACAGCAATTGCATCTGTCAGATGCTCGACACCCTTCTCATATTCACCTTGTGCTAATAACTCTTCACCAAGCTGTATCTCTTCAAGGAAGAATTTTTGAACAGCTTCAGCATCTTTTAAGTCAGGTAACTTGGAAAGCCCAGCTCTTTCCTTAGCAAGCTTCTGTTTCTTTCTTCGTTCTCCAAGCCTGTTCTTGAAGTTGGGGGTCACTCCACCTTTTGCGGTCAATGTAGAAGAAGCAGTACCGGATGAAGAGGGCACCGCACGCCCGCGGCGATGGCACTGTTCCGGCACACCATCTTCATTCGGCTGTGGCGTGTGCGCCAAGCAGTGTTTAGCTCCGACCGATGGGAGCATGCCAATCGCTCACAGGCCCAGTCCAGAAGGAAAAGCGATGAATTCCTTTTAAAAGTATTTTTTGGGGGCTCAGTGGTTAAGAACAGTCAATATTCTTGCCAAGGTTGCGCTGGTACCCCACAACTGCCTCCAATTCCACTTCCAGGGGGTGAAAGGCTCTCTCTGTGGCTTCTGTGGGCATCAGATGCTCATGTGGTGCAATCTATACCTGCTGTCCAAACACTCATAAGCAAAAAATAAATATAATTTTTTTATGTTGGGCTGTATTTCATATATTCCTAGTTCCTTAAGGAGTCTTATCGTGAGCGGTTGTTGAACTTTGTCCTATGACATTTCTACTTCTACTGAGAATATTTTTGTTGGTGTTGTTGTTTTGTTTTGTTTTTTTGATGTTGTGGTCAGTTTCATTTTTGGTGGTATATTTCTTCCTTCCCTGTTGGAGTTAGTGGTTCGCTGATTTGGTATGTTGGAGGTGGTCATTTACTACCCCGTGTTCTCTATTCATCCATCCCTCACATAAAATGTCTTGTTTCCTGTGTGTTCATAGATAATTCCTGATTCTTCTGGGCACATTTTGCCCCTAGTTATTATTTACAATGCTGTTTGTGAGAAATAACCTGTGTTAATTCATGACTATTTTCTTTTCTGTTCTTTTTCTTTTCCTTACTTTTTCAAGACAGGGTTTCTCTGTGTAGCCCTGGCTGTCTTGGAACTTGCTCTGTAGACCAGACTGGTCTTGAACTCAGAGATCTTCCTGCCTCTGCCTCCCAAGTGCTGGAAGTAAAAGAGTTCACCACCACACCTGGTCCATGTCCATCTTAAAATGTACTTCTCTGTTGATTTTAGAAGACAATTTTTCTGCATGTGCGTATATGATTGTAAGTTATTCTTTCATTTTTTAAATGTATCCATCCATGGGCTTCTGGCTTGAGGATTGTTGACCAATGGATCTGGTATTACTCTGGTGTTTGGATCTTTACATGTGTTTTTATATTGTTCCTTAACAGGGTTTAATATTAATTTTGCAGTTTTTAAAGTTTATTAATTTATTATTAATACAACATCCTGACTCCATAAATGCCTGCATGCCAGAAGAGGGCGCCAAATCTCATTTATAGATGGCTGTAAACCATGTGGTTGCTGGGAATTGAACTCAGGACTTCTGGGAGAGCACCTTCTTAATCTCTGAGCCACCTCTCCAGCCCTTGTTTTTCATTTTTAACACCTTAATATGAAATGTCAAGAAGAGGTCCAGATGTTGTAGTTGAGACAGGAACACAGAGAAGAACAATGGAGAAAAATTGCAGCAACTCTTGTAAATATGTCCACTTATCATCACAAATTGTTACATTTTGGAACCCTGGAAACCTTTGATTCTCTGCTTCTCGTAATGTGATCTAAAGTGTTTGTTCTCCACGAATTGTGTTTCTTCTTCTGAGAGTCAAGATTAACTAACTCTACATCACTGTCTCCTATGTAGCACAGCTTTCCTTCTGACGTCCCCAGATTATATCTGTGCAGGCAAATATGGGTTAGAACCTGTATTTGAGAAAATGCTTCCACTGTGACAATCCAAAAAATTTGTGGCTCTCTATTTGCTACAATAGATAGACTTGTGCCCTTACATCTTAATAAGGCCTCACAGGATAAGTAGGTTCCATTTGATGGATGTCAGGTGTCCTTGAACTAGAACTATGAAAGTACACATTGAAATAAATACCTTAAATTCCTTGCTGAAATCTCTCAGAAACTATGGAAAAAGTAGAATTCAAAAAGATGTATGATCTTTGATCATATTGGTAAATATTGAAGCACAGGAGATGGTAGGCATGCATGGTTTGATCATGCTATAAATCCGGTTTGAGAGTAGATTCAGACTGTAGTTTTTTGTTTTTCTCTTTGACCTTTAATATCACACAATGAGAATGTGCTGCCACAGACTGATCAGTGGGTAACAGGTCTGCGTGGAGACCAAGCCTCGGATGACCAGGTCAGGAGTGGCTTCGGCTTGACAGACAAACACAAACACACTTGAGGAGGTTTGCGAACTGCTGCAATATTTACTTCAGATCATCAGGTTTTTAAGCAGAAAGTTCAAAGAACAGATCTTTGGCCACAATTCAAAGAAAATTACAGATACTCTACAGAAATTAATGCACATCAATAATTCCCTTGAAGCATGAAATCACAAGTACATAGCCAGGGGAACTCCTTCTATTTTAGCCTGCTGTGGTCAGCCTGCCAGACATTTGGTTCACTGAGTTTAGAGAAAAATCATTGTTTTTGAACAGTAAACTTAACAACAGCATTGACAAGAACTCTTACATTGTTTTAGGGGCCCTAAGATCCCTGAAAGACAAGTTAGAGTTTTGTAGTAAATCCCACAGCAGCTTTGCTGTGGGTGGGCTATTTTCAGACAGGGTCACATTGGAGGCAAGTTCATACAGCTTCAACCCTATTCATTTCTCAGGCCTTGAGCTGACACCTGTTTGCTCACCTGGTGCCATGGGTCTTGTGGTTGAGGGCACAGGGGACATTCATCTGCTAATCGCTGGTCTGTAACTCTTTCAATTCTTGAAACTATATCTAAATGTTCTCTAGGCTTCATTGGACTAACAGTGGAGCTACAGGCCAAAACATTCATAATCAAAAAAGCATTATTGTTAACATAGCACAAAATACATCTAGCACCAAACAGCCAGCCAAGCAAGCATCTGCAGGGACCTGGACCACTTTTCCCCCAGGAGGCGTAACCACATGTGGTGTGAACCTCTGGACAGGTAGCCACTGAGATTTCTCAGCAGTTGCTACACTGTCTCCACTGGGGCTGGTGTGGCAATGTGCAGTGTATCTGATGAAATCTCGTATCTATTTGTGTTAGGACAATTGTAGCTCATGTCATTTACTTGGTTAGGATGCTCACACTAGAGAGGTCAGTATTTTCTTGCTGTCATCTGTTTTGTTTCTCAGACCTCATGCCATTGCCTGAGCCCTTTTTCCCAGGACTCCATGTTGCATCATGTGGATATGTCATAAAAATTTTCTTAAGAGTGTTTGAGTGGGTGATGTGCATAAGACTCCACATTTCATGCAGAAGTGAAGGATTATCTTAATTACTTTGCTCTGGTCGCTTCCTTTTGAAAGTGAAGCAACAGGCCCACCCCACCCCACCCCCACCCCCACCCCCACCCCCACCCCCACCCCCACACTCCTTTACTCCTGAGATAAATTTCACAGATAGAGATTTTGAGAAATGGGTTGTGATGGATAAACTCATTTTTTCCCCCAAGAAGAGGTTTACTTATTTTTATTCTATGTATGCAAGTGTGTGTGTCTGTGTGTGTGTGTGTGTGTGTGTGTGTGTGTGTGTGTGTGTGTGTGTGAGTGTGTGAACACAGGGTAAACACATTCGATTTTAAAATTTATTTTCAATTACACGTGGTAGCTCATAGTTTTAATTTCGTAACTTGGGAGGTGGAGACAGGAAGAACTCTGTTATTTTGAAGCCAGTCTACTCTCAATAGCTAGTGTAAGCGTGCCATAGTGAAATCTGACTCCCATTTTTAAAAAAAAAAAAATCATTTTATATATGTATGGGTGTTAGATTGTGTCTTTGTGCATTACTTATGTGCAGTACCTATAATGGCCAGAAGAGGGCAATGGCATAATGGTTCTCAACCAGTGGGTCACAACCCCTTTGGCAAACCCGTATCTCCAAAAATAGTGACATTATGATTCACAACAGCAGAATTAGTAGCAATGAACATAATCTTATGGTTGGAGTCACCACAACATGAAGAACCGCATTAAAAGATTGCAGCACCAGGAAGGTTAAGAGCCACCAGATTCTGGAGTAACAAGCTGTTATGAGCCACTATGTGGGTGCCCAGAAATAAGGCTGAAACCTCTAACAGTGGTTCTCAACCTTCCTAATGCTGTGACCCTCTAATACAGTTCTTCTTGTTGTGTCGACCCCCAACCATGAAATTATTTTCACTGCTACTTCATAACTGTAATTTTGCTATTGCTATGAATCTTTTTTGCTTGCTTGTTTGTTTTGTTTTTGAAACAGGGTTTCTCTGTGTAGCTTTGGAGCCTGTCCTGGCACTTGCTCTGTAGCCCAGGCTGGACTTGAACTCACAGAGATCTGCCTGCCTCTGCTTCCCAGGTACTGGTAATAAAAGGATGGTCCTTTACACCCCAAAAGGGTCTTGACCCACAGACTGAGAACCACTGTGTTAAAGCAACAACTGCTCTTAACCACCGAGCCATCTCTTTATCCACCAAATTCATTTTTATAAACATATTTAAATTAGCTTACAATGTAGTGGGCTATCACAAGGTTTCTTCATACATGCTTAGTTTTGGTTAGCCTATCCAATCTTCCTCCTTTATTATTGTCCCCTGTCCTAAGTTCAATATTTAGCTCCTGATATCATTGTTCCCTTTCTCTCATATCATGTGTGTTCTACTGTCCCCACTTATTATACTTATGCAGCTTTGTAGCACGAATAATAAAAATCCACAGACAGATATTGGGGTGCAAGCTGAAGATCAGAAAAGCAAAGCAGCCAAGCCACTAGAGAGTTCTTAACCTCTATCAAGGCTCTGGAGCCAAAGTCCTCAGTGTGACTGCAGACTGCAATGTTCTCCACCAAAAACCTCAGATTGCTCTCCTTTCTAGTCCTGGGATTAAAGGCATGAACTCAGTTTCTCTTTTTAGACTGACTCACTCTCATGTAGCCCAGAGTGGCTTTGAACTCACAGAGATTCGTCTGCCTCTGTCTCCCCAGCACTGGGATTAAAGGTGTGACTACCACTGCCAGTCCTCTATGGCTAACTAGTTAGTGGATGTGTGTGTGTGTGTGTGTGTGTGTGTGTGTGTGTGTGTGTGTGTGTGTGTGTGTGTGTGTGTCTGTGTCTGTGTGTGTGTGTCTGTGTGTGTGAGTGTCTGTGTCTGTGTGTCTGTGTGTGTGTGTGTGTCTGTGTGTGTCTGTGTGTGTCTGTGTGTCTGTGTGTCTGTGTGTGTGTGTGTGTCTGTGTATCTGTGTGTCTGTGTGTGTGAGTGTCTGTGTCTGTGTGTCTGTGTGTGTGAGTGTCTGTGTCTGTGTGTCTGTGTGTGTGTGTGTCTGTGTCTGTGTGTCTGTGTGTGGCTAACAAGTGGCAAAGCTCTGCATTCTGATCTTCAGGCAAGCTTCATTTGTTAGATCACAAACAATATATCACTAAATAGTTTCTTCTTGAACACTCTATTTGAGTCAGCCTTTCATTGGGCCACTGATTTCTCCTTCCCCATCACTCCATTACCTGCTAGAAGCATTCTGGCCCCAGCATTCCCACTGTTTAAGTCCATATCACCTGCAATCTACTGTGTAACCTCTCTTTATGCATCTGACCAATACCTAGATTTACTGTATTCCCTGTACACACAACACAAAACAAGCTTGAAGATGAGGCCTATGTGTGAGAGAGAATGTGCAGTGTTTGCCTTTTGATGCCTAGGTTGTAAAGACTGGAGCATTTTGCTGGCCTGCCCCTGTCACCTGTCAGAATGCACTCAGACAATACTCAGGTCAGCCCAGGGTTCCATGATTGCATAGTCTGCACGCAGGTATAAAGGACCCCTTTAAAATGAAAGACCCAGCCCACTTATGCTCTCTTTCTGCCCTAGTTCTCTTTCCCACTCTCTCTGCCTGTTCTCTCTCTGATCTTCACTTTCCCATTCTCTTTCCTGCTGTTCCCCTGGGGCAGACAGGACTTTTCTTACATCCCTCTTCTCATCTGTCCTCTCTCTGTCTCTGTGTCTCTTTTCTATTTCCTCCCCCTACCATTTCTAATAAAACTTCTCACTTAAGCTCTGTGTGCCCATGTTTGTCCCTCCACCTTGGTCACCCTCACCTGCCATGGAATCCACCAATATCCCCACGCAAGATTCCCCTTGCGCATTACACATAACATAGGTGACACCACCCTTCGTATTTCCCAGTTGCCCACATTTACATGCACATTTCACACTTTCGTTTCTATTTATAGCTGACTAGTATACCTTTGTAGATAGATATCACATTTTCAGTTAACCATATATCAGCTGACAGACATCTAGTTTGACTCCATTTTCTAGATAATTGTGACTAGAGCAGCCGTGAAAATGATGGACAAGTATTCAGTGATAAAATGGAAAGTCCATAAAGTTCATGCCTAGGAGCGGGCACTGTATATCACCTTCTACTGAGTCTAAACCCTTGCGTTTTGGAGGAATCTCCTTTGGGAAAAAAACAAGGTTGTTAAAACACGGTGGGTGGGTGAACCATACAATGTTCTAAGGGGAGATGACTCATCCCGTCCTGCGAGTGAGCTCCTTAATGCAGGAAGCACAGAACTCCATAGATTCAGGGAATCACTGAAAGTTACCAGATTGACAAACTGTAAGGAGTGCTGGAATTGTCAGGCAATCTGAACTGCCTAGAAGATGCTCAGAGCACCCATGATGCCTGGAAGAGGCAGAGACCAGCTGAGCTGCAGGGAGAAAGCAGAAACCGTCTGTTTCAAACCTGTTCAGTTGCCTGCAGGACAAGACACAGCTAGCAGTGGGTGCTTCTCCAGAAGACCAAGTTTAGAATGCTAGAACACACACAGCTGTTCACAATTGTCTACAGCCCCAGTTCTAGGGAGTCTGATGCCCTCTTCTTGTCTCTGCAGGCATCAGGGACATAGGCGGTGACCAGAAACATACACAGGCAGAACACCTGGGCATATAATAAGTAAAATAAAAATTTTAAATAGACAAAAAAAGCAACTCATTGTTTTATGAGGGAGACTTGGGTGGGATCCTGAATTTGGTCTGTCATTGGTTCCCTATTATGATGTCATCTTCCCAAGAATAGTGTTGCATGCCAGTGGTGTGATGACAATCAAAAACCAATGAAACCCAAGGCACTGGGCACTCCACACCCAGATGAGAGCAGGCACCTTCCAGGTGATGGCCACAGACATCAGCTTTCTTAACTACATTACTTGAAGCAAAAAGAACCGTCCGGAATCTGGGCTACTCCTGCTGATGGCAACCCAGATACAAGGAAGTGGATTTTCGCCGGCTTACCCTCACTCTCATCCTGTCGCCGAGACATTCCCTCCCCGGTACTAGAACAAGCTTCAAGATTCCAATGTAGACTGAAGATCAGCTCCTCCCTCAGAATCCTCCAGGATTCCAGTGCCTCATTCTGATTGAGACTACTGAGACATCCAGTCTCGTGGAATGAAAACTATCAGATTCTCCATTTTTTTTTCCCCCATCGGGAGACATCCATTATTGGGCTAGCCAAACCATATCCTGTAAACTGCACTAATCATATATATATATATATATATATGTATGTATATATATATATATGCACATATATATATATATACTGTCAGTTTTCCTTCTTTAGTGAATCAAGACTAGTACAAACGGTGAGCTGCCTCATATGATAGTTCTATGTATAGTTCTTAAGAAACATATAAACTGATGTCCAAACTGGATGTTCCAGGTTATTCTCCCACAAGCAGTGTAAAATGATACCCTTTTGCCACATTCATGCTAGCATTTGTTATCAGTCCTATTCCTGATAACGGCCATACCATTGGGTTTGGGATGCAATCTTAAGTAGTTTTATTCTGCATCTCCCTGACAGATGGATGCATAATTTTTTTGCTACCATGTCTGGACAAGTAACCAAGCTAACACTGCCTTGTAGGTTCGAGTGTATGAAGGGATCTTATGTCTAATGACTTTAAAGACTTCTTGTACACTAAATTAGAAATTTTAGAAGAAATTAATGAATTTCCAGACTCGCTAAACACAGCAAAATTAAACCAGGACAAATAAATAGTTTAAACAGAACAATAAGCAGCAATGAGATGGAAGCAATAATAATGGCTTCCCCTGCCCCTCCCACAGAGAGACCAGTAGCAGATTGAACATCGTAGAATTCTCCCAGACCTTCAAAGAATAGCCAATACTGAATCTATTTGATGTAGAAAAGGGAGGGTTTAGGCTGGCAGCAAGCGTGTGGGGAGTCTGTGCAGAGCAGGTCCAGGGCAGCCTGACAATTGGAGCTGTGCAGAAGGGACGGGTCTCAGAGGGGCGGGGACACTAAATCGGAAATAGCGCATGGAGGAGGTTGGACCTTGGTGGATGTGGATGAAGGGTGCAAAGTTGGAGTGACGTGAGCGGAAGCGGGGAAATCTAGTGGACGAGGACCAGGAAGTGGACTGCGGAGCCGCAAACAGCGGTGCCCAGTGCCCGTTCCCTGCCGCTGCTCCGGGTCCTGCACGGTGTGGAATCCTGCGCTGCAGATCCGGGTGCGGAGGACGCGGCGGGGCCGCGGGGACCTGAAGACTCCGGAGCCGCAGTCTCCGCGCGGGCGGCCTGGGAAAGTCACAGCCAGCAGCGCAGTGGCGGGAACCGCAGCCCGGCGGCCCTGGAGCCTCCCAGGTCAGAGGAGCCGCGGGGCTGGGACCCGGGAGGGAGGGGACCCGGGTGCGAGCGGTTCCTCTGCTGTCAGTAAGGAAGCCGGCTGTGAAGTTCTGCTATGAATGTCTTCTTCTTGTCGGTGAATTTTGATAATATGAATTATACCAATCCTGATTTTTTTTCATCAGTCATCTGGTTGCCAAACTGTTCCTTGTAAGAATACTCTAGTAATATATTAATTTATCTGTTGATATTTGCAAACGCATTTCTCTTTGCTGCGATGGAGAGCAAAGAGCACTTGATACTCACATTCGTCATGCTAACTTCCGTCTTAAGCTACTTACCTATTCAAGAGCGTGGCATATGAACCTGGGGAGTTGGCATCCCTGGAGACCTTTTAGGTAATAGTCCTTAAAGGAATGCTTGCAGATTTGATTGAATCTGAAAATATTTTTTTTTTTTTTTTAGCTCCACAGGTGTGGTTGTAAATATTAACTTGTAAAAGCAAACTTTTTAATCGGTCATTAATTTTTCATCTTCGATTACGCACTCTGATGTAAATACAGCATTCTGAAAAGTGTCTTTGCCAGACTTCTTTGTTGCACAGCCTTGAATACGAGCACTCAGTCAGGAGGCAGAGACAGGCTGATCTCAGTAATTTCGAGGCCAGCCTGGTGTACACAGTGAGTTCCAGAACACCCATAGCTACATGGTGAGACCCTCTCAAAGGAACAAGAAAGAAAAGAAAAACGTGTCTTCTTGTGCTGAGTTCTTAGTGTTGCAACTTAGATTATGGAAAGCACAGTATGCTGTTTGAGGATGTCAGGTCGTAGTATTTTCACAGTAAGAAAAGACATAAACCCGGTGGTGGTAGCATAGGTCTTTAATGCCATCATTAGAGAGGCAGAGGCAGGTGGATCTCTGAGTTCAATGCCAGCCTGGTCTACAGAGCAATTTTCAGAACACTAAGGCTATGCAGAAAAACCCTATCTTGAGGGGGTTAAAAAAAAAAAAGAACAAAAAACAAGGAAATAAAGATGATATTAAATAATTATGTTGAGTCATCTAGATCAGAAAAATGTCTGCATTAGTCTTTTCTCTCGGTGGTTCAAGAAAAGCGCTGTGTCCGTGGGCACATGACCACACTGTTATTTTTTTGGTTGTTGTGTTTGCTTTGTTTGAGACCTGAACTCACTGTGTTGCCCTGCCTGGCCCAAAACTTGTAGAACTGGTTGGACGGGAACTAAGATTCCTCAGTCTCCTGAGGGTTAGGATTAAAGAAAGGTGTTCATCGACACACCCGACCAAACTGTTGTTTATTCTGTGTTCTGTTGACAGCCAGTGATGTGACTGGGCTTCTCCCAGGAGGAGGGGCAGTGCCCTGAGGGCTTTGAATTGGGACTGGATGTTGCAGAATTGCAGAAGTATGGTTTCTGCGTCTATGAACGGATTTCTTGCAGCCTCCCTTGCTCCTCCTCGGTATTTCTTGGCAAACTAATCTTCAGGTGTGTGAGCTTTGTGTGAATGAGTCTCACATTTCACAGAATAAAGTGAAGTCCTCAAGGGTGGGGGGGGGGAGCGATCAAGAGCTGTTCTCTCTTCTTTGTGTGCGTCCCTTTGGGAGGTCTGAGGCTTCCATCATATTGACTCTGTGATGAATTCAGAACCTCACAGGACCTCATCCCAATCATTCAGTCCCATTTCTGCCCCCCCCAACCCCACCCAGTTTTGACTGAGCTGTGATTGGAAGTGGGATTCAAGTTATGATAACTAAAAATGCTTTCTAATTGTTTTCAGTATTCCGACACTGCAGGAGAGTTGGGGAATCATTTGTATAATCCTGTATTTAGTTTTCTCTTGGCCTACTGAGCACAGTACTAGCTCTGTGTTACCTCACTCTATATTTCCATCCACATCCGTCCATTTACTTGGAAAGCTCATGATTTACGTTTTCTTCACAGCCAAATAGTATTCCATAATGTATGTGTACCACACTTTCACTGGTCCATTTGTCGGGTACAGGACTTTTAGATTGTTTCCGTTTTGTAGGTATTGTGAATAGAGCACCAACGTACATAGCTGAACAAGTGTCTCTGCAGTAGGAAGTCAAGTCCTTTGAGCCCATGCCAAGGAATGAGCAGCTGGGCCAATGTGCTGAATCTATGTGGCTTGAGAATTTGCTTAGTTAATTGAGGATTCTCTGTCTTTATTTCCAGAGTGCCTAAATTTTATGCTGTTGTTGTTGTTGTTGTTGTTGTTGTTGCTAGTTGAATTATGCATAGTAACCCTCTTCTTTCTCTATGAGAATTAGTGATTTGCCCTCTTGCCTATGGATGAGTACTTCCAGGTTCTCCTGTACTCACCTATTCTTCACATGGAATTTATTATTTCCCATGTCCTCATGGATGATTCCACTGACTCTCCTGAATATATTTTTGTCTCTGATTTATTATCTGCAGGTCTGCTTTAGTGAGATCATTTTGATTAATTCATGACTTTTAAAATGTCCTCGTGTCTCCAATTTTAAGATAGAATTTTTCTTTGCAGCAATACTATTGATGGTGATTTTCTCTACAAGCTTTTACATATCTTTGAAGGCGATGTTAAAAATGGGTTTACTAGACCCAAGATAAATGATAGTAGGTGTTTTATTGGGGAACAACTTACACAGATAAGAGTAAATAACCGCCTTGGCCTTCCTGTTCGTGAAGATGCAGTTTCTGCCCTTCCAGTGTTCTGTGTGATCCGAGAGAGAGCATGCCCTCAGCTCCTCTGCCTTAAAGGGGTAATGGCAGCACCTGAAACCATGCCCAAAGGGTGTGGCCACTGCTACTAAGTTCACTGGCAAGGCGATGGGCCACTACACGTCTTTCCATGCTCTCCTGGCCATTGGATCATGATGCTCTGCTTTATGTCTCTCTTCGTGTGGTTTGACATTGTTCTCTAACAGCTCTCAGTATTAATTTTCTTTTTCCTTTTGACTCCTTAATATGAAAGGGCAGCAAGCCATCTAGTCATTGTTCCTGAAAGAGAAACTCATTGAAGAGAAACAGAAATGGCTGATTCTACAGTAAACATGCCCCAGGTCAGTAGTCATGTCCCCTTTGTCTATGGAAATGTTATAGTTTTGAGATATTTCTGCCTCTGACCTTTTGGTAACTTTCTCATTAAAAATATTGCAAACATACAAAAACCAAAAATGTCACATACTGAAATTTACCACACCTAAAGCCTATACAACTCAATGTACTTTTATACAGTTTGTCATTGGGAGCAGAAGCTCTGGAGCCTCACATGGATTTTATAGTTTTAATATCCAATATGTTTTTGATGTATTTGTCTACCACCAAAAAAAAAAAGTGTTACAGAATTAGAAAAGCTAGAAAAGCTTTATAGCCTTTTTCATAACTGGTGTTATTTGCCTGCATTCAATCCTACCTCAACCCCTAATTTAACATTTAACGTTTCTTATTCTCTTTTCTCCATGTTCTACTGTGTCCACATGTATATTCTGCCCATAAATACATATCATTGGCTAGATTCTGTATATGAGGGAAAATGTAATTTCTTTATGACGCTGTATGGCCTCACTATTAACATGTTCAAAGTCCAACCATTTTCCTGCATATTTTTACTGTATGTTTCTCTTCAGATGAATGGTATTTGACTATATATGAATCCCATTTTCATTATCCATCTGTTGATAGGCATTTAGACTGATTCCTATGTTTTGCTTCAGTGTATAAGCAGCAGTTAACATCAGGTATATATATCTCTATAGTGACCTGTGGAGTTCCCTGGTAAATGTCCAGGAATCAAATAGCTGGAACATACGTTAGTTCTGTCTTTAATTGTTTAATAATCTTCAAACTGATTTCCCTTTGCACAGCCCTATACACCACCAACAATGAATAAGCATCTTCCCCTCCATAGCCTCTGTAATATTTGTTGTCAGGTTAGTTGGTGATGGCCATTGTCCCTGGGGTAAGACAGTATATCAAAGTAGGTTTAGTTTGCATTTATCTGGGGGAAATTTAGGGATCCTGGACATTTTTTGCCATATTCATTGGGTATTTATGTTTCTGTCTTTGAAAAGTGTCTGCTTCATTTGTCCACTTGGTGATGAGCAGTTTAATGTCCTTGGAATTTAATTTCTATAATTCTCAGTGAATTCTAGGTATGAGTTGGTAACCAAAGTGTCGCTGGTACAGATTTTCTCCCATTATATGGGAGAATGTCTCTGTGCTCTGCTGATTGTTTCTGATGTTGTATAGAAACCCTTTAATTTCATAGAGTCTCATCTATTAATACTTGGGTCAGTTCTATGCTGTTCTAATCAATAAATTCTTATCCAACCCAATGTCCCCATGGATATTCCCTATGTTTTCTGTGGTCCTGGAATTTGCTGTATAGACCAGGCTGGCCTCCAACTCACAGAGATCCTCCTGTCTCTGCCTTCTGAGTACTGGGATTAAAGGTGTGGGCCACCACCACCCACCATGTAGCTGGTTTTAAATGAGGTTTTTTATTCATTTTGAATGAATTTTTTTTTTTTTTTAATTTTTGAGATAAGGTTTCTCTGAACCTTATAGAGGCTGTCCTGGTAGCCTCTGTAGACCAGGTTGACCTCAAACACCCAGAGATCTGCCTGTCCCTGCCTCCTAAGTGCTGGGATTAAAGTTGTGTGCCGCCACTACCTGGCATAACTATTTATTTTTATTTCCTTTGCATTGGTGTTTTGCCTGAATGTATATTTGTGTGAGGATGTCAGATCTTGGAATTACAGACAGTTGTGAGCCACTATGTGGGGCTGGGAATCGAACCTGGGTCCTCTGGAAGAGTAGTCAGTGCTCTTAGCCGCTGAGCCATCTCTCCAGCCCTTTGGATGGGTTTTTATAATGTAAAAGATAAGAATCTAATATAATTCTCACAGAATTTAATGAAATCATTTTCTCACAGGAAATTTGTTTCACTCCCAAATTCATCCACAGTTAATACATTTACATGTTTATGCTGAGCTATAACTCAAACATTATTAGATGTGTTTTTTGGACTATCCTCAATTTTTATAATTCTTTGTAAAATCTTTGAATGTATGAAATTGATTATTTTTAGAGAAATTTGGATTATATCAAGTGTGATGCTGCTTTTTCTGTATGCTTGGAAGTAGCTCAGCACTATCACAAAATGAAAAAACTACTTGATCTTACATATCAACGTTAAAATTTGCAGTATCCAATGTCACACTCAATGTTACCATGGAAAAAAGGCCCAAACTGACTATCCAGGCAATTATAAATTTTGCTTTCCATTCTACTCCTTTGCTATTTAATGATGTGGCTTTGGACCTAGAGTCTAAACTTCCCAACTGAACTTGGTAAAATAGAGAGTCATGTAAGGCCCAAGTACATACAGGATTGATTTGGTGCAGTATTATAGCATGAGCT
Organism: Cricetiscus sungorus; assembly: GCA_030556225.1. NCBI lineage: Eukaryota > Metazoa > Chordata > Mammalia > Rodentia > Cricetidae > Cricetiscus > Cricetiscus sungorus. The sequence continues at coordinate 1,155,616 of JANBXA010000736.1, forward strand.
TCAGGTGAAGCATTTAAAAATCACATTTTCTCATCAAGGATTTTCCTTCAGAGACATCTCCACTGTATTCCTGCATGACACAGAGAATCCATAACAGATAGATAATCACATCCAGACCTTAAATGTGTGTATTCTTACAGATTGATATATGCTTGTGAAGCTATTATGTCATCCTGTTTTCTTTTTTTAAACAAATTTTTATTTAAATTAGAAACAATCTTATTTTACATACCAAACCCAGTCCCCTCTCCCTCCAGTTCTCCCATGCCCCCCACATTCCCCATCCACTCCCAAGGGAGGGTGAGGCCTCCCATGGTGGATCATCAAAGTCTGTCACATCATTTGATACAGGGCCTAGGCCCTCCCTTGTGTGTCTAGGCTGAGAGAATATCCCTCTATAGAAAATGGACATTTAAGGTATTCATCAGTCTCATTATAGGAGAAAGACATTTAAGGTAGCCTCTTCACTATTGCTTAGATTCTTAGCTGGGATCATCCTTGTGGGTCTCTAGACATTTCCCTAGTGCCAGATTTCTTGTCATCCTGTTTTCAGAGTTAGAAGATTCATTGTAGAGTGTGACTGTATTAGAAGTAATCTTTTTGAGTAATTGTCTTTTCTTATTTGCATCTCTAATTTCTTTAAGTCTCCTTATATCCAGAAAAGAATTCTGCCTAGTGTCATTTGATCAAGCTCTACCTTTTGTTTCAGGGCCTATCAACGTTCAGGGATATGACTGTGGACATCTCCCAGAAGAAGGAATGCCTGGACTCTGCTCAGAGGGATTTGTACATTGATGTGATGCTGGAGAATTATAGTAACCAGATCTCTGTGGGTGAGAACATTTTGCTTATAGAATTTCTAACTCAGGCTTTGTATGTACGAACTTTATAGGTCATGAACTGTCTGCTAGGCTGTCTTGGAAACAACTGGAGACTAGGGTGTGCGTGGTAGTAGTAAACAGGTTCTTTTTCTTGGTATTTGGTATTTGTATTTGCTTTTTTAAAATATTTTTCATCTCAGATGTCATGCACCCTTCATGTTCCACAATGCATTCAGAAGCTCAGTAGTATATAGTAGTGTTTTCTCCCCATCTTAAAGCTCACTGTTCATCATTGTGCTTGACATTGTTTTAATTGTAAGACAAACTAAGGATGTGGAAACTTAAAATTCTCCCTCAATACGCTAAAGATCCTGATAGGAAATATCATTGGGAAATCATTCCAATATTCCTGTACTGTATGTTTTTTTCATGTACAGATCACAGTACTATATTAGACAACTGTATTCTTTCTAAAAATTCTAGGATGATCGTGGGCTGCCTCACAGGACACATGAATTATTGTATGCAAGGTAGACCTGGACACCTGTCTGGTGCAAATGAGATTGCCCTGGAATGTGGAGAGGAGCCCACAATCAGGTGGACTAGAGAATGAGCAGGAAACAGTAGTGGTGTCAAGTGAACGAGAAAACAAGAACTGAGAATGTTTTTTTGCTTTATTCTATTTCACTTGAAAGGCTTCCTGGTAATTTAAATTAGTGTAGTGTCCTGACCCCAGGATGCATGTGGCCTGTAGAAAATGTTAGAAGACATTGTGCCTATTCCACCTGAATTATGGTAATGGTACTTGTACAAAATGCAATTTTATTTCAGTATGTTGAAATTAGATTGGAATAATTTTACAAATTATAAGACTAATGTGAAGTACGATTATTATGTAGTTGCCTACCTGCTTACATGTCAGTGGTGGATAGAAGTAAGCAGTGGCTTTTTGTGACAGCCCTGCCTCAAATGGTAGCAGTTGTCAGTGTTGGTAATGTTACAACCCTATAATGCACTTGCTTACATTGTGGTGACCCCCAACCATAAAATTATTTTGAGTACTACTTCTTGACAAATTTTGCTTCTAAGTGGTGCCTCAGTTTTTAAGATCATTGGAAATACATTGTATTTAGATGGTCATGACCCACAGGTTGAGAACTGTTGATCTAGAGAGCCTCTGATAGAGTCTGGCAGAATCGTTCCTTTTGCATCCATTATTTTTGAAGAATCTTAAGTAGATTTTTTTTGGGGGGGGGACCATTTGCTTTTTAGTAAGCCTTTAATCTTAAAAGGCATTGGGTCTTCTGAACTATAATCTTCATTGCTGTTCATTACTAAGTACAAAGACTGAAGCTGGGGTTGGCTTATACTCTTCTTCAACAATTTCTGAGAAAAAAAAATACTTAAAAATAGAGACACGTATTCTAAATATAATCAGTCAGTGAACTCCATTCCAAGGCTAATATCTGATTCGTCAATTATTTGTTTCAAGTTTCTTGAAGCCTATCCCTCTATTTTTTTGTGAAAACACTTATAATTACAGTGAAAGAATGAGGTCAACTACTGTGAGCTCTATTCAAAGTAGTTGTTGGTTAATTTATCTTAAGAAAGAACTTAGGCAGCAAGTTATTTACCAAATGTTTAATCTTGGAACAAACCCTATTAATCTAACTTGTACTCATTTTCAGAGAACTATTGGATATGTGATCCTGTCCATCACCATGTGAAGACTGAAAAGGAGTCTTGCAAGTGTAATGAGCTTGGCAAAGTGCTTCATGACCCCTCCACATGTGCACTTTATAGAACAAGTAAAACTATAGAATACACTAATAACTACTCATATAGTAACCACAGGGATGCCTCTGTTGACTCATCAAACCGAGATAGACATGAAAGCCTGCACATTGGAGAAGAACCTTGTAAACCTAAAGACTGTGAGAAATCTTTAAACATGAGCTACGACATTACTCAAGATCATAGACTATATACTGCAAAGAAACACCATGGGTGGGGAAAATATGATGACTGTTTTAACTCTGCATACAATCTTATGCAACAAACAGTCTGTATTGGAGAGAAACAACACCAGTGCAAAGAATGTGGAAAATCCTTCAGTACTGCCTCAAACCTCAGTGTACATCGGAGAATTCATACTGGAAAGAAACCCTACAAGTGCACCTTTTGTGAAAAATCCTTTACTCAGCGTTCAACTCTTAAAATACATCAAAGACTTCATACTGGGGAGAAACCTTACAAATGCAAAGAATGTGGAAAGTCATTTCGTCAGTTGTCAGGATTTAAGAGCCATCAGAAATTGCATACTGAGGAGAAGCCTTACAAATGCAAAGAATATGGAAAGTCCTTTATTGAAAAGCCAAGTCATAAAGGGCATTACAGAATCCATACTGGAGAGAAATGTGAGGTATGTGACAAATCCTTTCCTCTGAACTCAACTCTTAGATCACATTAGAAAATGAATACCAGAAACCTTGCAAATGTAGAGGATATGAAAAATTCTTTACCTATATATAACTCATAGTTCAAAGAACACAGCAGAGAGTTCATAGTGGAGAGAGACAGTACAGTAATAAAGAATGTGACAAGTCTTTTACTAGATGCTCCTACCTCAGAGCACACCAGAAAATTCATACTGGGGAGAAACATATTATTGTAAAGAATGTGACTTAGCAGTTGTCTGGAATTCTCTGCTTACATATACATGATAGAAACATAAAGAGACATGAATGCCTTTAATGAAATACTAAATCTTAGAAAAATATCACAGGTTTATATTAAAATTAAATTCTGCAAAATTACAGAAGGTTTTTTTATTCTTGTTTTGGGTTTTGTTTTGTTTTGTTTTTTTCTGTGTATGGTGGCATTGATTGCAAATATTTCTGTACTATGCATGTCTGCCTGGTGCCTGGGCATACATGAGGCCAGAAAAGGGCATCAGGTCTCCTGAAGGTGGATTAACAGAAATCGTGAGCTGCTACGTGTGCTGGGATTTGAACCCCATCCTCTAGAAGAGCACCCACTGCTCTTAACCACTAAGTCTTATCTCCTGCCCTTGGAAAATTATGTAATAAAACCATTTATATTTTTCAACATCCAAAAATCCATAATAATGTCAGGCTAGGTGATACACACCTTTAGTCCCAGCACTTAGGAGAGAGAGGCAGGAAGATCTCTGAGTCAGAGGCCATCCTGGTCTACATATGGGATACATAAACTATCCCAATAACAACAACAAAAGTTCATAATGAGGACAAAATGAATTAACAAAAAAAACAAAAAAAAAGTGACGAAGTACTCTCATTTTGCTGTACATCACAAAATTCTGAGGAACCATATAAAAGTGTACCATGTATATATAATTTCCAAGTGTTGCTGTTCATTGTAAATTCCACCCCCGAAATGCATTCTTTACCTGGTTCTGAAATGTAGTCATAAAAAGAATTCATCATGAAAGAAACAAGAAAATGTTCTAATAAAACTTCACCTTCTGTTTACCCTCAGAATCTTCATTCTATAGTCAAACCTTAAAAACAGCAAGAAGGTTAAGAGGCTGTAAAGGGATAGGCTATGCATGTGATGTCACTGGCATACTTAACATACAGCTTACAAAACCCCAAAGGCTTTCTACAGAGAGTGGATGTTACAGAGTTGCAACAGTCTGTTTTCTCCGGTGAGAATAGTTTCCTTGCAGTCACCCTTGCTGCTCCTCAGGGTTTCTTGGTAAATTAGTCTGAAAGTGTGTGAGCTTTGTCTCACAGAGTATACTGAAATCCTCAGAAGAACAATGAAAATCTTAATGAAATGTTCTCTCTTCTTCCTGTGTGGCCCTTTAGGAGGTGACAGCTCCCATCATCTTGGGTCTGTGATAAATTCAGAACCTCACTAGTGTGCAATATGCTTATCCCAATCATTTAGTTCCATTTCTGCCCCCGGGTTTTGACTGAGCTGTGATTGGAAGTGGGGTTCCAGTTACACTAACTGAAAATGAATACTTCTAAATGTTTTCACTATTCTGACACGGCATGACAATTGGGGAATCATCTGTATAATTCTTGTATAGTTTTTTCTTCATCTACTGAGCACAACATTGTGAGAAATCCAGGGGCTTCCTGAACAATCTCTTTCTCATATGCAGGGTTCACTGACCTGCTCACCTGTGCAACAGAACAAAAAGCCCTGGAAGATGGAGAGAGAGGAGACTGTGGCTAAGAATCCAGGTATGGTGCAGGGATTGGTGAAGGTAGAAAAAGGTTCAAGGGAATGTGGGAGTAGGACAGGAAATCAGTTTTGACACATTCTGTTTCACTAGAAATAATTCTGGAAGCATCTACTGCAGAAAACCTCCTTATTATCCTGATGTAGCATACCTGTAATAGGTATGAAGCAAAGGTATGTAGAAAGGAGAAGGTTCTGCAAAATAACCGATACTCGAGGCAAATAGAATTTTGAATATGCATGTGAGTCATACTGCCCATATTCACTCATATACCACTGATCACGTCTTCGTACCAATATTAAATGGTTTTCAATTCTATTATTTAAATGTATTATAAAAGGATGAAAATTACTACCTCTAGGTTTGTTTATTTTCAGAATTCTTGTGCTTTGGTGTCCAGTGCATTATCTTAGGTCAATGTCTCTGTTCCTGAAAGTGATGCCGAAAGAGTTTTGATGAGAATCAGGAAATATTTATAGACTCTTAAATTCTGTCTATACAGACGATAGGATATCATCACTTATTGTCTGTGTTCCTGACAATTCCATTTGGGTTTCATTGCTGTAATTGTAATATACTGTGAGATCACCTCTAAGTTTGATCCTCTTAATATTTTCCAGCTCTTTGCTGTTCCTTGGCACTTTCAGGATTACTCTCTGTAAAATATGCAAATAGGATTGTGATAGGAATTACTTGGATTCTTAGAGAGGACAGGCCTTCTAGGTTTTCTTGTGCTTGAAAAGAATATGAAGCAATGGGTTAGTTTTCACGTTCTTTTTAAAGATTTATTTATTTATTTATTTACTATGTGCACAGTGTTCTGGGGCACCAGATCTTGATGGATAGTTGTGAGCCACAATGTGGTTGCTGCAAATTGAACTCAGGACCTCTGGAAGAGCAGCCAGTGCTCTTACTTACCCCCTGAGCCATCTCTCCAGCCCCAGTTTTCATGTTTCATGTATTCTCCTGTTTTCTGTCTGCTGTGGATGTCTGTGTTCTGGTTTTTGTGATGTGCACCTGTGTTGAACAAGGACTTCTATCTAATGAACCATTCTATCATTTGATAAGAATGATCACTTTGTATTTTGATGCTTTTGTCTTGATCTTTCTGTCACTCACTCCATATTGTGTGCTCACATCTAAAGATTTGGAGCTGGGAATTTCCTATGAGAGAGATTATGCAATGATTGTCTTTCTTATTCGGGTTACCTCGTTCAATGTTTTCTTTCCATCCAAGCTCATGATTTCAGTTTGTTTTTTGTTAATTGTTGTTTGTGTTTTGTTTCGTTTTTATACAGCTTAATCATAACCCATAGTGTAAATTACCACATTTTTACTATCAATTTTGTCAGTGGAAGGACATTTAGGTTATTTCCTTTTTGTAGCTGTTGTGAGCAGAGCAGTGATGAACATGACCAAGCAAGTATCTGTGGAGTAGGAAGTCGAGTCCTTTGACCATATGCCAAGGAATGGAGCAGCTGGATTATATGCTGAATTTATTTAACTTGAGAGTATGTTTATTTTATTGAGGATTCTTCATATTGATTTCGAGAGTGCCTGGATAATTTGCTGCTAGGGTTTTATTCCCTATGCTTTTGGTGTTGTGACAGGTTGGTTTATTGGGAGGTCCTTTTTTTTTTTTTTCCTTCTGTATGAGAATTAGTGGTTTGCTGTCTTTCCATTTCTCCTGTATTTATCTGTTCTTCACATGAAATTCATTGTTTCCCATGTTATCATGGATAATTCCTCTGATTCTCCTGTGTATATATATGTCTTCAAATTTAATAAAGCTTGTTGCTTTAGCGAATCGAATTGTCCAATGTTAATTCATGACTATCCTCAAATGCACTTAGGTCTCCATCAATTTTTTATTATTATTTTTTTATTTTACATATTGATCCCAGTTCTCTCCACTTCCCTCATTCCCTCCCATGCCCCTCCATCCCACCCCCACTGCCCACTCCACAAGATGAGTGATGCCTTTCTGAAGGGATCAAGTCATTTGGAGTAGGGACTAGGCCCTCCCTCCTGCCTCTAGGGTTAAGTGAGTATCCCTCCATGGGGTATGTGCTCCCAAAGTCCTTTCGTGCACCAGGAATACATCCTGGTTCCACTGTCAGAGGTCCCTTAGACTGCCCAGGCCTTCTAACTGAGACCCATGTTCAAGGGATCTGAGTCAGTTCAATGCTGGTTTCCCAGCTATCAGTCTGGAAGTCCATTAGCTCCCCCTTGTTCAGGTCAGCTGTCTCTGTGGTCTCCCATCAATTTTAAGAGAGTATTATTCTGGGTGCAACAATATGTATGGTTGACAGTGATATTTTTTTTACCCAATAAGCTTTAAATGTGGTTCCATGCTCCTTTGGCTTTGGGACTACTGACCAGATACATGGTAGTATTCTGTTTTTTGAGGGACTTTTCATATGGCTTGACATTGTGATGTAAAAGCTTCGCTTACTAATTTTTGCTTTTATTTTTTTTTAACTCCTTTATATGAAAGGACAGCAAGACAGCAATTCAGCAAGACATCTGTTGTTCCTGAAAGAAAAACTTAATGAAGAGAAACAATATGAAATGGCTGATTCTACAGGACATATGCCCCAGGTCATTGGTCATGTCAATTATGTTTTCTGGAAATGTTGTATTTAGAGACATCAAAGCCTTTAATTTTCTGCTTCTGATATATTTTTTAATTTCATTATAAAATAAGTTGCAGATAACAAGAATATCATATACTGAAATTAACCAAATACAAAGACTATATATCCAACTTAATGTACTTTATACAGTTATACAATTAGAATAGTTATCAGGAACAGAGCCCCAGAGGCTCTGGAGCCTCATGTGGGATTGTATAATTTCACTTTTGAATATATTTTGTTGTGATCAATCTACTACCCAAAACAAAACAAAACAAAAAATAGAAACAAACCAAAAAAAAAAAAATGTGACAGAATTAGAACTAAATAAACAATTAGTTTTTTATTCTTTTTCATTATCTGCATTCAGTCCTACCTCAAAGCTGTTTTTTAACCTTTCTCGTTGCCTCTTCTCCATGTTCTACTATGGCCACATGTATATTGTTTTCATAAATACATATCATTGGCTAGATTCTGCATATGAGGGAAATCATAATTTCCTCTAACACTGGATGGCCTCCTCAGTATTACACATTGTAAATCCATACATTTTCCTTCACATTTTATTATATTTTTTCTCTTTAGCTGACTAATATCGCACTGTCATTATCCATTCATTGTTTTATTTTCATTATCCTTTCATCTGTTGATGGTCATTTAGTTTATTATGCTGAATGGGCAGCAGTAAACATGGGGGATAAATATCTCTATAGTGGGCTGTCAAGTTTTATGGGTATATGCCCTGAAGTGAAAGACCTAGAATCATTTTTTAGTTCTGTCTCTCAGTTTTTAATAATCTTTAAGCTGATTTTCATTTGAGTTTACTAATGTGTTCCCCCATTCACATATACAACACAACAACAGTTTATAAGCATTTCTTTCTTGTCACATTCTCTCTAACATTTGTTGTCAGATTGGTTGATGACAGCCATTCTGCCTGGGGTGAAGCAGTCTATCAAAATAGTGTGAGTTTACATTTCTGTTGTGGCATTAGAGGGATCCTGAACACATTTTACAACACTTACTAGCCATGTGTTTCTGTCTTTGAAAGTATCTATTCACTTCATTTGCCCATTTGTTGATTGGCAGTTTCATGTCCTTGGAATTTAATTTCTATAATTATCAGTGAATTCTAGGTATGAGCTGCTATCCAAAGTGTCGCTGGCCCAAATTCTCTCCTATTCTGTTGATATCTGTGTGCTCTGCTGGTTGTTTCCTTTGACAAACAGAAACTCCTTATTTTCATATAGTCCCATCTTTTGACACTTGGGTCAATTTCTGTGCTTTTGATGTTCTTTCTAATCCAGAAGTCATTGACCATCCCGGTGTTCTCCTGGGTACTCCTTATGTTTTGTAGGTTTCTTTGTTCCTGGTTTTCAGTTAAGTTTTGATCCATTGTAGCATTACCTGTAGGTACAGTATTTAAAAGCACATTTCCTCATCACATATTTTCCTTCTGAGACATATACACTCTTATCCATCGTGACACAAACACAGCACTCATAACAGACAACCGTAGCCAGACCTCAGATGTGTTTGTGTTGCGTATATTGTTTGTAAGAATATTGTGTCATCTTGTTTTCAAGATGACACAAGAATATTCATTATATAGTGTGACTATAGTGTTTTCAAGAACATTTATTATATAGTGTGACTATGTTAGAAACATCATTTTGGGTAATGGTCTTCACTCATCAACATCCCTAATTGCTTAAATATCCAATGTCCAAAAAGAACTCTCTCCAATCAAACGATATTTTTTGCTTCAGGGTCTGTTGACATTCAGAGATGTGACTGTGGACTTCTCCCAGGACGAGTGGGAACTCATGGACTCTGCTCAGAAAGCTTTGTACATTGATGTGATGTTGGAGAATTACAACAACATTGTCTTCGTGGGTGAGAACATTTGGCTTGTATTGACTCAAAGGTTGTGAGCTCTCTGTTAAACTATCATGAAAATAAGAGGAGACAAGGCAAAGTTTGATAGTAAGAAAGTACTGTTTTATGGTATCTGAAAAAGAAAAATAAGCCCTTTGATTCTTTTAAGTAAGCCTTTAATCTTAAAATGAACAGTACTCTTCATGGCTGTTCATTAGTAGATACAAACACTGTGAACCTGGGATGGCATTAAACTCTTCTTCATCAATTTCCGAGAAAAAAAAAAAAACATAAAAATAGAAACCTACTCTAAACATAATCAATGACTGACCTCTATCCCAAAGCTAATTACTGATTCCTCAATCATTTGTTTCATCTTCTTCAAAGGCTATTACTGCTTTTTGTGAAAATCCATATAATTATAGTGAAATAAAAAGGTCAACTACTGTAAGCTTTTTTCTGAATAGTTGCTGGTGACTGATATCATGAGAGAGCTTAGGGAGACAGTCATTTAATCTTAGAACAAGCCCTATTAATATGACTTCTACTTATTTTCAGGGAACTATTGCAAATATGATCCTTACCATCACCATGTGAAGACTGAAAAGGAGTCTTGTCGGTGTAGTGGGCTTGACAAAGTGCTTCATGACCCCTCTACATGTGCACTTTATAAAACAAATGGAACTACAAAAAGCTCTAATAACTACAGATGCAGTAATCAAAGGGATGCCTTTGTTGTCTCCTCAAACGCAGATAGACATGAAAGCATGTACACTGGAGAAGAACCTTGCAAATCTAGAGACTATGAGAAATCTTTAAATTTGTGCTCCAATATTACTCAAGATCTAAGACTGTACACTGCAAAGAAAGAGCACAGTCAGGGAGAATATGATGACTATTTCAACTCCACATTTGATCTTTGGCAACAAGCAATCTATATAGGAAAAAAACCACACCAGTTTGATAAATGTCTCACTTTACATCAGAGAATTCATACTAAAGAGAAACCCTACAAGTGCAATGTTTGTGACAAATCCTTTACCTGGTGCTCAAATCTTGAAAGACATCAGAGAGTTCATACTGGGGAAAAGCCTTATAAATGTGGGGTATGTGACAAATCCTTTAACGTGAAGTCGAGTCTTAAAATGCATCAGAGAGTTCATACTGGGGAGAAACCTTACAAATGTAGGGAATGTGACAAATCCTTTACCCAGAATGCACATCTTAAAAGACATCAGAGAGTTCATACTGGAGAGAAACCTTACAGATGTCAGGAATGTGACAAGTGTTTTACTAAGTGCTCAACTCTTCAAGCACATCATAAAATTCATACTAAAGAGAAAACTTACAAATGCAAAACCTGTGACATATCCTTTACCCAGTATTCAAATCTGAGAAAACATCAAAGAGTTCATCCTAAAGAGAGAACTTACTTCTGTAAGGAATGTGGCAAATATTTTACTAGCAACTCTTATCTTAAAGTACATCAGAAAATTCATACTGGAGAGAAACCTTACAAATGTAAAGAGTGTGGCAAATCCTTCACCCAGTGTTCAACTCTTAGAGCACATTACAGAGTTCATACTCAAGAGAGACCTTGTATATGTAAGGAATGTGGCAAATCTTTTGCTAAGTCCTCAATTCTTCGAGCACATCAAAAAATTCATACTGAAGAGAAAAATACTGTTGTAAATTAAATGACATAGCATTTATCTTGTTTCTCTATTTACAAATCATAACAGTATACATAAAAGAAACATAAAGATTAGAAACTTGTAAAAGTCTTTAAAGTTTTAAATCTTGAAAAGTATCATGGTTTGTATTAAACTAAAATTCTGCAATTCTGTGTGAAAATCTTTTTAAAAACATCTAGGTGTTGACTGAATGTGTGTCTGTACATCATATATACGCCCCTGCCTGTACAATCCAAAAGAGGGTATCAGATCTACTAAGGTGGAGTTAAAGACAATCGTGGGCTGCTGTATGTATTGGAAACTAAAACCTGGTTCTCTAGAGGAACAGCCAGTGCTCTTAACCACTATACCATCCAACTACCTGTGGAAAGCTATAATAAAAACATTTATCTTGTTCCGTATCCTAAGTTTCAAGGTAATGCCAAACATGGTGGTTGTAGTGGTTTGAAAGAAAATGTCCACCAAAAGGAGTGCCACTATTAGATGGCATGGCCTTGTTGGAGTAGGTATGGTCTTTTTGGAGGAAGTATCACTATGCAGGCTGGCTTTGAGGTCTCATATGTTCAAGGTAACACCCAGTGTCTGAGTCCATTTCCTTTTGCCATTGGATAAAGATCTAAGGACTCTCGTCTTCAGTGCCCCCTCTACTTGCATGCTGCCTTGCTTTCCACCATGACAATAATGAAGTAAACCTCTGAACTATTAAGTGAGCCGTCCCTATTAAATGTTTCCCTTTGTAAGAGTTGCCATGGCTATAGGATCTCTTAACAGCAATAGACGCCCTAACTAAGATAGCAGTTGATACCAGGGACTTTGGTATTGTTGGGAGAGGCCTGAGTGCTTTTGTTTGAAGGAATATAGACCTTAGGATTGTGGGTTAGGAAAACAATTGTCTGCTTTAAGTGCTGATTAATGGGGCATCCTTGTAGGAGAATGGAAGACAGTGGTACTGTGAAGAAGGATGTTAGTATGTGGCCTTGAGATTGTTCTTATGATATTTTAGCAAAGAATGTGCCTTTTGCCCTTATCCAAAGGATCTGCATGACAGTAAAGGAAAGAATTTACATTAATTTGGGTGGCAGAAGAAATCTCAAAACAGCTTAGTATAGACTCTATCTTGTGGTTGTTAGTGATAATTCTAGAGAAGATTTATAATGAAAAGGAGCAAACTGGACAAGGAAAAAATGCAGGATGTAAAACAATTTCAAGAGAAAAGGAGCACCAGGAATGAAATTAAATTCTATGTTCAGAGAGATAAACAGATTAAGAAATGGAATAAAAGGGAGTGGTGACCTCAGGGCAAGATCCCACCCAGATAAGTTTCTACCTGTGAAACGGAACTAAAGGAAAGCTTAATCCTAGCACAGAGATGGCAGAGGCAAGCAGATCTCTCAGTTTGATGCCAGTCTGGCCTCAAACAGTGCAAGTTGTAGAGCAGACAACCTTAAGCAGTGAAGGAGACTGTTTTCCGCCAGCCCGCCCGCAGCCAGTCTGGTCCCGCTGCCACACCATGCCCCAATAACACGCAGAGACTCTGTATTTGATACAATCCGGTTAGCCAGTTTCTATCATTGTTTATCGGCTAGTTCTGTCTTATTATTAACCCATTTCTACTATTCTAAGTATTTCCACGTGGCTCATCTTACCAGAGAGCGGTGGGCCAGCATCTTGCTTTCTCCACACTCTACATGCTGACTCCTTACTACTTCCTCTTTCCTCCTTGTCTCCTAGCCCTGCCTATCTTGCTTTCCCCTTGACCACAGTGCTTTATTCATTAACCAGTATGAGAAACATATTTACAGAATAACATCTCCCATCAGGAGACTTTCAAATACATAAAGCTGGTGAAGATGTAATTTAAAGTAGGGTCCATGTTCCAGCCCCCGTAAGAAAGAGAACTAGGCACCTTTGCCCTAATAGCTCTGGCTTCAAGGATAGAAGAAAGGAGTTGTGGAAACTTCCACTACTGAAGAAAACACCCCAGGCATGTGTCAGTGGTGTCCCTGAATGGAGTACCATAGAGGTTGTATGAAGCTGTGAAGGAGAAGCCTGGATTGCCATGGAGACCCCAAGATGTTAGAGATGCCAGAGTCATGGGATATCTGCTGAGGAAAGCTGCCAACTTTTCTTGGGGTAGGAGTGGAACTACCCCAAGAAAAAGAAGTGAGTTGCAGTTAACAAAACTTAAAGGAGTTGGAGCTTTGAAGAGCGTTTTGACATCAGATGTAGAAGTGCAGAGTTTGGAGTTTGCCCAGCTGGTTTTTGGTCTTGCTTTTTGGTTCAGTATTCCTTCACTGTGCTCTCTTCTCTGTGTTTGATAATGCTAGTGCATTTCCTGTGCCATTATATGTTGGAAATATTTGACCCATTTTTTTTTTTTTTTTTTTTTTTTAGTTTTTATTGTATGGGGGATTACAGTTAAAGAGATTGCATGACTCTGAGACTTTGAACTTTGGGACTTTTAAACATTTTCGAGACTGTGATAGACTTTGGGGGCTTTTGAAGTGGACTGAATGGATTTTTCCATTCTGACAAGGCTATAATGAGGCCAAGGAGTGGAATGTTGTATTTTGAGAGAGAATGGCCCCTAAAGCAAGTGTGACTGTTAGGAGTTGGCCTTGTTGGAATAGGTGTGGCCTGTTAGCAGAAGAGTGGCACTGTGGAGGTGAGCTTTGAAATTTCATGTGCAAGCCATGCCCACTGAGAGCATTCATTTCCTGTTGCCTTTGGATTGTTAAAAGACAACTTACTCCATTTTCTTTTTCACTGAACAGATTTTGATCATGTCCTTAGAAAGAGACTAAATTTTTTTTAAAGTGGTTTTTCCTCAATAACATTGTGAGTTACACATTATAAATTGTTTCCATTCCTCTGAGAATTGAATGACCATCAACCCATAACATGTACCTTTTCCGTAATCATAACTGCAAAAATTCCACTTTTAATCATTTGTTAGCTTTGTATAAATAGACTACTCTGCCTTTAATCTCTGCTGTTTTCATTCTTCTACTATGGGAGCCTGAAAATATGGCCCAGCCATTAATACATTTTTGCCTCGCTGCATCTTGGTGTTAGTTCCTGGTTTTTGAAACAACAGGATCAAGACCTAATGAGTCTCACCTCCAATACCACCTGTGCTTGTGTGTGGCCTTGCTTCCCACCATGATGATAATGGACTAAACCTATGAACTGTAAGTGACCCAACCCAATTAAATGTGTTGCTCACCTTCATTTAATCCCAGCACTCAGAACACAGAGCTAGAAGAATGTCTGTGATGTGAGGCCAAACTGATCTATATATTGAGTTCCAGGACCCTGACAAAAAAGAAAAAAAATTATAAAGACAAGATATAGTTTCCTCCAAAACTGTGACAAAGACTTTAGTTTTCCTTATAATTTTTCTGTACAGGTTTGAGAAACCATATAAATGTATACCATATATTATTGCCATGTCTTGCTTTCATCAGAACTTCCACTCCCCAAACCCATTTAACTTGACAAATCCTTTACCTAGTGCTGAAATTGTAGACATAGAAGAAAAGTCATTATGAAAGAAAACACAAAATGCTCTAATAAGTGTTTATCTGTTACCTTCAAAATCTTCAAACTATAGTCAAACCATACAAATGTCACGACGATGAGAAACTGTTGAGTTAATCCGCGATTATGATAACGTGCATGCACGCACAGCTTAAAAATAACCGTGGTCAGGGCTGGAGAGATGGCTCAGTGGTTAAGAGCACCAGTTGTTCTTCCATAGGACACTGGTTTGATTCCCATCACTTACATGGCAGCTCTCAAATGTCTGTAAGTCTAGTACTAGGGGATCTGATGCTTTCTTCTAGGTGCTGCAGACACTGCATGCATATACTGCCCAGACACAAGCAGCCAAAATATTCATACACATAAAATTGATGAATTAATTTTTTTGAAATTCAAAAGATGGAAAGGCATAGTAACACATATCTTTAATCCCTGCACTCTGGAAAGAGAAGATGGATGTCTGTGAGATCAAGGCCAGACTGGTTTACAGAGCAAATACCAGGCCAAAAAAAAAAAAAAAAAAAAAATTCCCTGAAGGCATGCAAGAACTCATTTTGAAGTACTGTAGAAAAAATGGGGAAGTATCTACTCCAAACTCTAAAAAGTATTATACCTGCTCTTAACTACTAATAGACCTTCACTGAGGAAAAGGAGAGTCCTGGAACCCTCTCTCAACCATGATGAAATGGTAATTGCCCCAATCTAACACAACTGTTTGTTCTCATTACTATTTGAATAGCTGTTTCAATCTGGATTAATCACTACCAACTGAAACAGGAGACTTCTTTCACCAAGGTTGAGAGTAATACAAATCATAATTATAGGCATGGATGCCTAGATGGCAGATTAGCAACAAATATCCCACATGAATTTATGACATGTAACTATGAAAATATTTCCACTGTGACACATGAATAACAGCAACAAAAAATATGTTGATGCCCAGTTGCTGTGGAGAATGGACTACATCCTTATATACTGTTGAGTAAGGGGCCATGTGTCATGTAGGCCCTATTTGTAAGATCTGCCCCATTTCCTTGTATTATGGATATAAAAAAAAAGATGCACATTAAATCATATGGGCTAGCTCCTATAACATATTAGAAGTGTGTGGTATTAAAAGAGTTTCATGCCTTAGTTCTTAATAATAAATAATACTTGACTCCTAATACTAAGGATTTATTTATTTTTCACAAAAGTTGTTTCAACTAAAATACTAAAGATTTAAGCACACTATAGAGTGTAGAGCACAGCAAATATATGTGGCTTGATTTTGACATGAAACCTATATCCTTGAGTATAGATTCAGATTGTAGTCTACTTGTATTTCTCTTTGGTATTTAATATCACAAAAGTGATGATGTGGCCATGTGTTTTTTGGCACCAGCCATCTGTTTGTCTGAGGAGAAATGCTGCTCACATCACTCACCTGGATGGGATGCTCAGTGGTAACTTCTCAGGCTGGAGAGACCAACCAGTATTATCAGTATTTTTTCATTTCTCTTCCCCTTTTTGCCTAAAACAGGATCCCACTGTGCAGTCCTTTCTGGCTGGTACTTGTTATGTAGCATTATGTGGGATGCATTGGTAATAATACCTCGAGGGTATTGACTGATTGATGTGCAAAGCCATCACATTAGATGCAGAAAGAACATTCCTCGTGATTGCTTTGCTCCAGTCAATTCCTGTGAGAGTCATTGCTCTCTACTCCCCTATCGTGAAGCTGCAGCGCTTTAAAGACTTGGAAGATACAGTTTGTATTTCTATTCATGACTTGTGGTTCAGACAGAATATGTCACCACTTTCCATTTCCAGAGAAATAAAGGAAAAATTATGTTAGACAATACAGCATAAGTACTAATGAAAACACATTGGTGACTATAAAATTCAGACACAATAGCTCAAACTTTCTCTTGAGCCATACTTCTGAGCTATATTATATCTGCAAAGCACTGAATAAAACGTGACAATAATTCTCACAGAATTTAATATATTCATTTACTAACAGGAAATATGTGTCACTTCCGAATGCATTCACACTTACTACAATTACATGTGCATGCTTCCTGTAACTTAAATATTATTTGATGTGTTTTTGGACTTCCATAATTTTTAACTATTTGCTTTTTTCTGTTGTAGTAATATCTTGTTTAAACTCTAACAGATAAAGCTTGCCTGAAGATCTGAGGACAGAGGTAGCCACTAGCTAACTAGAGATCTGGAGGTCTGTACATCCACCAGCACAGGCTGGAGTTGCACATCATCCCACCCAGCTAGATCTTCTTTTCTTTTTTCCCCAAGCCTCTGAGAGAGTTTGGGATTTGACTGTTGTAGCCTTTCTAAAACAGTCTCCAGGTGCCACCCAAACTCTGGAAGCACCTAGGCTCCAAACACCACAGGACTTACCTGCCCCAGACTGGCTGGTTCTACCTTCAGGTCATGCGACTTCTCCAAAATTCCATATGCGATTTTCAGATGGCTCTCTCTCTCTCTCTCTCTCTCTCTCTCTCTCTCTCTCTCTCTCTCTCTCTCTCTCTCTCTCTCTCTCTCTCTCTCCCTCTCTCTGTCTCTCTCTCTCTCTCTGCTCTCACTCTGTGTGTGTGTGTGTGTGTGTATATGGTGTGTGTGCATGTGTGTGAGTGTATGGTGTGTGTGTATGGTGTGTGCGTGTGGTGTGTGTGTGTGTATGGTGTGTGTGTGTGTATGGTGTGTGTGTGTGTGTGTGTATGTGTGTGTGTGTGTGTGTGTGTGTGTGTATGGTGTGTGTGTGCGTGTATGGTGTGTGTGTGTGCGTGTATGGTGTGTGTGTGTGTGTGTGTGTGTGTGTGTGTGTGTGTGTATGGTGTGTGTGTGCGTGTGTGTGTGTATGGTGTGTGTGTGTGTGTGTGTGTGTGTGTGTGTGTGTGTGTGTGTGTGTGCCTGTGTGTCCTCTCCCCATGGGTTCTGGCTTTCCCTTGACCTCCTCTCCTCAGGTTTCTACTCTCAACTCACAGCTACCTACGTGTTAGCAGGGGCAGCTGTCCTCAGCCAGGCTGTACACCACCTGTGAACTGTGTTATGCAGCTAATAAAATAAGCTCTACCATCTTTCTTGGCAGATTTGGTGGGACAATTGGGAATTCTTAAAAGATGGGAATTAGGGTTTTTTTCCCCACATTTAAAAAAAAATGAGAAATACTATTACAATGGAAGGACTTAGGTTTCTGTATCATAATATGCTGGATGGTTTGAAAATGAAACAATTAATTGAGTGGATCACTAATTCAGATGGGACTTATATAATGTCCATTATAAACATTTTCAGTTTTACCATTTTTGTTTTATTACTATAATGTTAGTTAATATGAGTGTTAAGATACAAGTTTTAGAAAAACTTAGTAAAACAGATTATATAGATATTCAGACCCACATGGAGGAATTTAATAGAGAACCAATTTCAGCATTGTATTATAAGGTTAGAGAGGAACAGCCTAAGGCTTTCAAACAACCAACTTTAATTTATTCCATCAACTGTCAGAAAATGTCAAATGATAGCTATCCCCAAGGCTGTGTACATGTTAAATGGACTCCTGTGGAAATATTATATTTAAGGAGATTCCGTAAGTGAATCATATGGTAGAGTGGAGAGACTTGGTTAAAACAGTTTTGGAGCCTGGTCCTCAATTACAATGGAAGACTTGGAGGAAAGATGAGGCTAAGATCATTGAACAACAAAGTAGGGCTAAAGGTATGGAAATCTCCTAAGGTCAACTTTTTGGAGAGGGAGATTATGCAACCCTTATATGATTATACCATTCCATGAATTTGTGCCTCATAGTAGTTTTGAATGCTTGGGACAAAATTGTAGAAGTAGGGGGGAAAATTTGAGCCATTTACTACAGTTAAACAGGGTACAAAGGAAGCCTTCACAGATTTCTAGCAAAGACAGACTTTAGCGGTAAATAGAATACAAGATTCAGAAGCTGGCCAAATTATAACTGAACTTCTGTCTTTTGAAAATGTTAATGCTCAATGAAAATGGGCAATTGGGCCTAAAAAGGCAAGAATAGCACCCTTGTAGGAATGAATACAAGATACAACCAAGTTGAATCTCATGATGACCATGATGATGTATGAATAGGAGAGATAATTTCCAGATGTTTGAAGAAACCTTTAATCCTAGCACTTGGGAGGCAGAGGCAGGTGGATCTTTGTGAGTTTGAGGCCAACCTTGTCTACAAAGTGAATGTGAGGACAGGCTCCAAAGGTCCACAGAGAAACAAACCTTGTCTTGGAAAACAAAACAAAACAGAAATTGTAGTACCTTTCACTAATGATAAAATTGATAATGATAAATTATAGGCAGAAAGTGAACCCTGACAAAGACCTTGCAGTAAATTTTGGGGAGATTGACAACAAATATCCCAAAAGCAAGAGAATTCAAGTGACAAGGAGAACTAACTGGATCCTTCCTCCCACTGTACAGAGAACACCAATATCTGGAGACCCTACATTCTATACTGATGAACATAAATCAGGAAAGACAGTTACTAATGAGAAAATTTAAGCAAAGTGACTCAAAGCCCTTATAATTCTATCCAAACATCATAATTATATGCTATTCTCCTGGTGTTAATGGATTTTGCAGGACTAGTCAACATAGTTACTTATTCACAATATGAAGAAAGTGTTGTTTTGCATATTGAAGTTGCTGAATTAATTGGTAATACAGAATTGACTTTATTGTTTATTCTGTTATAAGACATAACCAGGAATATGATGTATGTATGTGTGTATCTGATCCCATACAGGTCTGCCAGGCCCTCTAGCACAAGGTATTGATGAAATTTACCAACTATTAATAGAAAATGTGCAGAAGGCCTAGGGGGTTTTGTTTTTGTATTCACAGGAGAAGAAAAGCAATGGATACCATCAAAATTGATAAAGATTAGATTTGACCAAGAGACACCCCTTGACTAGAAGAGGTGATAGTTAATCAAATGACATAGCTGTTCAATCTAAACTAACTTGAAAACTAACAAATGCTTTTCATTCCATCAGATATAACGTGCCATAAAGGAACATCTCCAAAATTAGGATTGGGGAAGAGCTTTGTTTTTGTCTTTTTGGGAGAAGGAAAGCATCCAGCTAAGGAATCCAAAGACCACTGGACAAATGAGACATCTGAAGTAAAAGGACAATTCAGAAAAAAAAAGTCCCAAGAAAAAGAGTAAATTGACCTATCAGTATGTCATGTTTCCAACAGGATAAAACTTCATAAGTCTTTCTAGATGCTTGCTTCTGCTTTTCTCTACAGACATAATGAAAACGGTTTTTGACAGTTCCATTCCAATTAAAAGTTAAAGCTGTCTTTGGAGTTGGAGTGTGGCTATCTCCTTCTCTAAACCCAAGCATGTTTGTTAAAGAAAATTCAAAACCTCTGTTTTATGTCAGAACAGTCACCTATTATGCGATAGAAGAAAAAAGAAAAACTAAAGGACTATTTTATTACCAAACTTAAGCAACATAAAATAAATAATGTAAACAAAACTATAAATACCAATGATCGAAAAGCAGTAATAAAATGCCCCCTTGAAACAACTCCAGAACCAGATTGACAGGACTCTATCAAAACTTCAAAGAAGACCTAACATCTAATCTCCTTAAAATACTTGACACAAAATTTAAGACATAAAGACTCTTGGTATTAGTGGATATTAAACTAGGTACTGATACAACCAAAAGGAAATTACAGACTGATATGAACATTAAAAAAAATAAAGTTATTATTAGCTATTCCACACAACACATACAGTGTGTGTCTCTGTGTTTTGTGTGCCTCAAATACTGCCCACTCTCATCTCCTACGTCTCTACCATCCTCTGTTGTGTCCCTCTATTAATGTTGTGTAGAATCCCCTGAGATTAACCAGGGCCACCTGTGAGACTGTGGGTTTGGAGCTATGTGTTGGAGCCTGCTGGGCTCAGCAGAGGACTGCAGCTAAAGGCAGGGATTCTCCTCCTACAATCCATCCATAGACAACATTGGAGAGGTTAAGGGTGGGGCCCTGTGAGCCTTTCCCTTTCCTAGACTGACTGTGGTCTAGTGTGAGGTCAATGCAGGTAAGTACAGTTGCTGTTGGCTACTGATTACAACAGCTGTATGGAGTCTAGAGAACGGCATGCCTTAGCCCTCCCTCCTCTCTCCCTTCTCATTTCCTTCCCTCCTCCTCTTCCTCAGTGTCTCCCCAGTCTCCGACTTTTTTAGGACTGGGACCACATACCTTTCAAAAGTCTGCATTCACCATTGCATTAAAAACAAACAAAAATCTATTTTCTAGCTATGAAGAACCCTTATCATGAATCACATACATACTTGTTTCTGAGTTAGTAAGACAATACCTCCGTCTAGTGGTGAGAGCAGTGTAGCGAGGGATGAACTCAGCCCTGGGCTGTTAGCAATGGGCTGACCACTGACTTCTTGAGACACCTATTTTCAAAGTCCAAGTTCCTGAAATGTCTCTCCCCAAGGCACAGTTGCATTGTCTGGTTCTGGCTGGTCGTGTTTCTGTTAGCGATGAAATGCTGGCATCTGAATTTAGCCTGTCACCGTTTGCTGTAAGAATGTAGCCCGGGAGGCTGGCAGTCTAGTCGAGGTTATGCTGTCTGACTTTTCTCTGAAGGTTTCAGAGCTCACTGTGGGGTCAGATCCGGGGTGCAGCGTCCTCCTGGATGCAGTTCTGGTCCAGGCTGGCAGCAAGCGCGTGTGGAGTCTGCAGAGCGGGTCCAGGGCAGCCTGACAGCTGCAGATGTGCGGGAGGGGCGGGTCTCAGTGGGGCGGGAACACTAAACCGGAAACAGAGGTCCGGAAAGAATGTGGAAAGCTGAAAACTGTGAGAGAGACCAGGTAAGTTGGACTGCGGAGCCGCAGACAGCGGTGCCCAGAGCCAGTTCCCTGCCGCTGCTCCGGGTCCTGCACGGTGTGGAATCCTGCGCTGCAGACCCGGGTGCGGAAGACTCTGGAGCCGCAGTCTCCGCGCGGGCGGCCTGGGAAAGTCACAGCCAGCAGCGCAGTGGCGGGAACCGCAGCCCGGCGGCCCTGGAGCCTCCCAGGTCAGAGGAGCCGCGGGGCTGGGACCCGGGAGGGAGGGGACCCGGGTGCGAGCGGTTTCTCTGCTGTCAGTAAGGAAGTCAGCTCTGAAGTTGTGCTGTGGATGTCTTTCCCTTGGTGTACTGTAGATCATGTGGAATAAGCCTGGTTTTTAAAATCGATCTTCCGATTGTAGAAATATTGATATAAAAAATAATAGAATATTAGTAGAATTTTTAAATTCATTTCTTGATATTTGCAAACGGAGTTCTTTTTACTGTGGTGGAAACGACAAAGCTATTCAAAATTAGCATCAATGCTAACTTCCATGTTATACATGGGGACTTAGCATCTCTGGAGAGTTTTTAGATATTAATCATGAAAGTAATGGGTGCAGGTTTCATTGAGTATGGAAATATCTATTGGCTAGTTGGTTGTTAACATTAACGTTTAAAAGTAAACTTTTTACCTCTCTTTTTCATCTGAGACATACCCACTCTGTAATGTAAAAGCAGCATTCGGAAAAGTTTCTTGGCCCGACCTGGTTGCACAGGTCTTCAATACTAGCACTCGGGAAGCAGAGGTTGGTGGATCTCTGTGAAATTGAGACCAGCTTAGTGTACCCTGAGGTCTGGAGGGCACGGTATGTTTGAGGGTGTCACAATTAGAAAAGGCGTTATGAGCCAGGTGACGTTGGCACATTCCTTTAATCCCAGCACCCTGGAGGCAGACACAGATCTTTGGATTTGATGCCAGCCTGGTCTACAGAGTGACTTTCAGGACAGCCAGGACGAATGATGAACCAACCTGACTCCCATCTTAAGGAGGGGAAATTGTTTTGTTATAAGGTCAGAAGAAGTTCCTTTCTGTTTTCTACCAAATTCAAGTTGACCGTGTTTTAACCCGTTTCTGGAATTTGACATGTTCCCCACCCTATGAAGTTTGACTCATAGCTTGAACATACACTGATAAGATAGTGTTCTGCCAGATAATTATAAATGTTCAGCCAAGTTTCTACTTAACAAAAAATCCCCAGGAAATCTACCAGCCCTTCAAAACCCCCAAGCCTTGCAGTTTGGGGGGAGGGGGATATATAAGCCCCACTTTCTCCTTTGTTCAATGCTGTATTTTCAAACCCTGCTTTAGGGAGATAACCCTCCTGCCTTACAGGAAATAATGCTTGCTTAAATTGACCAAAGAATTTGGATAATGGTCTTTACTCTTGTTCGATGGGATTATATTACATAGAGAAAATCTGTCTGAAAAGGAACAAAAAGGAATTATAGTATACTCCATCAGAAAAATATCTGCGTTAGTCTTTTGTTTCCTCAATTCAAGAAAAGCATTCTGTCCATGGAAACATGACCAAACTGTTGTTTTTTGGTTCTGGTGTTTGCTGTGTTTCTGGTTCTGGGTTACCTCACTCAATATGATCTACGTCTATCTGATTTCCGTTTTCTTTAGAGCGGAACTATCCCATTGTGTATGGTATCACATTTTCACAGTCCATTTGTCAGTTGAAGGACTTTAGGTGGTTTCCTTTCTGTAGCTGTTGTGAGTAGGGCGGCAGTGAACATGGCTGAGCGAATATCTGTGGAGTAGGAGGTCGAGTCCTTTGAGCCTATGCCAAGTAATGGAACAGCTGAGTCATGTGCTAGACTTATTTAAGTTGAGGGACTTTTTGTTGTTTTGTTTGTTTGTTTAATAGGGGATTCTCCATATTGATTTCCAGAATGGCCAGAATTTTTGTAGAAAAGTTTTTGTACCGTATGGTTTTGTTTTTGATGTCTTCCTCACGGATGAGCAGTTCCCAGTTCTCCTGTATTTATCTATCCTTCACATGAAATGTATTACTTCCATGTTCTAATGAATAATTCCCTCAAGATTAATATGTGCCATATATCTTTAGTGAAATCAATTGTGTTAATTCGGGATTATCTTGAAATGTACTTATGATGTCTCCATCAATTTTAAGGGAGTATTTTTTGAATTGTAACAATATGGTTGATGGTGATTTTTCTTTTCAGTTTTTTTTTTAATGTAGTTATATATTTTCTTGGCATTGAGATCATTGACCAGATACCTGATGTATTCTTTTTGCCTGGGTCTTTGTATGGTTTGACATTGTTCTTTAGCAGCTTTCAGTATTAATTATCCCTTTTTCTTTTGAATTCCTTTACATGAAAGGGCAGCAAGCCATCCATTCATTGTTCCTGAAAGAGAAACTGAAAGGAGAGAAAGAGAAAGAAATGGCTGATTCTCCAGTAAGCATGTCTCAGGTCAGTGGTCATATCATCTACTATTGTTAAAGAAATGTTAGATTTTAACACATCAAAAGCATTTAATTTTCTTCTTCTGATCTTTTTAAACTTTGTTATAAAAACAAAACAAGCAAAGAAACAAAAAAAAAGATGGCAAACAAAACAACAACAACAAAAAAATCACATATTGAAATTAAGCAGACCCAAAGACTATTCAACTCAATGTACTTTTATACTGTTAGTCATTGGAAACAGAAGCTCTGGAACCTCACATGAGACTTTATATCTTCACTATCGAATATATTTTGTTGTAATTATCTACCACCCAAAACCAAAAAAAATAAACTGTGACAGAATTAGAACTATAAAAGCCATTACCTTTATATCATTTTATATCTTTTTTTTTTAATCACTGGTGTTCATTACCTGCATTCAGTCCTACCTCAACTGCTGGTATTTAACCTTTCTTGTTCTTTTTTTCTCCATGTTCTACTGTGTCCCCCATGTACACTGTACACTGTTTGATTCCACATATGAGAGAAAATGTGTTTTTATTCTTTTTGGCACTGTAAGAGCTTATTAGATATTCTAAATCCAACCATTTTCCTGAAAATTTTATTACATTTTTCTTTTCATCTGAATATTATTCATATATGTATGTATGTATATGTGTGTATATATGTGTGTATACATATATATATATATATATATATATATATATACCATTTTCATTATCCATTCATCTATTGATAGATGACTTGATTGATTACAATACTTTGCTATGGTGACTAAAGCAGCAATAAACATGTGGTATAAATATATCTGTACTGAGGTGTGGAATCCCCTTGGTATGTGCCCAGGAATGAAAGAGCTTATCATACATTCATTTTAGCTTCAATTTTTTTCAATAATTTCAAATTGATTTTCATGATGGCTGTATTAATTTGCAACACACACACAGTTGCAGTGAATAAGAGTATCTTTCTCTCCTCATCTCTTTGTTGTCAGATTGGTTGATACCATTCTTACTGGGGTGAGAATGTAGTTTTAGTTTGAATTTCCATGATGGTAATTTAGGAATTCTAAACACTTTTTGCAATATTTATTGGCCATTTGTGTTTCTGTTTTTCAAATTGTCTATTCAGGTCATTTACCCACTTACTGATTATTATTTTTATTTCCATGGTTTTTAGTTTTGAAATTGTTTGTAATTCTAGGAATAAGCCCCTATTCAAAGTATCTTTGATACAGATTCTCTTTCCTTCTGTGTGCTCTGTTTAGTATTTCCTTTGATAAACAGAAATATTTTATATTCATGTAGTCCAATCTGTTGGTACTTGAGATAAGTTCCTGTGCTGTTGGTGTTTCTACTATTCAAAAAGTTATTCCGATCTTGTATCTTGAAAGATATTCCCCATGTTTTCTAGAGTTCTGTGTTTCTGCTTTTAAAAATGGTTTTTGATCCATTGTAGCATGTTCTACAAATACAACATTTCCTCATCACAGATTTTCCTTCTGAGACATATATGCCATAATCCTGTAGGACATAAACACAGCATCCATAAGAGATTGATAACTATGTCCAGACCTTAAATGTGTGTCTTGTCTCATGTATACTGCTTGTTTTGTGTTATCTTGTTTTCATTTATACAATGTAACGATGTTAGAAATCATCTTTTTGCATAATTGTCTTCGATTATCTACACCCCTAATTTCCTTAAGTCTTCTTATATCCAGGAAATTACTTTGCCTGGGATCATGTGGTAAAACTGTACTTTCTTATTTCAGGGTCTGTTGACTTTCTGGGATATAGCTGTGAACTTTTCCCAGGAGGAGTGGGAATGCCTGGACTCTGCTCAGAGGACTTTGTACATTGATGTGATGTTGGAAAATTATAACAACCTGGTCTCTGTGGGTGAGAACATTTTTATTATAGAATTTCTAATTCATCCTTTGTGTGTACCAACTTTATAGGTATAAACTCTCTGTTGAGCTGTCTTGGAAACAACAGAAGACTTGGGAAATTATAGTAGTAGAAAAGTACTTTTTCTTGGTATTTCTTGTTTTCTTTTCATTTTCCATTTTAGAGGTGTCATGCACCCTTCATTTTGGTTCCAAGATGCATTCAGAAACTCAATAGCATATAATATTTCCACCATATTTTCAGGTCTATCACAGCAATACCACACCCCTGATACCAACTTCTGTCTTATGGTTTCTAGTTCTGTGAAGAGACACCATGACTATGGTGACTCTTAAGATGAAAAACATTTTACAGGTTTAGGCTGTTACCACCATGGCTGCTGCGAGCATGGCAGCATGTAGGCAGCCACAGCGCTGGAGAGGTAGCTGAGTGTAGCATGTATGTTTCCGCCAGCCCGCCAGTCTGGGCCCACAGCCGCACCAGCCCCAAGTAACACTCTGAGACTCTGTATTTGCTACAATTCTGTTGGCCAGTTACCATTATTGTTTATGGGCTAGCTCTGTCTTAATGATTAACCCATTTCTACTTATCTAAGTATTTCCATGTGGCTCATCTTATCCGGGAGCCGCAGCTGGCGTCTTGCTTCCTCCATGCTCTACATCTTGACTCCTCCCAACTACTTCCTCTTCCCTCCTCCTAGTCTCCTAGCCCCGTCTATCTAGTTTTCTATTGGCCAACAGGGCTTTATTAATTAACCAGTATGAGAAACATATTTACAGAATAACATCTCCCATCAGCTGAGAATTCTATACTTTGCAGGCAATAGTCTGGAGCATATATGAGGCCTCAAAGCTCGCCCGACAGTGACACACTTACTCCAACAATGCCATACCTACTCCAATAAGGCCACACATAATAGTGCCACTCCATATGCGGGCCATTTTCTTTCAAACCACCGCATATCCTGATTATACTTTTCCCTTCCCCTACAACTTGCATTTCCTCCCAATATCCCCTCCCCTCATGAGCCACTCCCTTTCTGTCTCTCATTAGAAAAGAACTGGCTTCTAAGGGATAGCAACCAAGCATGGCAAAGTAAAACATAGTAAAATAAAGCAAAAACCATTATATTGAAGCTAGACAAGGTAACCCAACAGAAGGAAAACGCCTAAGGACAGGCACAAACATCAGAGATCCACTCATTCTCACACTAAGGTGCCCCATGCTAAGACTAAGCTTAAAGCTATAATATAAGCAGAGGTTCTGGTGCAGACCCATGTAGGCCTTGTGCCTGCTACTTCAGTCTCTGTGAGTTCACTTTCACTTGGATTAATTGATTTGAAGTCTTGTTCTGTTGGTGCCCTCCCTCCCTCTGGCTCTTACGCTCTTTTCCCCTCTTCTGCATGGTTCCCTGAGCTCTGAGGGAGGATATTTGATAGAAATTCCCCATGCAGATTCTCTTTCCACATACTCTCTGGCTGTGGCTCCCTGCTGCTAGAGAAAACTTCTTTGATGATGACTGAATAAGGCAGCTATCTATGAGTACAGTAAAATATAATTAAGATTTATTTTATTGAAACTTTTTTTTTTTTAGATCAGTAGTATTTTGTATTACCCTAGGTCTCTGGGATATGCAGTCTTTGTCCTTGGTTACTCAAGAAGTGTCCAGTGTGGGGTCTGTCTTATGGATTGGGCCTTAAGTCAAATAAAACATTTGTTGGCTATTTCCACAATTTCTGTACCCATATTACCCTAGTATAACTTTTAACAGGACAGATTGTAGGTCACACATTTTATAGCAGATTACATCTAAATCTTAAAGCTCCATGTCCATCATTAAATTTTACATTATTTTAATTCTGAGAAATACTTAAGATATACAACTTATAATTCTACCTTTATATGTCAAAGATTCTGATAGGAAATAACAATCAGGAAATCATTCTTAGATTCCTCTACTTTGTGTTTTCTTCATATTCTGAGTCCAGTACTGTATTAAATATCTGTATTTGTCTTGAAAATTATGCCATGGGGCATGGAATGCCTCACAGTGCATTATTGTATGCAAGGTCTGTCTAGTTACCTGTATGGAGTAAATAAGATTGCTCTGGAATGTAGAGAGGAGAGAGTAGCCACAACTAGGGTAGACTAGTGTATGAGCAGGCAAATAATGAAGGCTTCGAGTGAAAGAGAAAGCCAGAGCTGAGAATGTTTTTGTGGTGTTCAATTTCACTTAAAAGTATCTCTGATCTTTTAACTTAGTGTAGTATCCTAGCTGCAGGATGAATCCAGTCTGTTGTAACTGGTAGAAGACATTGTGCTTTATTGTACCTGAGTTATGGTGGCTCAATCCAAGTACAAAATGTTATTTTATTTGAATGGGCTGGTATCAAATTGGAATAATCTTACAAATTCTAATGTGAGTTGATGAAGTAGGATTATTCTGTAATTGCCTTCCTTGTATACATAGCTTCATATTATATCCTTCATTTTCTTCCCAGTGAAGAAACACAGACACACTTCTAGGAAATAATCTCAGGAACTTGAGTACAGAGTAGATTTGAGAACAACCCTATGAAGAAAGTTAAGAAACAGTAGTGTAAGCCAGGCATTGGTGGTGCATGCCTTTAATCCCAGCACTCGGGAGGCAGAGGCAGGTGGATCTCTTTGAGTTCAAGGCCAGTGTGGTCTACAGAGAGAATTCCATGACAGGCTCCAAAGCAATACAGAGAAATCCTGTCTCAAAAAAACAAACAAAAGAAAAGAAGTGAAGGAAGGAGGGAGGGAGGGAGGGGAGGAGGGAGGGAGGGAGAGAGGAAGAACAGTGTATGGCACTCAGACAGTGGATGATAGAAATGAGCAGTAGCTGCCAATGACAATCCTGCCTCCAATAATCTAGAGCATCTGATATCTGTCAGGATACTGTCTTTGCATCCATTACTTTTGGAGAATCTAATGTGTATCTCTTAGAGAGAAAAATAAACCCCATGATGCTTTTAAATAGGACCTTAATCTTAAGAGGAATTCTGAACTGTAGTCTACATTGCTGTTCATTAGTAGGTTCGAATACTGTGAACCTGGGATTGGATTAACACTTTTTTTTTAAATCAATACCTGAGGAAATAAATATCTGAAAACAGAGATGTGTATTCTAAATATAATTAGTCAGTAAATTCCATCCCAAGTTACTGATTCTTCAAATATTTGTTTAATCTTCCATGAAGGCTGTCACTTTGTTTTTTGTAAGAATCCGTATGATAGTGAAAGAATATGTCGACTGCTGGGAGCTCTATTTGAAATAATATCATGTTAACAGAACAGTCAAAGAGACATCATTTATCAGATGTTCAATCTTGAACAAGCCCTAGTAATCTGAATTGTATCATTTTCTAGAGAACTATTGGATATGTGATCTTATCCATCACCATGTGAAGACCGAAAAGGAGTCTTGTCAGTGTAATGAACTTGGCAAAGTGCTTCATGATCCCTCCACGTGTGCACTTTATAGAACAAGTGAAAATACAGAAAACTCTAATAACTACAGATGCAGCAATCACAGGGATGCCTCTATTGACTCATCAAACCCAGATAGACATGAAACCATGCACACTGGAGAAGAACCTTGCCAATCTAAAGACTTCAAGAAATCCTTAAATTTTTATTCCAGCATTATTCAAGATTGGAAACTCTACACTGAAAAGAAAGAGCACAGGCAGGGAGAACATGATGAATATTTCACCTCTGCAAAGAGTCTTTTGCAACAACCAGTCTGCATTGGAGAGGCACCACACCAGTGTGGTAAATGCGGGAAGTGCTTCAGTACTGGCTCAAGCCTCACTGTACATCAGAGAATTCATACTGGAAAGAAACCCTACAAGTGTAACATTTGTGACAAATCCTTTAACCAGTGTGCAAATCTCAAAACACATCAAAGACTTCATACTGGGGAGAAACCTTTCCTATGCAAAGAATGTGGAAAATCATTTCGTCAGTTGTCAGCACTTAAAAACCACCAGAAAATGCATACTGGAGAGAAGCCTTACAAGTGTCAGGAATGTGGCAAATCCTTTACTGTGAAGTCAACTCTTACAAAGCATCAGCGAATTCATACTGGAAAGAAGCCCTACAAGTGCAATGTTTGTGACAAATCCTTCAGTCAGTGCTCAAGTCTTAAAACTCATCAAAGACTTCATACTGGGGAGAAACCTTACAAATGCAGAGAATGTAGAAAGTCATTTCCTCAGTTGTCAGCACTTAATAGCCATCAGAAAATGCATACAGACAAAAGGCATGCTGGAGAGAAGCTTTACAAATGCAATGAGTGTGGCAGATCCTGTAGACACTATTCATCATTAAGAAGACATCAGAAAATTCATTCTCTAGAGAAACTATACAAATGCAAAGAATGTGGTAAGTCCTTTCTTGAATTATCACATCTTAAAACACATTACAGAATCCACACAGGTGAAAGGCCCTACAAATGTGAGGTATGTGACAAGTGCTTTACTACAACCTCAACACTTAAAACACATCAGAAAATTCATACTGGAGAGAAACCATACAGATGTATGCAATGTGACAAATCTTTTACCCAGGACTCACATCTTACAAGACATCAGAGAGTTCATACTGGAGAGAAACCATACAGTTGTAAGGAATGTGACAAATCTTTTTCTAAGTGTTCAACTCTTAGAGAACATCAGAAAATTCACACTGGAGAGAAAACTTACAAATGCAAAGACTGTGACATATACTTTGCACAGTACTCAAATCTCAGAAAACATCAGAAAGTTCATACTGAAGTGAGACATTACTTCTGTAAGGAATGTGGCAAATCTTTTACTAGAAGCTCATATCTTAAAGTACATCAGAAAATTCATACTGGAGAGAAACCTTACAAATGTAAAGACTGTGACAAATACTTCATCCAGCGTTAAAATCTTAGAACACATTGCAGAGTTCATAGTGGGAGAGTGACCTTGCATGTGTAAGGAATGTGGAGAATCTTTTACTAAGTCCTCAACTCCTTGAGCACATCAGAAAATTCATACTGGAGAGAAAAATGCTATTGTGAATAGTGTGATGTAGCATTTATTTGGTATTGTCTGCTTACAAATCACGACAGTATACAAAGTAGAAACATAAAGATGGGAAACTTGGGAAAACCTTTAATGGGGTTTAAATATTAGGAAAGTATCAGATTTTATATTAAAACAAAATTCTACAAATGTAACTGTGGAAAAAACGTTTTAAAATGTGTTTGACTTCATATACACTGTGGAGGACAACTTAGAGTATCATAGTGTATCATATCCCTTTAAGCTGGAGTTAAAGGCATTTGTAAGCTGCTATATGTGTGCTTGGAATTGAACCCTGATTCTCTGGAAGAAGAGCCAGTGCTCTCAACCAGTAAGCCATTTTTCCAGCCGTAATAGAAACACTTATCTTGTTCAACATCCAAAAGCTGATACTAATTCTGAGCATGATGGTGCTCATGTTTAATCACAGGCTTCCAGAAACAGAGGCAGGAGGATCTCTATGAGTTTGAGT
The DNA here is from genome assembly GCA_030556225.1 of Cricetiscus sungorus. Taxonomy (NCBI): domain Eukaryota; kingdom Metazoa; phylum Chordata; class Mammalia; order Rodentia; family Cricetidae; genus Cricetiscus; species Cricetiscus sungorus. The sequence continues at coordinate 1,187,224 of JANBXA010000736.1, forward strand.
TCAGGCTGATCTATAAGTAGACCAGGACAGACATGACTATATAAACCCCATCTCAAAAAGAAAAGAAAAGGAAAGGAAAGGAAAAAGTCATTAGGACAAAATACATCAAAAATTGCTACAAAACCTTTGTTTTTCCTCTAATTTTGCTGTACATCATAAATGCAAGCTTCTGACAAACCATATAAAAGTAAACCATATATAATCCCTATGTCTTGCTATTTATTGGACTTTCCACACCCAAATACATTTAATTCGCCTAGAACTGAAATAGTGGACATAAAAGAAAATTTGTCAGGAAAGAAAAAACACACATAGACACAATGCTCCAATAAGTTATTCAAAAACTTCATACTATGTTCAAACCATACAAATAGTGAGGAAGTGAGAAACTGTAAAGAATAATGCTATAATTGTGATAAAAAATGAGCATGTTTACATACAGGTTAGAAATCCCCAATATCAGGGCTTGAGGAATGCTCAGTGGTTAAGAGCACTGGTTGCTCTTCCACGGGACCCTGGATTGATTCACAGTACATGGCAGCCCTCAACTATTTGTAACTCTAGTACCAGGGTATCTAACGACTTCTGGAGCCTACAGACACTGCATGTACATAACTTACAGACAAACATACGAGCAAAACATCCATACATATAAAATAAAGTTAATTATTTAATTAAAAAGAAATTTCCAAGGTCAAAAAGGCATGATAGTACAAGCTTTTTATCCCTGCACTCTGGAGACAGAGATAGGTTGATCTCTGGGAAACCAAGGCTAGCTTTGTCTACAGAGCAATTACCAAGACAACCAGGGTTACACAAAGAAAAGAAAATCCCCAAGGCATGAAGAAATTACTTTTGAAGTACTGAAGGAAAATGGGGAAGCATTTATTCTGTCTTAGGGTTTTTATTGCCGTGAAGAGACACCATGACCACCACAACTCTTAGAAAGGAAAACATTTAATTGGGGCTGGCTTAGTTTTAGAAGTTTAGTCCACTGCCACCATGGTGGGACATGGCAGCACGCAGACAGATAGGGTGCTAGAGAATGAGCTGAGTGTGGATAAGGAGTTAAGTCTTGACTTATAGATGGTTGGAGTGTCACAATGAACTAAGCTTGATCAAAACAGACCTCAGCCCACTCCCATAGTGACATATCTCCTCCAACAAGGCCACAACTCCTAATAGTGCCACTTCCTTTGGGGGGCATTTTATTTCAAACTACCACATATGCCAAACACTAATGTATCTGCCCGTAACTGCCAGTAGATACTCATTGAGGGAAAGGAGCCTCCTGGGACCTCCCTTCAACCATAATGAAATGGTAATTGTGCTAATCTTGCACAGTTGCTTGTTCTCATTACCTTTTTTTAACTTTAATTTTTTTTTTTATTTTGAATACCAACCACTATGTCCCCCTCCTTCCATTCCATTTATTCCCCTCCCCACCCCTCCTCTCCTCAGAAAGGGTAAGGCCTCACAAAGGGAGTCAACAAAGCTTGGCATATCAAGTGAGGCAGGACCAAGCTCCTCCCCTCTGCTTCAAGGCTTAGCAAGGCATTCCACCATAGGGAATAGATTCCAAAAAGCCAGCTCATGCACCAGGGACAAATCCTGGTCTCACTACTAGGGACTACACAACTGTCATACACATGCAGAGGGCCTATGTTGGTCCCATGCAAGTTCCCTAGCTATCAGCCTAGAGTCCGTGAACTTCCACAAGCTCAGGTCAGCTGTCTCTGGGTTTTCATTTCATGATCTTGGATCTTGACCCCTCACCCCACACTCATATCACTCTTCCTTCTCTTCCACTGGACTCCCAGAGTTTGGCCTACTTCTTAACTGTGATTCTGCCTCCATCAGTTACTGGATGAAGGGTCTATAATAACAATTAGGGTAGTCACCAATCTGCTTAGAGGAGAAGTCCCATTCAGACACCCTCTCCACTATTGCTGGAAGTCTTAACTGTAGTCATCCTTGTGTTTTCCTAGGAATTTCCCTGGCATTATTTTTCTCCCTAACCCCATAATGGCCCCCTCTATTAAGGTATCTCTTTAATTGCTCTCCCTCTCTGTCACTCCCCCAATTCAATCATTGGGTACCCTCATGTTCTCATCACCTATCAGCTCCCCTCTATACCCCCAACCCTCAGTTTACCCAGAAGGTCTCATCTGTTTTCCCTTCCCAGGACAATCAATGCATCCCTCTTTTGGTTCTCCTTGTTATCTAGTTTCTCTCTAGAGCTGTGGATTGTATGCTGGTTATGCTTTGCTATTCATCTAATATCCACTTATAGGTACATACTGTGTTTGTCTTTCTGGGTTTGGATTACCTTACTCAGAATGATTTGTTCTCTGTAGTTCCATCTATTTGCCTGCAAATGTCTTGATGTCATTTTTATAGTGTTTTGTTTGTTTGTTTGTTTTCCGCTGAGTAATATACCATTGTGTAAATGTACCAAATTTTCTTTATCCATTCTTTGGTTGAGGGGTGTTGAGGTTGTTTCCAGGTTCTGACTATTATGAATAATGCTGCTGTAAACATAGTTGAGCAGATGTCTTTGTGGTATGATTGAGCATCCTTTGGATACATGCCCAAAAGTGGTATTGCTGGATCTTGAGGAAGACTGAGTCCCAGTTTTATGAGAAACCACCATACTGATTTCCACAGTGAGTGTACAGGTTTGCACTCCCACCAGCAGTGGAGGAGTGTTCCCCTTATTACACATACTCTCCAATATAAGCTGTCATCAGTGTTTTTGATCTTGGCCATTCTGACAGTTGTAAGATGGTAACTTAGAGTCATTTGACTTGCATTTCCCTGATCACTAAGAATGTTGAACATTTCCTTAAATGTCTTTTGGCCATTTGAGAATCCTCTGATGAGAATTCTATTTAGATCTGTATCCCATTTTTTTTGACTGGATTATTTTGTATTTTGATATCTAGTTTCTTGAATTCCTTACATATTTTGGAAAGCCCTCTGTCAGATATGGGATTGGTAAAGATCTTTTCACATTCTGAAGGCTGCTGTATTGTATCATTTACCATGTCTTTTGCCTTACATAGCTTCTCAGATTCAGGAGTTTCCATTTGTTAATTGTTGCTCTCAGTGTCTGTGCTAACTGGTGTTATATTTAGGAAGTGCCCTCCTATGCCAATACATTAAAAGCTATTTCCCACTTTTTCTTCTATTGGGTTCAGTGTACCTGGATTTATGTTGAAATATTTGATCTACTTGGACTTGAGTTTTATGCATAGTGATATATATGTGTCTATTTGCATTCTCCTATATGTTGACATCCAGTTATGCCAGCACCATTTATTGAAGATGCTTTCTTACTTCCATCATAAAATTTTGGGTTCTTTGTCAAAAATAAGATGTTCATAGGTGTGTGGATTAATATCAGGATCTTTGATTTGATTCCATTGGCCCACCTGTCTGTTTTGGCTTGAAATCAGAGATGGTTATGTATCTGGAAGTTCCTTTAAGGTACAGGGTTTCTTTAGCTATCTGTGATTTTTTGTTCTTCCATATGTAGTTGAGTACTTCTCTTGCAAGATCTGTGAAGAACTGTGTTGGGATTTTGATGGGGATTGCATTGTCTCTGTAGATTGCTTTTAGTAAGATTGCCATTTTTACTATGTTAATCCACCTACCAAAGAGTATGGGAGATCTTTCCATTTTCTGATATCTTCTTCCATTTCTTTCTTCAAAGACTTAAAGTTCTTGTTATACAGGTCTTTCACTTGTTAGAGTTGCCACAAGATATTTTAGTTGTTTGTGGCTAAAGTGTGTTGTTGCTCTAATTTCTTTTTCAGCCCATTTATCATTTGTATATGAGACTACTGATTTTTTTTTAGTTAATCTTGTATTCTGCCACAATACTGGAGGTATTTTTCAGCTGTAGGTGCTCCATAGTAGAATTTTTGGGGTCACTTCTTTATACAATCATATCACCTGCAAATAGTGGAAATTTGACTTCTTCCTTTCCTATTTTTACCTCCTTAGTCTCCTTTTGTTATCGTATTGCTTTAGCTAGAACTTCAAGTACAATATTGAATACATAAGGAGAGAGTGGACAGCCTTGTCTTGTTCCGGACTTTAGTGGAATCGCTTTAAGTTTCTCTCCACTTAATTTGACATTGGATTTCAGCTTGCTGTATATTCTTGTATTATGTTTATGTATGTTCCTTATATCCCTAATCTTTCCAAAATCTTCCTCGTGAAAGGTTCTAGGATTTTGTCAAAGGCATTTTCAGCATCTAATGAGATGACCGTGTGATTTTGTTCTTTCAGTTTGTTTATAAGGTGGAGTGTAGTGACAGGTTTCCAATGCTGAGCCATCCTTCGTCTCTGGAATGAAACCTACTTGATCATGGTGGATGATTTTTCTGATGTATTCAGTTTGTCAGTATTTTTGCATCGATATTCAAGATGGAGATCGGTCTGTAATTATCTTTCTTTGCATCTTTTGTGATTTTGGTATCAGGGTAACTGTAGCCTTGTAAAAAGAGTTTGTCAATGTTTCTTCTGTGTCTATTGTGTGGAACAATTTAGAAATATTAGTATTAGCTCTTATTTGAAATTCCAGTAGAATATTATGCTGAAACCATCTGGTACTGGGCCTCTCCTCCTTCCCCCCCCTCTCTCTCCTCTCTCTTCTCTCCTCTCTCCTCTCTCTTCTCCTCCTCTCCTCCTTTCTCTCTCTCTCTTTCTTTCTCTCCCATTGTTAGTCTTTTAATGGCTGCTTCTATTTCCTTAGGGGTTATAGGTCCGTTTAAATTGTTTTTCTGTTCTTGATTTAATTTTGGTTTGTGGTATCTATCCACAAAATTGTCCATTTCTTTTAGATTTTACAATTTTATGGAGTACAGGTTTTCAAAGTATGAACTGATGATTCTCTGAATTTCCTCACAACTGAGATATTTTGGGACCCTCCCTTCTGAACTTAGTCGGTTATCATTTGGTGTAACTTGCAGTCTGGGAGGCTGGCAGTCAGATCGAGGTTATGCTGTCTGACTTTTCTCTGAAGGTTTCAGAGCTCACTGTGTGGTCAGATCCGGGGTGCAGCGTCCTCCTGGATGCAGTTCTGGTCTAGGCTGGCAGCAAGCGCGTGTGGAGTCTGCAGAGCGGGTGCAGGGCAGCCTGACAGCTGGAGCTGTGTGGGAGGGGCGGGTCTCAGGGGGACGGGGACACTGAACCGGAAACAGCGGTTGAGAGGATGCTGCACTTTGACGGGTCATAGCGGAAAAATGAAAAATGGATGGGTTTAGATTAGTGACGTAAACGGAAGCTGGGAGATCTAATGAGCGAGGACCAGGAAGTGGCCTGCGGAGCTGCAGACAGCGGTGCCCAGAGCCCGTTCCCTGCCGCTGCTCCGGGTCCTGCACGGTGTGGAATCCTGAGCTGCAGTCCCGGGTGCGGAGGACGCGGCGGGTCCGCGGGACCTGAAGACTCCGGAGCCGCAGTCTCCGCGCGGGCGGCCTGGGAAAGTCACAGCCAGCAGCGCAGTGGCGGGAACCGCAGCCCGGCGGCCCTGGAGCCTCCCAGGTCAGAGGAGCCGCGGGGCTGGGACCCGGGAGGGAGGGGACCCGGGTGCGAGCGGTTCCTCTGCTGTCAGTAAGGAAGCCGGCTGAAAGACATTGCTGTGGGTGTCTTCCTTTTCTCGAAACATTTTAGACTATATGAAGTGGACAAATCTTATTTTTTCTTTTTCATAGGTCCTCTGGTTTATAAAAAGTTCTTATAAAATCGGTCTAGTAGAATGTTTGAATCTAAGTGTTGATATTTGCAAACGCAGTTCTCTTTGCTATGGTGGAAAGTACAAAGCTCTTGAAATTTACATTCATCGTGCTAACTTTACTCTTAACTGGGGACTTAGGGATTTAGCTACTCAGGAGAGTTTTCAGGTATTAGTCACGAATGGCTACAGATTTAATCAAATACACCCATACCTACATGGTTAGAGACTCTGTCTCAAACAAAATAAACGAGAGAGCGAGAGAGAGAGAAAGAGAGAAAGAGAGAGAGTGAGTGACAATTACATGTGTCTTCTTGTGCTGAGTTCTTTGTGCTGCACCTTGAAGTGTGGAAGGCAGTGTATGATGTTTGAGGGTGTCAGGTCACATTATTTTCACAGTTAGAAAAGGAATTATGAGCCAGGTGATGTTGGCACACACCTTTAATCCCATCACTACGGAGGCAGAGACAAGAGGATCTCTGTGAGCTTGAGGCCAGCCCGGTCTACAAAGTTTGGTGTTGCAGGACAGCCAGGACTGTTGCACCAAGAAACTCTGTCTCGAAGAAAAAAACAAACAAAAAGAGCGACTCTGGACAGCCAGGGCTTAAGATCTGCCTGACTCCATCATAAGGAAGGAAAACAGTTTCTTATAAAGTCGCAACACGTTCATTTCTGTTTGCTGCCAAATTCAAGGTGACTATACCTTAAGCTGTTTGACATGATCACCAACCTATGGAGTTTGACTTGCAGCTTGAACATAACCTGATAAGATGTTGTGTCAAATAATTATATAAGTGTTCAGCCAAGTTCTACTTAACAAAAGTTCTCCTGGAAATCCACCAGCCCTTGAGAACCCCCTCACCCTGCAGTTTTGGAGAATGTATAAGCCCCACTTTCTCCTTTGTTCAATACTGTATTTTCTTACTCTACATTAGGTATATAGCCCTGTCTGACAGAAAGTAAAGCTTGCTTAATTTGACCAAAGAATTTGGGTAATGGTCTTTACTCTCCTTCAGTGGGATTATACTATATAGAGAAACCCTCTCTCCTAAAGAAGAACAGGCATTATAATATGGGGTGATATTAGAAAGCATCTTTTGAACGGTTGTGATAACTCATCTGTACCAGAAAAAATGTCTACAATAGCCTTTTGACTACTTGATCTGAGAATAGCACTCTACCCATGGGCACATAACAAAACTATTAACTTTGGTTCCTGTGTTTGTTTTGTTTGAGACCCAAGATACCTTTGTTGCTCTGTCTGGCCCAGTACTCTCCCTGTAGCCCAACCTGGACTGAAAAACAAAGAGTTCCACCCACAGTTTTTCCTAGTGCTAGGATTAAAGTTGTGCATCAACAGGCTGAGTCAAACTGTTATTTTTTTATGTTGTGGTCTGTTGACAGCCAGTGGTGTGACTGTGGACTTCTCCCTAGAGGAGGGGCAATGCCTCGACTCTGCTCAGAGCACTTTGTACGAAGACTGGCTGTTGCAGAACTGCCGCAGTCTGTGGGTAAGAATGGTTTGCTTGCAGTCTCCCTTGCTCCTCCTTAGGGTTCCCAGTAAAACTACTCTGTATTTGTGTGAGCTGTGTGTGAATGACTCTCACATCACACAGAGTAAAGTGAAATCTTCAGAGGAACAAGGAAAACTTTCATGGAATTTTCTCTCTTCAAAGCTCCCTAGTGTATGATATTCTCATCCCAGTCATTCACTTACATCTCTGCCCCTGAGATCTGACTAAGCTGTGATTGGAAGTGAGATTCAAGTGACGCTAACTTAAAACGCTTTCTAAGTATTTTCAGAATTCTGACCCTGCATGACAATTGTGAAATCATTTGTAGATTCCTGTCTTCATCTACTGAGCACAGTACTGTGTTACACATCCAGGGGCTTCCTGAGCAATCTCTTTCTCATGTGCAGGGCTCACTGATCACCCAGACCTGCTCACCTGTGCAACAGAACAAAGGGGCCTGGAAGGAGAGAGGAGACAGTGGCTAAGGATGCAGGTATGGTGGAGGGATTGGTGCAGGAATAGAAAGGGGATCAAGTGAATGTGGAAGTGGGACAGCAAATCAGTTTTGCCATGAGTGTTTTGCTGCGTGTATGACTACATTATGTGCATTCTAGAATTATGTATGAACAGATGGGAGCTATTGAGGATCCGTATATTTGCTTTTAAATTCTCTGTATTGATTTCCAGAGTGGCTAGAATTTTTGTTTATAGGTTTTTATTTACTATGGCTTTGATTTTAATGTTGTTTATAAGCACACATTTCCCTGTCCTGGAGCTGCTCTCAAATAATCACTCAGAGGTTTATATTAATTATAAGTGCCTGGCCAATAGCTCAGGCTTGTTACTTAGTAGCTCCTACAATTTAACCCATTTCTTTCCATCCATGTACCGCCCCAGAGCTCATAGCCTTGACCTCAATCCCATTTTGTGTGTCTGACTCATTTTCTGTCTGGTTGGCAACTCTCCTAATGACGCTCTTCTTTTACCCAGCATCTTCAGTTTGATTTCTCCTTCTAGCCTTATCCTGTCCCACTTTGACCAGTCAGCTTTTTTATTAACAAAGCTTGACAGTGTACAAAAAGGATTTTCCCCAGCAGTTGCTGGTTAGAGTATTGGTAGTATTATGCCTTTACTGTAACAGTTAGTGGTTTGCCAATGAGTAATTATTTCTTGTTTCTCCTGTACTTATCAGTTCTTCATATGAAATTTATTATTTTCCATGTTTTCATAGATAATTCCTCTTATTCTCCTCTGTATGTTTTTCCTCTAATTTATTATCTGCAGCATTGCTTTACGAAGTAACTTGTATTAATTTATGCCTATTTTGAAATGCACTTATGTCTCCATCAATTTTATAGAGTATTTTCTGACTGAAACAATATGGTTGATGATAATTTTCATGCTTTTGTGATTTTGGAATAATTTACCAGACACCTGGTAGTATTCTGTTTACTAGGTCTTTTCATGTGGTTTGACATTTTTCATTAACAGCTTTCAGTATTAATTTTTGCATTTTCTTTTTGACCTGTTATGTGAAAGGTCAGCAAGCCATCTATTCATTCTTCATGAAAGAGAGACTCAAAGAAGAGAAACAGAAAGAAATGGCTAATTCTCCAGTAAACATGTCCCAGGTTAGTAGGCAATAGCTCCTATTTTTTCTAGAAACGTTATATTTTGAGACATAGGAAGCCTTTAATTTTCTGCTTCTGATTTGTTTAACTTTGTTATAAAATTCATCCCAAACAAACATACAACAAAAAATTACACACTGAAATTAACCAGACCCAAAGGCTGTACAATTTAATGTACTTTTAGTTAGAGTTGTCATTGGGAGCAGAAGCTCTGGAGCCTCTCATGGGATTTTATATTTTCATACTTGAATATATTTTGTTGTAATTATCCACCACCCAAAGCCAAAAGATATGTGGCAGAATTAGAACTAGAAAAGCACTTAGCTTTATATTATTTTTCATAACTGCTGTTCATTACTTGCATTCAGTCCTACCTCAATGCTAATATTTAACATTTCTTGTTCTTTTTTTCTCCATGTTCTACAATGTGCATATGTGCGTTGATTCTATTAACACATATCATTGGCTAGATTCTATGTTTGAGGAAAAATGTTTCTTTCTTTATAACTTGTATGACCTCACTATTACACATTCTAAGTCCAATCACATTATCCTGCAATTTTTTTTTTTTTACGTTTTTTCCCTTCAGCTGTATAATATTCCATTGTGTTTGTATACCATATTCATTATCCATTCATCTTTTGATGACAGTTAGGTAATTCTATTTCTTTGCTTTGGTGAATAACCAGTAATAAATATGGTGTGTAAATAGCTCAATAATGGGGTGTGGAGTTCCCTGGGTATATGCCCAGGAATGAAAGAGCTGTTTGTACATTAATTCTATCTTTAATTTTTTCCAACAATCTCTAATCTGATTTCCATGATTCCATGATGTTGTATTAAATTATAACACACACACACACACACACACACACACACACACACACACACACCAGCAGTAAATAAGAGTATCTTTCTGTCCACATCCTCTCTAACATTTGTTGTCAGATTTGTTGATGACAGCCATTCTGCCTGGGGTGAAGCAGTATTTCAAAGTAGTTTTAGTTTGAGTTTCCATGACTGCGTTTTAGGGACACTTGTCAATTTGAATCTTTCTCCTCACAAAGCATATCTTCAACTCATTTGCCCATATATTGGTTGGCAGTTTTATATCCTTGGATTTTTTTTCTTTAATTCTCAGTAAATTCTAGATATGAGCCCATACCCAGAGTGTTTTTGGTACAGATTCTCTCCAACTCTGTTGGTGTTTGAAAATAGGTTAACCTATTTTCACTGAGTTAGAATATTCATTATACAATGTGATCATATTAGAAATAATCTTTTTGAATAATTGTGTTCTTTCATCTACATCCCTAATTTCTTCAAGTCTCCTTATCTCCTGGAAAGCACTCTGTCTGGTATCATGTGATCAATCTGTGCTTTTCTGTTTCAGCGTTTGCTGACATTCTGGGATGTAGCTGTGGACTTCTCCCAGGCAGAATGGGAATGTCTGGACTCTGCTCAGAGGGCTTTGTACATTGAGGTGATGTTGGAGAATTACAGCAACCTAGTCTCTCTGGGTGAGAAATATTACTTGTAAAATTCCTAATTCATTCTTTGTGTGTACCAGCTTTATAGGTTGGAAACTCTTTGTTAAGCCATCTTGAAAACAATGGCACTGTGAAACTTTGGTAGTAGAAAAGAACTTTTCCACAATATTTAATTTTTTTCCTTCCATTTTCCACTTTAGAGCTGTCATACACTCCCCATTTTTGGTTCTGTGATGCCTTCAGAAACTTAATAGCATATCATATTTGCATCCATATTTTTTTATTTATTTCCTTTTATTGAAATAGATTCTTTTCTCGAACAGTATATTCTGATTATACTTTCCCTTCCCTCTGCTCCCAGTTCCTCCTTATATCCCTTTCCCTCAATATCCACTCTATTTATTTCTCTCATTAGAAAAGAACAGTTTCCTAAGAGATAAGAGCCAAGCACGACAAAATAAAATATAATAAGATGAAGCAAAAACCATCATATTGATGTTAGACAAGGTAAAGAAGGAAAAGACTCCTAAGAACAGGCACAAACATCAGGGATCTATTCATTTTCACACACAGGAGTCCCATGATAATACTAAGCTTAAGCCATAACACACATGCAGAGGACCTGGTGCAGAGCCTTGTGGGCCCTGTGCCTGCGTTTCAGTCTCTGTGAACTCACTTGCACTTGGCTAGTTGGTTCAAAGAGGACTGTTCTTCTGTCATCTTCCATTGCCTCTGGCTCTTGCACTCCTTTTACTTCTTCTTCTGCATGGTTCCCTGAGCTCTGAGGGGAGGGATTTGATTGAGACATCTCATATAAACTCTCTCTACATACTGTCTGGCTATGAATCTCTGCATCTGTTCCATCTGCTGCTGGAGAAATCCATCTGATGACTGAGTAAGCCACTGATCTGTGAGTGTAGCAAAATATCATTAGGACTCATTTTATTGATACTTTTTTTTAACACCAGTAGTTTTTAGTTTTACTGTTGTTCTCTGATCTATCTAGTCTTTGGTCCTTGGTTACCCAAGCAATATTGGCAAGCAGCTGTTCAAAAGGCAGTATTCCTCACAGGGTCCATATAATTATAGTGATAGAATAAGGTTGACTAGTAGGAGCTTTATTCTAAATAGTTGCTAGTTAACTTAGAGAGTATCATCTATCAAATGTCTAATCTTGGAACAAGCCCAGTTAATCTGAATGTTACTCATTTTCAGAGGACTGTTGCAAATTTGATCCTGTCCATCAACATATGAAGACTGAAAATGATTCTTGTCAATGTAATGAGGTTGGCAAAATGCTTCAGGATCTCTTCACATATGCACTTTATAAAACAAGTAAAACTACAGAAAACTGTAATAACTACAGATTCTATAAGCACAAGGATGCCTCTATTGACTCATCAAACACAGAGAGACATGAAAACATGCACAATGGAGAAGAATCTTACAAATTTAAAGACTATGAGAAACTTTCAAATTTGTGTTTCAGCATTACTCAAGATCAGAAAGTCTGCACTGCAAAGAAAGAACACAGGCAGGGAGAACATGATGACTCTTTCGGCTCTGCATACAGTCTTATAAAACAAACAATTTACACTGGAGAGAAACTACACTCATATGGGAAATGCAGAAAATGCTTTAGTACCTCCTCAAGTCTCACCATACATCAGAGAATTTATACTGGAAATAAGCCCTACAAGTGCAACATTTGTGACAAATCCTATAACCAGAGTGCAAGTCTTAAGACACATCAAAGACTTCATACAGGGGAGAAACCTTACAAATGCAAAGAGTGTGGAAAGTCATTTCGCCTATTGGTCGTACTTAAAAACCATCAGAATATGCATACTGGAGAGAAGCCTTACAAATGTAAGGAGTGTGACAAATCCTTTCCTGTGAAGTCAACTCTTACAAAGCATCAGAGAATACACACTGGAAAGAAACCCTATAAGTGCAACATTTGTGATAAATCCTTTAATCAGTGTTCACATCTTAAAACACATGAAAGACTCCATACTGGAGAAAAACCTTACAAATGCAAAAATTGTGGAAAGTTATTTCATGACTTATCAGCACTTAAAAGCCATCAGAAAATGTATACTGGAGAAAAGCCTTACAAATGTAAGGACTGTGACAAATCCTTTACTCTAAAGTCAACTCTTACAAAACATGAAAGAATTCATACTGGAGAGAAACCCTACAAGTGTAATGTTTGTGACAAATCTTTTACACAATGTTCAAGTCTTAAAACACATCAAAGACTTCATACTGGGGAGAAACCTTACAAGTGCAAAGAATGTGGAAAGGCATTTCCTCAGTTATCAGCACTTTATAGCCATCAAAAAATGCATACAAACAAAAGGCATGCTAGAGAGTAGCTTTGCACATGTAATGAGTGTGGCAGGTGTTCATCATTCGGAAGGCAGCAGAAAATTCATTTTCTAGGGAAATTATACAAATGGAAAGAATGTTGTAAGTCCTTTCTTAAATTATCACATGTTAAAATGCATTACAGAAACAGGTGAGAAACCTTAGAAATGTGAAATATATGATAAATCCTTTACTAGGACCCCTACTGTTAAAAACCCATCAGAAAATTCATGCTGGAGAGAAACTTTACAGATGTGAAAAATATGAAAAATCTTTCTAATTGATCAACTCTTTTAGCACATCAGAAAACTCATAGTGGAGGGAAAATGCCATTGTAAATACTGTGATATAGCTTTATCTGCTATTCTCTGCTTACAAATCACAACAGTATTTGAAACATAAAGACATGAAATTTGTGAAAGCCCATAATGAGGTTTAAATATTAAGAAGCTATGAGAATTTATATTCACAGAAAATTCTGCAAATCTTAACTATAAAATATTGGGTTTATTGTTTAAAAAAAAAGTGTAGGAATTTTGACTGTGTCATGTCTGCACTCCATGTATGCTACCTGCTTGTGGAGGCCAAAAGAGGGTGTCAGATCCCCGAATCTGGAGGTATAGACAGTAGTGAGATATTACATGTGTGCTGGTAACAGAACCCTGATTCTCTGTAAGAGGAGCCAGGACTCGCTCTCAACCACTAAGCCCTTTCTCAAGCCCCTGAGAAAAGCTATAACAAAAACATATTTCTTGTTTAGCCTCTAAAAATACATAGTACACCATATATAATACCCATGTCTTGCTGTTCATTGGAGGTTTCACTGCCCCCCCACACAAATAGCATTCAATTTGACAAATCCTTTGCATAGTGCTGAAATAGTAAACATGAAATTCATAAAGAAAACACACACACAAATGCTCTAATACATTTATCCACCCTCAAAAATCAAACAATACAAATAGGGAAAAGTTGAGAAATGTAAAAAGACTGTGAATGTGACAACGTGCACATGCTCACATACAGTTTACAAATCCCCAGTTTGGGACTGGAGAGAGGGTGCAGTGATTGGAAGCAGTGTTTGCTCTGCCATAGGACCTGGTTTGATTCACAGCACCTATCTGGAAGCTTACAACTGCATGTAGCTCTAGTACTAGGGTATCTGATCTCTTCTGGATTATGTAGGCACTTCATGCACATACTGCACAGACATACAGGAAAAATACTCCATATATGTATGTATGTATGTATAATTAGCTGGGCATTGGTGGTGCACTCCTTTAATGCCAGCACTGGGGAGGTAGAAACAGGCAGATCTCGGTGAGTTCGAGGCCAGCCTGGTCTACAGAGCTAGTTCCAGGACAGGCTCCAAAGCAATACAGAGAAACCCTGCCTCGAAAACCAAATTTATTTATGTATTTGTTTGTTAATTAAAAATCCACAAGGTCTCAGGGCATCGTACAACATGCCTCTAATCCTTGGATGCTAGAGGTAGAGGCAAGTTGATCTCTGGGATATCAAGGCTAGCTTGGTCTACAAAGCAAATACAAAGACAATCAGGTTACACAAAGACAGCCTATCTTGAAAAAAAGAAAGACATCCCTGAAGGCATGCAGAAATTACTTTTGAAGTAACTGAAGGAAAATAGGGAAGTATTTAGTCTGTCTTAGTGTTTCTATTACTGTGAAGAGACACCGTGACCACCACAATTCTTACAAAGGAAAACCTTTAATTGAGGCTGGCTTACAATTTCAGAGGTTTAGTCCATTATCACCATGGCAGGATATAGCAGCATGCGGACAGACATGGTGCTGGAGGATGTGCTGAGAGTGAAGAGGGTTGGAGCAGATGGCGTCTTATTGAGGGAAGCGTATAATTGTGGAGGCAGGCTTTGAAGTCTTGTATGTTCAATATACCGCCACACCTCTTAATAGTGTCACTCCCTAGGGGGGCCATTTTTTCAAACCACCACATTCCATTTTCTGACCCCCCATAGTCTTATAGCCATATTATAATGCAAAAATGCATTCAGAGTCCCCCGTAAATTATAACAGTCTCAAACTTAAAACATTTAAGTCTAAAGTTCAAAGTCTGTTCTTGGGTGTATGTAATCATTTAGCTGTAATCCCCTTTAAAATCAAAGTAAAAGAGCAGATCACATACTTCCAACATAAAATGGCACAGTATATACATTACCATTCCAAAATGTAGGGAAGTGAGCATATTGAGAAAATACTGGACCAAAGAGACTGGAAAAAAAAAAAAAAGTGGCTAGGCAAACTCCAAACTTTTCATCTCCTTGTCAATGTCAAAGCACTCATCAGATCTCCAGCTTCTTTCAGCATTTTTTCTTTTCTGCAACACACTTCTTTTTCCTGGGCTCTTTCCTTTCCCTGTCAGGTGCGCTTTCTCCTCAATAGATATCCCATGGCTCTGGCATCTCCAACATTTTGGGGTCTTCAAGACAATCCAGGCTTCACTGTCACAGCTTCACACAATGGCTTATCTATGCCTCCATACAGGATTACCTCTGACACATGCCTGGCCTCAGTGGCTTTCCTCAGTTGTGGAGAGAGATTTCATAACCCCTTTTATTCTTGCCTCTAAATCCAAAGCCACATGCCCAAAGCTAACAAGTTCTGCTGCTTGTTGGAGCTGAAACATGGCCTCTTGTATAATTACTTCTCCAGCTTTCTGTTTTTGATGCCTGATCTTGGCAGTCATAAATCTCAATATGTAGACCAGGCTGGCCTCAAATTCAGAGATACACTAGCCTCTTTCTCCTGAGTATTAGGGAAAAGAAAAAAAAGCCTGCTCCATCACACCTAAAATAAGCATAAGCTGTTCCTTAATACTTTTTCAGAAGGCTGAAGCTAAACTGGGTGGGGTCTTGCCTTTAGGTCACCACTCCCTTTATTCCATTTTTTAATTCGTTTATTTCCTTGATCACAAAATTTCCCTCCATTCCATTTCCTGGTACCCCTTCTCTCCTCAAATTGTAAATTTTATATTTTTGCTTTCTCATGTTGCTCATTTTCATTATAAATCTTCATTAGATTGAGCACAACAGGGTCTATAATAATTTCCTCTGGCAATGGAATTAATCCAAAAACTTCACTTTAGCCTCAGGCAGATTATTTGGATAAGAGCAAAATGCAGTCACATTCTTCAGCAAAATATCACAATTATGATCTCTAGGCAACATACTAAAATTCTCCTTTAAATCCTCTCAAGCCAGGCCCCCACAGTTTAAAACAGCCTCAGCACTACTGTCTTTCTTGCTCCTACTAGGATGGACCATTCAATCCCACTTAATGCATCCATTGCTTTCCCAACCCAAAGTACCAAAGTACATATTCCTTCCAGCAAAAACACAGTCTGGCCTATCACAGCACTACCCCAGTCTTGGTTGGGGTTTCTATTTATGTGAAGAGACACCATGATCAAAGAAATTCTTGTTTGTTTTTGTTGTTGTTGTTGTTGTTGGTTGGTTGGTTGGTTGTTTTATGTTTGCTTGTTTGTTTTGTTTTGTTTTTTTGGAGACCAGGTTTCTCTGTAACTTGCTTGTAGACAAGCTGGACCTCAAACTCACTGAGATATGCCTGCCTCTGCCTCCCAAGTTCTGGAAATAAAGGCATGCAACTCTTGTAAGGGAGCAAAACAAAAACAAACAAAAATTTAATTGGGGCTAGCTTACAGTTCAGGGGTTTAGTCCATTAACATCGTGGCAGGTGGCATGCAGGCATACATGGTGTCAGATTAGTAGCAGAAAGATCTACATTTTGATCCCCAAGCAGCAGGAGTCTGTCACACTGGGCATACCTTGAGCATAGGAGAATTCAAAATCTACCCCAACAGTGGCACACTTCCTCCAACAAGGCCACACATATTCTAACAAAGTCCCACCTCTTAATAGGACCACTCTCTATGGGGCCCATTTTCTTTCAAACCACCACAGTAGGAATGTAGCAAACCTTTTTCCAAGTGTTCACGTCTTAGAAGATAGCAGAGTGTTCATGCTGGAAAGAAACCTTACATATGCAAGGAATGTAATAAAACTTTTCCTGAGTCCTCAACTTTTAGATAACATCAGAAAATTCATATTGTAGAGAAACCTTACCCTTAACTCACACTTAGAACAAATCAGAGAGTTCATATTAGAGAGAGACCTTACAGATGTAAGGAAAGTGACAAATCTTTCCTTCATACAGGGGAGAGATTTCACAAATGCATACTGTGACCATTTGAATCTTAGAAGAAATCAGAAAATACATACTGGAGAGAAAAATATTGTAAATAATGGGACATAGCATTTATCTGGTATTCTTTTCTTACAAATCACAACTTATACATAATAGACACATAAAGATGAGAAACTAGAGAAAGTCTTTAGTGAAGGTTTTTGTTTTTTTGTTTGTTTTTAAGATTTATTATGTACTGTTCTGCCTGCATTATATCTGCAGCCCAGAAGAGGGCACCACATCTCATTACAGATGTTTGTGAGCCACCATGTAGTGGCTGGGAATTGAATTTAGGACCTCTAGAAGAGCAGACGAGTCTCTTAACCACTGAGCCATCTCTCCAGCCCATGAAGTTTCAAACCTTATTCAGGTCAGCTGTCTCTGTGGATTTCTTCAGTTTGTTCTTGACCCCTTTGCTCATCACTTCTCCCTCTCTGCAACTGGATTCCAGGAGTTCAGCTCAGTGTTTAGCTGTGAGTATCTGCTTCTGCTTCCATCAGCTACTGGATGAAGGCTCTAAGATGGCACATAAGGTAGTCATCAATCAGGGAAAGGAAATCTAAACTATTGCTTAGATTGTTAGTTGGGGTCATCCTTGTGGGTCTCTGGACATTTCCCTAGTGCCAGATTTCTCTTCAAACCTATAATGGCTTCCTCTATTACTGTTTCTCATTTCTTACTCTCCTCTATTCCTCCCCCAACTCAATCTGCCTGTTCCC
The DNA here is from genome assembly GCA_030556225.1 of Cricetiscus sungorus. Lineage (NCBI taxonomy): Eukaryota > Metazoa > Chordata > Mammalia > Rodentia > Cricetidae > Cricetiscus > Cricetiscus sungorus. The sequence continues at coordinate 1,204,929 of JANBXA010000736.1, forward strand.
TCCTGTTCCCTTCTCCCCTTCTCTTTCTCCTAACTCCCACACACAAACCCTGCTTATCCCAATTTTCTCAGGAGATCTTGTCCCTTTCCCCTTCTGTGAAGGACCATGTATGAAACTCTTAGGTTCCTCCTTGTTTCCTAACATCTCTGGCAGTATGGATTGTAGGCTGGTGATCCTTTGCTCTATGTCTAAAATCCATGTATGAGTGAGTACATACCATGTTCATCTCTTTGTGACTGGGTTACCTCACTCAGGATGGTTCCTTCCAGTTCCATCCACTTGCCTGCAAATTTCAAGATTCCATTGTTTTGTTTTTCTTTTTTGGTTTTTTTTTTTTCTTACCACTGAGTAGTATTCCATTGTGTGAATGTACCACATTTCCTTTATCCATTCTTCAGTTGAGGGACATCGAGGTTGCTTCCAGGTTCTGGCTATTACAACCAATGATGCTATGTACATAGTTGAACAGATGTCTTTGTTGCATGAATGTGCATCTTTTGAGGATATCCCTAAGAATGGAATTGATGAATCTTGTGGTAAGTTGATTCCCATTTTCCTGAGGAACCACAAGACTGATGTCCAAAGTGGCTGTACAATTTCACTCCCACCAGCATTGGAAGAGTGTTCCCCTTTCTCCACATCCTCTTCAGCATAAGCTGTCATTGGTGTTTTTCATTTTAGCCATTCTGATGGGGGTAAGATGGTATCTCATAGTTGTTTTGATTTGCAATGCCCTGATAGCTAAGGATGTTGAGAACTTTCTTAAGTGTCTTTCAGCCATTTTAGACTCCTCTATTGAGAATTTTCTAGTTATGTACCAGACTTTTTAATTGAATTATTTGGTGTTTTGGTGACCAGCTTTTTGAGTTTTTTGTATATTTTGGGGAACAACCCTCTGTCAGATGTGGGGTCAGTGAAGGTCTTTTCCCATTCTGTGGGCTGCCATTTGGCTTGTTGACTGTGTCCTTTGCCTTACAGAAGCTTCTCAGTTCCAGGAGGTCCCATTTATCAATTGTCGATCTCAGTGTTGAACATAACTGGTGTTATGTTCCAATTTGTTCAAGGGTACCTCCCACTTTCTCTTCTAAGAAGTTCAGTATGGCTGGATTTATGTTGTAACCTTTCATCCATTTGGACTTAAATTTTGTGCATGGTGATAGATATGGATCTATCTGCAGTCTTCTACACTCCGGCATCCAGTTATGCCAGCACCATTTGTTGAAGATGCTTTCTTTTTCCATTGTATAATGTTAGCTACTTTGACAAAGATCAGATGTTTGTTAAGTGTGTGGGTTAATATCAGGGTTTTCAATTTGATTCCATTGGTTGACCTGCCTATTTTTGTGCCAATAACAAGCTGTTTTCATGACTATACCTCTATAACAGAGCTTGAAGTCAGGGATGGTGATGCCTCCTGAAGTTTCTTTATTGTACAGGGTTATTTTGACTATCCTGGATCTTTTGTTTTTCCATTTTAAGGTCTATGAAGAATTGTTCTGGGATTTTGATGGGGATTGCATTGAATCTGTAGATTGCTTTTGTCAAGATTGCCATTTTTACTATGTTGATCCTACCTATCCAAAAACAAAGAAGATCTTTCCATTTTTTGGTATCTAATTTCTTTCTTGAAAGATGCAAAGTTCTTGCTATATAGGGCTTTCACTTGTTTGGTTAGAGTTATCCCAAGATATTTTATTTACATTGCTGTGGCAATTGTACAGAGTGATATTTCTCTGATTTCCTTCTCAGCCCCTTTATTGTTTATATATTGTAAGGCTACTGATTTCTTTGAGTTAATCTTGTATACTGCCACTTTGCTGAAGGTGTTTATCAGCTGTAGGAGTTTCCTGGTAGAGGTTTTTGGGTCACTTATGTAAACCATCATATCATTTGCAAATAATGAAAGATTGACTTCTTTCTTTCCAATTTTTATCTCCTTGATGTCCTTTTGTTGTCTTATTGCTCTACCAAATACTTCAAGTACAATATTGAAGAGCTATGGAGAGAGAAGACAACCTTGTCTTGTCCCTGATTTTAGAGGAATCACATTGAGTTTCTCTCCATTTAGTTTGATGTTGACTGTTGCTTTACTGTATATTGCTTTTATTATGTTTAGTTATGTTCCTGTTATCCCCGATCTCTCCAATTCCTTTTTCATGAAAGGGTGTTGGATTTTGTCAAAGGCTTTTTCAGCATCTAGTGAGATGATCATATGATTTTTTTTCAGTTTGTTTATATGTTGGTTTACACTGATAGATTTTCATATGTTGAACCATTCCTGCATCCCTGGGATAAAGCCTACTTGGTCATAGTGGTCGATTTCTCTGATATGTTCCTGGATTTGATTTGCCAGTATTTTATTGAGTATTTTCGCATCAATGTTCATGTGGGATATTGGTCCTTAGTTCTCTTTCTTAGTTGTGTCTTTATGTGGCTTGGGTACCAAGGTAATTGTAGCCTCGTAAACAGAGTTTGACAATGAACCGTCTGCATCTATTGTGTGGAACAATTTGAGGAGTATTGCCTTTAGTTCTTTGCATTTCTGATAGAAATCTACATTGAAGCCATCTGGCCCTGGGTTTTTTGTTTTTTTGGTTTTTTGGGGTTTTTTTTTGTTTTTTGTTTTTTTTTGCTGGGGGGAGACTTTTGATGACTTCTTCGACTTCACTAGAGGGTATAGGTCTATTTAAATTGCTTTATCTGTTCTTTATTTAAATTTGGTAAGTGATATTTATCAAGGAAATTATCCATTTTCTTTAAATTTTCCAATATTGTGGAGTACAGGGTTTCAAAGTATGACCTAAATAGTCCCTGGATTTCCTCAGTGTCTGTTGTTATGTTCCCATTTTCATTTCTGATTTTGCTAATTTGCATGTTCTCTCTGTGCTTTTTGATTAGTTTAGATAAAGGTTTGTCTATCTTGTTGATTTTTTCAACGAAGCAACTCTTTTTTACATTGATTCTTTGTATTGCTTTCTTTATTTCTACTTTGATTTTAGCCCTCAATTTGATTATTTCCTGGCATCTACTCCTCCAGGGTGAGTTTGCTAATTTTTGTTCTAGAGCTTTCAGTTGTGCTGTTAATTCTCTAATGTGACTATTCTCCAGTTCTTCATGTGGGCACTTAGTGCTATGAACCTTTCTCTTAGTACTGCTTTCAAAGTATCCCATAAGTTTGGCTATGCTGTGTCTTCATTCTCATTGAATTATAGGATGTCTTTAATTTCTTTCTTTATTTCCTCCTTGATCAAGGAATGGTGCAATTGTGCATTGTTCAGTTTCTATGAGTTTGTAGGGTTTCTGAAATTTGTGTTGCTGCTGAATTCTAAGTTTAAAGCATGGTGGTCTGATACGATACCGAGGTTTATTCCATTTTTTTTTTTTTTTTTTTTTTTTGTATCTGTTGAGGTTTGCTATGTTGCTGCAGATGTAGTTGATTTCAGAGACGGTTCCATGTGGAGCTGAGAAGAAGGTATTATCTTTTTGTTTGTTTGTTTGTTTGTTTGTTTTGTTTTGTTTTGTTTTGAGGCAGTGTTTCTCTGTATTGCTTTGGAACCTGTGCTGGAACTAGCTCTGTAGACCAGGCTGGCCTGGAACTCACAAAGATCTACTTGCCTCTGCCTCCCAAGTGCTGGGATTAAAGGCATGCATCACCAACGCCTGGCTTAAGGTATATTCTTTTGTGTTTTAAATCAGTGTTCTGTAGATGTCTGTTAAACCCAATTGGGTCATAACTTCTGTTAGCTCTTTTGTTTCTTAAGTTTCTGTCTGGTGGTCCTGTCTAGTGGTGAGAGTAGTGTTTTGAAGTCTCCCACTATAAGTTTGTGAGGTTTTATTTATGAGAGATTTGAGTTTTAGTATTTTTTTTTTTATGAACGTGGGTGCCTTTGTATTTGGGGCATAGATGTTCAGAATTGAGACTTCATCCTGATGAATTTTTTCTGTGATAAATATGAAATGACCTTTTCATCTCTTTGACTGATTTTAGTTTGAAGTCTAATTTGTTAGATATTAGGATAGTTACACCAGCTTGTTTCGTGGATCCATTTAATTGGAAAATAATTTCCCAACTCTTTACTCTGAGGTAGCGTCTGCCTTTAAAGTTGAAGTGTGTTTCTTGTATGCAGCAGAAGGATGGGTTCTGTCTTCATATACATTCTGTTAACCTGTATCTTTTAATAGGCGAGTTAAGACCATTTATATTGAGGGTAGTTGACATTGATTGTTAATTCTTGTTTGTTTTGGATTTGTTGGTAGTGGTGGTGTTGTGTGTAAATTTACCCTGCTTTTTTGGGGGGAGGGGGGTTCTGGTAATGTGGGATTATCTGTTGCCTATATTTTGGTGAGTGTAGTTGACTTCCTTGGGTTGGAGTTTTCCTTCCAGAACTTTCTGAAGGGCCGGATTTGTGGATACGTATTATGTAATTCTGGTTTTGTCATGGAATATCATGTTTTCCCCATCTATTGAGAGTTTTGCTGGGTATAGTAGTCTGAGCTGGCATCCGTGGTCTCTTAGTGCTTGTAGAACATCTGTCCAGGACCTTCTGGCTTTCACAATTTCCATGGAGAAGTCAGGTGTAATTCTGATAGGTCTGCCTTTATATATTACTTGGGCTTTTTTCTTTGCTGTTCTTAATATTCTTTCTTTAGTCTGTGTGATTATTATGTGGTGAGGGGACTTTTGGGGGCGTCCAGTCTATTTGGTGTTCTGTAAGCTTCTTGTACTTCCATAGGCATGTCCTTCTTCAGGTTGGGAAAGTTTTCTTCTGTGATTTTTTTTAATATGTTTTCTGCACCTTTGAGCTGGGCTTCTTTGCCATCTTCTATACCTATTATTTTTGGGTTTACTCTTTTCACAGTGTCCTATATTTCCTGGATATTTTGTGTTAAGGATTTTTTGGATTTAAAATTTTCTGTGGTGGATGAATCTGAATCTATTTCCTTAGTATGTCTTCAGCGCCTGAGATTCTCTCTTAAATCTCTTGTATTCTGTTGGTTATGCTTGAATCTGTAGTTCCTGATCATTTACCCAGCTTTTCTATTTCTAGCATTCCCTCAGTTTGTGTTTTTTTTATTGTCTCTATTTCACTTTTCTGTTCTTGAATTGTTTTATCTGATTTTTTCCTTCCCTGCTGTTTTTAAGAAATTTGTTGATTTCTTGCAATTTTTTTGTATATCTTCCATTTCTTTAAGGAATTTTTTCATATCCTGTTTGAGGACCTCTGTCATTTTCATGAAGTTGTTTTAAAGGTCATTCTCTTCTGCTTCATCTGCATTGGGATGTTCAGTTCTTGCTGGCATAGAATTCCTAGACTCTGGTGGTTTTGTATAAGTCTTTCTGTTGTTGGATGTGTAAATCATGGTATATAAGAATCTGGGAAATGATAGACCAATGGGTGTTTATTTGAGGAGAAATCACTTACACCAGAAACAGATGACCACTGCAGGTTCCCACCCCAAGGATGCTTCCAGATGCCCACTGTCTCCGACCAGGAAATAAGAGAGTGGGCTGGGGTCCGGGACCCCAGACCTAGTCCCCCCCCCAGGTCACACCTGCACCTGTTCCCATGCCCCAGTGGGTGCAGGCGGGGTGGATATCTCACTACAGATGTGTTCTTATACTGTCTTCTTCACATCTCTTCCTCCATTGGGTGCAGGTTGGGTCGCTCCCTCTTCTGGTGGGCTTGGGTGAAAGGCTCTCCTCTCTCTCTCTCTCTCTCTCTCTCTCTCTCTCTCTCTCTCTCTCTCTCTCTCTCTCTCTCTCTCTCTCTCTCTCTCTCTCTCTCTCTCTCTCTCTCTCTCTCTCTCTCTCTCTCTCTCTCTCTCTCTCTCTCTCTCTCTCTCTCTCTCTCTCTCTCTCTCTCTCTCTCTCTCTCTCTCTCTCTCTCTCTCTCTCTCTCTCTCCCTCTGTACCAGAGGGTGGAGGAGCAAGACAGGAATGGCAGCAGATGGTGGATGCTTTGTTCTTCTCCATGTCTCTCTGGGGGTTCAGTGACAGGAAGCATCTGGCCATCGCAGGTCCTGGGACTCAAAAAGGGTGAGGTAGGCTGGATGAGCCGCCACCTCATTATTCACCTCTCTACAAGAGGATGGAGGGGCAAGACATACATTTAGTCTTACTTTAATGCAACAAAATTGAAGCTAGGACCCACAGATGAGAGAAAGCATGTTATGTTTGACCATTGAGGCCTAAGTGGCAGCGTTCATCATATTTTCCAGATGCCTACATTTACATTCAGATTTCACAATTTCATGTATTTACAGCTGAGTGTATGTATATATATACATACATATACATATATATGTATATTTGTAGATGTGTATAATATTTTTAATTTCCTGCCGGTCAGCTAATGGATATCTAGGTTAATCCATTTAAGATACTGTGAATAAAGTAACAATGAACATGATGGGCAAGTCCTGATTGACAGGATGGAAAGCGCTTGGAGTTCACCCGAGGAGCGGTTATTGTGTATCCTCTTCCTCTGATATAAAGCTATTACAACCTGGAGGAAGTGCCTAAATCACAGTGCATTAAGAGAGATGTACTGGATGAAAGGGGTTGAAACAGTCTGTCCTACAGAGAAAGACCTGAAGCTCAGAAATAGACAGTAGCTTCAAGAAGACACAGAAACTGGCAAGATTCACTAGTGCCCTCCTGCATGTGTGTGTGTGTGTGTGTGTGTGTGTGTGTGTGTGTGTGTGTGTGTGTGTGTGTGTATTAAGTTGACACTGTCAGGCGAGCTGAGCTGCACAGAAGATGCTCAGACCAAACACCAAGCAGACACCAGTCAAGGTGCCTGGACCAGAAAAGACTAAACAAGCTGCCTGGGGGAGGTAGTGAGTGGCTTGAAAGATACTTCCAACCTCCCTTGAGCTGTCTTCAAGGTGGGCAGTGATCCCCAGGTTTCCAGCTTCATTAGCCATCACCCTCACAGGGTGATGCAGCTGATGCTGAGTCCTTTGTGCTTCTATTAGCAACCCCTCACCCACAGTCTTGTATATCACCCCAATAAAACTCACTTTTTTACTGGGCATAGGGATAACTCACTGTCTTTTCTTTCAGAAGACTCATTTTGAAGTCCCAGCACCCTCATATGGGCACTCAATCTGTAACATCACTCCAGGGCATCCAATGCCCTCTTCTGGCCTCAGGGAGCATGCTATGGACCACAGAATTATGCAGTGAGAAGGCAGCTGACAGACAAATCATGAAGCTAATCCAATGGAGGAGGCCCAGGTACAGGGTGCTGGGAGTACTTGCTTTACAAATAGTCACTGTCCTTACTGTAAATTCCCTGCGAGGCCATAGTGCTCCCTTTCTATGGTGGAATTCATCACAAAATCTCCAGCAGTGTATCAGTCATTTACTGGGCACATTTTCCTGTATGCATTTGTATATTGGATGATTCCCCCCAGCAATACATGATTCTGGCAAGAAAGTAATCACAATCAATTCCCTTACTCTCTTAAACCAGGTCTTTGAATAACTTAGAAGTCTGTGCCCCAGCAACAGTTGGTCAGTGTTAGTGTCCAGGGAACGAGACCTCAATTGAGACATTCACAGATGCCCAAGGACAAGAATCACAGCATGTCTGAAGTTGTTGAGCCCTCAGAGAGATAGACAAGAAAAATGTCCAGGATTCACTGCCAGCAGATAGGGAAAGTGGTGTCCCAAGCTAACCTCGCATTAATCACAAAGCAAATCCCTAACTCTTTGTATAAGTTTTACCTTAGTCTATTGTAGGGAGAGATGTATTGCTGGTATTTTACCCTGGGAAACAGCATGGAGTATAACCCTTAGAGCTAAGAAGGCTTTCCATCCAGCTAAAGTCTGGCGAAAGTGCTAATGCGAACCAAACACCCTTGTTTACAAATGTTGCCTAGTTACACTTCCTCTGCCTACTGTAGAAAAGCCGCATGCTGAGAAAAAAGATGATTCTTGTCCTGCTCATGATTTTCATTGATTATAACCTTTAGCTTATTTACCTAGTTATTCAAGATAACAGCGAAAGCATACATATTCCTTTCTTAATTTTCCCAAATGACTTAGTGTGTCTGTTTCTCTGTGTGTCTCTGTCATGGCCTCTGCCTCTCTCCCTCCCTCCCTCCCCTTCTCTCTCCCTCTCTCTCTTAATTAACTTCCTTTCCCTTCAAGAAATTCTTGGAAGCTTAAAACACTCCCACACTTAGCCACACAGAAAGGCTGACAGTTACTGCTTTGTGTAAAACTTTTATCTGTTCCTACGGCCCTGAAAAACTCTAGCCCTGCACTTGGCTAGAGCTGGAGAATTGCTGATTGTAAGTGGAAACTTTTGCAGCACAGCAGAACAATAAAGAACACATGTATACAAAGGATGAGTGTGAGAGACAGTTCTTTTTCCATAGCCCTAAGACAGATCCTATGCTTATTGTAGCTTCTCTTTTTGTAACCTAAGCAAAAGCCTTAAGATCCAGCCAGCTAGGATCACAAGGAAAACACATGGTAAACAGACGACAAAAAAAAAAAAAAAAAAAAAAAACCTAGAAAGAAAACCACATTAATTCCCCAAGGTGGATTTTGTTGGTTTCCAACATGGATTTGTCATTGATTCCTTAAACGCAATAAGTAGATGTTTGTCATTGTTTCCACGGGAATAGTGCCAAGGATTAGTTCTGTAACTGTGTCACACAATAGGGTTTTTTTAATCACTTATTCATTATTTATTTTTTTAGAATATCTAGACTGCTTTAAAAACTCAATTCTCTAGTTCTCTCTCCCACAGAAGTATATGTCCTCAGTTTGTCACATGTAAGAAAACATGAGATATCACTTTTATTCATGATATCCATTCTAACTAGAGCAAGATGGACTCTTAATGGTGTCCTAGTCTGTATTTCCCTGACAGGCGTATGACTTTTGTCATTTGTTTTGGTTTCAGTTTTTGGCACATTGTTGTTGTTCTTTGGGTATTTGTTTTTGTTTTGTTTTGCTTTACTTTTTCTTACTTTTGAAAATACTATGGGTCAGGAAGTCTTTCCCTTTCCTCCTGCCAAATCATCCTATATACATATCCCTGATCTCTTTCAAATTCCTGGCCTCTTTTTCCATTGTTATTGAATATGTATATGTATCTGCATATGCATATATATATATATATATATTCCTAAATATGACCAGCTCAGTTCATACAATTATTTGTATGTATGTCTTCAAGGCTGGCCTTGCTATTGGATAACCAATTGACTTGCTTTTCCCTTGGGAAGATGATTTCTCCTGCTCCAGCATTCACCACTTGCCTGTAGTATTCTGTGTAGGTTTGAGGCCTCGTGTGATTATCCCCATCCACTTTAGCATGTCCATTGTTGTTGTCTTTGCTCAGTTCATGTCTGCGTTGTCATGTTGGTGATATTTTATGGATGTAGCGTCTGGCATAACTAGTAAACACAACCTCAAAGCAAACCCCCTGATCCTCTGGCTCTTACAGTCTTTCTATCCCATCCTCAAATATAATCCTTGAGCCTTAGGTACAGGAGTATATTGTAGATGTATCCACTGTACCTTTCCTGGACAAGAATTAGTTGCATTTTTCTTTTGTAGTGGTCTCTGTCTGTTGCAAATAGAAGTTTCTTGGATGAGGGCTGAAAAATGAGGCTTACTTGTGGGTACAGTAAAAAATATTTAGAATTTTGTTATGGATTATGCTGGTTTACTAGAGTGGCATTTGTAGGTTGTCCTCCAAGATTAATGACTTCACCAGCACTGAGTAGTTAGCTAGTTTCCAGTACCAGTCATGGTTTCTCCTTGGTTAAGTGTGTCTTAAATAAAATTGGAGAGCTGTTGGTTACTACCAAGGTGTGGTTGCACTACAGTACCCTGAGTGTTATTGTGTCTTGATGATCACTGATGTTGTTCTAAGGTAACATAGCTGGTTAGGACTGTTCATTGGATCACTCATTTGAAAGCTTGCATGGTTCTTCTGATACCATAAAAAACATTTGTCAGGGGGTAGTCTTCTTTGATTTTAGACAGGCTCTCTCTATATATTGCCAGCTGTCCTAACTCACTATGTAGATCAGTCTGGCCTGGTACTCAGAGTTCCCCATTCTTCTGCTCCCTGCCCTCTGTATTTAAAGACTTGCATGACCTTGCCCAACTATACATAACTTTTTCTTGTCATGTCTTGATAATTACCCAAGGTAACTGAATGGTCTACTTGATAGAAATGAGTGATCAAGTCGATCTTATGTCTTATGACATTAAAGAGCTCTGTTTCACTGAACTGAAAACTCTAACTGAAATAGACGAGTTTCTATAACATATCAGACGCAATTTGTATTGCAACACAATACAAATAATGTGAACAAAGCTACAAGTAGCAATGGGACTGAAGAAGTAATAAAATGGTCCCCTAAAAACAACCCCAGGACCAAATAAACAGGATTCTATCAAAACTTCAGAGCAGAACTAATAGCAAAGCTGTTTGAAATATTTCTTGACACACAAAAAAGGAAGACTTCCTGACCCTTAGTATTACCTGATATTAAACCAGGTACTGATACAACCAAAAAGAAATTGCAGACTGTTGTCTGTTGAGGACTTTAAAATTTGTTATTATTAGCTATTACACACACATACACACACACACACACACACACACACACACACACACACACACACACCTCAAATACTGCCCACTCTCACCTCCTACCACTCTACTATATTGTTCCACAATTCCACCAAAACTTTGTTGTGCTCATCTCTATTAATTTTGCTTGGGACCCACTGAGATTAACCAGGGCCACCTGTGAGACTGTGGGTTTGGAGCTATGTGTTGGAGCCTGCTGGGCTCAGCAGAGGACTGCAGCTAAAGGCAGGGATTCTCCTCCTACAATCCATCCATAGACAACATTGGAGAGGTAAAGGGTGGGGCCCTGAGAGCCTTTCCCTTTCCTAGACTGACTGTGGTCTAGTGTGAGGTCAATGCAGGTAAGTACAGTTGCTGTTGGCGACTGATTACAACAGCTGTATGGAGTTTAGAGAACGGCATGTCTTAGCCCTCCCTCTTCTTTCCCTTCTCATTTCCTTCCCTCCTCCTCTTCCTCAGTGTTCCGTTTAACTGACATTTTGGGGGGGGGGTCTGGAACCACATAGCTTACTTATTTTCTGCAGCTGGGACAGCGGGAGTCTCCGAATTCAACATTGCATTTTCAAAATTTTATTTATTTATTTATTTATTTATTTATTTATTTATTTATTTATTTATTTATTTATTTATTTATTTATTTATATATAACCTAAAACCCTTAAGCCTGAGTCAGAGAAGCCAAACTTGTTTGAATCAGGAAAATGACAAGTCCACCATCTAGTGGTGAGAGCCGTACTGACTTCTGATATGTCTCTCCCCCAAGATATTGCAGTATTTGGTTCTGGCTTGTCGTGTCTGTGTTAGCGATGGGACGCTGGCATCTGAATTTAGCCTGTCACTGTTTGCTGTAAGAATGTAGCCCAGGAGGCTGGTTGACAAGTCGAGGTTATGCTGTCTGACTTTTCTCTGAAGGTTTCAGAGCTCACTGTGTGGTCAGATCCGGGGTGCAGCGTCCTCCTGGATGCAGTTCTGGTCTAGGCTGGCCGCAAGCGCGTGTGGAGTCTGCAGAGCGGGTGCAGGGCAGCCTGAGTGCTGCAGCTGTGCGGGAGGGGCGGGTCTCAGTGGGGCGGGGACACTAAACCGGAAACAGCGGTTGAGAGGGTGTAGCGCATTGGCTGGGGTAAGTGGAAAAGTGGAGAGTGGGAGGGCTTAGAGGAGTGACGTAAACGGACGCTGGGGCACAAAGTGAGCGCCGGGAAGTTGGAGATGAACAGGGGCCCACGGTGCCCAGAGCCCGTTCCCTGTCGCTGCTCCGGGTCCTGCACGGTGTGGAATCCTGCGCTGCAGACCCGGGTGCAGAGGACGCGGCGGGTCCGCGGGGACCTGAAGACTCCGGAGCCGCAGTCTCCGCGCGGGCGGCCTGGGAAAGTCACAGCCTGCAGCGCAGTGGCGGGAACCACAGCCCGGCGGCCCTGGAGCCTCCCAGGTCAGAGGAGCCGCGGGGCTGGGACCCGGGAGGGAGGGAGGGGACCCGGGTGCGAGCGGTTTCTCTGCTGTCAGTAAGGAAGCCGGCTCTGAAGTTCTGCTGTGGATGTCTTTCCCTTGTATTTAAGATCATATGGAATGAACCTGTTTATTTCAGTTGATCTCTGATTGCCAAAATATTCTTGTAAAAATAATCTAATAGAATATTTGAATGGATCTGAAGATTTGCAAGCACGATTCTCTTTGCTATGGTGGAAAAGACAAAGCTCTTGACATTTACAGTCATCCATACTTATTCCCGTGTTCCATATTCAAGAGAGTGGCACATTTGCCTGGAGACTTGGATTCACCAATGCTTTTAGATAATAGTCATGAAAACAACGCCTGCAAATTTCATTAAATCTTAAAGTATATTTTTTGTGTGAGTTCCACCGTTTGCTTGTACACATTATCTTTTAAAAGTAACCTTTTAGCCCCAATTAACTTTTCATCTGAGACATATTCACAGTGGGATGTAAATACAGGAATTTGAACAGTGGCTTTGCAAAGCCAAGTGGATCAGTTGGAGGCTGTCAAGGTGTACATAGTGACTTCAAGGACAGTCAGCACTATTCAGAAAAAAGCCTGTTTCACGGGAAAATAGATAACAAAAAAGAAATGTAAATACATTATAATATAGAATAATATTTTAAAGTGTGTTTTGAATAATTACAATAACTTATGTATATTAGAAAAACGTCTACAGTAGTCTCTTGTCTCCTTGGTCCAAGAAAAGGACTCTGCCTATGGATACATTGCCAAACTGTTATTTTTTTGGTTCTGGTGTTTGCTGTGTTTGAGACCAGAACTAACAGTGTTGCTCTGTAGACCAGGCTGAACTGGAAAACACTTTCTCTCTAGTGCTAGGGTTAAAGGTGTGCACCAAGAGGAAAATTTAAACTGTCGTTTTTTTCTTTTGTGGTCTGTTGACAAGTGGTGTGGCTGTGGGCTTCTCCCAGGAGGAGTTGCAATGCTTGGACCCTACCCTGAGGGCTTTGTATTGGGACTGGATGTTGTAGAATTGCAGCAGTATGGTTTCTGTGTCTGTAAATCGTTTCTTGCAGCCTCCCTTGCTCCTACTCAGGTTCCTTGCCAAATTACTCTGCAAGTGTGTGAACTTTATGTGAATGGGTCCCGCATCCCACAGAGTAAAGTGAAATCCTCAAAACGAAGCAGAAAATTTACATGAAATGTTCTGTCTTCTTCTTGTGTGTTCCTTTGGAAGGCGTAAGGATCCATCATTATTGGTTCATGATTAATTCAGAAGCTCACTAGTGTATAATAATTCTCTTCCCAATCATTCAGTACCATTTCTGCCCCTGAGTTTTGAGCTATGATTGAAAGTGGGATTCAAGTTATGATAATCAAAACTGCTTTCTAATTCTTCTCAGTGCAGGAGAGTTGGGGAATCATTTGTGTGATCCTGTATTTAGTGTTCTCTTCATCTACTGAGCACACTACTGTGTGAGAAATCCAGGGGCTTCCTGAGCAATCTCTTTCTCATGTGCAGGGCTCACTGATCACCCAGACCTGCTCACCTGTGCAGCAGAGCAAAGGGGCCTGGAAGGAGAGAGGGGACAGTGGCTAAGGAAGCAGGTATGGCGGAGGGATTGGTGCAGGGGTGGAAAGGGGATGAAGTGAATGTGGAAATCAGACAGGGAAATCAGTTTGGCCACGTTCTGTTCCACTAGAAATAATTCTGGAGAGTTTCACTGGCAAAAATCTCCTCATGATTATCCTAATGTGGGCAGGAAAAGACTTTCCACAGGAGAATTGATAATGGAGTCAAATAAAATTGTATTTGACCATGCTATGAGTGATGCCGTCCTTATTCATTCACGCCATTGATTGCATTTTCATTCCATTGTTGAATCATTTTCATTTATATCATTTCAGTATATTGTAAAAAAAATCTTTGAAAATCAATATCTTTGGGTTTATTTATTGTTTTCAGAATTTTGGACCTTTCACAGTCTAGCACAATCTCTGCCTTTCAGTGTTTTCGTCTATGTTCCTGAAAATAATGCCAACATAGTTTTGATAAGAATCAGGAAGTAATATTTACAGGCTTCTAAACTCCATTTATACTGTCTCCTGTTATCAGTTGGCAATTAGGATAAATATCTTTATGATGATTTAGTAAAGTAGTGGTTGTAAGTTCTCCTCCAAGATCTATGCCTTCACTAGCCCTGGGGAATCTGGCTAGGTCTCCAATACCAGGCATGACTTCCCTCTTGTTGAGAGGGTCTTAATCCAATTAGGAGCTGTTGGTTACCACCGAGGCATGTGTGCCACTCTTGCACCTCCAAGGCTGTCATGCAGTGCAGATCATGGCCGTGGTTCACGCGTGTCATAGCTGGGTAGGACTGTTGGCTGCTCCCTCCGTTGAAAGGTTGTGTGTCGCCTTCTGGTACTATGAAGGCTAGTCCCCAGGGAGGAGGCTTTAAGGTCACTTCCATACCAAGTATTTTAGTATTTGTATCTGAAGTGTGTGGCTTCTTCAGCACTAGGGACTCACCTTCTGTCCCTGGGGTGCAACCATGGGTAACAACAATACCCTGTAATATTTGGGAATCTCTTGCACAACTGTGACCAACATTTTTAAAGGAGGCTACTCTGGGTGGTTTATTAGAAAACTCTATGGCTCTCTTGAGGAGCATAATCAACTGAAATGGGAAATTTATCATTTCTACTCTGGCTGCACATGCTTACAGAGACTTAGGCTTTTTTGGGGGGGGGAGGGTGGATGGATAATAGCTAAGCAATAGATGGATTTCTTAGTATTTCTTATGAATTTTCCATATATCTTACTGTTATTTTACCCTCCTTATTCTGTGTTTATATTTGTCCCTTCTCCATAGTTAAATCCTCACTTCTGTTTTTCATTCCCCCCTTTTATGTCATTTGTTCCTTGTAACTCCTGTCTCTGTTACTCTCGCACACTCAACAGTGGTCTCTTTTTTATTTTTCTGGTTAATGCAGTCACTCCAGGGTATGTACTCAAATCTGAAGATTTGATAGGAGTTAGGAACTTCCTATGAGGGGGAACATGTCTATCTTTCTGGGTCTGGGTTACCACACCCAGTATGATATTTTTTAGGTAAATCTATTTACTGCAAAGTTAAATGTTTTAATTTAATTTTCTCTACAACTGAGTATTATTCATAGTGCATATGTGCCACACTTTCACTGTCCTTTTGTCAGCTGAAGGACATTCGGTTTTTTCTGTTTTGTAGCCGTTGTGCGCAGAGCAGCAGTGAGCAGGAGTGAGCGAGTATCTGTGATGTAGGATGTTGAGCACTTTGAGCCCATGCCAAGGAATGTAACAGCTGGGCCAGGTGCTGGATTGATTTGACTTGAGGGCTTGTTTATTTAATTCAGGATTCTCTGTTTTCATTTTCACCATGGCTGGCTTTTGTTTTTTGTTCAAGCATTTTTATTTCCTATTCTTTTGTTTTTATGTTTTTCCTAGTTGGATTAATGGTAGCATTCTTCCTTCTTCTTAAGAAATGGTGGTTCTTGTCTTGCACATGGATGATTTCTGCCCAGTTCTCCTGTATTTATCTATTGTGTACATGAAACTTATTACTTCCCATGTTCTTTCTCATGGATGATTCCTCTGACTCTCCCGTATATGTTTTGCCTCCAATTTATTGTCTGCAGTGCTGCTTTAGTGAAATGAGTTGTGTTGATTGCTGACTGTCTGGAAATGCACTTATGTCTTTATCAAATTTAAAGGAATAGTTTCATTGGATGCTTGATGATGATTGTCTCTTCGGGTTCAAACATCTTTCTGTTTGGTTGGGTCTGTTCATGTTGTTTGACATTGTTCTTTAACAGCTTTCAGCATTAATTTTAACTCTTCCTTTTTGACTCCCCCCCACCCCACCCCAAGGGAAGTAAGTCATCTATTCATTGTTCCTGAAAGAGAAACTCACAGAAGAGAAACAGTAAAAATGGATGATTCTCCAGTAAACATGTCGCAGGTCAGTGGTCCTTTCCACAATGTTATACTTTGATAGATTTACTTTTTTGGCTTTACTTTTCGGCTTCTGATAATTAAAAATAATTTTTTTTTTTTTTTTAGTAGATACAAACATATTTTATTTTTATGGATTTTTAGAAGTTCACACTTATATTTACAAATTGATATTGTTGGTTGTTTTTAAACTCTTCTGGCTTTTTTGGGGTACCCTACCAACCAGCTCCCAAATAAATGACAGGGAAGCTTATTCTTATGTATCAATGCCTGGCTTGAGATTGCTTTGTTTCTAGCTGGCGTTTTTTTTCTTCTTTTTTTTTTTTTTAATAGTTTTTTTTTATTTTATTTTACATAAAATTTTATTGTGAACAATTTTGCAAGCAGAAAGAACAAAATCACACATTGCAATTAAGCATACCCAAAGACTAAACAACTCAATGTACTTTTATACAGTTAGAGTCATCACAGGGAATAGAAACTTTGGGGCCTCACATGGGATTTCATATTTCACAATCAATATATTTTGATTTACTTATGTACCATCCAAACTCCAAAAACCTTTGACAGAATTAGAACTAGAAAAGTACTTGGCTTTATATTCTCTTTCATAATTGGTGTTCATTACCTGCATTCAGTCCATGATAATTTAACCTTCCTGTTATCTTTTCTCCATGATATTCGGTGGCCACATATACATTTTTTCTGTATATGATTCTGTATATTAGCAAAATTGGGGTGTCTTCTTTCTTAAAATATATGACCACACTTAATGTTACATATTTTGTGTCTGTCCATTTTCCTGCAATTTTTATTATATTTTTCTTTTCAGGTGAACAGTTTTTGTATAAAACTTTGAAAAATAACAATCCTTTAAACCTCCATTTTATACAATTTTCATTACTCATTCATTTGTTGATAGATACTTAGTTTGCTTTCAGTTCTTTTAATTTGGTAATTAAAACAGCAGTAAATATAGTATATTTGTAATGGGCTGTGTTTTTCACTAGGTGTATGGCCAGGAGTGAAAGATCTGGGTCATTTTTCAGTTTTCTCTTCATTTTTTAAATAATCTCCAAACTGATTCCTACAATAGCTTTATTAATTTGCATCCTCCCCTCCATCAACAGGGAATAAGACTTCCTTTCTCTTCACATCCCATCCAACATTTGCTGTCAGGTTAGTTGATAGCAGACATTCTGTCTGGGGTGAGGCTATATTTTGAAGTAGTTTTAATTTGCGTTTCCACGGTGGCCTTCTTGGGATCTTGAGTGATTTTTGCAATGTTTATTGGCCATTTTGAGTTTCTGTCTATGAAAAGTGTCTATTTAATCCACTTGTTGATTTGCAGTTTTATTTCCTCAGTATTTAAGTTAATTTATGGTAAATCTTGCTATGAGCAAGGTTCTTTTCACTCTACTTTGCAAATTTTTTTGGTGTATGTTTTAGACTTCCCTCAATTTTTATTACTTTTGAGAGTTTAGTGAAATATTCTGTAAAATTTCTGAAATTGTTGTCTCTGTTGGCTTATGTGTATTCTTAGGGGAATTTTTAATTATATCAAATATGGCTAATACAGATTTTTCTGTTTGTAGTGGATCTGATATTTTCATAAAATTAATTCCACAGACTACTTATCTTATTTTTCGTTGTTAAAATAGACAATATGTAGTAGTGTTACAATCCTTGCTACTGTGGGAAAAAAA
Source organism: Cricetiscus sungorus (assembly GCA_030556225.1). Lineage (NCBI taxonomy): Eukaryota > Metazoa > Chordata > Mammalia > Rodentia > Cricetidae > Cricetiscus > Cricetiscus sungorus. The sequence goes on from JANBXA010000736.1 coordinate 1,222,706, forward strand.
AACAAAACTCTTGTCTATAAAATCAGTCATATATTCTATTTTTTATACCTACCCCTTTGCTATGTAATGGTGTGCCATTGGACATAGAGTTTAACCATCCCAGCTGAGCCTATTAGAATATAGTCTCAGATAAGGACCAAGAATACACAGGATTGATTTGTGTCTGTGTTTTAGCATGATCTACAGGTACAGCATTTACAGCGCATTTCATCGTCATATATCTTCCTTCTGAGACATGTACACTCTGATCCTGTGAGATATAAACAGAGCATGCATGGCAGATAGATAACTGTGTCCAGACCTTAAATGAATTTCCTGTTTCATGTATACTGCTTGTAAGACTATTGTGTCATCCAGTTTTCTCAGAATATTCATGACAAATGTGACTGACTATATTGGAAATTATCTTTTTGAATAATTATCTTTGCTCATCTGCATTCCATCTCATATCCAAGAATGCACTTCCAAGGTAGCACTTGGTAAATCCATGCTTTTTTTATTTCAGGATCTGTTGACATTCATGGATGTAGCTGTGTACTTTCCACAGGAGGAGTGGGAATGCCTGAACTCTGCTCAGAGGGCTTTGTGCATTGATGTGATGTTGGAGAATTATAACAACCTTGTCTTTGTGGGTGAGAAAAATTTGATTGTAGAATCCATAACCTATCCTTTGTTTGTTGTGACTTCTTAGGATGAAAAAATCTGTTGAGCCATTCTCAAAAATCCAAGAAGAGACAAGGCAAAGTTCAGTAGCAGGAAATAAGTTTTTCATGCTATTTAGTTTTCTCTTTCCATTTTCCATTTCAATGGTGTCATCTACTCTTCATTTTGGTTCTAAAATGCATCCATAATCTCAATAGCATATAATATTTCCACTCATATCTTAAAGCCCCATGTCTGAATTGCAATTGCCATAGTTTATTTGTAAGAAAAATTTAAGATATACTGAATATACTCAAGAATTTGACAAGAAATATCACTGGAGAATCCTTAACTAAATTCCTCTGCTTTGTCTTTTCATGTGCTGAGTTCAGTACTATATTAGACTTCTGTATTCTTTCTAAAAGTTCTAACATGGGTCATGGGCTGCCTGAAAGAACATGTGGATTATTGTATGCAAGGAAGGTATGGTCACATGTCTACAAAGAATGAGATTGCCCTGGAATGTAGAGAGGAGAGAGTACCACAACTAGAATGGGCTAACAAATGAGCAAGAGAACAGTGATGGCTTCAAGTGAATGAGAAAGCAAGAGCTGAGGATATTTTTGAAATGTTCAATTCCTCTTGAAAGAATTTCTGATCATTTAACTTAGTGTAGTGTCCTGGTCCCAACATCCATCCGGTCTGCTATAACTGCAACAAGGCATTGCATGTTATTACACCTGTGTTTTAGTGACTTAATACTAGTACAAAATGGAGTTTTATTTGATTATGCTGAAATTGGATTGGAATAATTTTATAAAATTTTAAGTCTAAAGTGAGTCCATGAAGTAGGATTATTCTGTAATTGCCTTCTTTTTATGTGTGTCTTTATATTACATCCTTCATATTCTTCCCTATGATGGATACAAAGATATCCTTCTGGGAAATAATCTCCAGAGTCATTGTCCCGAGTGGACTTGAGAATAACCCTATAAGAAAAGTTCAGAAACACAGCAATGTGTGGAGTTCAGACAGTGGAGTAAGAAATAAGCAATAGCTGTCCATGACAGACCTGCCTCAAATGATCTAGAGCCTCTGATGTCTGGAAGAATATTCTCTTTGCATCCATTACTTTTGAAGACTCTAATGTGTTTATCTAGAGAAAAATATAAACCCTTTGATACTTTTAAGTAAGATTTTAATCTTAAAAGGAATTGTGTCTTCTGAAGAGTATCCTTCAGTGCCTACTTATAATGAATCATGTGTACCTGGTATTGGATTAAACTCTTCATCAATTTCCAAGAAGAAATATTTAAAGATACAAACATGTATTCTAAATATAATCATTTGTTCAGTTCTATCCCAAAGCTAATTCATGGCCCTCAGTTATTTTTTCCAGATTGAGATTTTTGAGAAAGATAAGATGTCTCTTATAACTCACTGATGTTTGAAGGCTGTCATGCTGTGTTTGTAAGAATCCATAAAATTAGAGTGAGTGAAAAATGTTCATTACTGGGAACTCTAAATAGTTCCACATTCACTTATGTTAAATGACAACTTAGAGAGACAGTCATTTATCACATGTTTATTAATTGGAACAAGCCTTATTAATCTGAATTGTACTCATTTTCAGAGAGTTACTGCAAATGTGAT